>CM032059.1:90743463-91432112 GCA_018831715.1 Matsumurasca onukii
TCAAATAAAACTTTATTTTCTAATTTGAAGGTTGTCCAAATGTTACTTAGGAATTTAGGTATAGTCTCTCTTGAGCCGATTCCGAATGTTTTAATGTTTTAGTTTCGTATTTTTCTTGGAAAGACTTGTTTGGTTTGGTCGTAAGTTTTCTTTTTTCGTGCACTTCTAACAGTTGGGCTTTGTTCCTTTTTAATCGAATTGTTGAAAACTATACGTAAGTAAAACAATGCAATCATACGAAGTCCAACTAACGAGCATTAAAACAACGGTTAGTTGATATTATTCTGTATTTGGTCAACTTTTTTTCATATGTTCCTATCTACAGTCTTTATTTTCCTCCGGGAAACAATACAAACACTTGAGAGAAGTTCCACTAAGACACAATGGCAAGAAGTTCAGATATTTTACAAGTGAAAGTTTCTCGTGAGAAAGTTCATCTTTTGTCATCGCAGCGCATTGTTGGCCCGTTTATGTCTTATAATGTTATCGAGAATTCATTCTGCCATGAGGGTTGAAAAACTGAAAGTTCATCACATATACGTTGTTTTCAAAACTATGTAATTTTACAAGAAAACCCCATAGGTAATTTGTAAACAGGGAATGATGTCAGAAAACTGTCTGACCTGGAAGAACTCCTCCCTCGTGAAGTAAAAGTGGCTTCAAATCAACTAGTTTTACCCCTTACGTTAATACTACATTTAATGGAAGCCTTGTTATTGCTTAATTGTATTTTATAGACCTAGAATCTTGAGGAATAAAGACTAGAAAGAAACTTTGACTCCAATGAGTGTTTGACAATACTCCATACGATGGAATAGTGTAGAAACGTTATAGCGAATACCGCGCGGATACTGTGTTTCATAATCACGTAAAGACGTGTTATTACAGAGAGAATATTTAAGAATAGAAAAATATAAACCCAACCAAATATAAACAAAAAATAAACCAAAGTTCCCTCCATTGAGATATTGCTTGTTGTTGATGTCAATATTGCTGAATTTAAATTTGCCCAAGTTTTCACACCCATGTACACATCATAAAAACAACAATACGTAACATATTACAAACGCTGCAAACTCATACCAAATGGTGTTTGTTTGTTGAATCTGCTACGCGAGGTGTTTCGGCGTTTTATCGCAAGCCGTGAACTATCATGTTTCATTATTTATTGAGTTGAGTTTTCTATTTCCAAGAGATATTCTCTTATACCAATAGCTTATTTTTACTCGTTTGTCAATACAACTATATGGAAGGAACGAGTGTAAGCATTTTGCTTGTTATACTGTACTGTAAGATCTACTCGTATTAGGCAGATTTGAATAAATAATAAACCTTGAGAGTGTATGATGATATTATCAATGATAGTACACATTCAGTATTTTTGAATAAACGCCATAGTCCTTCTTGGTATGTGTTTCAATAACACGTATCGTTCACGTAATACCTATCAGAACACCAACTGTTTATTCAAAGAACATGGCTTATTGTGTTGGTGTTTAAAAAAATAAATATCTAGAAAACAATCTGCCATGTCTTTTTTAAAAGGATTTTTAAATTCTTAATTCCATTACTCTCTGTTCTTTAAATGGCCCTGGCCGACTATTTGTTGTGTTTGAATCTACTGGGGTGAAGAGTCAGCTTAGTAAATTATTCTTAAGAAAGCTATGTCTATATGTGATGAGTAGTTTTTAATTTTTCTTTCCAAAACTCAATACAGATACCTTTAAGTCATGTGTTTTTAAACTATAGACTAACATTTTCTTGTGAACATCCTTCTAAAGGTTACATGTTTGTGGGTATGAAGGTGTTATAAGTAACAATTGCTGAAACAGGGTTGGTGATAGGACAAGTTGTTGAATCTGAGGTACAAGAGCTTGAAGTAGAGCTAAAGGTTCAGTCTGCTGACCACAAGCTTCGTGCAAGCTTGGCTAATTAGTTGAGTAGCCGACCTTCATGAAATCCTGACACACACAGCCCCACTAACTGTTAGTTAGGCTCTATTGAACTTTTGCAGCGATGAAATCCACTTTTATTAGTATATTTAAGTTCAGGATGGCTCGTATAATTTTGTATTGTCTAAAGATTTTTATAGTGTAAAATTCATTGAATTTCTAAATATTTTGAGAGTTTACAGTAAAGAAGGAGCTTTAAAAATCGCTCGGCATATTTTTTGAGTTTATAACGTAACTAAAAAGTGGCTAGAGTTGTACAATTCTTAAGGATATCAACCCTTACTGGACGTTTCCTTTCATGCTACATCTATAAAAGCAATACAAATATAAACCAGGCCGACACCCAACTAAGCGTTAAAGCATGGTACATAATTAAAACCACTTTTGGCGAAAAGTCCCCTAAAAGGAGGTTCCGGTAGTCCGATTTTGCTGGTTAACGAACTCGACCGAGATATTTACAAAACGAACATTTGTACCAAATTTAACATGATTTGCAATATTAAATGTTGTATCGTCAAAAGTGACGTTATTAGCAACATTTGCAAAGTACGTGTTGAATTCATTTGCAAGAATATGAGAGTCAGTGATCAGAACTCCTTCTTTGTCTATTTCAATGGTGGATTTTAAACGATTACCTTTCATTTCGTTGACTAGCCTATATTCCAGGCAGTTTTGCTCAGACATTCAGAACCTTTTAATCTTTGGTTGATATGTAAAGACTTAGCTGCTTTAACAACCCTCATATATATGGTTTTATATTTTTTGAAAAAGTTGGTAAAGTTGTGGTTTAGAGCATATGGGAGCAATTTATAGTACAATTTTATATTCTTTCTAGACACCAGAATATACCCTTAGTAATCCACCCACTTGAAACTGTCTTGTCTTTCCTAGCACCGGTAGATAACTTATATGGACAAGCAAGATCAATATAAGCAACTAACTTATCAATAAAGTACTCATATTTTAGATTAATGCTTGGGTATGATTGTAAGTTTTCCCATTGTTCGCGCCTTAGATAGTCATTCAGTACTTTTATATTCCACTCGCTTGTTAATTTAGAGATGATACACATATAAAGGCTACAAATATACATATAAGGTGTGGAAGAAATGCTCAAAACCTGTTCTGGGGGTCAGAATTGGTGCCATGGTCCTGGGCCTGGGTCTTACCATGCTGACGGCACGAATATCTCATTTTTTCCAAAGGAAATTCGATAACAAATATCAATGAGAACCAATGATTTCCAAGAACCAGCATTCAAGTTGTGTCCAACTTAACATTAATTTTACCGTTTGAATATAGTAAACTATAGCTAGAAACGTAGCTTTGTAACACGAGTTAGTTATATATTACCAAGAAACAAATACAATAATCATCAAAGAAAAAAGGGGATGACGGCACATAAATTAAATGCACATGTAAAGAAATAATAGACGGGGAATATAATAATGCCTTCAGACAATTCATCAATTAAGTTGAAAATTATTTTTGAAATTTTATGGTTTAGTTATTTTATTTTGGTAAACTATGGTGTACCAAGGCGTATACAGGATCTAGTTGTCTTCGTCAGCTGAATAGTTCCTGTCTTAGTCGGTGGACAGTTTGATGGCTCTCTGTGGCAGCTTTATGGTCAAGTAATCCCGGCTCAGGCGTAACACAGTGCCTGGTCTGGAGCATGTAACAAGCACAACTACCTAACGTCAGATTATGAACGTATCCGCAGTGTTAAAGGTTGTTTGAGTGTTGTTTGTTTTAAATTGATGTTTTGAGTTATGAAACAGAATAATACGGGTGACGAAAAAGAAACACGTTGATATATATAGTTTCAAAAAACGACCGTCAGGGCGAGTGGTAGTTTTGAAACGATCGTAAGGGCACTTCCCCATGCAATCCCGACTCCGCTAATACAAATTTCGTGTTGTCACTTGTGTATCAGAAGTTAAATAGGAAAGTAGCAAGTCCTACCTTACTCGGCAGAAATATATTTGGTACTGGTGATATTCAACTAAATTTATTTATCAAATGTCTCCTTTAGAATATTTCGTAATTTATCTGACCTGTTCTTCCCTTATGTTTAGGTAAATTCGCTAAACATGCTTTTAAAAAGGCTGGAATTTGAATCGATAAATCTAATCTTCCCAGTTTTTTATAATGATACCTTACTTATGTGGAAAGGATATTGAATCAAAACAGCACAATTAAGTAGTAAGACAGATAAAATAAAATACGTTTGTTAACACTCAAAGTGGAGGTTAGGTCTATATTATCAATGAAGGGGTTTCAGACCAATGTTTAAACTGTTCCTTAGTTTTTCCGAAGTGACCAACGATCATAAGTAATGCAAACACGTGTTAACTACTAATAGTTTGACAGTATCACACGAGTGTGTGTGTGTGTGTGTGTGTGTGTAGATAGATTGTGATGTAGAGGTGAAGAAGCCGGCCTCGGCTCTACACATTTCTGCCAGTAATTCATCACCCCATCCATCATCAACTGATGTATTGCCTCTTCTTTATTTGACTCACTTAGATGTTTCACTTTGAGTACCTTGTGCCACAAACCTCCGTCTCAGATATTACATACTGCACAAATACTTTATAAATAAAGCTGATTGTCTCAATGTCAAAATAATAAGGCTCAATATTTCAAGTGTGGGGAGTTTCATAAATCGGCTCATCTTTTTTAAAGAATATCTCATAATATTGTACCAGTTGATCAAAACCTCGATATCGTTCAAACCTGCTGAAAACATGTCGACTCAATGTATATTGTAAAACAAATAAAAAAAAAAATAAATTAAATATTTTGTAATTTAAAATCTAAAACCGTTGTTTTTGAAAATGCAATGACGAACTATGGGGTTTTAGAACTTTTATTTTCTGGGAGTAAACGCCTTGTTTTAGAGATCTTTAACTTCTAATTTTGGAACCATTAAACCTTCTAATTTTTGAAACTTCGAACGACGATAACTTTTGATTGAACAATTTCTTAGAAATGTGGTTTGCGGCATTGTTTGTACTGAAAAATACCTTTTCCACGATATGCAATGCCCTATGGCAATCTGTGAAATCTGTTCTACAACTCCCAGCGAGGCGCACCCCACTGATGCCATCGGGCCAACAACTACATAGAAAAGTAGTCTAAAGTCTCTAGAAAAGGTCTGTAAAATTTGGTGCTTTTATCCTTCGCTATTAAAAAGTTATTAAACCGTCTTCATACTTAATTGACACCCTGTATACATATTATACTAAAAAGACAGTTAAAGACAAAAGTTGAAAGTAAAGATAAAAGGGGGTCATGCTGACGGCATGAATATCTATATTTTCCTAAAGGAAATTCGATAACAAATCCATTGGGAGGCACATTAATTTTAATACAATTATAAACACCACACTTACCAATTTGTACATAGGAAAGTTTTATATGACAGCCGAACTGTTTAAATATTTGAATGTAATACATTTTGAAACTACGTTCTTTTATTCAATTCATATGTACACATTTTTATGTAAGGAGAAATTATGGCGTGGTCCTGTAATCCAGCTTCATGGAGGTCAGGTTTTGAGGATGATATAGGTCTAAAGCGGCTCAGATAGACTCAGTGATCATCTGATGATACCCGCACCAACTCCTACCATCGTTTAAACATATCAGACCATCACCTGCGTGGTTCGAAGTCACGTTAAGCCGTTGGTCCTTGTATTTCCATTGGTCATTGGGCTAATTAATGACCCATTCTAAGGAAGAGTCGGCCTTAGTTTGTAACAAGTAACTCATTACTACCACTCATCACACTCATCAGGACTTGTTAGTCCTAATAATAAAGTCATTTCATTTCATCCTTCACCACATATTTGCCTTAAAATACCCTCATGAGAGTGGTGGGCATCTCAAATAGTGATATAGTGATATGAGCGTTTCAACAAAGTAACTATTTTAAAAGTACTAACTGAAAAATGAAAACCGTCCAAATTTTCGTTGTACATGAAACCAATAGCAGTCGAAACCAAAGAATGCTATCTATATATGCTGATTTTTTCAATACACTTTAAATGTGTTAATAGACATTTTCAGTAGTATTAGAGATTACGTTATGATAAGTAGATAGTGCTTAGAAGCCACAAGGCTGAGGTAGGATTTAGGAAAATCAACATAGTTGCGGCGGCCCAAGCACAGATAGCACTGCAATCTCTCCCCTCGGCTCCACATGCTCGATGACTTAAATGTGACCAAACCGTGCGATTTTCGAGAACGAACGACTTTGCGCATGAGTCTCCTACGCTTGGGTTGCCACAATTATGTTGATTTCCCTGCCTCAGTCATGCAGCATCTATGCGCTATCTACCATAACATAACCTTTCGTAGTACATTTTGTATGAAAATCCCGTAAAACGAACTTTGAATGAGCCACCCACCGTAAATATAAAACAGTCCAACTGGTATAGTGTTGCATGCAGTTGAACCGTTGTAATTCTTTTGTAAATTGTACCTCGGAGTGTCATGAGCACCGGAAACATCTAGACTAGGAAACAACTAGAAGGAAGTACTGAAAAAATGATAGTAAGCGGGAAACAGTTTGTCAAGTACCGTTCAGAGCATTGACTGTTTACTTGGTCCAAAGTAATCTGTTGCCAGTTTGTGGCAAGAGGTGTGTAAGTTAACACATGTTGGGATGGGCTGTTGAGATTGCTAACTACAGGACAACTCCTAACTCTCGTTAAGTGCTCAAGTGCTCAACTTGCAGCACTTAGTAGACTGGGCTCCTATCAGCTAAGCTGGCATTATTTATCACATAACAGATTGAAACTGCTGTTTGTCACATGTTCATGTGTGCTTTCGATCTAACCTTGTAGCTAATTTGGATAGCAGTTCTTGTTGTCAATGTTTTGTAGACTAGTTGAATCACTGCCTCAGAAGTTCTGTACACTAAAACATAACTGATTGTTGTTAGTATAGTTTAGCCAATTTAGTGATTTGTGATCTGTCTTACTTCTTATAGATGTAACATCTTGCAGGTAAAGGTGGCACACGTTTTTGTGAGTGGGTGAAATTTGATCTCTACAACTTGCACCATGGGTTTAGCTTTTACATTTCAATTGGATTAAGAATTATAAACGTTGAATCCCCCCTAGTGGCGTGGTAGGCTAGCAATAGCAGATATACATCTGCAATCACGAGTGGCATCCTTTTTTATAGCGTGCAACATCTATGGATGATACACACTAACCCAGTACACCCTCAACTAGGCCAAAACCTTGCTTCGAAGGTGTGGCCCACTTCGTTGATACGCAAGGTGTTTTCTGCAATCCTTGCGGCTTCCTTTCATTAAATTGGCAAGTTAGTTTATTTTGTTTTTAATTTAAATTAAGGCACAGTAAGCCAAGAAGTATTATTTTTCGTTTTCAAGAAACCACATTGATTTTATAGTTTGCCACACACTAGTCACTTTTTAAAATTAAATTAAATTCCGATCAATCAATTAACAAAGTAATTCGGCCTCAATATCAAAATCATTATTTTTCAAATTACTTTCAACGGATATGACGATGACGGTAAGAGCTCAACTGGTAGCCAAGTACTGAGTCATATCCTTTAATTAAAATTCACGTAAAGGCTAATTCGAGTCACAATAACAAATTCGTAATGTTGATAAACCCGTTGGAAAACATAGACCCCTGGAGGTTGTCCCACGTCTCCGCACTGAGAGATCTCGGCCCAGACTGTAACACCTCGAAACTGTGCAGATTTCCCGCACGGGGAAAAGCTGTCACAATAAATTAAATGAAAGCTCAATATATTCCGTAAACGCACTGAGAAGCTGACTTTTGTTTTGTTTTCAGATGAGCTCTAAAATTACTAACAAAGATAGTGTTACGTTAGGTAGATATAGCATAGATGCCACATGGCTGAGGCAGGAAAATCAACATAGTTGCGGCAGCTCAAGCACATATAGCGCTGCCGTCTTTCTCTCCCCTCGGCTTCATATGTTTGAGTTTGACCGATGTCAATGACTTAAATGTGACCGAATTTCGTCACGGTTTTCGAGAACAAACGAACTTGCGCTAGCTGAACATTATAAGAGGTTCTACTAGAGACTAAAAATCCCCTCGCAGCGATCTGTGGTAGGGCCGCAGTAACTTTGTTGATTTTCCTACCTCAGCCATGTAGCATCTATGCGCTATCTACCTACCATAACACAATCTTTGGTACCACTAAATGCATTACTACATTTTTAGAGCGCAACTAAAAAAAGAAAACTAATCCGAAAAATTGCTTTTTAAAGCAAGTTTTTTGAACATATTTTTCTTTTTCATGTTAGACTTTCAAACTTACAACAGAACGTTTGACAACAACGGGGTTTTGGTAAACCGCGAACTCTGCACGACGGGTTTTGACGCACGTGCTACACTCTTTCAACTAACTGCTTTGCAATCTTGCTACACAAGTAAGTAGACTAAGGCAATAATCAAAAGGGTTTGATCATACGTTCAACAATAATTGAAAAGGAAAGTTTCCTATTAAACATTAGTTACAGTATGGTAACTAAGTGGTTCCTGTTGGTATTAGTTTGGGAGGGTGGGTTAAATTACGATATGAGTTGAGGCATAGATCCTAAACTCCAATCTAAGTTTTGTCGATAACACCTTATGCCTTACAAGCTTTATCTACCTTACTGAAAGCAGTGAGTTATGAAGGTGCACTGGATCTTTACCAGCTTCCTGCAATTATTTATAACTTATTAAAGAGACACCGAGCAGCACTTACTCAACATATATATAATTTTTGTCAATTTGTTGATGTGCATAGTACCACATGGGTATTCAGTAGCATGTGTAAACCTAGGTTAATTTCTCCCTTGAAAAGGTTTTGTATGAAATGAAATGTAGAGACTTCTGTTCTTGTATCCCTTTTCCTTTTCTTTCTATTATTTTTAGTGAAATAGAAAAGCCTATTGGCATTTCCTTTAAAGTATATGAAGCCTGAGGGTAATTTATCTTATTTTGATCTGAAAGCAGTGGTATTTAGTACATATGTCATGGCGTAATCGTGTTGCACTTTTATTCCCAGGGAAACAAAGGTTTGACTTGATGATTTCTTACCCTCTAGATATAAAAAAATAATTTTGATAATATTGATATTGCAAGACAACAGCTGTTGGAAAGACGTTAAGAAACACCTCAAACGTTAACTTTACCTCGTTTCAAAAAGCTTTACTATAGCGCGTAGTAATAAAATATAATTTTACTTATAATTTTTACGTCTTTCTGATTTTCTTTCCTCGGCTGTGCTTAGACGTCAAACTTTCTAAATAGCTTCACTTTAGAATTATTAAAACTCATAGTTTAAGATGATTGATCCCTCAAGAAAAGGTTGCTCAAAACATGCACTCATAGTTCCCCGATTAAAACGATAGTTTTTGGTATAGAGACTAGAAAATTTCCACGTTCTGAAAGGTTGTCTCCAGGTTTGTATAACCTGTTTTTTATCTTATGCCAAAATTTGAAAAAAATGCTCAAGTTGGCCAAATATAGGCTATTTTAAAAATGTATTATAATTTTTCACAAGCAGTGTTTGCCTTCCTTTTCGTGTATAAGGAACATAGAACAACTCCTACCCTATCATATAAACCCGCACTTGAACGTTTCGGTTCATAAACAGCGTCGGAAACAGGGGACTACGAAACCATGTTTTGCCACGTTTTGAGTGAGTGGAGCAAAGTTGGAATATCGCTACTACCATTTCTCTTGACTGACAAGGTGGTGGTGGTGGGTTGGAGTGGCACGCGCGACTCTTCAAAGAACTGAGCTAGACAAGACAACCCTACTAGAGCACGTCTTGGATTTCCACCAACCCCTCGTCCACCAGGCGCTGTGAGAGAGAAATAATCAATATCCCGCTATTTCAGTGGTATACATGGGTTCTTGCTTGGATGACTAATCCTCTTAAACTAGTAGTAGTATGGGTTTAAATAATTTTATTTTCCAAGTACAATATATTAATTTAATATCTTACCGCAACGCAATAATAAGTAACAAGAACATAATGGTCCTTCGGGCCAGATGAAAATACCAAATTTATTTAAACAATGCAATCATATATTACCAAAATTAAATATTACCTTTTAATATCAAGAAGAAAAACTTAAAATATAATATAAATGAAGACATAAAGAGAAAATTGGAACCATTGTTATTTAAATAATCTTCCTTAGTCAAAAAGATAAGTAGACTATTCTACATCGAATAATTGTGCAAATTGTAATTGGCTAAGATCATTATTCTGAGTTCAAAGTAAGATTTCAAAAATTAGAAAATGATTATTACCTTGCCCTCAACGCTTGTCATGTACCTACCTTAACTAAACCTAAATAGTAAAGTAGATGATGCAAGATTCAATCGATGCAGTAGACAAAATGTACTTTGAAATTCTTGCAGTCCATGTCATAGAGAGTTATTTACCTCTACACACCGCTAGGCACTTTCTATTTTTATTTAATTTTCAAGTACAATATTATTAATTTATAATATTTCACCGGCTATAACACAGTTTAAATCTTTGATCCTAAATTTGTAAGCATAGAGAATAATACATGAATCCCATTTCCTCGCTGAGAAAGTGTGTTACAACCAAGAAAGCAGCACACCAACTGTGCAGTTCTCTCAGATTGAGTCACAAATCACACGCGTGCAGTTTTCATGTGAGATGGGTCTACTGCTTATACAGACTGTTTCAATATTCGTGTCCGATACTTTGGAGTATTGCTCCTGTGCTTGAATAAAGCCAACTAATCGTACAGTCAAAGTTTTCGTACAACCGCCATATTCTAAACGTTTTATTCTTCATTAAGTAACAATTTGAACTTGTGTACAAAATCGTTAAAGCAATCTATATTTGAAAGTAAAAATTAAATCTAAAACTTCGCCTTTTGAAAATTTTAAGTCATTTATTATTGTTATGATAACAAACCGAAATAGAACGGCAATTGTAAGGTTAGAACAGCAACTTAAGCTGAACAATTTAAGTTTGCAGTTTTACACACAATACAAGCATGTAATAAACCTTTTTGAATGATGAGTTGTTATAGTATTTATGTTATCTCTGCTGGACTAAGCTTGTCAAATGTGAACTGAGATTGCCATGCAAAACAATTAGCTATTTATTTTATCACTAATTTTTACACCCAATCTGCGATTGTAATATCGATCTAAAATATTAAATAAACTGTATGGACGGTGGTGAAACGCGGCTAATCACTTAGTACATATTTGCGTAGCACATACAGTATAACACTCATATACATAAAAACATGGCTGTAGAGGTATATTCAAAGTAAAATTATTAGTTTGTTTTTTGTATAGGTAATGACGTATAATTACGTTAGTGGATGCCAAATACTCAACTGAAAGTCCAACCTCCATGGTCTATCCCAATATTACGAGCCGACTTGACTGTGCTGTTATCCTTCGGGTTTCAATATCAAACAAACCAAACCAGCTTACTGATTTGATTGAATTATTTAAGTCACAGCTGATATTCAAGTGGCAAATTGACACAGCTTGCAAGATCACCACTAGCGCGCGGGGATAAGTTGATTCGTCATTGGGATAAATGATAGTAAAGTATTCGTACGGAATATTCAAGGATGATGACAGCAAAAATTATGTTTATAATATTTGATAACACCCAATTTACGGGCATTCGGGTACTGCATACCAGAAATATTTGAATTGAAACTTGTTGGTCCGCAAATTTGAGTATAATCATTCCAACTTTCCATTTTGGAAATTCAATGGTACAATGTTGAATGCATCTATATTGGTGGTGAATAGTGAGTAATCTAAGCAGTTCATAGCTATATATCAGTGGTGCTTAGCATACACAGGACCTTTCTCTTCCTCCCCACCACCCTTACCACTGACAAGACAGATAGATAGCCTCGCTAACAAGCGCCCCGCTTCCGCATATCACATTCCTTTCCAGCGGCGCAACTCAGCTGTTTTCCGAGTAACAATATCACTTTCAACCACTTCTCACCTAAACAAAGACATTTGTGTCATTTTGCTCTGAAGAAACTGCTGTTTTGACACGTGTAGTGAAGTGCTAAAGTGGTGCTTATTTTGTTTGTAACATCAAGGATGCTTAGGAAGATCAGGATCGCAGGATCAGTGTCAGCCGAACACGGCGTGGAACGTGTATTTTCAACAAATTAGATTCAAGTAAAATAATTTGAAAATAAAAATGTTGTTATTTAACGCTTATCGAATTTCCTTAGGAAAAATGAGATATTCAAGCCGACAGCATGGTAAGACCCAGGGCCGGAACCATGAAATGAGCACCGATCCTGACCCCCAGAACACGTTTTGAGCATCTTTTCAAAACTTTATATATATATTAAAACGAAAACAGAAGTAGTTAAGTACCCTTGATTTATCATTTTATTTACACGACCGGTTTCGGATATAATTCCATCGTCTAATGTATATGTGTATAACTTCTGCAGGTGGCATTTTTGACCGAGTTTCACCAAATTTGGTTCAAATGTTCCTTTTGTAAATATCTCACTCGAGTTCGATAACTAGCAATATCAGGCTACCGGAACCCTTCTTTTTAAGGGGCGGGACTTTTCCCAAAAATGGGGTTTAATTATCCAAAAAACAGTAGGTTTCGTCCGATTTTAATGACGTTTGCAATTAACATGTATTATATTATTATACCTCAATATACCAAAATTATGAATATCCATCAAGATATTTCAAAATGACGGCCAAAAAAGTAATTTTTTGCTATAACAACGGAATGAGTAGTCTGACTTTATTGAAATTTGATATATGTTTTCCTTTTATGATACGTAGTATAACATTTAGTAAAATACCAGTAAGTCTGAGGCCGAAGTCCCGTGATCATACAGGAGGTCGAGCTGAGGTCGAAGCCCAAAACGAGGATGTGAGCGTAGTGGACAGCCTCGCATTGCCCGTGATCATTTTGGAGGACAAACTGAGATCGAAGGTGATAGAATATACAAATCTGAGACCAAGGCCGACCGGAGTGGAGCGAATTAGAGTAACAAATTGCAAAGGAAATTCAATTTACTTATACCAGTGGCGATTTAGCACTTAGCTGCGTGTCGGCCTGGTTTGTATTTGTCCTTTTTGTGGTAATAGCGAAAGCTTAAAACAATTGGGCATGTTGACATGCCGCACACTTCATGCATGGATATAGTAGCTGGTACTAAAGTAGCTCGGTGCATCCACCCCCAAAACGTTAGGTCATGAACCGTTTTAGAGTAGACACACCGAGCTGGTTTAGTAGTCAGTAAATAGCCAAAGTTAATTTTAGTTGTTGCTAATTAGTTGTAATTTTAGTAATAACACGAGCAACGTTTGAATCTTCCTATACAATTACATTACATTATGTTGATAACCATGATTATGATAACATTTAGTAATGCTCTCAACATTAGTGGCTCAGTTAATGAATACAAACCACAATGGTGCTCTTATTGAAATCTTGAGAATGGAAAATCACCTCCAACTGGCAGAATACCAATCCCAGAGCTGACTGACAGAGAGATGACGACAATGGAGTTCAGAGCAATATGAAAACCAAATCTCAGAGCCGAATAAAACGTACAGACGAGAGACGTTCCGCAATCCACAAGCTGTCTCATTCCTTTCCTTCAAGTACTGATCACGTGACAATATATGCTGCCACAGTACTTACTTTCTGAACTAATATAACAAATCATAGTTAAAATAAAGAGTATTAAGAACTCCAATATTAGTAAAGTATAAATATAATTTGAAAATTCAAAGCCAATATTATGTTTTATTTGAAATAAAATGAAAATATAATATTGGCTTTGAAGTTTTCAAATGATATTTTAAGTAAAATTTTTATTGTGTTATGATTTATTTTTACACTTGTACGTACCAAGCATTTAATTGAATTCATTTATGTTTTTAGGTAGAAAGGGACCCTATTAACGTACTGTATTAGGTTAAAACTGTAATTTCTTCTCTTAGTTCACCCATGAATTTGTAGGTTACACAACGATGACATAAGAAATGGTTGTTGGTTAGTAACAAATTGGGAAGAATACTCGTTCTAAACTCGGCAAGGTTGCGGCATAATTTTTTTGTATTTGTAACAAGCTCATAACTACCTAAAAGTACGCAAAAACCTCTACTCCCGATGCTGATAGGAATAAATTGGCTGTTGCTCTCTAATTTCGTCGAACAAGACTAATTTTAAGTGAGAGCCTACTCCTGTAATATTTGTATTCTAGAGCTATCTGTTAAACTCACTTCTCAATACGAGTATACAGTATAGACCTTTTCTTACAATGTTGATTTTGAACCTGAAACTAGTTGAGTTGGGAGGAGGAAAGACTAATATTGTCGAAGTTACGTGTCACAAACTTAAACCAACTTTGGAGCTAAAACTCGGGCTTTCTTAAATTATACTTTGAAGCAATACTCCAGATACTTTCTTAGGTTGGGTTTACGAACTGCAGGTGTAATAACACAAAGAATACATTAAAATTTTATATGTAGGTTGGTGTTAAAAATAAGTTGCTATATAGATACAAAAAAGTAAATCCGGTTACGTGGAATTTAAAAGGTAATTTGGACAAACATTCAACTAACTATCAAGATTAAAAACTTGTACTGTTGGTCAGTTTATTTAGTTTGAACTTTTTAGTTCGTAATTATGGAATGAAATAAGTTAAACCACCTGTCAAAGTAGAACTATAGCTATAACTTGACTACAACTAGGTCCTTGGTTATGCGCGCTTGCACCATATAAACAATGTAACTCCATTGTTGTACATTGTTGTAAACCCATATACAACGCTATCCACATTGTAATGGCTTTACTACAACCATATTTGTGTTCCATTACCCTTGGAATGGGGCTTGCTTTGATTAATGAAACTAACAAGCACTTTCCAAACATATACCTTAATTTAGTTAGAAAGCCCTCAGACAATGTGTAGATTTAGCGTTGCTTTAAATGGCTCGTGAGGTATAGAAGTCCCTTGTAATGAAATGCCTTTCTGGAGGAAGCTTTAAAGAATTTGTATGTTAATGAGAGAGCGTTAATTAAGAGCAGTATACTATTGTTGTATATCACATAAACATAATTACTTCATACCTAAATACCTGTACAGGTTACAAACTTCTACAATAAAACACGCGGTGTGGGACCACGGGTATCTCCGCGCTTTCCTTCACAAGATGGAGAACGTGGACACTGGACAGCCTTTACTGTGCGTGAGTCATAGACACCGCAGAACAAGATGTACAAACAACGCTTGTTTATATGTTGCATACAATATGTTTAGATTTATTTTAAATTTATGCTCGTTGTACTTTAGCTAATAGATAATACCGAACAACTGAACCAATTACAACGGAAATAAAATAAAACATCTTGTTTAATAAAAAAGTATTACGGGTATAAACATTAAAGAAACAGTAAAGTATAAAAAACAAATAATATTAAAAAAACTATAAATAAAATAGTTAAAAATAAATAGACAAAATAAAAGAAATGTGTATAAGCTATTGATACAATATATCTCCCAGCTTCTCTTCTGTGGGCGAGGACGAGAGGATACTGGCAGCATTTCCTCTTTGGATCGCCATGCTGATCCTTCGAACCAGGTATAGGACGTCAGGATTTCACGTCAGTTTCCTCCCGATGTTCTGGATCGATTCTCTGCCCTTTCTACACCATATGTCTATTGTCTCCACTGCAAATATAACCATAAGATATCCCCTGGCTTTAATTTCACTATACTTGGAGTATCTTCTACGAACTGCTAGTTCTGCTGCAGCTGCTGCGTGGGTTTTAGTAGATTTGACGTAGCTTGCTGCTCATGTGAAATCCCACACTGAACACTAAGATCTAAGGCTTCCGGTTTACACCGCGTCACAGTTGAAATATAATTACTGCTAAACGTTTCGACCTCGCTGTGGAGAGTCATCCTCAGTAGCTTGTTGACTGGCTGAGACTGGATTGGCCGGCCGTGGCGTCTTCTTATATACCCAATAGGTGGGGGTCCTGTTACCTGATTGGCCAAAGTGGGCGGAGCCTGTTGCTCGTTGTCGAACTGGATTGGCTGGCTTCAATAGGACTTCTGAAGAACTGGCTGCCAAGTTTTTGATAATTTTATGCTGTCTTCTTTGTTAAAGTTGTCTTCATGCTTGATTATTTCTATGGTTTCTCTAATTTTCCTTGGATAATAGTGTAAAATCTTTGCCAATACTTTGGTTTTGTCAAAATCAATTCCATGCTTTGAACACTCCAGTCTCAGCCAGTCAACAAGCTACTGAGGATGACTCTCCACAGCGAGGTCGAAACGTTTAGCAGTAATTATATTTCAACTGTGACGCGGTGTAAACCTTAGATCTTAGTGATGACACCGGCACGGCCTAAGAGTTAAGACCCCTTATCCCCAGGAATAATCATGGCCTAATCTGGTACTTTCCCATCATTTCTGTCCAGTCCGTTTAGCTTTAGCTACAGGGATTATCGGGCTCTCTTCAGTATGTTGTTGATCTAGGTATGTCTGTGCTATATACCTGGATTTTGGAAACAAGACAGCGGGGTGTAGTCACATTTTCTTTAAAATTTCTCCACACTTACATTGGTACTCATGGCAGAGATTACATTCTAGCCTTAACCCATTAATACTTGAAAGCTGAGATCGTCCAAAAACATCTTCATGTTTTTTTTTGAGGAAATTTATTTATCTATTTTATTTCAACCCAGAACACAAATGTTGCCCTTTAGTTGGCATGGTATTGCATGAACAGAAAACCAACAATAAGGCCCATACAGTCTGAGTAACCTGAGTTTGATTCTGTCTAGGGATGTCCATGCCTTCTAACAATATGGAATCAGATGACGGAGGTACTCTAACACTGGAAGTGCAACTGATTTTGGGCACACTAGTAATGAGGGCGATTTGAGGGTCTTACTGAACAGTATATATAAAAGCCCAGCAGAGAGGACATTAGTTCAAATACACAATAGTATTGATCGTGCGGGCAGAGGAGGGAGTAGTAAACACACCAAGATCCTTGATTTTCTGGACAACACTAAGACTGCTACCAGTCAGCAATAGTTATTCAGTGCAACCACGCAGAATGTTGAACATAAATTGGCCATTACCAGACATTAAGTTCCATTGCATTTAATTCTACACCATTTGGTTAACAAGTTGTTGAGGGAGTGTTGGAAAGTTCTTCTACTTTGTGTTGGAGTGATTTGTTAAAACCTTTGACATCATCGGCAAAAAAAGTGTGGAACCTTGTTGTTATAAAATTGCATATGTCATTGACGAACAACGAACAATAGTGGACCCAGATGGGAACCTTGAGGTACTCCTGAGGTGACTGAAAGGGGCAGACTGCCTTCCATCACGGCATCTAACAGTCAGAATTGATCGGACAAATAGCTCTTCAACCAGCAAGGTAAAGATCGAGATGCTTGCTTATCCTTCGAGTTTGGCAATCAACAGTCGATCTCTATTCGCAATGAAGGCCTTACTGAAATCAAAGAAATACCTTCATTTATTTATGGTTGTTATGGGTCATTATTTTTGACACAATATGGTATTTATTGTGCAAGGGAGCTAAGATTAACAGTAGACAAACATAAATAGCCAAATCGAGTTTCATTTCATGAAACTGATCTTGCCAGTAGTAATGGTATTGTTTGCCTAATCTCTGCAGTTAGGCATCTGGTGTCCATTAGCGGGTGCTTCGTTGTGCGTGTGGGTGGGCAGTCACTTTGTCGAGGCAGTTCTCTAGGTTTTATAAGGCCCGTAACAGTGTTCTTCATTGAATGTACTGTTGATTGTTGATTAACACCTACGAATTGTGTGCATCAGACCTATGTTTGACTGAATCAAACAAACGCGAACATACAATCTGTTAATAGTGTTTTGGTAACCTGAGGGAAGCCATTCCTGTTAAACCAGGGATAAGAATTTGGTTCCAGAAATATGGTAGAATTTCTGTGTTTCGACGAAACAATCTCTGAGTGTACTGAGGCGTGTGATTCTTCGCAGCTTAGTTCATGCGAAAATACATTTATTTTTAGATCAAACCTGACGTTTTATACCTTAAGGATGGTATTATAAAGTCACGTTATTAAGTATTGTTTTAACTTTTAATGATATTAATACAAAGTTTCTGTTAGGGCCATGAATTGATATTATTGTATAATAACAATAACAATTTATTAGTCAATTTACAAAAGAATAACTGTGTTGACTATATATATATAAAAACTAACAAACAAACTATAACTAATATTTAACATAAAAAATGATAAAAATGTGATAAAACCTATGGTACCGGGACAGGCCGAGTTGAGGTGTAATATTGTAAGTTGTAATTATATTACGTTTAAATGTCATCCATAAATTAACTCACACTGTAAAATGATTTATTAATTAAACATGATTTTAATTTTCGTTTGGAAATACCCAAATTAGGTTCAGTTTTTATGTTTTCCGGTAGTTTGTTATATAATTTAACTCCAGCTTGACAAGGGAGTTGGCCATAAGCGAAGCCTGTGACAATTATTTCTCAATACATTAGAATACCTTGTCTACATGAAAGTTAGAACATAGACAGGCATTTAGAACAGAACAGCTTCAAAATATTCCCGAATTACGACCAGTTACACTAAACTCGCCCAGTTCAGAAATCTAGCAACCGCCGATTAATTAGACTTCTTAAGGTGTTTGGAACAAGAACCTTCCTCAACCGTTTGAAGACAATCCGCACCAGAGAACTTTGAATGTCGCACGTACCGTTTCATAAAGAGGGCTCAAAGAGAATTCCCACTGTGGAACTTCACTTTTACGTAAACTGTTTTAGTATAAACTCAAAAATAAAGCTAAAATACTATGATGGGACTATTCAACTATTCGAAGGCTGAAAAGTTTCGGACTGATCCGTTTATTCGCTTTCTTTGTCTGCAACCCGGTTTAATTAGGTTTCTAGGTCCCGGCTCGACATTCCAGGCGTTTATTGTATTAGGTAACATAAAGACGCTCCATTGCCGCGGTAAAACCGCAGACTTTTAAGCCGATACATTTCCCTGCCAACATTTGCCGGTACATCGACGGGCTGACTATTATAACAGAAGGGTTTAAGTTAGACTTGAGTTTTATTATTACATTACATAACAAAATCTCAGTTGTGATACCCGTATATGCTTCTGTAATATGAGTTGCCTAATACTTCTAATATATCTATAATTAAAAAATGGCTTAAAACTTACATACAAAATGTATCCCAATTTGATACATTTAAACCTAACAATCTTATTTCCCATCGTCCAAAACGCTACGTTCCAAGTACCCCTAGAATGAATTTAGGGTCATTTTGTAATTCTCAGCATTTGCAAGATTTTTCCAATTTAAAAAAATAGATCTTCTCATATAGTCAATAGTCAAATTCTTTATTGAATGGAATACAATATACACTTGTACATCTCAATCGTCATATAGTAGAAAATCTTAATATTTAAAATATCAGATTACATACAAACAAAATACAAGTTACACATCTTCTACAATTAAAACAAGTTATTATAATTATTAATGATCTAATTTGACCAAGGTATCTCAGCCAGAGAGGAATTCGCGGACATCGTAAAATTCTCGTTGTACAAGATACTTCTTAAGTTGAGTTAGAAAACTGGAGTCTCTACAAGATCTGATCTCTTTAGGCAACCTATTAAAAACATTGCTCCAGCGCACAGGTCCTTCTGAGTCAACGCCAAGCGATGATTTGGTGTACGGAGATCTGAACCGTGACGTGTTGGGAATCTGTGACCAGAGCCGACAGTTTTTAAATCAGATATACAGATCTTTATTTGTATAAACGCTAAATAGCTAATTTATTACTAAAGAAATTTGAAGATAATAATGTATGGACCGAACCGGGACAGAAATGTCTTCTCATACACTGAGGATGAAAGCTTTTGCAGTTTGTCACAGCATTACAACCGTATTGTTCCCAGAGTTCGATCTTGGATGTAAATGAACCATCATTTGTCTGCAGAACCAATATATCTCCATCAGTCACTAATCCCTGCACAAAGACACTGCAGCATTATAGCTTCACACTAGTTTGCAGTACGTTAACAGTTTCAGTGAGTGGTTCATGTTGTTAATTATCTACACCAGGCTCAGAAATCTTGTGTTAGGAGTGTACAACATATGAATATACTATTGTTTTAAATAAAATTTTTTTTTCAAATTAAACTATTGTTTTAATGGTTTGGGAAGGGAGTGGTTCATGTTTAAAAAATCAAATGAATATACAAAGATACGTTGTGACTGTACGTTAACAGTCAAAGTCAAATCAGTGTGTACACACAACAAAGCTAATGGCAAGAAAACGAAACATATCGACAGAAAAATTAAAATCAAGGGGGGAGTGGGTAACCTAACCTACTTAGTTCACACGTTGCCTTTAGCACAAAATAAACTGATTTTAAAAATTGAAATGAAAACTTTTGGATAAAGCACATTGAAAACAGTATTTAATTAATGCAAAACGTTTAGACTATGCTGTGATAGTTATCATCAGTTCTACAGAAGAGAAACATTAAATAATTATATACATATAATAAAAATGATTTGAAGCGAATAATAGTTTTAAATTGTAAATAAATAAACTATCTATTCCAGATGGTTAAATAATAAAACTGTAAGGTATAAAGTATTTTGGGGAAATATATATTTATGTAAACATTTTTCTCCTAGGTTTGTCTTGTCGTTGTAGATATGTAAAAACAAGCCGCATGGAGTGCGTATGTTTCGTCGCGATTATTAAAGTTGTTGGCATGTTTTGAATTTCAATGGCTTCCCTAATGATTCTAGGAAAATAGAAGTTTTCTTTTGAAATCACTTGAGTTTTTATAAAAGTGAATTTGGTGTTTCGACTTATAGCTGTGTTCAGCTATGGCTGATTTGGAAATGTTTCGTTCAAAGTATGTCGAATGTGTTCTTTTAATCGAGTGGACACCAATCTTTTTGTGTCCAACATACGCGTACAATAACGACTGCACGCACGACTTTATAAACTCCAGCGCTGGAAAGAGGAATTGTGTCTTTTATGGGACGAAGGAAATCTTTGACCTTTTTAATTGGTTGGTAAATGGGCTTCAAACCAAAACGTCCCAAGATCCTGCCCACTTTGTCGGAAGTTTCTTGTATATACGGTATAAAGGCTCTTTTCTGTTCCACTCCAATTATTGCACTTGCATCACACTGTTTCCCTTATCAAATTGTTTTTAAAATGCCCATATTGATTTGTCTGGATGAATATCCGTTTTCTTAAGACATGTTTAAGAGTTTACTATTCTTCAAACCAATTTTCTTTGTCAGACACACAGATTTTAATAGCGTTTATTTCTTTTTATATATAGTAAGTACGAGTACATGAAACATTAGTTTTTTACAAACATAATCCCAGAATGCCAGTCTGATCTTTACAGTATAAAGCTAAACTAACACTATATTATGACAGTACACCATTTATATTATTATGTTCAAGACAAAGAACGTTATTTTTTATCAATGGGACCCGACGGAAGTCAATAGGTAGGTTTAGGTAACCTTGTTGATCTGTCAAGTAATCTTATATGAAGTTATCACTACTGCTGTTTCGCGGCCATCCTAGGCGCTTCTTCAAGTACGTGGACGTATTTTTCACTCATGAGGTCGTCAAGTTGATTAGAATAGTTAAATAAATAAAAGAATAAATACACGCGCACATTGAAAAGACATTTAGAACAGTTACAAAAAAAAGAAAAACACTGCTTGGCCAAACTACCACCTCGCATGAAGGAACAGTCCGAACTGGGCGGCGGTGGGGTATGATAAATACCGACGGAAGTATTTGACGTAAAACTATTGGTTTCCTAAAGATCAAAATAGTTTATTTCTGTAATTGTTAAAAGTATTATTATAAAACACTTCAATCTTCTTAAAATATATAATAATATACTCAGAACGAATTTACTAGCAAAAAAAAAATAATTTCATAATTTTTTAAAAAATTTCATAGTTTTGAAAAAAATATGCTTTTTCAGGTTTTGTGGAAAGCAAGTTATTATTCAAATAGAGTTTATTGATTAAATACTTTATACTGTATAAATAAAGGGTGAATACAGCAAACTGTACTGAGGCAAATATGTTGATAGCTGAGCATTTATATTTATAACTGTCCATATGGTTTCCTGATCAGATGTCTCTTTTCTACCAAACTTCAGCTTTATGTTTATTAGCAAGTCACAAAATTCAAATGTTTAAATTTTACACTAAGAATAAACACAAACCCAAAGACCAACTATTAAACTCACACTACCCCAGTACAACAATGTTACAAGGACTCTACAGTATAACAGAATTACATGTGCCCTCTTCAATTGTGGACGTTGACTATGATTCAGCCAAGATATACATGAAGAGAGACAGAGCGGAACATCTTACACATGCTTTGAAGAGGGCTTTTGAGAAAATTCTTAAGCTGCAGGTAAACGGTTTAAACTATGAGGAATTGTATAGACACGGGTACTATTTAACGTTGCACAGACATGGAGCTTGGCTGTACAGTGAGTTGAATGACGCAATTCTACATCACCTAACCTCTAAAGTGGTGCCAAAGATTTCGGCAAACATGAACAGCCACTTCTTAGAGGTGCTTGGTCTTTCGTGGGAACAGCACCACAAATCAATGATGACCATTAGCGATGTGTTGATATACATGGATCGAGTCTTTGTTACTCAGAATAGTCTGAGCAGTTCATATGGGTTAGGCGTAGAGCTTTTTCGAAACACTGTGATATATCTTCCCAAAATACAGAAAAACCTCCAAGATAACCTCATCCGCTTGGTAAAGTCAGGCAGGGACGGTGGAAGTATAAGTATTGATATATTAAACACCATCTTGAACATGTTGATGTCTGTAGGAGATAATAACAGAGTTGTA
This sequence comes from Matsumurasca onukii, assembly GCA_018831715.1. Lineage (NCBI taxonomy): Eukaryota > Metazoa > Arthropoda > Insecta > Hemiptera > Cicadellidae > Matsumurasca > Matsumurasca onukii. The sequence goes on from CM032059.1 coordinate 90,766,442, forward strand.
TACGAACAAATATTTGAGACGCCACTTTTGAGTGAATCAGCCAGATTCTTTTTAGGTCAAAGTTCGCAGTTTTTGAGCAAAAATGATGCTGCTTACTATTTGCGCCAAACAGAATCACTTATAGAGGAAGAAATGATGCGGTCAAAACAATGCTATGACAGAGAGACTACTGAAAAGATCTTGCATGTTGCAGAAGAGCAACTTTTAAGAGCTAACATGAAGGAAGTTATTGAAATGGAGGGCTCAGGCTTGGTATACATGATAGAACATCAGCAGGCTGAGGACTTGGCAAGAATGTACTATCTGTTCAGCCGTGTTCCAGAAGGCCTTGACACAATTTCTCTATGTACAAGCTTTTATCTTCGACATAAAGGTCACGAGATTTTGAACGATGAAGAAGTTAAAAGCAGTGCTATAGACTGTGTACAAAACTTGATGATATTGAAAGATCACATTGACTTTTATGTGACACATTCGTTTTTAAATGATAAGAACTTCACACGACAGTTGGCAACGGACTTAGAATACATACTGAACATCGACCCGAAATTGCCAGAGTACCTATCTGTTTTCTTTGATGAGAGGCTGCGAAAAGCTGCAAAAGGTATAACTCAAGAAGAAAGAACTGTACTTTTAGACAAAGCTGTAGTGCTTTTCAGATTTATCCAAGACAAGGATGTCTTTGAGCAATATTACAAGCAGCATTTAGCAAAACGACTCCTTTCTGGAAAGTACTTGAACGAAGAAATAGAAAAATATGTTGTTATAAAATTCAAAGAAGAATGTGGTTGTCACTACACCAGGAAACTAGAAGGAATGTTTAATGATATTGGTACGTCCACTGGAGAGACTGAAGAGTTCAGGCAATTTTTGGACGAGACAGACGAGTCCACAGAAGGAGTGGATTTCGTCATAAAAGTTCTGACTGCAGTGTTTTGGCCGACGTATACTGTACCTGCTCCATGCATTTTGCCTTGTGCTCCAGCCACCGCGTTAGATGTGTTTAAGAAGTTTTACCTAACGAAGCGCTCGGGTCGCCAGCTGACACTTCTGCCTCAGCTGGGCACAGCGGAGCTAGAAACGTTCTTGGTGCCAAGGGATGGGCAGTACTGTCATTCAGCCCAGACTCAACCTTGTGGAGAGATGCGCTCTTACACCTTATTGGTCTCCACGTATCAGATGTGTGTGCTCATGTTGTTCAACCACCGGGCGAGATGGTCATTTCAAGAGTTGCTTTCACACACGAATATATCTCCCAAAGATCTGCAGAGAGCACTTCAAGCCTTAACAATGGGGAAATCTTCTCAAAGAGTGTTAGTAAAGCAACCGGATACTCGTAACGTGGAACCTACTGACTTCTTCTTGATAAACACTGCTTTCACAGCTTCCAAAAGCAAAGTGAAGATTCCGTCAGTTCAAGTAAAGTACGAGTTTGACTCGGAGAGACAAGAAACTGCGAAAAGAGTGAATGATGATCGACAGTTTGAAGTAGACGCTGCTATCACACGAGTCATGAAAGCCAAGCGTGTGATGAATCATGATAGTTTGATAAACGAGGTGAATAATCTTTTGGTCCGACGGTTTAAACCTCAAAAGGAAGTGATCAAGGTCCGGATAGAGTCGCTTATCGAAAGGGAGTACATAGTGAGAACTCCCAAGGATAAGCGAGTTTATGAGTACAAGCCATCCTAGCTACCACGTCATTATCTGACCATCAAGAATTACGACGGTGACATCACTAGTTTGTCTGGATAAAATAAAACTAATTTGCAACATGTGTATGACTTCATTGGGGTTAAACTGTATATCATAAACTATGAACTTGCCTGGTCGATGACCTTAACGAGGTTCACAGAGTCACATACCACTTGGTTAAAGCAACCATTGCTGTAATTTGCTGTAACTAAAGCAACAGTCACCTTATTAACAACACTTTACCACTGAGGCCAACGATTTATCATTAGAGCTATTAGCCAAAACAAGTTCCATCCACTCAATACATCATAATCACTAAGCCAGCAAATATTGAGCTCCTTAGCGTCCGTTTCAAAAACAAATCGTTCGAAATAGATATCCGTTACAAATAACGATTAAAAAATACCGAAAAATAAATATATTTAGGTTTAGGATGAAAACCTAATTAGTTGAAATAAGGTTACATGAATTTTAGGGTTTCTTCGAGCAATGCTGACCTAGTTTTAAGCATATCGTCTATATGTAACAAATACAACTTCGGTCTGTAAGTGTTATCCAAATGACGTAATCAAAACGGTTTTGGAACATTTAAACAAATTACTACACATCTCAATTAAAATGTACTGGGATTATTAAATTAGAACACATTTTTTCGTTGGGGATTTTAACACCAATCTTTTGCACTCATCATAACTTGAAACGCTTTAAGAGATTTTAAGCCCATACAATCTTATGTAATCTATAAATTCACCCACTTAGGTATTAGGTAATTCAAAAACACGTTTGGACAAAATAGTTTCTAACTTGGGACCTTTGCTGAAAATGACTATAATTAACACACACTTTTGTAATCATTACAATCTGGAAATTCATTTGAACAACCCAAAAAACAACTTTGTCTCCTATTGTATAAAATACAATAGAACATTGATTACATAAAAAACATTGATTCAATCAAAAATTAATCCTCCAATCTAGGAAAAACATAAAAGGGTGTTTAAAAATTTTCTCTAAATAAACAAACACATCAAAATGTCTACAAATAATCCAAAAGCTGCTACAAACATGTGAAATAAAGTTTGAATCAATTTGAACTAAATCTGGGCGGGAAAAGGACTGATGAATGTACGGTAATATTGGAAGGTTTTGATAACTTTTATTCAAATTTACTCGAAATTCCAGCATTACAATTGTATAAATGCTGTCAGCACTACTGACAGAGTAAGATAATCATGCAAATCAAGAAATACTTTTGACGCAAGCAACAACTCTAATAAACTTAAAGAAATAAATTTTAAGTCAAATGAACCAATACATAAAGCTTTAATACATCAGGTGCATCAGGCCTTTCGATCAGCAATGCTGTCTTTATTCAGATAATCGAATTAAGGCTCACTGTCTTCGTCAGATAACCTCAACAATTCAAAAACATAAAAGTGTTATAAACATTTTAAAGAGTATAAATATTAAACATATAGTACAAAAATTGTGGGATCAAATAAATTGAGAAATACAGTAAAATAAAATATATATAAAAAGCTTCAAATTCTTGATTGAAAATGGTTTTTTAGTAATTTCAAATGTATTAATTGGATCTTCGTTGATATTAGATGTTCGGTGTTCCTGTTTGTTCTTATTTATGTATAATGTTTCCCAAGATTTTAGGTATTTTAGTAGTGTAACTTGTTTTAAAAGTTTTATAGTGTTTTTGTTGATTAAGTGATTGTGATTAGCGACAGAAGATTTTTCAGGTCTGTTATATTTTATATGAGAAAATAATTCTTTATATCTGGTTTCCAAATTTCTTGTCGTCTGACATATATATTTTTATTACTTAAACATTTGGGAAATATTATACACAAAAAAGAACAAAAATGAAGATGTAATAAACAACGAAGTAAAACATTAACTTAATACATTCAAAATTACCAAAAAGAGTTTTCTAACAAGAATTTGAAGTTATTTATATATTTTATTTTACTATACTCGTATTTCTTATTTTATCCTAAAACCTTGGTACCGTATGTAAAAGGTTTGTACTCTTTAAAATGTTCATGTCTTACAGACTTTTATGTTTTTGAATTTTTGGGCAAGCTTGAATTAGGCAAGCTTTGCTAGTTGAAACACAATAGGTACATCTGAAGTGTGTTATAATGTAACCGAGTGTGTTATGGAGGTACGAGTACATTAGGCAAGCTTTGCTAGTAGAAACACAATAGGTACATCTGAAGTGTGTTATAATGTAACCGAGTGTGTTATGGAGGTACGAGTACATTAGGCAAGCTTTGCTAGTAGAAACAATAGGTACATCTGAAGTGTGTTATAATGTAACCGAGTGTGTTATGGAGGTACGAGCTACATTAGGCAAGCTTTGCTAGTAGAAACACAATAGGTACATCTGAAGTGTGTTATAATGTAACCGAGTGTGTTATGGAGGTACGAGTACATTAGGCAAGCTTTGCTAGTAGAAACACAATAGGTACATCTGAAGTGTGTTATAATGTAACCGAGTGTGTTATGGAGGTACGAGTACATTAGGCAAGCTTTGCTAGTTGAAACACAATAGGTACATCTGAAGTGTGTTATAATGTAACCAGGTGTGTTATGGAGGTTTTGAGTACATTAGGCAAGCTTTGCTAGTAAAACACAATAGGTACATCTGAAGTGTGTTATAATGTAACCGAGTGTGTTATGGAGGTACGAGTACATTAGGCAAGCTTTGCTAGTAGAAACACAATAGGTACATCTGAAATGTGTTATAATGTAACCGAGTGTGTTATGGAGGTACGAGTACATTAGGCAAGCTTTGCTAGTAGAAACACAATGTGTACATCTGAAGTGTGTTATAATGTAACCGAGTGTGTTATGGAGGTACGAGTACATTAGGCAAGCTTTGCTAGTAGAAACACAATGGGTATATCTGTAGTGTGTTAAGCATCTTAGGTTTAGAGAAGATTCCTTTAACATGTGAATGTACAGTGTACGAAATACGGATTTACCGTCAGGTTCCCACACTTCACAAGAGCACTTCGGAGTGACAACCACTCATTTTGTTAAATATCTTATACGGAACAGCATGACAGTTATCACGAGCATTCTGTAACAATGTTACTGCTTTTTGTGAACGGGCGGAGCGGGCCGCCATTACTGACGAAAATTGTTTTGGCTGGTTGAAGAAGTATGCTGTTTGAACGGAACATATTAGTAAAAACTAAGGTTCGTATGTTCTACCATGATACCAACCCTAGGTGTGTAGTTCAAATTCCAACATACGTATTGGCACCGTCCACCAGCTCCTTCAAACGTCCAGGGATATAATTCTCAATTCTGAGATTCAAATAATATCAAAATTAAAATTTAGTGAGTCTTGCCCCGATGCTTTCAAATTATCTGGAATAATGACTTAAGGTTTATCCTAATGACGAGTCGACTGGACTGTTCTGTTACCTTTTGGCGTTTCAATCAAAACAAATCAAAACCAGCTTGGCTGAATATGTCCCAGCTGATTCTTATACAACATTGTGAATTTGTATCGACGTAAATTTCAAAGGCCATCAGTGTACGGGTCATGGGTAATGATTGACTTTATATGTTTTAAAATACTGTATTCTTTTTGAAAATCAATAACTATACTGTACAAACTACGTTAACCAACTTGGATCGTTGTACTATATTATCCGTTGCGAGATGATGTTGGGAGAAGATTAAGGAAAATCAAGCGTAGGAATGCGGGTTTTGTACAACCCCGTGTATCAATAAATAATATACTGTACGCTCAGAGTTAAAAGTATGAATAGAAATAAACCTGTGCCGAGGTCGTTAGTTGTAACGAGTCTTGGTAGAGCGCACCACCTGTGCCACCGCGACTCCCTCTTACTAATGGCATATTTAATCGTTTTAACAGTAATTGTACGCCGTCTAAAGCCTAACTAAACCTCTGAGAACTTTTCGAACAACTCAGAATATTCGAATCTAGGGAACACACGGTCCTAGTTTGTAACAAGACTCCACCTCATCATCCATCAAAACTGCACTCATTGCACTCACTCGTTCATCCCATATTCACCTAAATACACTCTAAGAGTGGTCGGTGTCTCAAAGTATCAAAAGATGTAACTCTACGAAATCAAGTATTGGTGTGAACAATGGAACAAGTAGATAGTAGGTTGGATAAAAAGACAATGTGAGTCTCGAAGAAAGACGGTAGAAAACAGAATAAGAGAGCCAACTACTGAACGTTCAGACTATAGAGTAGGTTTATTGAAAGTGGCAAAGACCTATTGTACAATATCCCATGTTGTTTAGTTATGAAATAGACTGAAAACAAAACATAAAGTGCTGCTGGCGGGAGTGTACGTTCTCATTTATATGAACTTTGAATCTAGCTATGTACAATCTGTGAGTCCGTAAAATTAGTTGCTATAAATCAAGGTTAGCGTTTTATATATTTCAACAATGACCGAATTCGACTTTCGATACCGAATTCATACAGAGAAATATTGGTAACGAACAATTGATGTTCACAGTTTGAACAGGATATTTCATCGACAAATTCAATTGTTCAACCAGTGTTTTGTTATTTGATTTTAAGGATTTGGGCTTAGTACTGGGTGAGCCAAAAAAACAGGGACAATTTTAATCTGTTATTTATCAGCTATTATGGCCGCTGGTGATTCCATTGATGTAGAAAATGAATGTTCATTTATTGCCATTTAGAGGTTAGTTACCACGACTCATCACTGGTTAGCGCATCATCGTGCATTTGTAATAGAAACATTTTTTAAGTGTAATGAAACGTTGTTTTGCTCAACGTCAGTTTCGAGCTCATTTTAACATCGGCCGTCACGGTGATATTTCAATTCGGAACACTCCTCTTACTGTGGGGCTTTCTAAGAGTAAAAGTGTTGTGGTTCAAACCCCAGACCGTTGCTGAATTGAAGCACTGCATAAGACACAAATCGCTGAGATCCTAATCCTTGTTGCGGAGATTGCATCAGGTAGCCAAAAAAAGATGGGAGGTCACTTGGGAAACATGAAATGAAAATCGTCTTTATTGGTGGCGAAGTTAGGACTATAAAGTCCTCTCTTCCACTTAACCACAATGAGACATTATCTTCCATAAGTAAAAATGGCAATACAATGTGTCTTTTTAGGTGGTTTGTAACATTAAACTATGTTTTGTTATTGACTTGTTTCATTTAAAAAATGTCCCTGTTTTTTGGCTCACCCGTTACACAAAATGAGGTAACTCAAGCTTGTGAGAATAACTTATGACAATTAACTCAAGCAAAATAAGAGTAAGCTGGATACAATAATTCAGATTGTACGCTGAAAGAGATTTATATTTGAGAATGAATCTGAACCTTGCCTTTGTATAAAATAAAATCTGTCTATTTTAGAATTTGATTGCTAAAGTTCGTCAACTAAATAAACAACTGATCGGTCTTCGTTAAATAAACAGAACTGTTTGTTTTCCATCAAATCGGTTTAGTGCTGGGATCTGAACTACGGATAAGAAAGATAACGAGTTTTCAAGGATATTGATTGTCCTCTTTTATTTACCATCGAATTTCAAAGTGCAGTAGACCTGTGAAAATGTGCCTTAGTTAAGTTCTGGTCAAACTTATACGTATTTTTGACAAAACGGTTCGGATACAACTAGCAACTTAGGTCTGTTTATAGTGAAGAAATTGGTTTAACACCTCAAATCAGTACCTTACTAACACGCATACAATTGAGTATTACTACTCACAACAAAAGGTTTGAATAAATTGACAACTCAAAGTTGTTCTAAAGGCGTTTTATTTTCTATTTACTCTCCAAATATATACATATGAAAACATATCAGCCTCTTTCTACGTGCTGTATGAACTTCTCTTTCTTTCTCTCTAAATAAGTACAAATTTATACATCAACTGGATGTAGACGATTCAGCAAGAATATACAAAACATCGTTGTTTGCTCGTACCGTCTGCGCAAAACAAGCAATACTACATATTTACATACACATAGCTGTGTGTCTACAGCTGTATACAATACATATATTTATAATATATAAGACGTTGTCCCCCTTTAAATTATTCAATATTTTCCTAAGTGAAACGATACTTTGAGAAAATTTATATTCATTGGTACTGAGTTGCAAATTGAAATTACAGTAGATTACAGTGATGTTTACAAATTATCTAGGCTACCAAGTTAAATTCTAAAGTAATTCCTTCTGCGTTTTAGCTTTGTCAAGCTGTGACGAAAGCTTGATAAGCTCTTTTAATTATTTTAGTAGCTTTAAACTGCGGTGTATAGTTTTTAATTTCGTTGGAATTTTTAATGTATTGAATTTTTGTTTAGACAATTCGATTATGTTATGTACAACTAAATAACGTATGATGGAAAGTTAATTATTCCTTTATTTCATTCCGTATTTCTCTAAATACCTTTCACTTATAAAAATGTTTGAAAGCTCCTTATAAAACGTTAATGTATTGATGCAAACTAAAGTTTTCTTTAAATATACGCATACGTTTCTTGGAATGTGAAACTAACCTCATTACTGTATACTATTTAGGAGAATTTCCAATAAAAATGTAATATTTGTGGGATACGGCGTTAGGTTATCTTAGTGTGCAAAATTCCTATTTTATCTAACGGTCTTTGATTTAGTTAATAATAACGTTAGTTTATTATCGATTAGTCGACATTAACTGCTATACTGTAAAACGTGTATGCTGCTGTACTATTAAAATAAAAATAAGTTAGACTAATAGTTTCAATCCACTACGCTGAAAGTAGGCCTAGTGCTCTAATGATAGTTTATCTTCAAATACATAGCGTAAAGTGGCTACTTGAGAAAAACTAACGTTTAAAGCTGAAGGTGGTTCAGATGTATTGCTATAATTATACTCTGCAGATAATCTCAAATCTAGGCCTCTATCAAACACTACTCTACAAACATCTTTCTTATTGCTTTGTATAAAATATTGTTAGTTCACAAAAACATCGATTACTCTTCAGTAAACCTATATTACAAAACAAGTAAACATCTTTGGTCCAAACGATTATAAACTAGTTAGGCCATATCAGTTAAAAGACTTTTGAGAAGGAAGAGTACCTACCGGGGTCAACAGCTAGCTTAGACCAGGGCATGGCTCATACAGTCTCTCTGAACAGTTCCGAGCATGCAACCCTATCTTAACTATACATGTGTACAGAATGTTTGTAGCTACCGAAGGCTGCATTTTTTAGTAGACCTACTTGATGAGTGTACAGAGTTCCATAAGGAATATATCAAAAGGTCTCGAAAAAGTAGAAGAGTTATGGACGACAGCTTTAAATATTTATACTTTAAAATAAAATAATAGATATGGAACAAATATTATCAGTAGATACTTTTGAAGCTTAACAGGAAATAGCAGTCCATTGTACTCAATAAACGCCATCCGTTCCAAATAAATATAATTTGCTTGGACGTTTTAAATTATATCAATTTACACCTGTAATTGCAAAGTATTGATGATGTTAATAAGTCAGTCACACTGAGGTTCTTAATGTCTGCTTTTAAACGTTTTCGACATGTCAACATCAGATCAGCTGATTAATCAATGGTAAACAATGTTAAAATTCCGCAAACTTCAGTAGCTATCGAGGGAAGCAATGTAACTTTCTGTATTCACAGTTAATATTGAAAACACTTACCTTCTAAACGAAAAACCCATGATTGTTGAACAGCCGGGTCAAAAGGGAATAAGCTACTTGACACAATATTCTGGAAAAGTTCAGGAAGGCTATATTCAGAGCCGTCTCCAGGCACGAGTCTGATATGTGGACTAATGAGACATCTACATTACATTACAGGGAACTTACCACTACTATATGTCAGTAAAATATACATATATTATGTACATATGGGCATTTCGTTCTATCGTGTATCACAATAGTTTATATTCGTAAACTAGACAAAGTTCAAGTTAGAACTCTACGCTTTGTCAGAGAAAATATTTAAACAAAACTTTGTCTAAGGACGTTCAATAACACTTAAAAATATAGGTTAAAATATAAGACAACTATTCCATTTATAATAATGGCTATGTACAATTTTTAAATATCGTTACACATATAACAATATTACATATGAGCTGATCCATAGGGCATACAGTTTAGGGCGATGAACTCGTACATTCTGTACCGTTGTTTCGTCGGAAAATCGAATATTGGGAAGTGTACATGTGTACATGTGAACAAACTACAACAGAGACAAAGAACATTTGCCACAAATAAGTATTAAATAACTGGGTTTTCAGTTATTACAATACAATCTTTATTCTGCACGTAACTGGTGTGGTTTATCGTATGTTCAAACAAACTCAAAAAGTAAGTTTTAGGTGACCGTTCAAATAACAATTATTACTTTCTGGACACCCAGAAATTGTTTTTGTAGCATATACGCCAAGTGCGTGTGATACCAATGAATCCCAAAACCACAACCACGAAGTATGCGAGGGCGATGCGACACCTGGTAGAGAAGAGTAGAACTAACGTCTACTGCACAAGACATAGTCAGACGTCCCTGGAACAAATAATTACATCTTTTCAAATATGTTGTATTTATATTATTATTTACGTATGAGCCCAATGCCGGATCATGCAAAGTACGTCAACGCTGGCTTGAAAAGTAAGCTTTTCTTTGCGTCTAGCCTTGCTTCATCCATCCGGGATCAGCTCGTTTTCTCTCATCAGACCAAGCTACTCCTTCTTTTAGTAACTTCCCTCTGACCAACTTTCCAATAATACACTTTTTATTTAAATGTCTTTGTCATCATGTGTCCATCATAAATGTGCGTCTGTATCATACCTGTCACTTTTAAATTGATGCAACTGCCACGATCCACATCATTGTTTCTACTTTTGCTTTACTGCGAGTTTAATTAAATTCTAAAATTTCCTTTGTACAGCTAAAATGTTTTTAATGGCCGTACAATTTCTATCTTCGTTTCATAATGTCTGAATATATGTCGGTGGATTTTTCTTTTATTACTATGGAGTCTGTAGAAATTTCTTTCTGATATTTAAAACCCTGTTGTAAGTATCGTAATTCTTTTTCAGATTATTAAACGCAATAGGCTTTAACCATTTGATATTGTATTTACTATATTATTAACAACACAACACGAGTATAAACGAAGGAGCTACACTCGTTTATTTATTTACAAGATGATTCCCAAACTAGATGCCAAGTTTCAGAGCTGTGATGCAAACAATGAAAACGGTTTCAACAAACGTGGGTTCAAAAGGGCTTAGTTTATTCACCAGCCACAGTTTTATTTCTTTAACTATTTCTTATCTCATACATGGATATAATTGCCTGAACTAGTTGTATATTCGTTAAACGAGTACTTTTATTTTCCATTCTTTTCTTTTAAATATATAAAAAGCATTGATCTGAGCTAAAATTCACTTTATCTTTAAAATCAAGGAATCATCATGAATTCAATCTTACCTAATTTACTAATGATTTCAACTCTTGACTTGCCAAACACTTATTCCTATTTGATGATGAAATCCAATTATAATTTCCAAACCAGTTTCATAAAGAGGGAATGCTTAAAGTGCATAGGTAGTATAGTATGGCTCAAAAAAGAAGTCATTTCTGTATTTATTTCACAGTTTTTATTAGAAAAGATGTTATTTTTAGGGTTAAAAGGATTGCCTGTGGTTGATTTTGCCTGTGATTAATTCTAAATTAACTAGCCAAGGTAGATACACTCACGAGGTTTCTAGGGATGGATCGCTGAGGATGATCTCCGCCAAGTGACTGCGTGAGCCGGCCAGGGAACTCGAACTCACAGCAGGAGTCTAGAACATTGTTCAATACATCACACAACAATCCAGGCAGAATCTGCGGATACACCGATTCTGGGCTACAGTCAAAGAGGAAAGTTCTATAATAATGAATCGGCTACTCTGTATGTGAAACTAGCTCGTCTCCCACTATTGGAGGCTGAGTGGTCGGCCAAACTAGTAAACATTTACCATCATATAAAATATACTATATTCCTTTAAACTAGGTTGCCTTTGCAATGTGAATGTGAGGACTTCATACACTTCCGGCTGGTTTAAAAATAAGCTATGGAAGTAGCTATGGAGATAGATAAAATGGATAAGAAGCTTAAGGATTTGAGCTGATCTAAGATCTAGTTATTTCGGTCTGTACCACTTAAGACTTCGAAATTTTCATTTTTAATGCCCCAACTATTTTTTATACGTTGCAACATATTTGGTTTAAACACAATACACCTGAGTTCGTACATTAACAATTCATCTACAATTAAGCTAGTGCATCCGAATTGAAACCCTGTTCGGTGTAGTATTTTTAAATCACAAGAGGCAATTTCCATATTGAACGTAGAATATCGAGATAAAATCTCTCTCCCCCTCACTCTTTCTGCAAAAGTTTTAAGGTATGATAATATCCACTCCTTGCCGAATTTAAACCATTTCCCAGCATTGGAAGCTTAACACGTTGGGTAGAAATACAATTCTTTTTTATTACTAAAACTCGTTAACATGAGACTCATAAATACGAATAGGTTCTTTAGGGTACCATTATATTTTTATGTATACTTCTTTATACTGTCTATGCTGAAGAAAGTAACTATTCAACTGTCAACAAGCTGTTTGTTGATTATTATAGAATTTTATTTATAAATCGTTCGTATTTCTTACGTTATAACTAACTTACTAACATTGTATTGATAACATTTTCAAATTCGCAAATTTATATACTCAACTCAAGAATAAACGTATATGTTACAAACTCCAGTTCAACTAATCGTAGTTTGCTATGCTCTCAGTCTCGCTTTGGCTTTCATTGTCAGATTTTAGTGGGCTTTCACTGCAAGTATTAACACATATCACGAAGGGAAAACGAATTTCAAATGTCACTGAAGTAGGACTACTTATTCCGCTGCTATAACCAAAACACCTCTTTGGCCACCATTTTAAAACAATCTTACAGTAGTAATGAACATTATATGAAGAAATGAGAATATTGTAAATAACTAGAGGCTTGTATTTTGTATTTTAATAGATTAATATAGTAATCTTTTATGTTTTTTATTTATACCATAACAATTTTATTTGTAATGATTAATACATTTTTAAATCAATACATATAGGTATATACACTTCTTTGTTTGAAGTTTTTGTTGACGATGGAGGATTTTCAGATTTGAACTATATTGGATATCAGTTATGAATAGACAGATGATCACGACGTTCAAAAAAATTGAAACGTCGTGATCATCTTGCTCATTAACGATGGAAAATGTCCGCAATAATAGTTTAAACTCTGGGATGTATATTACAGTTTCAAAATGCTCCAAACGTGATCTGTGGGTCAGAATCGGTGCTCATTTCATGATCCCGGGTCTCAGCCTAAAGACGTTCTAAAGTAAATTCGCTAAAGACTGTAGCTTGTAAGTCCAATATTTTATAGATTTAAGCTACACTTTCAACATGAAACACTTACCAGATGTTCAGACATAGGGGAGGCGGGAGGAGTGCATGTGAAAGACTCTTGGCAAGTAGGTCTTAGTTCACGACCTCCTAGAATACAAACAAGACATAAGAGTAAACTCGAAAAGAAATTCTACACATTTTCTTTTAAAATGTATTTAAACTATACTAAAATTGTTTAAAAATGTTAATTTATTACGACAAAAGACTGCTAGTAAATATGCACACGTTTGCTTTAAAAAAAAACTAAATTGACAATAGGTAGGATTTGTTCACGGTAGGTAGGTCACAGTTAAATGCCATTATTTGGTTGTTTTTCTGTATTCCGAACTGTCTCTTGTTATCGTAGGTTCCCCTGTAACAGGGTTAACTTGAAAAATAGTAATAGCGAAGTTTGGTATACAACGCATGAAATGATGTATTTAATAGTTTTAACAGAGAAGTATATAGGTCTAATTTTGGATAAAAATAATATTCTGTTAGGAATATATTTCAGTTTTATATCCGTCCAACTTTTTTAATCTTTTCAACTCTTTACAAATTTACGTGGCAATCCCAAATCAACCCTCTGTCGAGGTAGACTCTAAGAAATTTAGTTGTGTAGACTTTTATCTCAGTATCATCCAGTATTAGAGTTGGAACCTCAGTCGATATCTAGTAAACTAAATTGAATTCAATTTGACTTCGTGGGATTAGTCAAGAGGGTGAGATCATTGAAATGTTGGATTGCGTTGTTGAGCTCAATTAAAGGCACCTCTTCCAGTTTTTTGACTTTTTGAACCTGAGAGTCATGTCATCTGCGTAAACTGGTCAATTTGTCCGTGGAGTACAGATGAGCCAACATCATTGACAGGAAACAACAGTATGAACTTAGTTTCGATCCTTGAGGGACTCCAATTTTGTATTCAACCTCAATAACAATAACAATCGATCTAGCGTTTAAAATACCTACAAATTGAGTTATTTTACTTAGAACGATTCGAGCCAGTTGAGTAACAAGTAGTTTTAAGTGTGTATTAATACATGTAAAGTATGGAATACAAATTTCAAAGTTTGATTGTGCTCGTCACAAGTAAGTTTCTTTTTAAATCAATATATATATAGATGAGGAAGAATATTTTTACATACCATCGCTGACGATATTCAAGCCACTAGCGACACTCTCCGCAGTGGAGCTGACGCCACTAGAGCTGCGGACACTGTCCGCGGACACTGCTGCACCGAGGCTGAGGTTCACACTAGCTACAGGACGCTGCAAGTGAGCTGCGTCACCACCCGCGCCTCCACAGTTCCACGACAGACGCTTGTGTATACTGCTGTCCCTGGTGTCCTGCTTCTATACAACAGTACACAGTATACTGCAGTTGCGGACACTGCTGCACCGAGGCTGAGGTTCACACTAGCTACAGGACGCTGCAAGTGAGCTGCGTCACCACCCGCGCCTCCACAGTTCCACGACAGACGCTTGTGTATACTGCTGTCCCTGGTGTCCTGCTTCTATACAACAATACACAGTATACTGCAGTTGCGGACACTGCACCGAGGCTGAGGTTCACACTAGCTACAGGACGCCAAGTGAGCTGCGTCACCACCCGCGCCTCCACAGTTCCACGACAGGCTGAGTGTATACTAGCTACCCTGAGGTTCACACTGCACAGGACGCTGCAAGTGACTGCGTCACCACCCGCGCACCGAGGCAGTCCTGTACAACAGTACACAGTATACTGCAGTTGCGGACACACCGAGGCTGAGGTTCACACTAGCTACAGGACGCTGCAAGTGAGCTGCGTCACCACCCGCGCCTCCACAGTCCACGACAGACGCTTGTGTATACTGCTGTCCCTGGTGTCCTGCTTCTATACAACAGTACACAGTATACTGCAGTTGCGGACCTGCTGCACCGCTGGCTGAGGCAGGACGCGTTGCAAGTGAGCTGCGTCACCACCCGCGCCTCCACAGTTCTTGTGTATACTGCTGTCCCTGGTGTCCTGCTTCTATACAACAGCTACACAGAGTTCCACCATTGTTGCTTGACGTTGTGGCTGCGTGTATACTGCTGTCCCTGGTGTCCTGCTTCTATACAACAGTACACATATACAGTGCTGCGGACACTACAGGACGCTGCGTGAGCTGCGTCACCACCCGCGCCTCCACAGTTCCACGACAGACGCTTGTGTATACTGCTGTCCCTGGTGTCCTGCTTCTATACAACAGTACACAGTACAGTTGCGGACACTGCTGCACCGAGGCTGAGGTTCACACTAGCTACAGGACGCTGCAAGTGAGCTGCGTCACCACCCGCGCCTCCACAGTTCCACGACAGACGCTTGTGTATACTGCTGTCCCTGGTGTCCTGCTTCTATACAACAGTACACAGTATACTGCAGTTGCGGACACTGCTGCACCGAGGCTGAGGTTCACACTAGCTACAGGACGTTGCAAGTGAGCTGCGTCACCACCCGCGCCTCCACAGTTCCACGACAGACGCTTGTGTATACTGCTGTCCCTGGTGTCCTGCTTCTATACAACAGTACACAGTATACTGCAGTTGCGGACACTGCTGCACCGAGGCTGAGGTTCACACTAGCTACAGGACGTTGCAAGTGAGCTGCGTCACCACCCGCGCCTCCACAGTTCCACGACAGACGCTTGTGTATACTGCTGTCCCTGGTGTCCTGCTTCTATACAACAGTACAGTATACTGCAGTTGCGGACACTGCTGCACCGAGGCTGAGGTTCACACTAGCTACAGGACGCTGCAAGTGAGCTGCGTCACCACCCGCGCCTCCACAGTTCCACGACAGACGCTTGTGTATACTGCTGTCCCTGGTGTCCTGCTTCTATACAACAGTACACAGTATACTGCAGTTGCGGACACTGCTGCACCGAGGCTGAGGTTCACACTAGCTGGGACGCTGCAAGTGAGCTGCGTCACCACCCGCGCCTCCACAGTTCGACAGACGCGACTGCTGTCCCTGGTGTCCTGCTTCTATACAACAGTACACAGTATACTGCAGCCGGCACACTGCTACCGAGGCTGAGGTTCACACTAGCTACAGGACGCTGCAAGTGAGCTGCGTCACCACCCGCGCCTCCACAGTTCCACGACAGACGCTTGTGTATACTGCTGTCCCTGGTGTCCTGCTTCTATACAACAGTAGTATACTGCAGTTGCGGACACTGCTGTCCCTACAGGACGCTGCAAGTGAGCTGCGTCTACCCGCGCCTCCACAGTTCCACGACAGACGCTTGTGTATACTAACAACAGTACACAGTATACTGCAGTTGCGGACACTGCTGCACCGAGGCTGAGGTTCACACTAGCTACAGGACGCTGCAAGTGAGCTGCGTCACCACCCGCGCCTCCACAGTTCCACGACAGACGCTTGTGTATACTGCTGTCCCTGGTGTCCTGCTTCTATACAACAGTACACAGTATACTGCAGTTGCGGACACTGCTGCACCGAGGCTGAGGTTCACACTAGCTGCGTACACCCGCGCCTCCACAGTTCCACGACAGACGCTTGTGTATACTGCTGTCCCTGGTGTCCTGCTTCCCACAACAGTACACAGTATACTGCACGGTGCTGCAAGTGAGCTGCGTGCCTCCACAGTTCCACGACAGACGCTTGTGTATACTGCTGTCCCGCTGCCTCCACAGTTCTGCACGACAGACGCTTGTGTATACTGCTGTCCTGAGGTTCACAGCTACTGGTGTCCTGCTTGCAGTTGCGGACATGCTGCACCGAGGCTGAGGTTCACACAGCTACAGGACGCTGCAAGTGAGCTGCGTCACCACCCGCGCCTCCACAGTTCCACGACAGACGCTTGTGTACTGCTGTCCCTGGTGCGGACACTGCTGCTTGTGTATACTATACAGTAATATACGGTATACTGCACCGGGCTGAGGTTACACTAGCTACAGGAGAGCTGAGGTTCACACTATAGTACACTGCGGACACTGCTGCACCGAGGCTGAGGTTGCTACAACGTGAGTTGCGTCACCACCCGCGCCTCCACAGTTCCACGACAGACGCTTGTGTATACTGCGTCCTGGTGTTGTACACAGTATACTGCGGCTGTGCACCGAGCTGTTAGTCGTTGCAGTGTACACAGTATACTGCAGTTGCGGACACTGCTGCACCGAGGCTGAGGTTCACACAGCTACAGGACAGCTGCGTCACCCGCGCCTCCACAGTTCGACAGACGCTTGTGTATATGGACAGTATACTGCAGCAGCGGACACAGTTTATGGCAGTCGGTTTTTAATGTATCTGTAATGCTGTCAGATTTATATTTAATTCCAGCATTTAATTATCCCAATTTGACTTACCACAGATAAAGAATGTGCAACTTAGCTATTATATTACACATGCAAATTTGTTTTGTTTCAACCGTGCGATCATAATCAGCATACGTTTCATTATGTGGTTTTATTTGCCTTAAATGTAAGAACATTATTGTATCGTACATTTGCAAATTGCAGTTATTTCGCTAAAACAAGGACACACACTCTTGACAAGCTGACAACCTAAAAGCCTGTAAGTCCCAGTGCACATCAGTGTCAATACGTCGGTGTCTTTCAAAAGTTTCTACATGAACGCAGTTGGCAGTTTTCGTCAATTCACTTTGTTACAATTTGTCACATTTTGACCTTCTGCGTTAGCACCTTTGTTTTTCGATGGAAGTTCCACTATGCAACGTTAAGACACGAATTCCAAGGTTTTCTTGTGTAGTTGTCCATCAAGTGTACAAAACATTTAGGTTAGTTTGAAAGTTCATAATAGTGGCGTTGAGCAATTTAGTAAAAAGAAGAAACGGACTTTTAATTATATATTTATTTTTTCGTAAAGTCTCAGGTTAGATCTTAAGTTAAGATATAAAATTAAATGTAGTGCCTATATTAGTGTAGTCCTCTGAATACGGGTGGAGTTTTTAACTACCCGAAACGTTAAGCCGGGTTTACACCGGAGATGCAGACCAAATGTTGCAGATTTTTTGTAGGTGATTTCTGTTGACGAAGAGTGTCACCGATACAATCCAGCAACACGTCGACGTTTCCTTTACGATTGTTGTCGGCAACAGCTTTCAAAATACGTACAAAAATACAAAATACGCTGAGCAGTAAAAAGGATATGAGTCACTGTGCGGTGCGAACAGGTGATTGCGATGGGCGGGAGGGGAGCAGGGCCTATCGGCAACAGTCTCTCCAAGCGCAGCAACACGAGTTGCCGACTGTTGTTGGCAACATCCTTTGATCTTTACCGATTCCGGTCGGGAAACTGAATTCTTGTTGCCAACAGCCAAAATCTAGTTTTGTTGCCTACATCAAATTTTTGCTGTCACAAAACTACGGTTTTTGTATTTGTCAGCAAAATTGGTTGGCAACTTGTGTATGCAACTCCGGTGTAAACCCGGCTTTAGGAGTAGTTTTTCTCCAGAAGTGGCAGGAAAAGTCCGTTTCTTTTTTACTATAACATTTATGAGACAAAATATTACCCCCTGAACCTTTGTCTGGTAAATGTGTATACATTACAAGCTCTTTTTTCTCTATAAAGTCGAATGTCAAATGCACACTAAATTGTTAAAGTTATATGAAAAACATACAAATAAATCAAAAAGGGAGGTTATCAAATTACAACTTTAATTTGACTTAAATCAACACTTTTAGATTTGTCGCTTGAAGTTGTCCGTACATTTGAATTTATAACTGAATCGTACTATTGTGTGAATCGCCTCTGTTTACCTTCATCTCCTCGATGACTCCTGCCGTGTGATAACGCTTGTCAGTTCTTGTCATTCTCTTCATGAGCGGATTGTCCAGTCTCAGCTGTTGACTGGTCGAGGCTGTTGATGGAGTCTCGCAGCTGTTCACTTCAGCAGCATCTTCTACTTGTTCTTCCACCCCTAAACAGTTCACAGGTGAAGCAACCAACGGAGCAAATATTGACGGTCTAAAATTTAGTAACACTACAGCGCAACCCACTTCAGGCAGTGGTTTTAGATTTGCAGGTCTGTAAGTTCTTGAGGCTCTATTCCTCAAGAACTTACATGCCTGCGAAAAGAACGTGAAAGTGAAAGGTTTTTCGTGAGTTACATTTTCATAGTTATCACAGCTGTTTAGAATTTAAACTTAAGTTACGTTGGAAGTACCTTTCTTTAGGTACTTCAGACTTTAAAAGCCTACATATTCTATGCCCTCAATAGCTTATTTGTCAGTTAAAGCGTTTGATTTTACCACCAGTTATGAAAATAGAACAAGTAAGTCTAACATGGAAAAGTTTCAAAGGGTAGTGCGTAAATACACGTTAGGCAATTTAACAACCATTTAAGTAAACTACAGTAACATACAGTAACTAGTTTCACAATTGCTAATATTCTGTATCCTACCTGCAATGACGGGTATGTCGAGTTCACAGCTAGCGACACTAGCCAGGGTGGTGCTGGTGGAGGCGATGTGTCGTGTCTTGAGCAAGGGAGGGTTGCGAGAGAGTGCAGGAGAGCGCCTGAGGGGTGGACTTGGAGGAGGATAGGAGGTACCTCTGTGTGGGGAGCCTCGCGGAGGTACCAGGAGCATGGTACCAGGGGTTGCCGTCACTTGGTTCAAATCTGGCAGAGACTGGCCCAGGCACGAGAACACGGGCACTTGTATACTCAGAGTGTTTGGACTGGTGCATTTCCTCCTGAAACCAACCGAGAATGTAGTTGTATGATAACTGCAACGAGCCTAGCGATAGCAGGACCCCGGACAAGTAATGAACATCAAATTAATCTAACGTTATAACTCCAAATTGTAGCTTTCAACTGCAGGACTGTGGGACTTACTGTACCCAGTTTTTATTCAGCTGCTTCTTTTAGTCATCCTTGTGATATTAATCTAAAGAGCATCAATAATATTACTTCAATAATAATAAAAAACACCGTAATATTTTATACTTAAATATGGTATAATTCTTGTCTACTTCAGATACAATAGTGAAATGGGTTTTCTAGAAAGAAACAGGCCAACCCGACTGTCGGGAATATAAATTGCTGCTTGATAAGTATCAACACTCCAAGGACGAAGAAAATCGTTTAAACAGAGTTTTGTTTCTGGAACTCCAAGTATGTCAATTAACCAAATAATGACGAACAAGTATTGAAAAACAAAACCTGACAAGTGAAAATTAAAACCCAGTTGAAAAAATATCAGGTTGTGCTCACCTCTGAACTCTGGCTGCTGCCTCGCATCCCCTCAGTCTTCATACTAACACCACGACTCTGACCTTGACTGACAAGAGGTTTGTAAGAGTGAATTGTTCTCACCTGTCTCCGCGTGGTGACGTGGAGTGACAGCCTCTCTCCGCCATCACTGGGACACTCTCGTCTGAACTCTGGCTGCTGCCTCGCATCCCCTCAGTCTTCATACTAACACCACGACTCTGACCTTGACTGACAAGAGGTTTGTAAGAGTGAATTGTTCTCACCTGTCTCCGCGTGGTGACGTGGAGTGACAGCCTCTCTCCGCCATCACTGGGACACTCTCGTCTGAACTCTGGCTGCTGCCTCGCATCCCTCAGTCTTCATACTAACACCACGACTCTGACCTTGACTGACAAGAGGTTTGTAAGAGTGAATTGTTCTCACCTGTCTCCGCGTGGTGACGTGGAGTGACAGCCTCTCTCCGCCATCACTGGGACACTCTCGTCTGAACTCTGGCTGCTGCCTCGCATCCCCTCAGTCTTCATACTAACACCACGACTCTGACCTTGACTGACAAGAGGTTTGTAAGAGTGAATTGTTCTCACCTGTCTCCGCGTGGTGACGTGGAGTGACAGCCTCTCTCCGCCATCACTGGGACACTCGTCTGAACTCTGGCTGCTGCCTCGCATCCCCTCAGTCTTCATACTAACACCACGACTCTGACCTTGACTGACAAGAGGTTTGTAAGAGTGAATCTGAACTCTGGCTGCTGCCTCGCGTGGTCCCCGTGGAGGACAGCTACCAACACCACGACTCTGACCTTGACTGACAAGAGGTTTGTAAGAGTGATTGCTCACCTGACACTCTGCCTCGAACTCTGGCTGCTGCCTCGCATCCCCTCAGTCTTCATACTAACACCACGACTCTGACCTTGACTGACAAGAGGTTTGTAAGAGTGAATTGTTCTCACCTGTCTCCGCGTGGTGACGGAGTGACAGCCTCTCATCACGCGTCACTCTGGCTGCTGCCTCGCATCCCCTCAGTCTTCATACTAACACCACGACCACCTTGACTGACAAGAGGTTTGTAAGAGTGAATTGGAGTGACACTCTCGCCATCTGACTCTCGTCTGAACTCTGGCTGCTGCCTCGCATCCCCTCAGTCTCCATGCTAACACCACGACTCTGACCTTGACTCACGCTGCCTGCACTTATGGACGAGTTTTCCATCTCAACTGAACCACTGAAAACGTTCAAAAGAGTCTAAAAACAACAAAAACTGGGTGAGTATTAGAGGAATCTATGGCTTTTACCATGGATCCACACTGTAACGTGTCTCAGGAGCGTTAGCAAATCTCACTGAATTTTCACACTTGATTGAAGTTGATTAACAGCCTTTCTGATATCTCTCCAATATTGTATTCAGCCGTGTAAAGTTATAACGCATAACTTACAAGTCAAATTCCGTGTTTCTCATCTTTTGGTGATTTCGCAATTTGTGATTCAAGTACAAATAAGTACAATCTCATGATAAACACGCTTTATGGCTGAAACTTATTATGAGGATCGTTCTATGTGGTATTACAGCCTGTGATATACAAATAACATTGTATATTTGGGTAACATTGTGGAAGCTGAAAAGTATTTAGAAGACTGTACGGTGAATCTATGAGTATATTTGAATTATTGGTCTCTTTTCGTCTCATTGGTCTCACATTGTCGCAAACCCGATCTCATGATGTACCAAAATTGGCGGCATCTCTTAAATGTCAAAAATATAATCATAACTATAAACTGCTACTATTCTTATCTAAATAAATGTTGAGAAGTTAATTTCCCGTCATCCGTTACCTGACATAACCCTTTAATGTGATACTCATACTGTATAATTGATAAGGTAGACCATTTGTCACTATTATGCAGGTTGAATGGGTTTGGTTTGTCATCTCCCTTAATAAAACTATTTTCATCTTATTTATTTAAACGAACCAAATAATATGTGTCGTATGAAGGGGAATTATCGTCAGATTTCAATCCAGGTTCTGGAGTTCCACAAGGATCTAATTTAGGGCCCCTACTTTTCATAACATTTATCAATAATATCACATATTCTATAAAACATTGTAAGTTATTGCTGAATGCCGACGATTTGAAAATTTTTAGATGCATAAATAGTATTTCTGATTGTATAGAACTACAAGCGGATTTGGATAGCCTCTTTCAATGGAGTGGCAGCAATTTGAAGTTCAACATCAGTAAGTGCTCTGTTGTGCGATTCTCAAAGAGATCTCCTCAAAATGTTGTTTCTTTTAACTATGAATTGGGTGGTACTAGGTTGGGTACAAAAAATACCATCAGAGATCTAGGTATCACATTTGATAATAAGTTTTCATTTGCAAACCATGTGATATCGGTTTGCAAATCTGCATTTGCAGTGTTAGGTTTTATCCGTAGATCAAGTAATTTATTAAAAAACACTCAAGTAATTAGGCTTCTACATTGTTCCTTAGTTAGATCTAGACTAGAATTTTGTTCAGTCATCTGGAGTCCGTATCACGCCTATCTTTCAGATTTAGTCGAGAAAGTCCAAATAAGATTTCTGAGATTTTTGTATTTTAAAGAGTTTGGTCACTACACAAATGTTGTTCCATATTCTGAGCTGTTGTCAATGTTTGACCTTGACTCTCTAGGGAAGCGGCGGCGGTGTCGGTGTTGGTTTGCCTGCACAAGCTGGTGAGTGGGGCGATCGACGACTCATCCATTTTGTCGATGTTACAGTTCAATGTCCCTCGGTTCAATTCACAAACTCGGTTGTTATTTACTCCTCGCTACTCTCGTACCAGTCTGGCTGCTAACTCGCCCCTAAACGTTATGTTTAGATTACATAACGCACTACCACTCAATATTGATATCTTTAGTACTTCTTTGCATACGTTTGTTCTAGGTTTTGCACAATTTAAATAATTAAAAATAAATGATCGTAAATTCAAAATGGTTTTATGTACAATATTGTTGATAAGGTATTTATATATTGCTATGTATTCTGCATGTTATTTTAGTGTTTATATGTTCGTTATTTATTTCTTTATACAGGGTCATCAAAAAAGGTGTACGGGATTTGAAAGTGAAATAAAAATGTTAATATAATTTGTAGAATTTTTATTTTTACATCACAAGACACAGCAAATCTTAAATTCTTTTATGTAATTAAAAAAAGTTTCAATGTGAGCTTTGAACGCTTTGCAATGGGGCGTTGCACGACACACATCTAGCCGATAGTCAACCTTCCGCCAGGTGTTTTGGAGCATTTCAGGAGTCACCGTTGAAATGGCTACGTTGATTCTTCTTCTTCTCTTATCTCTTCCCTCAAGTTGAAGAAATTGAAAGGGGAAAAGGCATTAATGTCATTTTCCAGCAGAATGGAGCTTCATGTCACTAAAGTCTAATCGTCCAAGAAGCTCTCAACAACAGATTTCCTGATCGTTGGATTGGGAGGAATGGTCCGGTTTTGTGGCCACCTAGGAGTCTTGATTTGACGCCTTTAGATTTCTTCTGTTGGGGTTACATTTAAAACTTAGTTTATGCTTAGAAAATACGTTATCTTCAGCACCTGAGAAGAAGAATCAACGTAGCCATTTCAACAGTGACTCCTGAAATGCTCCAAAACACCTGGCAAAAGGTTGACTATCGGCTAGATGTCTGTCGTGCAATGGGGGGAGCTCACATTGAAAAGTTTTAAATACATTAAAAAAATTAAGACTTTTGTGTCTTTTGATGTAAAAATCAAAACTCTACCAATTATATTAACATTTTTATTTCACTTTCAAATCCCGTATACCTTTTTCGATGACCCTGTATGTTTACACCCTTTGTGCTCGCTTCTCCGGGCCTTGGTTACTCCTGTTAGTACGGGTTGGCGAAAAGCCGGCTGTCTTTCTTTTTTGAAAGGGCAGCGTCTGTGTTGGCGTCCAGCCCTTGAACGCTTGAGTGCCTTGGTCCGGGATGTTAGTTCAACTGTTGTTATTGCTATTTTTATTGTTGTAATCTATTACGTTATATCGTTGAAGTATTTAGTTTCCACATTTATATGATAATACAAATTTTATTATCTGTCCGTTATGTTTTTAGTCTCGTCATTAATTAAGCTACAAACATATACATTATTTTACTATAGTAGAGTATTTATTTATTTTATTGGCAGTTACTGTTGTGCTAAAATGTGTGTTACTGTCGCTAGTGATTATAAAATATTGTTTATATTCCTAAATTATTATATTGTTATATTTGTAATGCTACATTGTAATTGCGCATTGCCTGTAATGTAATGCATTGTTGAATAAACGAATTGAATTGAATTTAATTGAATAATAGCTAATATCCATCTTGAAACTCATCAACTTTTTGGACCGCTTTCCTGGCCAAAAACAATTGGTCCATGCGAGAGTTTGTTAGATATATTTTTTTATCTACCTGATCTGCTAAAGAACAATTGGGTCCTCGATGTGTATCTAATTCCATTAAGGCTAGTTTCAATTGTCACATACCAATACAAAGAATTAGTATAACTCAGGAAAATAGTACTTAAAGATAAAATTCCTGGATAGGGCGGGGAAGGGACATGAGAGAACGATAAATCTACCTAAAACTCCGCTTTTCATTTGGCAGGTGACTCATACATCTCTGTAAAAGCATATGTCATTTTAACAGTAAAACTCAATTAGAATACCTTTTAGTGTCAAGTGCATTTTGTTTACCGACTATTGAGCTTGGTCCATGTGTAAACCAGTTAACCACGCTGCTGATTTTCACTTTGCAAAAGCTTGCATTGATTAATTTTACGCCAATGTGTAACGACTATAACAGGCGTTAACCACTGCTGCTGAAAATTTTCTTAAATTTGGATTTAACAATAAAGTGATATTTGAATCAAATCATTGACAGTGTGTATGCTAACTTGTTTGAGATTTTCATAAGCGCCTTATAAGAATGATGATGGCATTGATTAATTTTACGCCTATAAGCCTTGAATTTCATACTTAATGATTTATTTTGAAAAATTCATATTGTTTCGACGTAAAGCAACATTAAAAATAAGTCTGTTGGATATTAATATGACTATAACTAGGCGCATATAAACGTATATGAGAGCAATCGATATAACTGCAACGTTCTTACATTATAACTTCAAACAGAGAGGAACTCGACCTTCTTCTTGTAACCTTCTTCATTTCTGTTAATAGTTAAGGAAGTATGGTATTTGTTTATTTTGATTTAACGATAAACCTAAATACCATAGTATGATAAAGTTGAATGATTTAGAATACAAAATAAATATTAGGTGTCATGGGCATATGTCTAAAAGTACAATCTAGCCTACATAAATAAAATAAGACTTTGTCTGCACATTGCAATTTATCCATCGGTTTTTGGTTATTTGGTGTTTATATACTTTGCAAAGACCGAAACTGGCGTCAAAACCCTGTCTGTCTGTCTGTAACGTTTTTAAGGCGTCTTGGACGCTTATAACTCAAAATCGGCTGAAGCTATGGTAATGAAACTTCGTCTAAGGGTCCCCACGCAGTGTGTCTTTAGCTATATTATATATCCATACAACATCCACAAAATGAATGGCGAGGAACCAAACTGGGCTCTGAAAACGCTGGAATGGCGGGATTACAATGACTCTCACAAGGTAGCCAAACACCGATAAACACTTATTTGGTTTCCGTTTGTCTGTACATTGAAATGAATCCATCGGATTTCGGTTATTAACTTTTCTTACACTTTGTACAGACCAAAACTGACGATAAGAAAATTCCTGTGGTGTGTCCGGTGAATTAGTCCCCCACTCTTCCACTCACGCGGCCAGGGTGGCGAGTCACGACCAGCGAGGCGTAACTGAAGGAAAAAAATCCTGTCCGTCTGTCTTTCTGTAACGTTTTTAAGACATATGGGACTGCTTATAACTCAAAACTTCGTTTAATGGTTTAGCCCATAACTCACTTTGTCTTTAGCTGTATGTCATATCCATACAACATCCACAAAATAAATGGCAAGGGACAAGTGGACTCTAAAAATGTGTTTAGGCATTTTGAACCGCTAATAAGTTCGGCTGAAAAGGGTTAAGCTAATCACGCAGTGTGTCTTTCGCTACATTTGATGCCCATATAACATCGTCCAAATAAATTTCAAAAAACCAAAGCGGGCTCTAAAAACGGCTGGAGCGGCGGAAGTTTCATGACTCTCACAAGGTAGCCAACACTAACAGGCAAACTAAATGGTTTTTGTAAGGATATATGAGAAACCTTTTTTGTTTACTTTAAATTTTCTGTTTTATTAAAATATACACACAGCTATGTTAAGAAAGCCCCGAGGCGAAGGGCGGGTACTCTCAGCTAGTAGCAAATAAAACACTGTCTACCCTTATAAGAAAAATCCCGTAAAGAAGTGTATTTTTCAGGACTACTCGTTCCGGTGAAATCCCCAAGAAATGTATAAGTATACCTTCATGGTTTTCGCTGATACTACAAAAGAACAAAGTATCATTCTCTCTCAAGTAGTTAGAAGTGAAGTAAGAGTAAGTGATGGAACGGAAGGGTTCCGGAACTAAGATAATGTTCCTGGGAGATCAATGGTATGTGGTGGGGATTCCGGGGATTTGGCAAGTGGATTGTGAATGGCAGCATCTTCTCTTTCCAACCAGCAAACTCACTAAGCTGATTTATATCATTGTACTCGTAAGTTCTATATTGTTGAAACAGCAGTATTTTCAATAAGATAAATCCCAAGTAAGCAAACCCAATTTTGATTACGTGAATCAACGAATTGAATATCTTATTGCGAATGTGGTTTGGAATATGTTGTCTAAGGCAGCCAACACTGATTAATAAAATAGGAAACTGTTTTGTTTACTATTAAATTTGCAGTTTTATTAAAATATTAACTTAAAGTAATTATTAATAACAATACAATGGTAACTTGTTGTCTAAACAATCATATACAATTTCAAAAGAATGATTACGTAGTTCAGAAGATAAAAATGTTTACTGAAAACATAAAATGGCGGCTGGTGGCCAAAACGAAAAACGTAAACGCATATAGGCTAGTTAACCTTTTACACTTTTTGGACCTAAGGAACTATATCCTACAGTTTGGATTGGTGTATAGTTCAGCCATTAAATGTTTGATTTTTCAATTAAAAATGTTTCCCCAAAAAATAGGCTATTGTGACCCTTATTCTTCACAAGGTCTAATCAATCTAGAAGTATATTAAAGTCTGTACTTTTTATGGACCCATTAACTATAGTGGATCGAAACCGGTCTATCTTCAATGTTGAAACCCTAGTCGGTTTATTTGCAAGCTAAGCATACTTTATTGCTTCAAAGTCTTTCCCTTTTTTGGACAAAGGGAAAACGAGTGTGTAACTGAACAATTTTTTCACCTTTTGTAAGAATACTACAAAACTGCTTCACTGTTTTAATAATACAGCAATTTCAATTTTCTATTGACATTTTTGTTTGGCTTTTAATGTACACTTTTGTTTTTCCAGCATTTATAGAATTATGGCTGCTGTTTTAACTACACATTTGACTATCTAGTGAAATAATTATTTACAATGTAATTTTGGGCTCTAACGCGAAGTAAAAGTGTACGGACTAGATTTGCTTATATTCTAGACATTGATGAAACAAACTCTAAAAGATATATAAAAAGAAGAGTAATGATTGTATTTTGGACAGGACGACCTGTTGGCAGTAGTGCTCTGAAATGGCTGTGTTCATAACATACTCCTTGATGTTTAAATAATGTGTCTGTCAACCTGAATAAGTTATGTAATTTCAACAATTTTCTCTGAATATCCCAAAAGAGTATTTTCTACAAACCTACCTGTGAGAGTGGTTGAGACTGCTACCGCGTGACGAACCCCGTGGACTCTTCAAGGGAAAGAGTCCGAGGGAAGTGGTCGAGTGTGTATCTAAGACCTCCTCTTCTTGCCACTCATCCTCACAGTATCCACTGGCCTGTCTGCTCAGTGCTAACATGGAGTGACTGCTGGCCGTCGTCGCCTGTTTCGCGCTCGCATACAGTTCTTGTGCCTTCTTGATGTTGCTCGCCCAGTTCTGTAAAATGTGTACTGTAATAAGTAAGTAGTGGCACAACGATGTTTGCTTCGTATTTGAATATATTTAAACATATTTTTAACATACTGTATAGTTTGTATTATATTTTCGCTTACTTTGAGTGCCTTGTTGTCAGATGATAACAGAAGGAATGCATTGCAAGGGACACGGTACTCGGAGAGGTACACCACTGCCAGAGTGGCTGGCTCTCTGTTGAGCTCTTGCACGACCAAGCGCTCCACGAGGTACGGCTGTCGTAACACTTTATACCTGCCGTCCCTGCGCACCGGCTTGCACACCAGCAACATGTCCGTGAACAAGAAACAGTGTACGTCCATCTGTAATGACAGCAGTTTTATTTAAGAGATGGTTAATACCGCGGTGAAGGTTTATGTCTAACGTTAACACATCTCAAGGAGCAAGATAAAAGTATTATTCTGTAAACATGTAGTAAAAGATGCAAGGTTTCTCAGGTGGTTTTAAAACTACCTTGGAGGTGACATTGTCCTTGATCTTCAGGTCTCCCTCCAGCAGAAGGTGGCGACGCTGGGAGTTACAACAGCCGGGCATGGGACAGGCCAGGTCCAGGTCATTGTAGCTTCGCACCAGTCTCTCCAGGTCCTCGTCCTTTGACTCCTATAATAATGGGTTAAAGCTCTTTCAACTATGTTAGATCACAAACGTCAGTTTATTTTGATAATTATCGTATACGCTATGTAGAGCACATTGAAGTTATGAAAAAATATAGTCGTTTGCACTTTAAAGTAATAGTGTAAATTGTATACTATAAGAACGCAGTTTTCTGTACCTGCTGGACTCATAAAGAGTTTAAACGGAAGTAGAATTTCCTTAATGGAGTTGAAAGGAAACCGCTCATTTCCTCAAAACTGAGAAATATTTCCGGCTCTAGTTCACTGCAGCTATAATATTGTAGCCAGCCTACGTGGAGATTAGATTGCATTAACCTCAATACTGTATAAATATAAACATTGCTGTACTATCTCAAGTAAGAACTAAATGCAATGTTAAGGTTAATCAGTTTGGAGATATTTATAGTATTTCAATCGTTCGAAATTGATACCATTCTGTAAAACGCTTGATCAATAGGTCTTTTAAATGCCGTAGTCAAACAGGCCTATGCAGTCAAAAATCTTCAAATTAATATCACGGGCGATGTTAAAATATACTAAATCAGCCCACTCTCAATTGTAAAGGTTTGAAGCTTTCTTAATTTTGAACTTAAGAAACAAGGACAGAAAGCAGAGAGAAGCGTTCCTGATTAGAGTTTACACACAGCTCCAATCTGATTTGATTGAAGGTCTTGAACATATGAGACACCTTTCTGAGCAATAAGAAACAGTTCTGCAGTGGAAACCCAATCCGTCCTTATCAGTGGAGTAGCCAGGATTTCAGAATAAATGGCAGAACTTTCTAGGATAATAAAGCCTACCGTCAACTACCGGAAGAGGAGAATAAAAGAACTCTTGATACTCAATTTTGAGCTTGAGGCGTTTTAGGCGCAATCTTTTGAATTTAACCCAAAATACTTAATAACATCATTTTGTAGAGTAGGTATAGTGTTGTGTCAAGAGTTTCTTAGGCCCTTAAACTAAAAGTTGCATTGCATAACAGATGTTACTGTTATGTTGCAGTGCCTGAATACGTTTTGTACAGACTTTTGAGATGGTTTCGTAAACATTGATAAAGCAAACCAAATTGGTGCGTTTTGGTGTTCAGCTACAAAAGTCATAGCTTCTGCCACCGAAGCGTGCTTTGCGTCTGAGATATTTCATATTTACTGGTTAGGTACAACATTGTAGAAGATTTTCCACTCTCTTTGAATTTAATAGTGCGGAATGGGTCATGACATAGAAACCACTCCCTCCTGGCACCGTATTGGTCCTTATTATGAGTCCAGTAAAAGAAGGACTGATGTACTACTACTGACCACTACGTCGTATGATTCTATCCTGGAGATGATGGCTCTTAACTTCTCCAGGTCTTGCTTCTGTCTCAGAGTTGTGTTCACACTGTTCACGAACAAGTCCACTTTCCTTATCTGCAACATGTTCGATAAATACATCATTACAGGTTTTCGAGTGGCTAGAAGCTTCAAAACTTTGCATCAGCTTTTGACAAGCGTACTTAAATTCCATACAAGGGCTTGCTGTTTCATAAAACGACATCGTTGTGAACTGTTCATTTTTTAAGTTTGAACATCATAACTGACATCCTAAAGTAGACATAATACTTAATAACTCTTGAAACACGATTTTGATTGATCTTAAAGTGGTTTTAATAGAGCTTTTAGATTACTCCATAATTTGCAAGAGCATACTTGAATATTACTTGAATTACTTGAACATAGTTTTATTAGAACGTTTATGGATTACATTAACCTTTCAATTGAAACTTAAGAACTAAAGTCTGAATGTTTAACCACGACACCGATTTGAAAATGTTAACTTCTGTATCGCCACTTCTCTCCGTCCGTAGTGCGCAGCCTTGATAGATATAATTATTTTATCGAAAATAAACTATACATTGTAAAAGAAAAAGGAAGATAACACTATCGCGAATCTGTTAAATTAAACAGGCTGTGGCTTATGACACAAATTAAGTTATTTTAGTCAAACTTATGAAACCTTGGGTTTAACGTTAGAAGTGACATTTTTACTGAGTTACAGCTTGCTTCACATGCAAAGTGAATAATAGTCAACCGTAACGGCTAAATACAGCTCTGACTTTATTAGACACCAACTACTCTTTCCTCTAGAAATAGTGTCAAATTTCAAGCAAATACTTAATTCGATATTTAGAAATTCACCCAGAACCTCCAATACGTATGGTTAAGGGTTAGTTGTTGATTGTGTCAGCTGACAGCTTTGCCGCAGTTCGTAGGTTAAGTGAGATCGTTATCTAGCAGTTGGTGCAAACTCCAACTTGTAATGAATAGTAAATTGTAGCACATGATTCGTAAGCATAGGAAACGTAGTTCTGTGTTCTTAAAAGAAAGTTAAACGAATCAAAAGTTGAAAAGCTTTATATTTAGTTGGAAAATGTGATGCACAATAATCCTTCTTTTCTTTTGACACGGAAAGAAGAATTTCTAAACAAGAGTTTCCTTGCGAAATCTATTTTACCGTATTAAATTATGCAAAGAGAAAAATGAATCTAATAAAGCTCCTGTTCCAGCAGCCTGCCTTGTCTTGAATCGTTAGTTTTAACTGAACGGTGCTTCTGAAACTCATCAGAAGACTCATCAGGTATTTACGTTAAACACGCTAAATATGTAACAGGGTTTTAACATCGCGTTTTGCTTTAAGAAATACAGGGTGGTACAATGAAAAGGTAACCCAAACTACTTTTAATCGCCTACTATTCGGTTACCTTTTTTTGCACCACTCTGTACATTACAAACAACCTATTTCAATGTACAAGGACACCAACCCATCACCGTACCAAGCAAGAACCCGTACCTAACACGAAACGGAAATTCTATACACATTAAAACATCCAATAGAACATTTACGCTTAGCAATTTAAACTAAGGGTTTTCTTTTCTGAAACATTTGATCTAGACAGAGAAAAAGTAAGAGTGTTTCAAAGGAATATACAGAGAAGATACGCGTATCCTAACTGATAGGATGTTTTACTCGACATGCTCGAAACGAAAGATATGCCTGCAGGGTTCTCTTTTGATCTCTAAAAGGTAGTTAACAAAAAGATCGGCCGCAGAACTTGGTTTGTAGTACGTGTTCACTTAAACCTAGCTGAATTGTCGTTCAAACTGAAACTTAAAGTATAGAGTGTTTATGAAAAGAGTTACAATTTTAACATTGCCTCCTTAATTTATTATTGGCCAAAGCAACGTCATGTTGTTTTCAATCTAATAAGAGTAGGGTTTAATCTAAAGCCTCTCATAGTGAGTATGACTGTCAATATAATTTAAATACTGTTGTTTTGTATTATGACAAAAAAAAAAAGACCTTTTGAGTTGCATTTGATGATCCACCCTTAGGTAACCCCATAAATTAACACATATAAAATAATGACAAAGAGAAAAAATGTGTTTTACACGTTTAGGATAGTATGTCTAATTCTTCTAATCACCAAAATAAACAATCGAATGTTCAGAATAATCTTTAGTTACCTAGACGTCCACTAAATGGTTTTATTTGAACGTCTCACAAAACAAAATTTTCATTCGCTCAATACTGTATATACTAAACAATTTGAGTAGGTAGCTCATTCCAAACAAATGTCCAGAAATTTCCAACCGGAACAATTAGAAATTTCCATATTTAAATACCAGAGTGAAACAGAAAATGTTCAAGCTATAAAGGTCTTCTGTAAACACACTGTATATTCCTCAAACCCAGCTCCACAACTAGAGTTTAAACTTAATTTTCGTCAGTGATTAGAGTGGTTGGCTAGTGGTGGTGGTTGGGTTAGTTAACTTGTGTGTATACAGTGAAGTAGAGAGTGTGTGTGTGAAGTTGGCCAGTATTGTGCAGTATAACTGTGTGTATACAATCATGTAGGTTGTGTGACAAATATGTTTAGGTGATATCGACCGTGGAGTCTGTTATCAGCACGTATGACTGTCTAGCACAACAACATACTCATATGTACAACCACCACCAGTGTCCATATAATACTGTTCTGTTCCCACACGTTAATATTATCCAACGTTTAGTTTTTGTAATCGAATGTACAACAAATAAAAATTTTAGTTCCGATTTTCCAAACGGATGTCCACATTCTTCTAACCAACAAGACAGCGTTAAGTTTCTGAGATTATTTTCAGGTATTGTTTCTGGGTTGAAGACAAGTCGAATTATCTGATTTATAACTTCCAAATCACTTTCGTTACGCTTTCAGCCGCAATCTTTCTTCAGGTTTCATTTCTTAACACACGCTTATACTAATGGACATACAATTTTGCATACCTTTTTATAATACTTGAACAAAACTAAAAGAAATCATCAAAGTATTTCAAGCGTACATATTACATTAATTTAAAATTTTTTTATTAAATTTAATTTTTTAAATTTTATTACAATTTAAAAAAAGATTTTAACGGCAATGACTTGTCAACGTAAAATGTAACACTTCATTAAATGCCTTCGTATTTGTTAAAATCCATTCACGAACACAGTTTTGACACGCCTGAGTGCATAAGCGTGTATGGAAACCAGGTGGTTAGAGAATGTAGCACTAACCAGGGTTCACAGGGTGTGCTTTTGTGGCCAAAGCCGCTCAAATGCTTTAAAATTGGGTTTCGAGCCTTGAACGGATTTGTTCAAACATGATGTGGTGAAATTTAGTATTAAACGTCCTAAAAAAGTTAACCTTGCAAGTTTTTTGTTAAATGTAATATTTTGTTATATGTATTGTAATATTTTAGCGGATTCGTGGCGGGTCAAAATCGTGCGCGACTCCGGAGCTGATCGCTCCGATGGCGCGGGTTCGATCCCGACAGACACCACTTACATTTGTAATGTGACTATACTGTAACGCTAGGTAAAGGTCAAGGTCGAGTGTTAGAGAGGAATTTGTAGTCCTAACCTCACCTCGTTAAACAAGACACATTTTTTATGTGCAGTTCTTAATCTGATTCCGTTCGAAGTGGCCGCCGTTTTAATGTATGCGATTGAAAATCTTTGATGAGTTTTCCTAGTTTTGTCCGACTATCACAAAGGTATAATAGTTTTCTAAATAAAATCAAACCTGAAGACAAAATAGCTGTAAAGGTAACAATGTGGTTTAGGACATTAAAATATATCTATCATCCTAGGAGCAATACCTCTTTTAGCAATACCTGGAAATATACTCAGAGAGTTCAGGGACACTCCATATTTCTCCTCTACATAAACACAAAACAA
Source organism: Matsumurasca onukii (assembly GCA_018831715.1). Classification (NCBI taxonomy): domain Eukaryota; kingdom Metazoa; phylum Arthropoda; class Insecta; order Hemiptera; family Cicadellidae; genus Matsumurasca; species Matsumurasca onukii. Next base: position 90,800,838 of record CM032059.1, read on the forward strand.
ACAACATAGCGGACTCACTAGAGAGAACAATGAATACTTGCACTTACCATGTGGTCAAGGCTGATCCTGAGTTCGTCAGTGTCGGTGTGCTTCTGGATGGCCTTGAGAAGTAGCGAGTACTTGGTAATCCGCTGCATCGGCTTCACCAGGATATCCATCAGTCGCAGCCTGTTGCAGTCCTTCTGCGTCTCACACCACTAAACATACGATGTGTACATTCTCAAACGTATTTAACACAAGTTATAATTGTAAATATTTCTAATAACAGAGTTACTTCAGCAGATAATTCGGTAAATAAAGTCATACACGTCGTTGATAGGACTTTTAAATATCAAAACAAAAGAGAATATTGGTTCTTCTGCAATCAAGGAAAAGAACAGCTTAAAATGACATTGAACTTTTAAATCATTGAAACGTCTAATAGGCTTTCTTTTCAGAAGTTCGCAACTTAGGTTTCTACTCGTACTTGCTCGAAAGCCTTTGCCGAGTATAGTTGGCTAAAGTGATGTTCATGAGCTCAATTTAAAAACAAGCAGTTTCTAATGTTATAAACAAGTTGGGTTCGAGAGTATTTGAAAAAGAATGCAACACTAAGTTTGTTTACAAACACACTTGCTATTTTCATCCTTAAGGAGTTAAATTGCAAAGAACATGAGTTTGTTTCAGGCTTGGGGGTATTCAAGGTTTTATATCATTGGGGTTAATCCTGACCATAAATTCCTTTAAGCAATATTCCGTTGTATAGTTCTTTGCAGTTTCAAACTTTTGTAATTATTTCATAACCTTTGGCAAAACAACATAAAAAGCGTTTGATATTTAATTTTCAATCTACTGAGTGACAAACTATGGAGTTTAGCTTAGTAACTTCATAAAAGTTTGCCCTTTGACAGTATTAGCACAGCCTCATCTAGGGCAACGGGCTCTAACTAATTATTACAGTCCATTACATTGCAATAGCCGCGCTTAGAGCCGCACAAACCCATGATTGCTCGCGTGCTAATCCTCTCCCACCACTAAGCCGCTCCCTCCAATGAAATCACCTCATTGCCTGGTTCAAATATGGGCCAAACACATTATTAGAGGGTATTTCAGTTCAGTTTCTATATCATACCGTAGACCGTTATACCTTATTATTTGCTTATAACATACAGTGGTCTTTATCTAATGTTCCTCTATTAAAGTATTGTACTTGAACTTAAAAGTCTCAAAGTGTTGTGCAACACCCCCAGTCTTAAAACAGATTTAAGAATTCATGAGTTTAATTTTACCTTGGGTGCTTAAATGTTCATTTCCTAGGTAAAGTGGTTTGTTCCACTTTATATCGCCGATCTTAAAGTTTGGAACGAACGTAATATTGTCATTACAATTTTCAAAGGTAACCATTTCGACGTTTGAAAAGTATATTATTTTATAAAACAAAAATATATATTAATTGTTGAAAATTCATAATGCCGGTGTTATTACAATAACCTTGAAATCGATGGACCTTTCTACTGGTTATTGTTTAAAACTACACAACGTTTCAAAAGGTATGTAACATACCCATAGTTTGGAGCTAGCACTAAAATTTCAAATAAAGAAGTTTAAAAAAGGGCTTGAATCATTGTTTTTAAGTGTATTATTTTATTGAAATTTTTGCCGTAAATGTCCATTAAATACTGAATGTATTCAAGAGTGGTCAATTGTAAAAGTATATTTTTTTACCATGTTCATTTCATGTTTAGTTTATATATATGTACATTTTGATTATTACACGCGGCTTAGTGTAATAAACAGTTTAGTACAGAAAGTAGCCTAAATAGAAATCAGGATTTGATGAAATATGTGAACTGGAAGGCAGTACTCACGACTAGGTAGGCAGTGAACAGTTCACTCTCGCCATGCTTGTCTCTGCAGTACTGTTGACACTGGGCTTGCTCCGCGCAGTACTTAGTGTATGGACGGAATATCTCCTCAAACTGACAACACAAACATGTACACTCACTCAGATCATGTTGTGTAACGCAATGTATCATAGGGGTTCTGGCAAATTCCCATCCAAGATGATGACCCTATCCAGCCAACGCTAGAGAACAGTTCCCTTGAAAGGAGATTGAAATAAGCATAAGGCAAACCTAACAGATTGTTAGCACTAAAGTCTTAAAAATGTGACAACTGCTAATTTATTTAATTGAAATTTCAGATCCATCAGGTATTTTCTCTTAGTCTAATCAAGATTCTACAAGTTTCTTCAAACTGTGTTAAGTTTTCTTTTTATTATTTTGTATTGTAATTAGACAGTGCATACACTAAATAGTTGCTTGAATTAAACTTACTGGGAATAGAAGATATATAAATTCCATAGCTTGTCAATAATTTTCTGTCTTTTTGCTTATTATTTTGGATAACACACTTAAAAAACTAAAAATAGTCGCTGCTTGAAAATGCCACTCTGATGGCGAAACCCGTCGCATCACAATAGTTTTGAACTGTTGACGGAGGTAAATATCTTAGTTTAAGTACGTCTTTTTTATTATTTTGTGTTTGTATCGAAAGTAAGTTGTACTTACACGGAGAAAGCCGTCAAACAGCATCTTGGGGTTGAGGGGTTGCCGGGACATGCGACTCACACTCAACATGGGCAGCAGGTGATTCCTCCAGAATATCTTGTTGGAACTGTAGATCTCAGTGATGTTGCTGAACAGTCTAGTCTTGTCTACTTCGCTCAGTATACTGGCCGTTTGAAGGTTGGTCAAACAGGACAGAAATAGCTGAAACCCCTTCATTGTTAACAGTTGCATAGAAAGAGGAGTGTTATTTTGGGTATTCTAATAAAGAAGTATTATTTCAATTATTTCAAGAAACATAAGCATAACCGACACGTAGCCACAAGTGAATGAATGAATGAATGAAAAGTCTTTATTTACGTGGCGAAGTTAGGACTTTATAGTCCTCTCTACCACTTAACCACAAGTGCTACGGCGAATCTTAACAAATTTCCAATAAAACTGAAAACGTTTTTCATTTATCTATTTTCAATTAGAGGAAACTATTTTATACACTATTAGTAATTTTTTGCCATTTATTTTTTAAGATTTGCCTTAGTTACTTTATAGTTTTGTAGGGTAAACAAACAACAGCTGTTAATAGTTGTATTTGTTTTGAATTAGACAGAATTATGTTTACTTTCTATAACCAAGGAAACCTAGGCTTATAAATTATACAACAGCTAATTTATGTGAATTGTTAATTTATAACCAGTGCTCTGAATGTCAAAGTGCAGACATTCTGATTAAATTACTATACAGAAATAACTTTAAAACGCTAGGTTCTAGATCAACGGGATTTGTTTTAATCGATTGGGAGAGTACAACTCTACTATATAGGGCGAGATTTGTATTGATTTATCGTATTGCTACAATTTTATAGGTAAATCAAAACTTTGAATGGCACCATTTTGAAACGGTAAAACAGCTTAAAAAAGCAAAATATAAGCCAATTTAAAGACTAGCTTTTTTTTTCTATGTACTGAAGAATATATACATATATATATATCTTGAATACATAGAAAAAATATATACGTTTTGCAAATTACATATACAGTTTTGCCATATGACTCAGGAGGTGTTAGGAAGCAAAAAACTGCAAACCGCACCTTTCTTCGACGTCATCTTTTCTTTGGCGAGAGTAATGAATAGCTCTATTTTATATGGAAATTCGCTAAACATGGTTAAGTTAAATAAATAACGTACTATTTCTTCCTAATTTGTCGTTAGCACATTTTATTTTAGTTTCATTTTTCACAAATTAAAACAAATGTATTACAGTAAAGTGGCATTCAGTATGTAAAGGAAGTATAAATTAAATGTTAAAGCAACTCTTTTTATACGCCTATAAACTGAAGGCAAATGAGCTTAGAGCTTTGTAATTTAGTCAAACGGCAGTGAATAAGTTTTGAAATGAAAACGCATGGAACAGAAACGCAAAGGAATGCCAGCGGGCGACAGACGTTGAGCCTTTCCCTCCTCTCACACTGATAATAGCTAATGAAAACTGTCTTTAACAGTTTCCTGTTGAAACGCCGGTTTTACTATTTGACTCCAAATGAAATTTTGAAACGTTTGTTTCTCGACCATTCCTGTATTAGTATGTTGTTTGAAACACTTTTGGTAATATCAAGGTACTGTATAATGATTGATTATTGTATGTGTGAGTAGTTAACAATAAAACATAATACATATACATAACGTTTAGTATTGAGTTGGTTTCATAAAAAAACTGTCTCTAAACTAACAAAATCCACTTATCTTCAGACAAAAAGTTCAAACGCTACATCTCTTTAAATTTTATGAGTTCTTTCAGAATGTCAATACATATTAGAAAAACTGGTGAGGGTAATAAATCAAATAACCAGGACGAGCCTATACGGATCAAACATTGGTCTCTCTGAATATTAAGTGCAGAAAACAACATGGAAATCGCCAGTTGTTTGTTTTAACCCGAGTCCACAGTACATCAATATCTCAAACATGGCGTTAACTGTCGATATTCGCAGTTTGGAGGTAACATTTTCAGACCAGCATAGCAGGTTTTCAGCTCACTCATCAGTTTACAGAGAAGTGGAAACAGCTGACGTTACAAGTGTGATAGTTTTAGTTGTTTACAAAAATAGGCCACAATCTAAATCGACTTTTCAGTACGCACATGGGTAAAAAATAATGGACCCAGTTTTAAAAGTTCGTATTTATTAAAGTACACATGCTACATAAATAATTTTTATACCGATGAAAAGAGGAGGTTTACACAGTTTTCGTAATGTATTATAAGTGCTCAATGTGGCCTCCAGCAGCTGCTGCACGGCAAACATCTACGCAGTAGCCAAACTCATCCCACATACGAGCAAGTGTATCTGTTACTGAGTTCACGGCAGCAGTGATACGGTACCGCAGATCGTTCAAAGTTGTTGGTAGAGAAAACAGCTTCCTTAACGTAACCCCATAAGAAATAGTCACATGGTGTGAGATCAGGAGATCTCGGTAACCAAAAGTGTAGAGCAAGGTCTTCATTTACTGAGGAGAACTCAATGACACACAACACCTTGTGCTCCACAGTCATCATCTCACTCACAACTACAACTGGCAGTGACAGAGAACTCTAGCGGCCGCTTATGGAACCATCACCGCCTACCTTTGAAACTTTGAAACTTCCTCTTTTTATCGGTATGAACACTATTCATGTAGCATTTGTACTTCAATAAATACGAATTTTTAAAAATGAGTCCATCAATTATAATAACCCTGTATTTTAAATCCATACAAACTGGACTAAGGTAGCAGTTTTATTATTCAATCACGTGTGATTTATCAACATAAAGAGCTGTCTTAGTAGAATTTATTGCTAAACATTTCAGTTGGAAAGGTTTGCGAATAAAAATTGTGGTGGCTTAAAATTTAAAACTTTGAAAAGGCTTTGAGCTTTTGACCGCATTAACTTCAGTCAAAACTTTTCAAAAGTAATTTGTGACATTCAGTACTTACAAAGCCATTTAATATGATGTATCACATGACATAGGCCTCTCTTAAAACCACCATTGACTGCTTAGACGGTAACCCGGGGTCAAAAAAGTCGATTCCTACCAAAGAAGCAAAGATAAGTAGTGAGTACCCAACGAGTAAATTTAGTATAGAAATCCGCCCGTTGTATGCTGTAGCACTCTTGGTGGTGCTATAGTGGCTAAATAGCAATCTGTGTTTTTGCTGTGGCAATCCAAAAGTAAAACTTTTCTTCTGTGTATTATTCGCGAATTTCCATAGGAAGTAGAGAGAACGAAACGCCGTAGAACAAAACGGTGCAGTTTCGAGCTTCCCTACACCTCCTGAGTCAAATAGCAAAACTGTATATACATTATGTAACTCCCGTACAGGTCACATTTTTGACCAACCTACACGTATAAGCGTATGTGAACAAATCGTTATTGTTATTTCAATAGACCTTTACTTGATCATTATTTACGTTGAAGTTAGTTTTATTCTACACTACTTAATTTGCACCAGATATGAGACCCTACTTTTCACTAAACACCTCACTGAAACTCTCATTGTCAAATACTAAATAGCAGTTGCAAGAGTAGCAAGCACGTGGTCTTAGTTTTCAAGAGAGAGTCTCATATTATGCAAATATTTTTGTAATCCCAATTTTGAGTTGGTCTCTTTCCAAGGATGGTCTCTGTTCTCGTTCTGGCTTCTGGGTGTATTTATACTCGTATTAACCACTTGTTATCATTAAATTCGTCCTAAACAATACGTTATAGGCGGTAAAATTAATAGATTTTTTAGTTTCACTATGTCGGTATCAACTCTAGAAGCTGCAGTAAACTTGAAATCATACTATGACCAGATGTCACAAATAAGCTTGTGGCATACCTACAGGCATGAAGGCCATAGGTATACTACCATTGTACTATACTAGAAACGTCCGTTAGTTGTGAAAATACTTTAGCATTTAGTTACGGTTTTAATAAAATATTCATTGATGCTTCTTACATCAGTGACCACTTTAAGAGTATGTATGTATGCAACTTCTGTGTGGACCAACTCCCAGACTGCCGTCTGTTGATGTTGTTCTCGTTCACTCAAGCTGCTCGGCTGCTCTACAATATCTCTCCAGTCCTTCTCCAAGTTGTACAGGGCTGCCAACAAGCCAAAAACATCAGTTACCACTTTCATAGTGTGTATGTACGCACTTGTGTGTTTACTAGCTGCCAGACTTCTGTTTGTGTACGAGCTTATCTGTCATACCTGCCAGGGTTTGTACTGACTGTGAAAACCCCTAAGCTACGGTCTCGTTAATGCTAAACGTGACTAAACATTACTCATAGCTACAGCTAATCTCAACGACCAACTTCAGCATGTGTTATGTTGTTTTATGTTTACCTGTTTTGTCTTCTTCATAAACGTAATAAAATGCACGTTAAGGAATCTCTCTGTACATCAGCCAATAGACATAACTTAAGTTCATGTCAGTCCCCCAAACTTAAGTTCACGGTAGTGCTATGTGATTGGACGAGTCATAACAATAGCATTGAGTTATGGCTACTGCTGCAGTAACACCGTCATAAACAGTGACTTGCTTCACTGACATTATAACGCTGTATATCATACTGGCGTGTCCTTAAAATGAACATTTTGGATAAGAAAATAACTTAACTTTAATATTGTCAGCAGTAAAAAGGTAAAGTTTGTCTTGTTTAACGAGGCGAAGTTAGACTATAAAGTCCTTCTACCACTCAACCTCGACCTTTACCTAGCGTTATACACATTACAAATTGTAGTGGTGACTGGGGATCGAACCCGCGCCACCGGAGTGATTAGCTCCGGAGTCGCGCGCGATACCAATCCGCCACGGATCCGCTAAACAGCAGTGTCAAAGTATATATTTTTCCAGATTTCAAAAAGTTTAAAGGAGGCTCTTCGCACAGGAAAGGTGTACTTGTAATTCTCAAATAAGCCATACAACTGGCTAAAACATCACACGGTAACTGTTTGAAGTAAGCAAACACTACAACGTAAGAACCGCACTGTAAAGATGACACGTTGAATTGTGAACTCACCTTCCTCCAAGTCTTCGTCAGAGTTGGGCAACTGCGGGATGCCGTGCTTGCTGTAGTTGTTCAAGTGCTCCACAAGCGCCTCCATCTTCGTATCCTGCAACAAACTCAATCGTTCTTTTGGTTGTTCAGGTGACAAAGAACACTTTATAGGCTGAAATATCACTGATAGTACCAAATTAAATAGCTTGAGAAAAGCTTGGTTTGTGAGCTCAACTGCTTCATGAAGGCATATCAATGTGTTTGGAACGATTACTAAAATAAGGGGTCAAGTATCACTCCAATTGCCAAAGAGATGGACCTTGCTTTTTGCAACTCCAACCCACTTTGGAATGAGCTGTTATTATTTTCTTAGAAATATTATTTGCAAAACAAAGATTACAGTATTGGTAACTATTTCCTAACTAGGTCCTAACGAAAGCTCAACAGTTGACTGGCAGTCTTCAGCGCCTCACACTATCAATACTACTGATCAATATGTAATAACTTCGAGGATATGATGCAAATTGATGTGACAGCTGATTTACATTGGTATAGAGGTAGTTATACTACACAAGGTGGCTGTCATATCATGTCACTTGCCTTAGGGATTATGTTCAATCTCTTCTTTTCTGAACCAATTATAAAGGGTTGACGTACGCACTTAAACTTTAATACACAATCAGACTATGGCACCCTGATACAAAATAAATTTAAACTTTTGTTTCGTTGAGACATAACTAGTAAGAGCTGAGCGTGGCTTTCAAGGCAAACTGTGTCACAATCCTAAATATTCGGTACTTAAGGTGTAACAAGTAAACGACCTGTCAGATCTTAAATCTAAAGACAAATCGTAGATATGGTATGGGATTTCTACAACTTTGTATTTGTATTATTAATGAACACCAATCAGTTTGGACAAGGAATTGGTTGATTTTTAGTTGTATTTATGATCAACAATGGTGGCAATTGATTGAGGATCACGTATCTTCATTACCAAAATGATTCAAAAATGATTAGACCATTATTTTGATAGTGATATTGTAGGTGTGAGTACAGGGTGCTATTGACGGCAAAAGTACAGACAGTATCTTTCAGCACTCTAACTGTTGATAGCAATTTAAAACTAAACCTCACTCCGTCTGGTATAATTGCTTTGAGTTCAGCTACTACTGAATGAGGAAATGAAACTGTTGGACGTAAATACCAGTATGTTATATTACAAACTGAGACAACACTATTAATCATAATAAACACTTGAGAGTGAATAGTGAACACATTTAGTGGCAGCCGCAGTTGACGGTTTCAATTAACTAAAACGTGTGGATGTGTAGCACAGCTGATAGGCCCCGTGAGAGGCACAGTGTGATATCAGCTGAGAGAGGCGGGCTGCCTCATCGATTTGTAATTGAAACCTATTAACAAAGGAGGAAACAAGCGGTAGCGCTCACTCATCGCGATTAACTCTCTGACACTTACTGTTCAACAGTGACGTCATACAGGGAGAATCATCTCCCTACAGCACAACCTTCCATTTAGAACTGTACATAGTACTGCAACAACTGATTTCTGTACCATTCGCTACGTGAATTGCGATTGTACACATTTGATGGGTAAAGACAAATGCTTAACTGAAAGACGCTTTCTTTGAACTATGCCAGGCATAACTACTTCATTATTTAATGAACTAACATTATAAAGAGGGTTGAGACGTAATAAAAAGATATTGAATAATTTACTTAACAAATAACGGTTTCATAGATGGTTTAAATCGTGGCTTTCAATTAAGCTTTAAATGGTAGAACCTTTCTTTGGATTAGATTGAATGAAAGCGCCGTCAAAGTAAAAGCACTCGCCATTATGAAGGAAATTAGAGCCATCAGCGGTGGCTTGGTTTTCACAATGAATTGTACAAAGAAAAGAGAGTTAGTTTCTCGAATTCATTTAAGCTATTTTCCAGAAAATAACAAGCTAATAAACTTGTATAAATAGATTTCTGGGCAATGTCTTCTTTTAAAAACGGGCCAAAATATAAATTAAAGAAATGCTAGAAAGTAGCTATGTGTACATGTCATCAGCTATCGTCTCCTTGGAAAGCGGTAACCGCTTTTACAGCTGCATTTTACGACTGTCAAGTGTTTTGATCCAATCATACGTAAGTAGCCATCGTTCATTAGGATCGCACCTCTATACGAGTACATTGACAATATACCTTCGCATTAGTCTGTATAGTTAGTTATGCGATTAGTTTAGTGCTGTCCGTAGATGCCAGCTTTTCTAGTGAAAGGCCTCACAGCCTAAACACATTTGTATTGGTTTATTGAGTTTTAAAATTATTTAGTTTATTTATATACTAATACCGCAGCTATAACACTTTCTAAAATGACAATCTACATTGTCAATTTGTGAATAAAGAATTTTGATTTTGTATTGTAGGACAGTACAGTACCTTATTGTTTCCGAAGAGGCCACTCCAGCGTTGCTTGGACCCTTTTCCTTTGGAGCAGTCTGGGCTCTCCGCCATCGCCGCCTCTTCTGTGCTCGCACTGAAGAACCTGCCACTGCGGCCTCGGTACTACCACACACACACACACACAGTAAACCAACACTTGTCCTGTACAAGAGTGAAGTCTCTCCATCTCAATGTGAGACCTCGGATAGGCTGGTTAGTGTTAACATGGAGAACATTTGGAAATGATGTTTTAAGTAGGATCCCCAATGTTATAAAATGTGGACAGTTCTCCTCAAGAAGCGTGGTTCTATGTACTTATGAAAAAATTAGTTTTAGATTTCAAAATGAGACTCGTTTTGATGAAATTCATTTCTTATCTGTGAAACCCTTTTGAAGAAATTAAAGGGTTTAGTCTTTACACGGAGAATCCCTATGTCTATGCTTCCTTAGAAAAATGTCCCCATTTAAATAAAAATATATTAATTACACAGAGTGGTTAAAAAAGTTACTAAACTTTTATGGTAAGTATTACTTTTATCAGCTCTTTAAAATGGACATTTACCTTAAAACTTAATGCTAAACATATTTCCGCCTATTGACATATTCCATACGTCTTAACATGTTTATAACCATTCCTGAACATTTTCGAGGAGTGCTATTCATTAGAACTGATGTTATATTTTGCTTCGAACTTTGAATACTTTGAGGTAATGGCCTGAAACACTTTTCAGGAAAGTTTAGGAACGATTGCTAACATGTTAAGACGTATGGACTATGTTAAACTTATTGGCAGAAAACATATCGAACATTTATTTTTAAGATAAAGTCAGTAATTTTTCATAGCCAGTAAAATAAACTCTTGCCATAAAGATACCCTGCGTAAACATAACTAGCTTGAAACTTACTATGCAGTTTTACTTCATGTTATAAGCTGAACCCAGATTTAGATCCACGCTCGCTCCCTCTGGCCACCTCTCAAGGTGTGTTAAAACATGACAACACTACGCACTAAACAACCTTGTACACGGGGCGTTTTCGCCTCTACAAGGAGTTCAGTAAAAAAATGCTTTTATAATTTGCATGTTGCTTTTTCTAATTTTACATGTTGTCAAAAACTACCCAAAAGTATCATAACAAATAATTCATATTTATGAATTTTTACACAGTGAAATTGAGTTCTCAATGCAGGCTCAAGTTTATACAAATTTATACAAATCTCTTTCATTTTTAAATACACAACCGTTGAAGAATTGGAGGATTGACATACAACTTTATGCTAATAGAGGCCGGGCAAACTACCGAAATGTGAGGCCCAGAACTGTGATTCACGAGCATTTGTCTTCCAGGCAAAAGCTCAATTCGTCAAAAATAGCCAAATTTGATGAAAAATGCCACGAGACGTTTAAAAACATTGTTGACTGCAGTGACCTTCCACGATATTACCGACTAAATGACTGGTGTCCCTTCTGGTCTGATTTGCATGAAAGGACCAATGAATGAAACACTGTATGTTTTAACGATTTGATTAATATGAACGAGCTTAATATAAAATAAGTTTTAAAATATACAAACATTAACCATGAAATATAGCTGTTAATTTCATTCAACATAAAGTAGTTAATAACAAATCAAAGTTATTATTATCAAAGTTGCCACTGTCCGCAGCTCAGCAGCGTGAGTGCACAGCAAGCGGTGCGGAAGATCGCGGGTTCGATACCCAGCGCGGGCGCGAGCTTAAAACACTTTCGTGCAATACGAGAAAAACACAATAGATAAGCGAAGAATAACAAAATAATGTCATTGGTATAGACTAAACAGTGAAAGTCCAAAGTTCACATGGTCAGAGCTCAATACAATGTATAACAATAACCCACTAATTTAACCTAGAAACTCGAAAACAAATAATCAAATATTGGTTTGTGATTTACAAACGTAGGATTCGCGTAGGTTAGAACGACAAAACACTTTTCTTCTCATCTATATGTTGTTATTAAAGTCATTTATTTTAGCTCAAATACGAGTTATCGGAACAAGTGAGTAATGCTAGACGCTTTTCAAATGAAAGTTTCACACATTAATTAATATATATTAAAATTAATAGTCGTACTATAAACTAAATGAAGAAAGGGCTTTGTAGAAAGGTAATCTTTTGCAGCACTCTATGCCATGCACTTCTTTAGTAAGAAACAGCGATAGAGTTTTTCTCTGAAATCTCTTCTTCGCCCAGGGATACTTTTAAGACAGATGATTTAAGGAGCTTTATAGAAGATTATCCTAAAGAAGATTTAATAGGACTTTGTTTGAAAGAGACACTAAATAATAAATAAATTATGCAGAAAATGATCTACTAGTAGCTATAGTGTCAAAAGCATGTACGTGATGTTTCATTCTAAAGTGGTAATCATCCCAACTATAATAATATTTATATTGTTAAAGCAGTGAACGTTTTCTTCTTTTTCTAACAAATTTAAACAGTTGCCGAGAACGGCAGGTTTTGTACAAATTAGCAACGATTAGCAAAGTAGAGAGACAGTATATACACTGAAAGTCACTTCAATTTGTCAAAAGTGTTTAACAAGTTCCAAAGTGTGCCTAGAAACATCAACAGACAACTTCCAACTGTCGTCGTCGTTACTCAGATCTTGTGCCCACGTAAATAGTTTATTTTAGTTTAAAAGAACGGATTAGTTTTGACTTACCCTATTGCTAGAAAAGCGTTTAATACAAATGTTAAGTTACGATATAGGTCGTTCATAATATATCCATTTAAATGTGAACTTATTCTGTTGATGCGTGAACAAATAACCTTAAATTTAAAACTATGAATTGCTTACTGATAAAGATTGGTGTTGTATCGTGATTAATGTCAGAGTTAAATTCAAATGCATGTGATAACTATCAACAAATGATATTTTTGTTGTTCAATGATGAAATTAAGTACTCAACCACGTAACCAGTGACACTCAGCCATATTATGCAAAGCAATTATTTATAGCTTTACAGTGATTGGGTATTATATATATGCTAGACGAAGTTTATTTGTCAGTACATTAATATGGTTTTTTAAATTTAACTTTTTATGTATGCATATGCTTTGGTTTGATTCAGATAATTTTCTTCAAAACAGTTGGTAGTTGTAAATCTTTGGGCGATGAAAATGGCTGTTCAATATTTCACCATTCTTATTTATGACACGTGTGATACGTTTTCTGCCAATTACATCAACAACGCAAACATATTGTAGACCTTTTGATTGTGTTATACAATAGTTATTTTTATAAAGTACATACATTTAGAAACCAATTTAAAACAAAAAAACATAAAAAATTTAAACTTAAATCTATGGGTAAGTAAAATTCCTTTTTTAGTTTGTTGTTGCAAAATTTTATTGCGAACGTTTTTCTTTATTTTATTAATGAAGATGACATTTCGGTATCTGAAACCTGATCCTGTCTTCAGGTGAAAAGTAACCAAATCCATGACACAAAACAGTAGAAAAATAAGCTAGCCTAATTGTATCAGCGTATGCCTTGAAATGTCGTGTTCATCTTGTTCACTAAAAACTGTGCAAAACGTCTACAATAATATTTCAACCTCAACTAAGTAAAGCTTTGTTACTGGTCTGTGCGTTTGGTTCTACTTTGAGACCTGTGTTCACTCGTCAAATAAAAAGACTTTCAAAACCAGGTTATGAAGTGTATTGACATTTATTAGTCCGGCTGAACAGTGCGTTAGAGAATTGTTAGATCAGCGTGCTGCACACTCAATACAGTACTCAGTACTCAGCAGTGTGGACAGTGGCCAGGCTAAGCCGGGTGTTGAATAGATTGATGAAACAACAATAACAATCACTTCATACACGCACACTCAATCACAACAACAAACAATCCAGTACTTATCGAACATACATTATGTTAACCGGAGTGAAACGCCGAACACGTTCACTTTCATTGCAATCAAATGATCAATGTGATTTATTATTTTGTCCTATTAATAACAGCAAACTGATAGTTAAAATATTATTGTGATTTGTAGCTGTGCATTTTGTAACAATATATTGTATTTTGAATAGGGTATAAATTGTGGAAATACTTCTGAAATTGGTTGAGAAAGCTTTTGAACTTATACGGATATATGGAAATAAAAAAGTTACCAAAGGTGTTAACAATATAATAATTTGTGATTATAAAAAAAAGCAGAAAACTAAAAGTTAGTAAAACGTTTTTAACAATGACAGATTAGTTTTAAAACTCGTGAGTTGTCCTGCGTTTAGGTTGTATTTATACATAGAATACTTCAATGCCACTACAATCCATGTGACCAAAATTATTGATAATGACAACTTTACTGAACTCACCCCCGAAGATTTCCTCGAGTGAGACACTTGTGAAACCTTAGTCTTCGGTCTCTGAGAGGTAGGCTGAGGTCGCTCATCTTTGCCTGCAACCATAATAATTGAAAAGACGTTTAGAAAATACAAATAAGGTAAATTCAACTTTGTTTTTTGCTCATTCCTATTACAAAGGCTTACACCCTTTCATAGTTAGGTCTTCTTGCTCTGTAAATCTAAAAGAACTGTAAAAAATGTCTTAAACTTCCCAAGTGCTTGTCTTGATGTGTAAAGGGCTTATACCCGTAATTGTAAAGAGTAATTGTAAAATGACATAGTTGTTTGTCATTTTACTCTAAACATGTTGCTTTAGACACATGTATTGACGAGCTAAAGGTGCACTTTTATTCCCAGGGAAATAAGGTTGGGTGTAATAAAGCGTTGCTTCTCCCTAGGGAGGAAACGATCTTTTAATGTGTCATTAGACACACATATTCTTAGGTACCAAGAGAATTAGCTGGTCTAACGGATTTGCTTTATTGAAATGTATGAAATTTTGGAAAGAGGTCGAATGTTGCGAATTAAACTACCCTACCGACCTTAATGGGGTTTAATTGACTATCTGAGAAAGAATGTATTTCAAATCGAAATTAAAGCACGAACCGTAGGTCGGTCAGGACGAATTAGCGTTACACCAGCTGTCTCTCCAAACTTAGACTACTGGGTGACATGTGTAGTACTTTATATTTGAATAGTTTTAAACTGAAACACAATTGAGTACGAGTAGATCTGTTGAGATCAATTATTGATATCATTTCTGCATCGTCACATAAAATATTTGCTATAGACAACACAAATGTCTTGTAGCAAAAAACAAAACAAATTATAATTAACAAATATAATTTATGACTCGTTCCTAAAGATTATTCTCTTGCTGAGTTGCAGTTGTGTATTGTTCTAGCCACTGCAGACGTGTATAAAGTAGAACTTTGCCCTCGGCCGAGCTACAGCTTGTTCCCATTAATCTCTCCGCCTGTCCAATACAAGCTTACCCTCTTTACTCTTATCTAAGTTCCATGTTTCTTATTCGACTCGCTCATGTTCATCTTTGTCTTTAATGTCACTAAACGTAAAACAAATGATTGGTTTGTAAAGGTAAAATGATTGCAAAGCGATGTAAACTGTTGGGTGTACTTATTATAAAAGCCATTCAAAAGAAACACACCGAAAACAAGCTTCGTTTACTCTTCGTCTAGCTTTGTGTACTGCATTTGGTAACATATTAAACTCTGTTTGGCCTTTGAACTTGCTAGAACCTAATTACATTTGACTTGAATGTTGAAATATATTTCCTTAAGTATATTTACAATTTAAGTAAGTCCTTAGTAAACGATTTAATACAATAGCTCGTTAAGTAAATCTATTTTACTACACAGCCCGTTTACCTCCTTCATGAAAGACAACCACCAATGTATCTGTCTTTCCTACAGTAAATAGTAGCCTGGTGCTTGTGTCTGGTGAGATAAGATTGCACGGTGTAATCTTAACTTGTACAGTACGTAAAGTAAATCTGTGTCAGTTAGGTTCTATATTAAAACTGCATTCATTTTCAATTCTACATACACTTTTTTAAGTTTAATGAATAAGCTAAATCGAATCTTTCGATTAGTCAGGTAAAACTTGACAACAACAAAAGCTAAAAGAAATCTCTGGAGGTGAGTGGACAGATTGGTTACAACGTTGTTCATGAGTTTCAACTACAAATCGATGAGTCAGCCCACATCCGCTAACCCAGATAACACACGGTATATTCTCCCTTAGTGTGTGTACAAACAGGGGGTGTATGAATTCTGTACAATGTTAGGGAGGGTGTGAGGAACGTACATTTACGGTTAATTTATGTTTATACCCGTAGCAAGATTTCGTGACAAGCGGGGACATTTTAAAATCACTTCAGGTTCTAACGCTATCTTGTGGGTGTATTTTGGAAACAATAATTGTATTTGTTTAGCTTAAAGTTTTAGAAACTGTACAAATTCTCATATACACTATACAAGGTATGCAAATACATTTAGAAATAACTTAGATTGGCTAAGGGTACAAGACCAACTTTCTTGGCAAACTGGAAATAGGCTATAAAATAAACTACCTGAAAATATATAGACTTTAAATCAAAAAGGGTTTAAACACAATTAAAATCCAACTATATTAGTGAAATATTTTATAGTGTGGGTGAATAGTGTTATGCATATCATATAAACTGACACTACTGTAAATGTAACATACTATATTTTCAATAGAATTCAGCCTGTCGCACGGTATCAGAGACTATGGGTGCAGTTTATCCCTGTTTTCTTACATATCTTTTGCTGTAACTTAGTTCTCAAAGCACTGATTTTAATAATCATAAAGAGCATAGCAATGAATGAGCTAATGAATTTAGAAAACCTTTTTCTTGCTAATTTACCGTAAAACTCGCCGCCTTGAAACTATTAAAGTTCAAATGTATTGAACTGGCATAACATAGAAACCAAAAGTTAGACTAAACTGTATTTCTCAAACTAATCTTTAAAGAATTGGTTTCCTATGTGCAATTTATTACCTGTAGAAACTTTGATACACATATTAACGTATTTGATGTAAGGAAGAGACAAAATACTTTTGTAAGTAGATCTATGAGTAAATCATCTGGCTAGCGAATCAGTGCCAGCACCTAGGCCTACTGCCCAATTTCGTTCATTATATTGTTATGAATTCGTTTGCTGGGGCTATGTGCAGTTCTTAAGTGCCGTAAATTTGTTTCCATCTTAGAAAACTGGATAAAATGTAGCGATCCAAGTTTAAAAATTTGAATGCTAGAATCGAGAATAACTAAAGGCCCTTGCAGCCAAACCATAGGTTGTGGATTTACGAAACTAGTTTGACAGATAGAGTAACGTTGGCGCTATCACGCAAGCTGTGACAACTCTGAGTAGTTCATAGTTCATGTCAGCAAATGGAAAAGTGCACAAACTCCACATCGGGGAGCTTCTTGACGTATTTCATTACATTCTACTTCCGCCGGCCAGAAAGTAAAATTAAGGAAGTACGAGTAGATAATTCTAAATATGGTCAATTATGGAAATTCATTAGACAATTTCCTATTGTAAACAGAAAATGTCAACATATGCAACTGTACACCTTTTCTTTGATAAATAATAAACAGGGAAGTGCCTCCATGTTGACTTTTTCATTACAACAGCTCTAATTGAGTTACTTTGAACATTTTGGCTGACAAGGGTTTCAATTAAAGCCGAGTGTATTAACCTGGTCGAACTTGAGGGTACGGCTGCGGTGTCAGTAGGCCAGACTCAGTGCGATGACGAGGGTAGGCTGGAGGTGGGAGGGGGTATCGAGCCGTGCTTATCTTTACCATCCAGAGTTCCGTCCTTCTACCTTACCTTACCTCTATCTCCAACTCCAATATTCAACCTATTTTTACCTCAAGAACTCTCGGGGCTGTAACTTTGTAGCAGGATTTTGACAAAACACTCAACGTTCAACAAGAAGAAAGTTGATTTAGTTTATAGTTAATGTGCTGCGCCGGTTTCATTGAAAATCAATCGATCAATGAAAACACATCCCATCATTTGATATATACGAGTAAATTCTGTTTAACTTAGTTTTTTTAATCTGCCCGTCTATGTTTGATAAATGAAACTTACCGACCGACTAGGGTCCTTAGGTGGGAGCCTAAGACAACCTACTATCCGAACATGCCCACGTACAGTATATTGCTCCTATTTCATGTTTGTAACCAATTTTCTGCATACTTTCTCTGCTACTGCCCTCTGATAACACTCGTTTTGCTCTCATCTCTCAGTCATAGTGAAGCAATCACCCCAATCATCGTCACTAGTAAGTAGTACCTCCCTATCACGTTTCTACTCCTGTAAGAGTTTGCTCGTGGCTTAAGTGTGTTCAAAACTTTTACTAAAAGAACAACTCGCATAGGTACTTCCAAAAGAAAACTACATATATCAGGGTTCTTTCATACATCATTTAATAATTATTTATTACAGCAAACAAGGAGAGGGAGAGACAATAATTTAACAAGATGTTAAAATGTTAACAAGATTTAAAAAACGCGCAAAAAACAGTTCAAACCATCAGTGGTTTTATTTTTATATTTGGGCCCCACTCTAATAGAATAAATACAAAAAGACATATTTTTCTGTTTAAAAAGTCGTTTTCATAATTAGTATGTTTTTTTAAATATAATATATTCGTGTACTTTAGACTTTATAAGGAAACACATATATACAATTCGAACTGAAATACAAAACAAATATTTAGAGATTTTCAAAAACTTCAAAGGAACATTTTAATACAATATCTTAATCTACTTACTTTAACTCCCCTCGAAAGTCCAAGAGTAGCCAAACGCGCACGAGACACACTCTCCTCTGTTCAACTCTCCTCTCCGTTCTCTTGCTCGGCCTTTTTCCACTCACTCCACTCTACTGAAGATCCACCCCTGGGCGTCCTGGAGCCCTCCAATCCGTGGGTTTGGTAAGTTGGTTATTCAATTCAATTTGTTGGATTCTTAATAATAAATTGAATTTTTAATAATGATGATACCTATGTTTTTGATTCTTCCCCCACTATCTTGATGGGTGTGTCTTGATTGGGTTTCGGTAGGTTTTCTGTTCACTGGCAGCCATCATTGATGTTCTTGAAAGTCTGCAGAAGTCAGCGGTTCTCACGCAGCTAAGTGATGGATTGGGTATCACCTATATTACTGTTCTCGCATGTCTTGAATTGCATCTTCAATTGCGTCTTCTTCTCTTCTTAGAATTTTGTCTGACTGAACTAATATTTCTGTACTCGTTACACTCCGAATCACTGAACCTAAATTCTCAGAACCACTACTACACTACATGCTCTTAACACGACATAACTTGTATGATTATGTACAGCGCAACAGGAGTGGTAATAGGGGGGGGAGTTATTTCTAGTTGGACCAACCTAGTTTCACATTCAATCCTCAAAAACAGTCGTCGGTACCTATAGCAATAAATCCAGTGTAAATGGAGGTTTGCTCTACTCCTAATTAGTCCCCTGCCATTCTTTACTCTTTGAACGTAAGCAGTAATACACACTAGGTGCATTGTATTTTACACGTACTGCTTTGTTTATAGTATAGATATAAACACAAAATAGCAAGACATGACTCACCCTTGACGAGTACGTGCTTGCCCCCCAGCCAGGAGGTCTCGGTTGTGAGCAGAGGCAAGGGAGTGGTGTACGAGTCCAGGTACACGTTAACATTGCTCAAGTCTATCCCTCTCTTGGCACACACGGAGTTCAACGCTTCTCTGTAACAGTGAATCATCAATGTAGTCTTTGCTAGCTACATTTTCATATACAGGGTGACTTTTATATGCCCCTTAACTTTTAAAAGAGAGAACATTTTTAAAACCCTTTTAAAGGATGTTTTTATGGGGTCCTGAAGTTTTTTTGACGTACTCTTCGTTACCCACCCCCCACCCAAAAACCGGGGAGGGGGAGAGCATTTTTTTAAATACAAACCCCCCTCTTTGTGACATTTTATTTTAAAGGGTATAAAAACACAAACTCACTGATAGTTTAAAAATATTTACGACGTTTCTGTACAAAATGGCGGCTCAAAACGTTTTTCATATTTTAATTAGATAAATGGACGCTGTCGCTATATTTTTCAAAATTTAGAAAATATTAAAGATTTAGGTTTTGGGTACTCAAAGCTTTAAAATAACATGTTACAAAATAAATTTTTCAAACTTTTGAAATTTGATGAATTTTGAAAAAAGTGCGAGAAAAAGGGGCAGTTTTCAAACGTTTGCAAAATGTATCTTGTAATCACTTTAAAGCTCTCAGTACCCAAAAACAAAATCTGTAACTTTTTAGAAAGATTTTGAAAAATATAGCGACAGCGTCCATTTATTGGCTTAAAAAATGAAAACATTTTTCACACACCGGTTTTTGGGTGGGGGTGGGTAACGAAAAGTACGTCAAAAGAAACTTCAGGACCCTATAAAAACATTTCCCAAAGGGTTTTCAAAATGTTTCCTCTTTCAAAAGTTAAGGTGGGAGGGGAATATAAAATTCACCCTACGTATACGTGATGGCTATTAAGGTTCAAGCAAGAAAAAGTAATTCAATGTTGACAGAAGTTAGTAGCCTACAGTCAGTCAATGATATGAGGACAATGGTAAGGTGGGTCAAGCAAGAAAAAGTACTATTATAATACCTAGGCAATGTTAATTTATAAAATATAATAACTACAAATTTGCACTACAGTGAGGCCAGTTAGTTTAGTTATTCCTACAGTCAGTCAATGATATGAGGACAATTGGTAAGAGGCATTTCCTATTGTTGGGTCGAAGAAAGAGGGTTGTTCATTACATTTCAGCCCCTCTAATCTAACATGTAAAACGCTATGAGAGTATTTTGTAAATAAAATGAACGACACCTAGGTCAATACCTTACATTAATTTGTAAGCTCCAAGTGAATTTATACATAATCATTATACTATAATATAATACTCGTACAATAACTTTCAGAATATTTCACATTGGTCCGTGAATAATCACTTTAGGAAAATATCATGATATAAATCGTAAGATTATAAACCTTGATGAATGCACATATGTACCGCACAAATCTATGGTGCACACACATATTGTAACTGTACTGAATATTACGTTAGATACCATTAAAGAGTTAAGAAATTATGGTAATTGTATTGAGCAGTCTGCTACAACAAAGTTAGGGTTTGTGCGCTGTAAGGGCAACTGTTGATTGTAGTGGATTGTCTGGTCCAGGTCATCTTCTAAATGACTCGAACCACCCGGTAAGTAATTGCCAAAGGTCGAAGTGTGGTACAGGTTTACTTGACCTCACCTTGATACACAATGGCGTTCATAACGTTTACTGGTGTATATGAAGTCTCTACACATGCGTTGTAGGATTATTCAGTGGGATAAGACAAACACATCTCACCATGTTTCATTAGCCTACTAGCTGTCATTTTGTGACTTAATCTCTAAAATCTTGTATCTGATAAATCTGATAAAGATACAAGAATACAATTAACATTCAACGGTTGGTTTAGGAAGATAATTACTTCTAGAATAAAGTAAATAGTCTCTTAAATAGTTTCATAATGGTGAGTTATAAAAAAATAGGAGCAATAGGGTTAAATTTATTTACTAGCGCTTTCAACAATATTTGTTGACAAATACCACCATATTTTCCAAAATTCAATTACCAAACTAATAACACCCAGCTCAATTTGACCACACAATTCTGCTAACGTTTTGTTCAACGTGTTGTTTTGAAGCTATTTAAGTTCAAAGTTTTAAACGGCCACAGCTTCGAAAGAAAAATGGATCAACAAATTTATTTTCTCAAACCCGTGAAGAAAGTCGGGTAGAGGTAAGAAAGTCTAGTAGTTAAACCGTCAATGTATTAAAACCACAAAAGGTTAATTTGATAAAAAGTGGTTGTTTTGACCCAAGGAGCAGTCCTACGACACATGCCCAGATAGTAAAAATAAACCCGTGTATTTTATTTTTTTATTTCAATTCTTCTTTCCGAAAACAGGGATTTTGGCTGATAGTGGACAAAGTTTTAAAATACAAAAGGTATATACGAGTACATCAATACAGTATGATATTTTATTCACTAGCGCTTTCAAAAGCTACGCAGTAATTTCAAACAAAGAAAATAATATAAGTTTTAAAATTATTTAACAAAATGTATAAACAATTCCAACAATAAATTTTATAAATAAAATTTACTATAGTAGCAGCGAA
The DNA here is from genome assembly GCA_018831715.1 of Matsumurasca onukii. Taxonomy (NCBI): domain Eukaryota; kingdom Metazoa; phylum Arthropoda; class Insecta; order Hemiptera; family Cicadellidae; genus Matsumurasca; species Matsumurasca onukii. Next base: position 90,823,023 of record CM032059.1, read on the forward strand.
TTTTCTTTCAAATTTATTAATATAGTTTAGGATTAGTTTACTTTAAAGGTCAAGAGGATGTACTAATGGGATGAGAAAACAATAATTTCAGAGTTCGACCGTCGAACCTTGTTGAATGTTAACATTCCTAATATAATTATACTTAACATTAACGTTAAAATAAAATAATTGTTGATACTTATGGTCTGTTTGACAGCACAGACAAACGTATGTCATATAAACAGTACATCACGTTGCACTAACTGCTAGGTTGGATGGGTATTATTTGAGTAAATGCAAGTAGTGAACGCAAATATTTATTTTCAAGGCAAGAACCACTTAACACTTTGATTTTTAAAAAGAGTTAGATGTTACCCACATAGATAGCTTTTGCAGTTTAAATGCACAAAAATAAAGAAATGATTTTCCATTACATTATTATACATACGTGTACATTCAATACGTTATTATTCATTTAATAAATTAACATGACTTTTATTGGGTGTTGTTAAGTAGAAGAGAGTAAAGTCACTCGAACACTAATTTCGCCACCAATAAAGACGTTTTCATTCAATTTAATTTCGTTTCGTTTCGTTTCATTTCATCTAGTTTCATTTCATTTATTATATTGCTTAAAGCTTTTAAAAATGCGTATCACATTTATTTTACAATTTTGTTTTCAATCGCCACCATAGTTACTAAATACAGTACGAGTATAGTTAATAAATCTTACGTAATGTTGTCTCTTTTAGTATAAATTATATTTGTTTGAATCCATTTACTGTATTATAAAAACGAGCTTAAATACTAAATCGTTATTTGACAATATAACTTAAGTCGATGTAAATGTTTACCGAGTATAAAATCGTGCTTTTGCAGATAAGATGGATCGTAAATACTTATCGATTTGAAACACTTAGCGCTAATTTAAAAGCAAACATTTAATGAGACACTTCTTTTCTGATTCGTAAAATCTCTAGGGCACCTTGTTACTGTAGATTGGTATTTTATTCTTGGAAAGTTCATAATTTCACTAAAAATACACATTTTCTGTGATTATTTCTTGCTGCTATCGATAAAATAAATATGCGTTTAAAAAACCTATAAGTTTTCTGTAATTTTACAAATGAGTACTAATTAAGTAACCCTTCTCAAGTGACAATACTAACTACTGTTTTGAATTGTCCGCAAATTACACACGAATATTTAACCTCTAACAATATGAAGATTAGGTGAGTAACTGCTGGTGTTTAAAAGCCGACAGAAGTGGCCGGTATATATACGAGGTATATATATCACTCGTATGTTAGTTGACAGAGTGATGTCATATGTTTACGTTATATTAGACGCTGTAACGGGTTGAAGAAAGCATCTCGTGGTGAGATTACGACACGAGAGGCTGTAAAGGTAAAGTAGTGTGTGTAAAGTGGTTATGTGTTATGTGTCCGGCTCCGGGGACAGACAGTGCACGTGGCTCTATCTAGCGACATTCTACGGTTTAATCTGGAAAACATGTACATTTACTGTACACACTCCACTCATATCCACTCCATATCACACATCTGTATTGCTATGCTACGACAATATGCCACAGTTTACAGCGGATGCGCTATCGTTTATATAGAGTGGTAAAAAGGTACTCATCTTTTTATGCTAAGTATTTTTTTGTAGTTATTAAAAATTAGCTTTATCTTAAAACTAGATGCTCGACATGTTTTCCGTCATTGATTTGTTTCACACGCGGACATAACTGGGCCTCTGACCGTTGTGTTTGTGTAAATATGTATATATTTTAATATAATAACAGGTTTGGAACCATTCAGTAGGATCTACGCAAAAGGAATGTAATAACTATCAACTGGGAAAATTAAATATTTTAGAACTTATGTTTTGCTTTCATATTTATAGGTGGAGGCCTGAAATACTTTTAGTTCAGTGTTCCCCACAAAAAGCATTACTTGTGTGAAATATCAATACTTCTTGCTGCGTATAAGAAGACATTAGTTTCAGACCTCAATGTACTCCTCAATGTATTCACAATCTAAAGCCAAACATAACATCACTCCTCGAGAATACGAGTATTTAGGAATAGGCAACTGTAGTTGCAAAGGTGAAGTGAAGTGAAGTGAAAATAGAAGTGTACAGTACAGTTAAAATGTGAAACTCTCGGAAAGGTTTTATTTTCAATATGGACAGCTGTTCAAAGTAAGGAGTAATGTGGTCAACACGTCATGGATAAAAAAACGGATGCAGTAATTTTGAACACGCTGTAGTCTGTCAGACAGTTCAAATGTCGTATCGTTTGTGACGACGTCACAGTAGTAAGTGGGGTAGCGCCAAATACTTACCGTACAATGACGAAGCGTACTTTTTTATGGACCACCCCGAAATTTAAAACCGGTTTGCGCTTTGTATTCTATAAACATCTCCTAAAACTATGGACAAGAAATACGTGATCACAGTTTTTGCACTTACCAAAATAAATAAGTACAAAAACAATTAACCCAATCAATGGGTTTTCTAAGTTTGTCTCCAGATTTACTATACACTGACCGAACTAGGTTGACGCAACTTGCAACGGTGAACAATTCTAAAGTGACGTCTAAAGTACGCTTGCCACTAAGGCGTGCACACGCTTGCAAACCGCATGCAGTGGTTAATTAGTTACAGCTAAATTATTGTTTCAATCTTACCATTTGTCCAACCACACTTCTCATTTTTATGTGCTAAAACGGAGCGTTATAGTACTCGTAATACTTTTAGAGAATATTTCTTTTAAGCAATTCTCGTTCGTGCAATAAAGTATTGTAAAAACTAAATTAAGCGAAAATTAAGTTAAATTAAATTAAGTGAAACATCCCACCCTTTATTGGTGTGTTCAAATTATTTTCGATCCTGGAAATGAGGTAATTTCATTGGTTTAGTGGTGGGAGAGGATTAGCACGCGAGCAATCATGGGTTTGTGCGGCTCTAAGCGCGGCTATTGCAATGTAATGGACTGTAATAATTAGTTAGAGCCCGTTGCCCTAGATGAGGCTGTGCTAATACTGTCAAAGGGCAAACTTTGCAAACAAAATCTATTTCAGAACCCAACAATTTAATCTTAATTATTTTCTTATACGTTAAGTACAGGGTGGTCCAAAAAAGGTACTTTACGAAATAACCTTGATTGTTAATGAAGATATGACACAAGTTTCAAAATAAATTATGTTCGTACAATTAATACATATATTTGGTGTTCAAGGAAATGTAAATTCCCCCAAATAAGATGATTTAGAAGTAACGTCGATTAAAAATACAACCCCCTTAATTTATAAATTAACTTTTAGTCTATGATAAAAATTAAAAAAAAAAACTGTGCACTAACAAATGTAAATATGGTCATCTACGACACCCAGTACAAATGCTGGCCACTCAAAGTTGGGAGCACAGCTATCGTGATTAAACTTTGTATTAGCCAGTTATATCTTACAGGTGCGCCGTATAGAGTTGAAAATTGAACTTTTGTTATCTTTTGCATTTTCAAAAATGGTTTGTAGTGGTACTATGGGGACAACTGTTCAAAATTAATCTACTGTGTAGATAGTAGGACCAAACGTTATCTAAGGTTGTAAAAAAATGGAAACCAGTACATCTGGGAGGAGGTACGAAATTTCTTGTCACGCCAAAATTTGATGATTATATAATTATAATGGCTTTTGTAATGTATGCTATACCAGCATCAATAAACAAGTTATTTCCAAATTTACTTCTTTTGGGCAACTCTGTATATGTTATTGTTAACATGGCTTGAAACGTATAGAAATCAACATAAACCCATTGCAAATGATTTAGATCAGCAGTTTGGTAAACACATAAGCTGGCTAAGAGTAATCTACCAAAGTATATACTCCCAAGGTGAAGATGATATATTATGTCAAGGACGGGTAGATAAGTACAGGGCAAGGGCTGTGTTGACTGGGTGAGACCTGACCCACGAATATATAACTACAGGGACAGTACACAGTGTAGTCTACTGCATGGAGTGGTTATACCAAATAGATTCCTTGTCCAGTCTATTACTAGCTCACACTGCTTACCTCACTAACCTTGATAGTTAGCTAATAGATGTATTGACATTTTGCCACCCCATGTACTTTTATTGTATGTATCTGTAGTTCATATCGTGAGTTTTCTCTACAACTTAATTATGCAATTTAAGTCATTTATCACTGACAAAGCAATAATGACGTTTTCGGAGATATTGGATGCACAACAGTTATAGTGATTTCACAATAACTGAAGTCATAACAGTGGTTTCTGTTGCTGTATTAAGTCCAAATCCACCCCACCACAGTAAAATAGGGTTGACCACCTGCGTTAATGGTCTACAAAAATAATTGCATTTCGTTTACGTATAAAATTGGCGATGAAATGAAATAAATGTATCGTACTATTTCGAGATGATCGAACATATTGGTAACATAATTGACACATAAATGGTATATTGCTCTCCCACTTAAACTAAATTGCTTGTCTAAATAATTTGAATACATTTGTGAAGTTTCTTCAACAAATAGATTATTTCAAAAATTATACATTTTCAAATTGTTTCACGATTTTTACTTTTTAAAGAGCAGCTTTTGCTGGTTAAGCGTTAACTGTAGATACCTTAGCCGGTCAAAGCTAGCTTTTCAAAAGGAAAAATCGTAAAAAGATTTTCAAAAACGTCTGGTTTTTATTTGTTTGTTGTTTTGCTGGATGAATTCAACACAATTTTCTGTTTAGAAATATAGTTATATAGAAAGAAAAATGCATTTCTTATTGCTAGGTTTGCTAGGACTTTAATCTTACGACATACAACAAAGATTACTTCAATAATAGCGTATAACCTACACTAAGTGTTTCACTTAAGTAATATATCAAAAGATTTATTACAGAAAATGTTAGCACCGAAAGTAAAGTATGGTTTTTAAAAGAGAAATTATTTTATATGACTCTATATAACTCTGTTGGTGTAAGGGAAATGACCACGTCAAACACGTAGCACGTATGAATGATTAAACTCTATAGTCTCTCGCTGTGTTGAGTGTACTTGTGTTAGAGACTGTACCTTTGCGGCGTTGCGTTGCTTCCTTGTTTTCCACTCACTCGCCTATCGACCCGGAACAAACATCATTGCTTCTTTAACCGACATAAGTACTCCTGAACACATCAGACCTGCCGAGTACATTGAACGTGTATTGTCATCTTACAATTCACTGCAAATTATATACCAATGCAATTAATGAAAGTACCGTAAAACACGTAAGTTAATTTAAGTTGAATAGTTAAAATTAATCCGCCAGTATCCTTGAGCCTATGTAAACTTTGCGGTTACCTTGGAGACGAACAAACTGTCGACCGTTTGCTGAGGCGGGGTTCAAACCTGCGAACTTTGGACCACCGACTAACGACTACCACAAAGTTTGGAATTAGGGAATTAGTTTAATACAAACTGTATAATTCGAACAACTCGTGCAAAAACATGATTAGAATAATCCAAATCGTCCCCACCATTGTCTGGTGTACGGCGCTTCAGGGGTTTAATGCTTTGGGAGTTGGTTTTAACTAAACAACTTAACTTATAAGAAAATTAATCTCACAATAAGTAAACGTGCAAAACTTGCAATTTTAGATCTTTATTTCTATTCAGGTTTGACATATACGGGTTCAGCTTCAAATGCTTAACGGTTAGGAATAAAGAGCAAAGAGCCATGGAAAATAATACCAGCTAAATAGGCTACTCTCTACTGTTGGAGTTTATACTTTCTCAATTTGTATACTGATCAGAAAAATCATTTGTTTAATACACGTTTTAAAATTGAATGGAGCGAAAAAATGTGGAAGCCTGCTGGTGATTATTTTATTTAACATTGGGCGGAGGAGGTTAAATGCCAATATAAATATTATGTTTTTGATAAACATACGGAATGTGTATAAATATTGCATAGAGATTATTTTATCCATACGACGAATAATTGAAAACAATAGCATTCAAGTTTTATAAATTACTTGCCCACTGAACCGCTATACTAAATTTAATTTCTGGAGTTTTGGATAAAGAGTAAACTGCACGTGAAAGGCACAGTATCCAAGTCTATTTTGTATTGAACATCGGAAATTGAAAACCGATGAAATGCAATCAGGTGTCCGATAGTTTAACTTTAACTCACATTTAAGTTACTAAATGGCAAACTTAGTGAGAACACTTACAAAGTGTTTGGATAAAAGGTTAAATATCATTAGTTATTTAACCTATCGTTTTAAACTAAAACATGTTGATAACAAATATTCCCAATGAGTTGTGTGTACCAAATTTCTGCACTCGTTTTAACAAAAAATAACCTTTGTCTACTTATGTTTACAATCACGTGTTATCCACTTTAAACTTGGGTCATTGAACTTCTAAATTGATATTCGGGGTTTTATGACAAACATAATTGAACTAAAATCCCAGGAAACAATGATTTGAATAGTTTTAAATTTGGTTTTATTAAATCGACAACTATCTCGGCTTATTGCTTTCAGATTAGTTCTTTGTATAATTAGAGAATCAACATAACTATAATTGTTTAACCATCTATAAATTAAATATAAAAGTAAAAAAATAATAAAGATAATAAATAGTAATAAGGAAGTATTAAGGAAGTATGCATTACCTTAAAAACGAGGACCACTAGGAGACTATTAGAAGCCCAGTAAACTTCCTCCGGACGTAAACCTTCTTCTTGTTCCTTGAACGCATATATTGGCTGCTCTAACTATCCCGATGGACACTCTTGCTCTTGTCAGACATTTTATTTTGCCTTAACTCACGGATGTTTTTTCTGCAAGCCTTTCAGTAAGTACGTTGAAGAAGCCATTCATTTGCGGCACGAAAACTCCATTAACTGTCATTACTAGAGGTGTGAAAGTGGCATGCTGTTGTTTACAAGAATACAGGTACTTCTTCTTCAGCTGACGCCAGAACAGACATTACATGCTGGGGGATCTAGGAGGAAGCATCAGTGTCTACGACACGAATATCAAACAATGCCTCCCTCTGAGGCTCCCAAGCAGATGCCACGAACAGCTAAATCACCCCGCAGACATGGTTCTTCTTCACTAATGATGGGTTCTTTTACAACATTACCTCAAGACTTTGAACACATTTCCCCCAGCAAGTCTCGAACTTCATTGTTTCTTCTCGGTATGAAACCACCAGTTTTGCAACAAAGTGCATGGTCCAAATTAAAGTTGTTCTGCCCACAACCGTCGCATCTTTGGGGCATACCTACAAAATTTCGGTTATACCTTATTGCTAGGGCATCCCTAAATTCACTTGCCGACGGATCAAAGTAGTCTCTTTTCAAAGACATTACAAACAACCAGCTCGAAGATGAGTTTTTGGTTATTAACGTAACCGCCCTCTGAATGGCTCTTTTCCTTGGAAGCTGGAAATTTTCTAAGAGGCTGTGCAGCTTATCATCATCATACTTTTCTTTTGCAGTTTTCACAATTTTCTGATTAAGTCAATTTTCTCTCTGTGTTTTTCAAGATCAAATTTCTCTTTATTTAAAATTGACGAAACTAGTAAGGAATAACTTTGTACAGAATAACGAAACTGCGTTTAGTAGCTTAGACAGGATTAACTATGGCTAAGCCATGATAGAGTAAATAGCATAGGTTCATCATATGTTACGAGTATGTTGTTGCCAAATAAGGCTGGAAGAAACTTATTTTGTGTTGTACTATTCAATCTACTAAACGAGTCATCTGTGTCATCAACTATTCTTCGTAATTATCTAGATCATCACAACCGTTGAAGGTTTGTATGTATAACTACTCGTGGAATTAACTAGGTTTGTTAAATAATTATGATTAACTACAATTTCGGCTGACCCATCAGCCAACAAACCTGGATTAGGAAACATCTGAGCTACGTTCCAAACAAATAGCAAACCCGGAACAAGATTTAGTTGTTGTCCCTTCTTATATTATACGAGGGACATTCAATAAGTAAAGAGACAAACTATCCTAGCCTCATATTTAATCGACCATTTGATTCAATAGCTATCAACAATGTTAAAAGGCATCCTTGTGCACATATTAAACCAGTTGTATTGTCATTATTAAACGTTTTCTCCATTTCCAAAGTGTTTAAAATGGCAAATCCACTGGGTGATTGCATCTAAAGAGAACAACAAGCCGACATCAGTATTTTTTTCTGAAGGGTCAAAACCATCAGAAATCTAGCCTACTCAAGGTTGATAAAGCAATACGGGAAAAATTGTATAAACCATGCAAACCTTTTTAAGTGGATAGACCTGTACAAAATTTGGCAAATAAATGCGAGTGATTTGAAGCGTTTTTGAAGGTGTCATATGCGTTGTTGAAAAACAGAATCGACACACTTATTCTGTAAATCAAATAGTTAACATCTGTAATGGGAGTGTTGGTACTGTACACAATGTATCTATGATAAGCTAAATCATGGGAAAAATGCGCATGTTGGGTCCTTACTGCAGACAACATGCTCCTATTATGCTCCTTTCTCCAAGACAACACACGCCCACGTAAAGCGGTTCAGATAGTCTCAGTGATCATCTGATGATACCCGCATCAACTCTCACCATCGTTTAGACATATCAGACCATCACCTGCGTGGTTCGGAAGTCACGTTAAGCCGTTGGTCCTTGTATTTCCATTGGTCATTGGGCTATTTATTAATGACCCATTCTAAGGAAGAGTCGGCCTTAGCTTGTAACAAGACTAAACCTCATAACTCATTACTACCACTCATCCTTCACCACATATTTGCCTTAAAATACCCTCATGAGAGTGGTCGGAATCTCAATAGTGATTTAGTGAAAGCTCTCGAAACACTACATACCATTGAAAGTTTGAACAGGGAACTTTTAACTCCATCTTCCATACAGTCCTGATCTGACCTCATGAGATTTGAGAGTAGCAAAGACGTAAAATCCGCGGTGCAATAATCGTTTGGACGTCAAGGTACTGAATTATCGCTGTTGGCACAATACTGCTGGTATGGGAGAGGTGTGTAAAGGTAGCAGGGCTTATGTTGAAAAGTAGGAATAGTCTTAGTAGTATATAATAAAGCATGTTAACGCCACACACATTTGTATCTTTACTTATTGAACGTCCCTCGTAGTTTGTAGTCAATTCCAAAGTATACTGCGAAGTAATCATGCTTATGCTATGTTTTTATTCTCCATGGATACATAAATCATCTGCATCACACGTTTCTCAATTACTCTCACATCGGCTAATTGGTGAAGGTTATGATGATAGATAACGTCTAGTTTATCTTGTAAATGTGCTCATATGTTGGAGCGACCTCTAAAATAATATTACAGAACTATGAGTGTATAAAAAAGTGACTGAGCTGTGACGTCACTAGTATAACCTCGCACACCCGCTATAATAGAAACGTATTGAACATATTAAAAATTTTTTAAATTACAAGAGTATGGTGATTGAAAATAATGTTCAACCCGATAACTCTAAAGTGATTAGCGGTCGAAAAAATGGTGGCTAGCTCATGAACATGGAGACTTATAAGTTAGGAACGATTTCTGAACTATTTTCCAAAGGCCCATTATCCTCTTGATCAACTACTGAACGTAGAAAGGTACATCAACTCTACTCACGCTAGAGATGTGCCCTTGGCAGCTACCACGAACTCATCGTCGTCAGTGGTGTGACCAACTTCAAAACTGACACTGAAGTACTCCGAACTGGAAACCTGAAATCCACAATATCCACCATCACTGTTACTGAACAAATACATGTCCACTAAAACCAGCTAGTAAAGAGTGTATAAACCATACAAGAAAGTAGGGTTTCAAAATGAAAGAACATATTTATATCATTACTACAGACAAACTGAATTTGAAAAAATTAATAACATAAATATATAAAGATGGCGGCAAAAATTTATTTTATTGGGGTTTTATTTGTTCGATATGCACACCACATGTAGCACGGCACACATCTCAGCGTTAATTTATTTCTCGCCATACGAGAGACAAAGAAGCTGGCTTCTACTGCTTCCGCGTTATCCAAACTTTTAGCTATTTCATAGCCGGTTCAGATCAGACAGCTCATACAAAACGTGACTTATTGTTGACAAATTGAACAGAGAGATGGAAAGAACGCTGCGATTCATTCCAATACTTTTGTTCCCCACACATCTGTCTTGTGTTATTCAGATGGAACAAATCATAGTTATTTCTATTGTTTAAAGCAACGTCTGTTTTTTTATATTTTGCTGTCAAAGATATATGTTTATTACGAGAGTCAAACCAAAGTTTCAACTCATAGGGTATATCTACACATTATCAACTTTATCTATCATTATGTCATATTTTTGAGGTATACGAGTGAGTCATGAATACTGACATTACAGCTATACTTTGCACTGCTTAGGCGAAATTGCGGATTATGTGGACACCAGAGGTACTTTAGTGATATTATAATGGTTTCTTTAATAACTGGCTAATTCCTTCATACAAAGGTTTGAACCTTAATTTGAACAAACTTAAATACTGCAATATTGATTAGAAGACATTATATGTTTACATGATTATACTTGGCAAAATGTTACAGATATTTGTTCGTATTGATGGACAAATTGAACAGAGAGATTGAAAGAACGCTGTAGAAGGCCGCGATTCATTTCAATACTTTGGATTTTAATTGATAGCTTTGGAGCTTCATAGGTACTCTAAACATTACAAGTTTTCGTTTATATGAAGTCAATGGACATTGAAGTTGATTTGAACTATTTATACAGGGCGAGTCTCTACTGAGAGCATTAGTTTTAACAGTAGACTCTACTCGTTGAAATTAACAAAAAAATACCTATTTGCCTACCTGACCTGAATCCTAAAAAATACCTACCTGAATCTGGTCTTTACATCTGACTTCAACCGTTTAGCTGTAATGGCGTATTTTGTGATTATTTTGAACTACACGACTTTGTACTGTTCATATGACAGTAAAGCTCACCGTAATGTGTTAACGAAAATAAAAGTAATACCACTTGAAAGAACATTACATTTCCTATAAAATAAGTACTTTACCCAAAACATAACATCCTTTTTATTTAATGTAAAATTACTTTAAAGTTTAAAATGTTTTTACATATTTGTTTCTTCAATTTTCAAGGCATGATTAAACTAGTTATACTTTTTTTGTCATGTCCAATTACACCATTACACCAAAAACTGCCTTTTCTCTTCATCTTTAAAATGATGAAAGAATATGTAGACCTTGTAAGGGTTATTAGGGGGAAAAATATACAATTTCGTAAAAATTGTTGCTTAGGTACAGAATTAAAACAAATTAGTTAAAAACCCCAAACTAATAACTGAACCTGTAATACTTCTTTACCAGCTGAATCTGTTGACTACATCAGGTGATTGGAAGTTAAAACGCTGTAATCAGCTGATTTCAAATTGTTGAACTGTACCATACAACTAAAACCCGTAACAAGAGAATCCCCATAAGAGTTCTACCGCCTGATCCAGCTTTATGATCGTCGCAATTTCTTAAATATCATTTTGAGGACTGATGAATCCACATTTATCAATATACAACAAAAGAAGGAACAACCCTTTACTCCCCCGACCACGCTCCTTGACACTATGTTGGAGGGGGGCGTCTTAAGCAGCAGTTTTATCACACACATTGACTGTTTCTGAACTACTACAAGGTGAACTAATAACGAGGGGCAGTCAAAAAGTAAGTTGCATTTTCATTATATGCAATGTTTTTGAAATAAGAGTACTTTAACTACTGTAGTTGGTAACACCGCACAAACTTGTCAACACTCAGGTGTAAATGCTGGAATTGCGGTATTGTTGGTAAATAACAACAAAACAGAGTTTAAAGATGTCACGTCAGTTGGAAGTTGCATCTAAATTGGAAATACGTATGTAGTTCGTTTTCTATGGCAGTGCGGTTATTCTGAAATTCACAGGCAATTAAGTGAAGTTTATGGTAACAAAGATTTTTCACGCCAGGCTATAGGCAAATGGTGCGAGTTGTTTGAAAGTGGTCGCAATAGTGTTGAGGATGAAATTAGGCAATGGAGGCCTGTAAGTTCAGTAACAGATGACAATATTAGACGAGTTGAACAAACGATTTTGGATAACAGGCGAGATAAAGAGGATGAAATTGCTATTGCAATGAACATTTCGCATGGTAGTGTGCACACTGTCTTCTCTGAGCATCTGAAATTTCGAAAAGTGAGTGCTCGTTGGGTACCTTGACTCCTTACTGCAGAACACAAAGAAAGGAGGTTTCAGTCAGCTCTGAACTTTTTTATTGTTATCAGAATGAAGGCAATGACTTTTTTAATAAAATTGTTACCGAAATGAAGTTGGGTCTATTATTTTACTCCTGAAACGAAGCGGAGCTCAAAAATGGAGGCACGTCGGCTCTCCACCTGGTCAAACAGGTTCCGTTTGCAGGAAAATGTTGACTCTTTTTTTGACAACCAAGGTGTAGTGTATTCGGAATCCATGCCAAGAGGAACAACAATGAATTCTGAAGCCAAGTTTGAAACCAAGAGACTGAGAAAAATTATCAAAGAACGTCGCCAGGGAAAACTGTCTAAGGGGATTGTTCTTCTCCACGACAACGTAACACCCATTCTGCACGTGACACTATAGGCCTCTTGGAGAAAAAAATTAAATGGGAGCAGTAAAAACATCCACCCTACAGTCCAGACTTATCACCTTGTGATTTTCATGTGTTCGGACCAATGAAAGAAACTCTTGCCAAGGAAAGGTTTGGAAGTGACGAGGAGGTGAAACATGCAGTAAAGAAATGGTTCTCTGAAGTTGGACGAGATTTTTTCAACGGTGGCATTGAAAAACTTGTGTCACGGTATGACAAATGTTTGAATAGTTTTGGCGATTGTGTTGAAAAATAGAGTATTAAGCTTACTTTTATATTAAATGTACTTTTGAATAAAATATTTAGTTTTTTCATTATTTTAAATACTTGCAACTTACTTTTGACTGACTCTCGTACTTGAAAGCAACTGCAAGAGCATTCAGAAAAAGACTTTGGACGTGTCACAGGGCAAATAGTGGACATTTTAAACACCGTTTGAAGTTATTTATCAGGTCGAAGGCCATGATAAGGTATTATTTTTGTATGAAACGTATGTAGACGTAATTTGTTAAACATTTTATTTACTTTCCTAATGTTTACTGCTGTAATAAAACTCACGATAAAAACCTTAATTTTTACTGTAAATGCGTTCTGTGAGTTTAGTACGTGTATAAACCAAATTTTGCTGATTTTAATTTTAAAAATCCACCCATTTTAGTTTTGTTCCAATTAATATGAAATCAGCTAATTTAGTCACTAGATGTATCTGTTAAAGAAATATTACACATTCAGTAGTTAGTTTGGTGTTGAAATTATATTACAGACGTTTTCCATCGTTTTTGAAGAAAAAAAGAACCCGACTTTTCGGGATCTGAAGTGGTATCCCATCTTCAGGTAAACATTAACCTAAAACATAACGAACAAAATTAGGAAATGGGAACCTAAAAGTACTCAGCGCAAGCGTACCAGTCACCCAATATCAAATTATGTTAATGTTTCCCCTTAAACCTATTCGATTTTATAACTACTAGCCTAGACAACTATGACAACTATAACGATGGAAAACGACAAATAACCTAATAGGCGTATTAACCCGTCAAACTTCAGCCTCAGAAATTGTACCATCGTTAACAAGAAGCTTCAAACAGAGAAAAAGTTTAATGTTTTTTCTAACATGTTTTGAGTCTGTACCTTAAAAAATGTTTAAGACATTTTGATTTTTTAGATAGGCTACAAGCCTGTTTCCAATGAGTCCAATCCAGACATTTATTTTGTCCTTGTTTGATTAGAAAACTAATGTACCAGGTGAGGATTCTCTACATCATAGTAATGATCGTTGTGCATATTGAAAACGCCACCACGACTAAAGTGTATCAGTGGAAATGGTCTTGAAGAAATCGCGACGATCATACTGCTGGATTAATCGACAGAACTGAACTCTCTTGATTGTAGTTGTATTACAGTTCAACAATACAACAATTTGAAATCAGCTGATTATATCGTTTTAACTTCCAATCAGCTGATGTAGTCAAAAAATTCAGCTGTTACACCTATTACAGGCTCAGTTATTAGTTTAGTGTTTTTAACTAATTGGTTTTAATTCTGTACATTAGCAAAATTTTTACGAAATTTTAGTTTTATTTTCCTTATGATCCCTACATATTCTTACAACATTTTAAAGATAATGCAGTTTTTGGTGTAATTTGACATACAAAAAGTATAACTAGTTTAATCAAGCCTTGAAAATTAAAGAAACAAATATGTAAAACATTTTTAAACTTTAAAGTGATTTTATAAGGTAAAAAAGCGTTTTTGGTAAAGTACTTATTTTATAGGAAATTTAATGTTCTTACAATTGGTATTACTTTCATTGTCATTTACACATTACTTTGGGCTTTACTGTCACATAAACAGTACAACGTTGTTTAGTTTAAAAAAATCACAACATAGTACGCCATTACAGCTAAACGGTTGAAGTTAGATATAGGCAAATAGGTATTTTTTGGTTAATTTCAACGAGTAGAGTCTACTGTCAAAACTAATGCACTCAGTAGAGACTCACCCTGTATACAAGACGCAAATTCACCGGAGATAATGGTAATAGTGTAGGAGTTCCTTAAGAGTGTATTGTATTGAGACGATTTTGTACTACCAAGTTACAGATTTAAAAGGTTGTACAACACATGTAAGCTGTGTGTAGCAAAACAGCAATACATGGGGGACCTATAGTTCAATACTTTACCCTGTGGTTATTTTTCAAAAAAGATTCGTTAGACTAATTTCAGTAAAAACAAAATTCGAACACTCATGGCCACTTTTTGTGTCTTTAAAAGTTCTCCCGGTCCGTCATTTATATATCTTTAAAGTTTTAAGAATGTGTTTTATTAGAAGTAGGCTACTTCATTTTCAACAGTACGTTAAACAAAATATAACACTATCCCATGTCAGAAACTATCATCGTATTTCTAAATCAAGACAGAAAAGCACTTGGTTTAATATGTGCACTGTTTGATTTTAGTTTATTGCAGTTGCAATGTATTTTACAAAAGATGAATAATCATTTTTTTACAACTGGTTGTGGACGTAAGGTTCTATTACTGGTGTTCAATATGCCATTGGAATCAAACAAATCGTACTCGTAGTTTTGGAAACCTTCATATTTTTGAACACTTTACATATTCTATATTTATTATCAAGGTTGTCTTGCAGTTACTTCAAAAGAACAAGGCAAAGCTCTGGGGCAGGTAAAAGCTAGTGCTTTTGTAACTCCTACCACAAGGATAGCAGTTCTTCCAGGATTCAGGAATGAGCTCAATGATGCAGTTTTTCAACCTGAAATATTCTTTCAGGGATTTAAGACCTTGCCGTTTCTAAGAGTTTTACAAGTTTTTATTCGTAGCCCATAGTGTTTCCTCACTTATACGCACTTCTAGAGTTTGCTAGCGACATAACTTTTAGTTTAGATGGTGGATTAAAAGCTTACCTGAGATCTGGCAAGTTTCTGACGGCGAGCCTGGAGAGGAGGAACAATCAAGGAGTCCTTGTCCACCACATCTTTGAAGACAGCTCCCGGCTCGAGAGCATCCATATGTGTCAGACTCCGCGACCGTCCCTGCAACATTTCCATTTCTCTATTAGATAAGCATCACTGAAGTTTGAGATTTGAAAGTGCAGAGGTCTAACTTCAAACCGTAAGAGTTGAACTTTTGAGTTTATAATTACAGAGGTTCAATCTAATTCCTGTTCGCGTGATTCGTAATTCATGCTTTTAGGTGAGGTAGTGGCTTATTAGGGGCAATTGGAAATTATAAGAGATAATGTTCTCTATTTAAAACATCATTAAAATTAGCTTGGAATATTTAGGTCTCGCTGTAGCTCTCTACAATACATCTTTTACAGTCACTGCATGCCGCTTGTGGAGTCCCCGACAGCATCAGAAGTACAGGTAAGCGCGCCCACTTCGAGGTGGAAGTCAGGAGCCTTCTTCGGCGGGGTTTGTGGGAATAGCTTGTGGGCGCGAGTGATTGTATGGGAATTGTCTTATGTTTTTGTAAATCACAAGTTAAGTTATAATAGAAGGAAGGTCAACTTTTGTATCATCATTGTACTATGTACATCAAATGTTTTATTTTAAATTAAAGATATAAAGCGTTATTTGTTTAAATTTGAAAAAAGAGTTGTGTTTTTGTATAGATTTTGATTATGTACTGATTATGTAGGTGAAGTGTAAGAGAAGACTTGCTAGTCCTAACTTCGCCTAATAAAGCCATTCTTCATTTCGTTTCATTCATTTCATTGGCCACAAGGTTGCCATCCGTCCATTGAAGCAGGGATGCCAACTGTGGATGTTCACATTATCGAAAGGACTGGTTGGCAGCTTCAGGAAAGTTTAAAGCTGTCTTCTTTATGAGACTTTTGGTTGGCATCTCATCTTCTAATAATGCATTACTCACTTTTCAGAGAGAAAACTTTACTATATTTCAAGTATTTACAATACTCATCATCAGATAAATGCTATTATCTCATGTTAGTAGATGTTAGTAGCGATATTCCAATTTTGCTCCGCTCACTCAAAAAGTGGCAAAATATGGTTTCGTAGTACCTTGTTTCTGAGACCGTTCATCAACCGAAACGTACAAATTCGGGTTATATGATAGGGTAGAAGTTGTTCTATGTTTCATAATACACGTAAAAGGCAAAACTGCTTGTGAACAAAATATAATACACCTTTTAAAATAGCTTACTTTTGGCCAACTTTAACATTTTTTTGCTAGTTTTGGCATAATATTTAAAAAAGAAACCAGGTTATACAAACTTAGAGACAACCCTTGAGAACATGGAAAACACTGGAACATAAGTTTATGTTTAGAATCTTGTAACTGTATCAATTTTAACTTGATATCACGTACAAACTTAAGAGCACCAGAAAGGAATTCCACATGATTAAACTTTGGTAACGGAGCAAAAGTCAAACCTTTTCTCAACACTTTGGCTCAAAGGTCGTAGTTACATAGGTTGACAATGATGGGAAATGCAGAGACATCTTCGACAAAGCTGATCATCTGGCTCACAAGGCTGTCCTACCGCATCCGAACTGGTTACTAAACTAGAGTTTATCGTAGTTAAATTTGTTTCTGTTAAATTTGTCGCTGTTAAAATGATGTCACTTGGTCTATGTCCTTGTTCTGGTCTTTAATAACAACACATCCATTATTATTACTGGAAGTTGTTGGACTCTCTAAAACTGAAAGAATTGTTGAATAAGACCTGTCGACCGTATCTTCATGAAAGTTAATAGAATCAAAACTGTGTTATATATACAGGGTGTCCCATAAGTAAAGTGCCAGACTCTAGGAAATGGTTATATGGGTCAACATAAAGAAAAATCAAAATAAATGTTTTCCAAAAACGCACAGTTAATCCGATATTTGCCATTTCATATTTGTCACTAATTATTTATTATCTCCCACACCATTTATTGCATTTGACTCAAACTTAACATAAATTTGTATCTAAGTAAGACCATTTATGCACAAAATTACCAGGATGATCTAACTTATCATTTTAAAACGGTGGCTTTATGGTAATTTTAGGGCATTTTTGGCGTTACACCTTAAATAGCGAATAAACGGTGAGTTTAACGATAAAATGTAAAGATTAACGTTTTGTAGTGAATTTTATTACCTATCCATTGACACCAAGGTCATAAAGGTTTATTGGGAAACAACGAAGCTTTAGGGGAAACTCTGGCTGAAAACAGACAATTTTCCACCTTATTATCTTGATGTTTTCCACGGTTTCCACTGTAAATTTGTTGATTCTAAATCGATTTTTGACCTTGGTATTAACTCTCTTAATAGATAGGTAATACAATTTTTTACAAAACGATATTCTCTACACTTTATCGTAAAACTCACCGTTTATTCGCTATTTAAGGGCAACGCCAAAAATGCCCTAAACAGACCATAAAATAGCCACCGTTTTCAAATGATTAGTTAGACCATGCAGGAAAATTTTGCATAAATGGTCTTACTTAGATCCAAGTTTATGCTAAGTTTGAGTCAAATCCGATAAGTGGTGGGGGAGATAATAATTAATACTTAGTGATAAATATAAAATGTCCAATATCTGGTACTAAACGTTTTTTTGAAAACATTTTATTCTTAATTTTCTCTTTACTTTGACCCATATAACCTTTTCCTAGAGTCTGGAACTTTACTTATGGGACACCCTGTATAGGCCCTATACAGTAGAGGGTTTTGCCATATGATTCACAAGGTATTGGGAAGCAAACAAACTGCAAACCGCACCTTTCTACGATGTGTCCTTCTCTTTGGCGAGAGAAATGAATAGCTCTATTTCCCATAGAAATTCACTAACAAGAAGTTAAGTTATACATGGGTTTTGGAGTTTAAAAGCAATTATTTATATATTTAACGAAATAAACATTGACCGACGCTGAGAGCAGAGAAAGAAACTGATTAATCGGAGAAAACCGACTCGTCCAAGGTAAAAAGTTTGTAATCCTTACAATCTTTAGATTGCTTTTAGCTCTTTCTCTGCTCCGTTTGTTCTTTTCATTTTTAAACCTTTCGACGGATTTTGATTTGATTTATCTACTTTCTAACACATAATGTTGAATGTACATTACAAAGGTATGAATGTACATTTCCCTATGATTAACTTTTGTAGTATAACCCACAAGGCAAAACCACTGAACTGTTAACATGAATAACCTCCATATGGCCTATCGTGGCTCAGCCCATAACTCTTCAGCCTGTTCAAAGATATATGTGACAGGACATAAAGTTTTATGTCAGGAGAAATAGCCGTAATCTCTTCCCAGCAATCCCTCGAGAGAAGACGACATTTTGGAATTTAAGGTTTAGCTTTATTGCCGTTGACTCAAACCATCCGACAAAAATGTAAACGTAAATAAATCAACAAATTGGAAAACCAAACGTTTCCCGCATATTGACATGTTTCTTCCGACAAGTCTCAAGTTGTGCAAACAAGTTTGTCTGCTTTTAACAAGGCTGATTGACAGTTGTTGTGTATGACACTGAATATTTGATATTGTACAGAGGTTGAGCAGGTGAGTTGGTTGCGTGCTAAGTAAGACAGCTAACAATAGTCCAGAGATCGATCCAGGAGCACCACGAACCTGGCCTACCTACCTACAAGTAATCAATCTCAGCGTTCAACAAACATACAACATAGCTTCCTGTACTAAAACCGAATATGTCCGGAACAGCAAACAGACGGATGTAAAAGCAACTTAAATTTGTCTAAAAGAAACAATAAAACACTGTTAAAAGATATTTTCACTTTCAAGCGTACTGGTACGAAAAATATTTGGAACATAATTTACCTTTTTATACTCAACCCCTCACAGTTTTCTGTGTAACGCTAATACCCGATACCTTTGCATCAAATGTATTGGATAGAGCCTACTTTCTCATTTTGAACATATTGACACATTTATATAAAATTTTATCCAATAAACTGTACCATAAAAATACAATAAAATAACAGACTATTTCGACAATTTGATTGTTAAAATATAACAGAATTTTATCTGTGTCCCTCAATGGGGCTGGAAAACAGCTTACAGTGACCTTATTTAATATTTTAGTTTTGTGTAACCTATCAATATGTGATGATTTTGATTTTTCTTACCACCTACTATCTCTACTTTCTAAGACCTAGTCTAAGAAAAATGGTAAACAATTTGTGTAGATTACGTACAACCGAATATGTAAATCACTTGTGTAGATGTGTAGAATGAAGTTTGGTCGTTGTTTTCCTCAGTTTCTCTTCCTTATCTGTTCAGCTGTTAGCTGTTAGCAACTTGGTTGCGATGTAGAATCTGTCTTGAAACTCGTTATAAGCCACTTTTCTTTTCTCAAACTCACAACTTTAACAACAAAAACCCATAACTTTACGTAAAGAGAACGTGTTTATCTAACTCTCTGACTAACACAAGATCTACTAGTGTTGCACTGAAACTGACTGTTAGAATTAGTGGTACTATTCGGTCTATTCTTTATTCCAGCAAGCTGGCTGTATGCATGTGTGTATTTTTCGTAAATTAATTATAAGTTACAACTATTTTTGACGATTGAAATACGTGTACATATCACTTTCATATCATTTTACAATAAAATATATCTTTAATAATTCTTTATCTCGTGATAAAATACTGTTTATATTGTGAATATTCATTTCAAATTTTAGAATATTTTCCACCATGCCGCTTCTGAAGATAGCTGCAGCGAGCTTAGCCCATTACGGCCTTGTAACTACAGTATAGTCTAGGAGCCAAAGTATAATCTAAGGTAAACCCATTTCATTTAGTTGTAATACATATGAGGACAGACTTATTTTTGTTATTTAAAGAACCTTAAAGTTCCTTGATGTTACTAACGGTGGGATGTTTTGATTTGTCAAACACGTCTGTCATTGGAAACAGGGGTTATATTGAGGGACAATATTTGTGGGACAGTTGTACTGTGTGTGGTATTTACAACTGTTATTTCATTTAAAAAATCAACAGCCAAGTATAACTTCAGAAGATTAAGTGCATTATGTCGAATATACCTTGTGTGTTTTATCTATTAGCTTAAAACAAATTCTCCATTCTTAATTTTACCGTATGCATTAAGGTTATAACATTCAAATATTACTGTAGCTGGTAGGAACTTGATGAAAAAGGAAGGGATAATTTTTTCATAAGGGAAAGTGTGCTTCCAGATATGAATTTATAACAAACTTCCTCTACATGCATACGTTTCTGTCACACAAAGTCACCTAGTGACAGTTCAGTGTTGTTAATAATAGTGGCGACAGAAAACAATAGTGAACATTACTTAATATTATTAAAATGTATTGCCACGGAGCCTATAGCTTATAAAAATCTATCGATATGAAAACTATAGGCCTATCTACGTATAGGTCGAATCAATCAATCTATGTAAAGGGAAATGGTGTATGCATATTGCATAAAAGTACAGCATAGTAAACGTGACGTAGGCCTCGGGAATTCAAAGGGAATAGGGAATATTGCGGCTCAGACCCAACCCTTTGAATATCTCACGTATTAGCATTATTATAACCGACAAGAATTCATGTTTCTTTTACGGCATAAACCAGTTTTATTCAGTTTTTACTACAAAGCGCCAGTTTTATACAGTCTACTCACACTTTTACAATATTAATCAAACTCAAATATTTTATTTAACCGGTTTATATTAAAGGATGTCTCGCGCACATGAGGACACACCTCCATTGCACAAATCTAAAACATACCCTAACCTAACTAAATATAACTACAATATAATAAAATGTATAATGTCTATGCTTTTGCTGTAGACTACCCCTGTGGTTCTCGTTGACCATACAACATTTCAGGCCAGATTTTAAGGTTTTATTTAGTTGGCACAGTAAATCTGATTTTTCTTCCGTTCATAGTTGGGCGGAAAAAGTGTCCATTCTTTTGTCCATATTATGTAAAATGACAAAATTACGGAGAAAAGTGTATTTGACAATTAACAAGAGTGTAGCAAGACTGTCGGTGAATGAGGGGGGAGGGAGGGTCAAGGTTTAGGCCGTCATGGTGGGCTGGCGCAAACATTGGGTTCCTTCATGTGAATCGTTCTGGTGGCCTAAGTCACTCGGTACCTTGGCTCAACAAGCGACAACAGTTGTACGTACTCTAGCAAATCAACATAGTTACCTTGAACTAGGAAGCTCTTGGTAAACTCTGAGTTGTTCTCGATTTCTTTTTTGTAGTACTGATTCCTAATTAGCCCCCAGTCTTAATTTCATACTTTTTCTACCTGCATAAAGTAATTCTCAAAAATCTTCTTAAAAGTGTAGCTCAACCATTTCGTTTTTGCCTCATAAGAACAATGTAAAACAATCATTTTCTTGCCACAGCTTGAGACGCCTAAAGTTTTTATCAGATCTTTTTTAACATATTTTATTTGTAAGAAACATAGTATTCTCATAGCAGTGATTTCAATGACTACTTCAAAACAAAACCTATTATTTCAATAATAAAACAAGACATTTACTATAAAAAATAATAAAATACGAAATGTCTTCAAATTTTTAAATTGTCATGGATTCAAACACGAGAAAAAGGAAGTTTGACTTAGCGGCGTCACTCAAACAAAGTTTATTTCACACAAATCTTATCAAAATTGCACGAGTGAAACGACCTAAGAAAGTGAATGTTTTTACATGGTTCTTATCGGACAACATTTCAGCACTACTGCGCATTCCCAACAAAACTGAATAAATGAAATATTCCGTATTTTACGAATATAAAATTTCTGATTTCGTACATAGTGTATTATTTTACTTTGAGGGATTCTTAAGCAAGAAAGGGTAAATTTGCAACAAACATTAGAGTTTGAAATATGACGGACATTTTCCACCGTTAATAAACGAGAAAATCACGAAGTGTCGGGATCTACGATTTGATCCCATCTTCAGGTAAAGGGTACTAAAACATAACCAGGAAACTGATATGTTGACAAAAAACCGCAAGTACTATCTATACGTCTAATACATTTTATATGTACATTAGTACTAGACAGTGAGTGTGTTTACACTCTATACGCTCTCACATCACAGGGGTTGACTTATGTAGGGTCTGGTACATCTCGACTACGAAGTTGTTAGGAAGCATAAGTGTGTCTGGAACTCTAGATTCATTGTGGTTACCATTCATTTGCATGCAGCGCCATACTTCATTCCTCTACATAACTGGCTTACGTGTAATGTACCGCTCCGTTGCACTGTTAATCTGTACAATGTACTGGTACATAGAGAAGAAAATGGAAATATAGATACAAAACTTGTCTGAAAAGTATAGTGTCCTAAGCTACCATGGGTATTATAATTGGAAGGTTAAAGAAACATAGAACTGTTAACTTCATGGGTACTATTATTAACTGGTTATAGAGACGTAGTGCTGTTTAATACACTACGAGTATTTCAGGCTTGTGGCGATTCCAAAAAATGTAGTTATTTCCATGTTTGATGTTATACTTTATCTTGAGATGCCAAATGACTATTACAGCATTGTGTGCTATTACGTACTTACTTACATATTTGATGTTATTATTATTTTAAAAAGGATATTGATCTAAAGTATGCACGGTATTGTTGTCGTATATGAATATTTGAATATTATGAACGAAATCAAAACACGTCTTAGTAAAGTTTCACAGCAAAAAAATTGTTTTGCATTAATGTACATTGTAAAGAAATCCTAAGTAAATTCGTGAAGTTCGTTTTCTGTTACTTTCAGAACTTAAAAGTTACCATCTTTAACGACAATTACCATCTTGCAAAGTATTGTTTGGAAGAACCCCTAAATGATAGGAACCCTTAAATGAAAATTATTAACTTAGGTCGATTTGGGTTACCCAATTTTCCACCACATTCCCTTAATTTGAAACGTTATTAAGGATACTTTTCACCGGAATCTTTTTTAATATGAAAATAAAGAGCGTTTTAAGTGGTCTATTAAGTTTTAAAATATCATATTTAGGATTTTGCACCAAACTAGTATTAAAACATATAAGTAGAAAGGAAAGTTTCTTTACGTTTTGTTTGATAGTATAGAAGAGTTCTTAGAGCACTCGCTTACTACTTAAAAGTCTGGACAATTTTCATAGTTATTTTATAATCAAATTAAGTTTTAAAATTATTGGTATAATAAGGCTAGTGGCTCATATATTTCATATATTTTATTGTTAATATTCCAACACAATTTTATATTGTTCGGAAATAAAGATTGTTAAAGATTGATATCCAAAGTCATCAGAAAGCTGTTCATTGCTGGTTAAAACAACTTTAAACAAAAGCGCACTCAGCCCGTAAGTTGTTGTTTTGTATTGTATTACATCACGCTTTACAGCGTCAATTGACCCAGAGTGAATGTACAGGCGTTTTTGTGAGACATATTCCCTCGACTAAATGGTGTCAAAAACACTGTTCTTGGGCTTACGGTTTCAAATATGCGTTTTCAATACAAAATAAAAATGTATTCTTGTTTACCTACGCGTTTTCCACCGGCTAATGACTGCCTGATTGACGGATTTATCGGTCACCTACTGTTGGCAATACTATGTCACACTCGTGCTATTGTCATACTTCCATGAAGCTATAAAGTGCGTTTGATACATACTCACAGAGCGTATATTGTAGAGAGCAGTGGTCTCTAGGGGGCATAATGGCATACAAACTAAATTAGTGAACAAACAAAGATTTAAAAGCAGTTGGTAATATGACAACAAAGACTTATGCTCAAATAGTTTCGGCAGCTTCTAGTGGAGTTCAATCAGCGCGTCGGCTGTATTAGTATGCATTTGTATCAGCGTAAAGAAGTAAAGAAATAGAAGTAAAGAAACTTAGTCTGCAAGACTAGAATTTGTACAAAAGGAACACTTGATAGACCTGTCTAAGGACTCAACATTGAAGACAGCGTTCAAGGAAAACCCTCTAGTAAATGTGTGGCTGGATCTATCCAAAGAATGTGGCATGTGTTTGGCTGATATGGCACTGAAGATATGTTGCCTTTCCATTAACTGTATTTTCCATAAACGGGCATTTTCTTCCTATACCTTCATCCAAAGCAAGTATAGAAACAAGCTGGATGGTGCCCTGAGCTGGGTATGAGACTGTACTTGGCTTCTTTCGAGCCCAAATTCAAAACACTAAGTGCTGTCAAGCAAGGCCAGGACTCTCATTAATAATAACCAAGTAGGAAAGATACATGAGTGTGCATAGCTTATTATACATTTTGAAAATAATTGAGTTAACAAAACAAGTTAAAATTGAAAAACTTTTAAGTTATAATTTAAATTAATATTTTAAAATCTTTCATTCTTGTAAATAATTTAATAAATAATACGTAATTAAAGGACAGATTTAATTCCTAATAAGTGTACTTTCATTGCCTGTTTACTTAGCATAGTATCTATATTAGGGAGTACAACTGGTGAAAATACCCTTGCAAGGGGTACGTAGTATCAAAAAGTTGAGTACCACTGGTATAGAGGAACGTCTTGAGAGGGATTGGGTGAAAATTCCGTAACTTGTGTTTACAGCCTACTTAAATAAACATTGCTTATACGATTTGGTTTATATCTTTAATTGTAAACAATCTAGAATTTAACTAGCATTAAATAAGGTATGAGAACATATATGTCCAAAATACAATTATTATAAAGGTTGTTTTTAACACTAGTTTAATCAGTAGCCCAGGTAAAAAATAAGCAAGGGAACCATTTAAAAGACGCCTTGCATATCATTTAAACATCAGACCATCAATTAGTAGTAACTGGCATGTTGAAAATAAAAATTCTAATAATTAAAAATAAAAGTAGTCCTTGGCCGAGGTATTTATTCCAGTTAAAATCCCTAAAAAGAATATGAATGAAATTAGTGCATTAATAATAAATGCATTGGTAATTTATAAATTCGTGCACTATACGCCGTAAGAAAAATTACTCATTTCTGTATGAAATAGCACAAAGATTCTTGAAAGGAGTAACCTCTTGAAACTAAAATATATGGCTAAAGTCAACTATAGTTGCAAGTAATCAATTTATCGGTGGACAGGCGAAGTTTTTGGTAGAGAGACAGACGGGTAAGCCAAGTAATAAAGTTTGCAGTAAGCAATTAAGTGAGCAAGTTTCCGTACTTGGAATATTGATGCATCTCTCCGGCTGCGGCTGTCAACCAGTTAGTGAGGAGGCCACTTTTCCAGCTCTTCAGAATAAACATGTACTTCGTCAAGTACCACTCACTCAACTAATTTAAACTTTACAGTGATTTATTTTGAAATGAAAACTACGTTACACCTATTTGAAATACGTTTTCCTGTTTAAGATTGCTCTTAGAACAATAAAACGTTGTATTAAATAAAAGTGCCGTCTTTTAGATTTTAAACATTTTTGTAGGTAAGAGTGTGGTGTTTGTTGTTATTCGGTACTTTCGATCAGAAAGAAGCCCAATTACCGTCCGCTGGGCTACTATATATAGGATCATATATATGATCATTGTATGCTCAGACCGTGGCCCTATTATTGTTGGTTGGGTTATATCGGACCATTTTATGCTCAGACCGTGGCTCTATTTTATTTACTGGGTTCTATGAAACCATTTTATGCTCGAATGGAAACTAGCTTTCCACTGTTCAATGCTGCTAACCCATTCCTCCACTGACATGGCCAAGAATGTTCTGAGCTGGATACTGGATAGTGTAGGCAACACTGATTAGTAGCTACTTCCACACAGCAGACAAAACCTCGCGGCACCTAGCTTTCCAGTTTCAATGCTGCTAACTCATTCCTCCACTGACATGGCCAAGAATGTTCTGAGCTGGATACTGGAAAGTGTAGGCAACACTGATTAGTAGCTACTTCCACACAGCAGACAAAACCTCGCGGCACCTAGCTTTCCAGTTTCAATGCTGCTAACTCATTCCTCCACTGACATGGCCAAGAATGTTCTGAGCTGGATACTGGAAGTGTAGGCAACACTGATTAGTAGCTACTTCCACACAGCAGACAAAACCTCGCGGCACCTAGCTTTCCAGTTTCACTGCTGCTAACTCATTCCTCCACTGACATGGCCAAGAATGTTCTGAGCTGGATACTGGATAGTGTAGGCAACACTGATTAGTAGCTACTTCCACACAGCAGACAAAACCTCGCGGCACCTAGCTTTCCAGTATTCACTGCTGCTAACTCATTCCTCCACTGACATGGCCAAGAATGTTTCTGAGCTGGATACTGGAAAGTGTAGGCAACACTGATTAGTAGCTAGCCTACTTCCACACAGCAGACAAAACCTCGCGGCACCTAGCTTTCCAGTATTCACTGCTGCTAACTCATTCCTCCACTGGCATGGCCAAGAATGTTCTGAGCTGGATACTGGAAAGTGTAGGCAACACTGATTAGTAGCTACTTCCACACAGCAGACAAAACCTCGCGGCACCTAGCTTTCCAGTATTCACTGCTGCTAACTCATTCCTCCACTGGCATGGCCAAGAATGTTCTGAGCTGGATACTGGAAAGTGTTGGCAACACTGATTAGTAGCTACTTCCACACAGCAGACAAAACCTCGCGGCACCTAGCTTTCCAGTATTCACTGCTGCTAACTCATTCCTCCACTGGCATGGCCAAGAATGTTCTGAGCTGGATACTGGAAAGTGTAGGCAACACTGATTAGTAGCTACTTTCACACTGCTAACTCATTCCTCCACTGGCATGGCCAAGAACCTGGATACTGCGGCTAGCTTTAATGCTGTAGCTGGATACCTGATTAGTAGAGCAGACAAAACCTAAGACGCGCAGTGGATTGGATAGTAGCCTACTTCCACACAGCAGGATCACGGTAAAAGTGTGAGCAAGTGTCAGCAGTAGCCTAGATTGAATATCGACGGAACTGTGCGAAGTTGACTGTCCACCAGTTCAGAGTGATGCACTTACCAGCCTATACTGAACACTCACCTGTAAGTGGGAAGTTTGTAACCGTAGGTTGCAACCTAACTTGCATTTTCTAGTTGCTTTAACTGCACGCAAATACCGGGTGGCCCAAACATTCAACTTAGTTAGCTATAGGCTATTTTAGTGGCATCTCTAATGAAGAGTACAGTTTAACGAATTTGTACTGGACGATGTTGTGCTGGTGGGGAGGTAAACAATGGCTAATCCACCTTCTAAACCTTATAATCGTACGTGTACGTTTTGTCAAGTTATATTGAACTTATAGTGATTTCAAAAGGAAACGAGGTTCGTGATTGAGGAGAAAACTTTAGGACAAATAAGCATTTTGGTTTGATTTTGTAAAATAGGAAATTGTTAATAAACAGGATATGCTGTATTAGTAAAATGTAACTAGCTCGTGATATTTATATCATAATACAAGGTGTCTCAGACCACCCGTATCATACGTATATCTCTAGAACGGGTTGGCCGACTTGAGTGAGACGGAAAATTCCAAATTTAAACCGGTTCAAAGAATTATATGTGATAGTGTCTACAATGTAAACAGTAGTGTACAGAGGGTCGAATGTAGTTGTGGAAACAGAAAAGGAGGGAAGGGGCTAGAAAATAATATTTTACAATAATTTATAATTATTGACGGTTTATCATTTTTTATTATAACTGGTTTATTTTATTGATGCGAAGGTCAAACCTAAGCTGTGCCGTGTGTACAGTGTAGCTAGGTGATACACTCAACCCTTACATTATTATAGTGATTCATTACACCTTCATATTTAATGCATTTATTGTTTGTTCTTATGTTTGTGAAATTATGCCGTACAATAATTCATTTGTGAAATGTTGTAGAGCATTTTTACCAAATTTCTTATTTCAAATTTGAAGTCTTTTAACCGTCACGAGACGACGTAACAAGAGGAGATTTTTCATGCATTTATCTAACCACCAATTAAACTTATAGAAGTTTAATTCAAATGGGACTCTTGTTCGCCGAGTTTAGCGCGTGCTCAGACAAAGTACATAGATTTTAGTTTTAAATAATGCTTCCAAATGAACAAACTTTTAATTTTACTGATTTTTTGACTCCCAGTAGGCTAGTATTGTGAGTATAACAGAAGCAGGTTGATTACTTACACAAATTACATTTGGACTTAACATTGAAAAGGGTGCTTTAAAAAATCGGAGATAAGCAAATAACTAGTTAAACTTAACTTGTTTTAATAAGTATTTCATGAAAAATGTATTTCTAGGCAGTTTAGTTTAATAGTGTCAGTCAAACATGTAAGGCATGACTTAAATTTAAAACAATTTACTACTTATGTTAAAAGCAAAATGAGTTGAATACACAAACACGGCCGCGCATGTTCCCAGATCAATGACACGATGACGTAGTATGTTAGTGACGTATATCTGCTAACAGAGTGGGTTGTATTCAGTTGTGATCTGATTTACGACGTCATTAAAATCATGGCCGCAATTTCTCGCCAACACCCAGTCTCTAGCTTAACTGGAAAACATTGTTACACGCTTACAAGTGGGCATACTATACATTACATGACAACAAATTTGCAATCAATTTACGATAAGCGCATTGCACAAACACCGGAAATCTGTCCCTAATCCTAGTTTTTGAATGGCCACTTTTAATGTAACCATAAAACCATAACTAATTATGTTATACAGCTTTCACCATAAGCTATTCTTTGTAAAAATTGAATCATTCATTAAAAACAGCTTTTAAATGGCCAATTTTCTAATATGTTATTAACTTTTGTTGTATTGGTTTTTTGCAAAAAGGCGTAATAAACTTATTGGTTTGCAAATTTTACTCTTCAAATGAATTTACACACTCTGCTTGTAAATAACTTTAAGTCGCATTTGTTAACTGATTTGCTTGAAGATGAGGGTTACTAATGAACGTTACATATTAATGCAGAACCAAGTATTTCAAAAGGCTTTTTGATAATAATTCCCAAATTCAGATGGCAGCCATTAAATTCTAGATGGCTGATGTGTACTTAGTAGTCTAAACTATTTTAAAAATACTGACACCATTATATGTATCAAGTTAAATCTTTGAGTATACCCAAATGAGGGGCAAGAAATGTCTTACTCGAATATCTCACAAACAGATTACGAGTAAAAGTGAACCTAGTGAACTTCTCAAGGGTATATCGCCTTGCACCATTTCAGACCCATAGTCGGCTGTGTGAACATTGCGTTGACATTACTTTGATACCGTGTACTACATTTATTTATTTCGTCAAAAGTAAAATCTAGATAAACCTGTCAGCAACATAGATAATTACAGTCACAACTTGTACTTGTACAAACATGAAATATTGAAATAAAACTTTTGGGTTAACCACAATGCAAAACAGTATTTAATTTTGCATTGTGGTTAACCCAAAAGTTCTATTTCAATAAGAAAACCACAGAAATTTTAAATAAAAAAACATGAAACATATTCACTCATCCATAACTACTGATAAAACTAATAAAATGTTGAAACTAACTCTGTAAGCAATGCTTTCTGTCAAGTACAAATTACACGTTTATCCTGTTGACAGAAAGCGTGTGTGCGTCAAGTTAGTCTAATGGTTGATGATGTAACACTCTGCTTGATAACTTGATCAAAGATCGACTTGGATCTCACAAGTAAACAATGTTTTGTCAACACGTGCTCGCGGCACACCTCGCTCCAGGCGCGATAATACTCGTAGCAGTTGGCAATACTGTGTTCATTGACGAGGACAAACTTCTAGTTTTCAGCATTCATCAACATTTTCTAAGACCTTCACAATGAGGTGTCACTCGATGGGGCTTCCCTATGAAAGTTATAGGGCTATCGCCCCAATCCCCATTTTAAAACTGGGTGTCAGTATGCATTAAAAGGTACTTTTGTTTCTTCTAATAAAATGTACCAATTTCGGTTGCGCTAAAAAAACTGGTTCTAAAGTTTTAAAGGCGTTTCCACACTTTTGCCTGACCCTGTATAATTATTTATTATGTGTTAATCATTGTCCATATTCTAATTGTTATTTCATCGTTTTCACCCAATTTTATTGTAATCATCGCATTACTAAGTAATTTCTTTAATTTAATAGTTCCACATATTGTTACCCATAACCACCCCGTACAATGAACTACAAACCTCAAAAGAAGTACACAAAATATAGTACCATCCAAGTCGGGGTGGATTGGAAGAAATGGACCTCTCTACACAGCTTTTTCTGCCGTAATGTAGCACATTTTTCTTTTCAGCTCAACGTTTTGTTACTATTTTTTGTACTCTATCTGTAAAAGGCATACTGTATATGGCGTTAATAAATAAATAAATACATTTCTCCTCCCTTGCTTATGGTGACGGCCGATGCAAGAGTATGCAAGAAGACAAAATATTCCAACATTTTATTAGCTTAAATTGACTATTTACACAATTGAGTATTTATGAATTTCTTGAGTTTAGAGCCAAATATATTACCAAACACATTTTCAAAACTTTATCTTCTAAGCCTACAATATGCAGTTAAGACGCGGAAGGTTTAACGTCTCCTACACATGTCAATTTGTAGAATTAGTACAATCCTTACTAAAAGTCGGGCTTAAACAAGAGTTCTACTAACCAAGAAATATCAATTATGTTAGTTTAAGAACTACGATGTATTTTGAAAGGTTAAAAACGTACTCGAGTCAGTACACCTTGATAAATGCTCGTTCAACAGAAGGCGAATTCAAGCTTTTACTACGGTGTCCAAGTCGACACCGATCGCAACACAACCACCGATTTAATCGAATTTTTACCGATTGCAACGATGACTTACCAAGCACGGACATGGTTACCACACTAGGTAATAGACCTGAACCTATACCGCATTATTGATACATTTTTAGAACTTTGAAAGGACGAGTTCACTATAAAGGGTTACTTGTTAAACTATTAGATATAAAATGTTTTTCAGGGCACAGTACTTCCATGTTTTATTGTGTGTTCTAATTTTTAGAACTATAAATTTAAAGAAAGTGTCCAGAAATAGACTATGCCAACTGAGAAGTCATTTTGTAATGATTTTACAGGGCAGCAAATGGCTTAAGGAAACAATGCCGTGCTGAAGCTAAGCCCTCATTGAGATCAACTTCCGTTTACCCCCGAATATAAATTACTTATTATTTTATGTATTAGACTAAAACCATTGAAGCATACGTTTTAATATACTTTCGTTCAAAACCTGTATATGCCTGAAGAGGAACATTTTTTACAGAGGAAATTATTTAAAACAAACCATAATCTGCACCGAAAAATATCTTCTGGGTGATAGGTCATTATTAGGACCTTCGCTTTCTATGTCTTGTTTGTCATCGTCAATATGCATACTGTTTATACAAAACTAGTACGTGATGAACATGCGTGCAAGTAAAGAAACACTTTTATGAATCCTCCAGTCAGCCGTTTGCATTCTTGGGCTTCCTACAAACAGCGAAACAGAAGTTACCTTTGGGAGCAATTAAAGTAACAATGAGTGTTAGCGGCACTGACCTGGAGCTTGCCGGGCGGCGAGACGACCAGGAAGATGCGCATTGTAGCTGCCAGGAAGTTGTGGTGGTCGGACATCCCTTGGGGACGTGGCAGAGAGCTCACCAGGGCTCTCGCGCTCTCGTCTCACCGGTCCCCCCGGCCCCACCGGTGTCCAGCCCAGCCGCCCCACCGCCCCAGCCAACCCCACCGCCCCCACTCATCTCTCTGGCGATCACACGGACATCACGTCCTGTCCGGTCAGAGTCACTGATTGACTGAATGTTTGTCGCACACAGATTGATTAACACGCCCGTGATACTTCACTGGGTTACTGCTGGTTGGTATTCGACGAAGATAAGCGGAAGATCGAAATTTCTAATGGTGTTAAAATGAGATAAAACCTGTTTCTTGACAGCCCAAGGTATCTTCTTAAAGTACCCAAGCAATGCTTTAAAATTCAAAAGTTAATCCACTAAGTAATTTTCAACGTACATTAAAACCTCTATTTGTTACGACGAACAAATTTGACAAGATTTGTTGTGTCGAATATCTAAAACTAAAGCTCCAGAGTTTTTATCAACTAACATAAATCATATTTTATTCTTTTAAGTTTAGTCAGATTAGAGCAGTCTTTAGTTACAACTCGAAGTGTACGTATTCAGGGTTAACCTGTGAAGAGCATATGAAAGTGAGTCAGATCCAGACCTACATATAGCTTACAGAACTTACGAGCCTGAGCAAGTCGAACCAGAACATATTGAATGTCCTTAGGACCTAGATGCTTCAATTTTCAGTCATACCGTACTTTACCAATTTTCCAAATTAAAACCAACTGTATGAAATTACCTGAAGTAGATTTATTTTCTTGACAAAAGCACTCCCACTTTTACTAATGATATCCTTAAGCCCGCTGACTTCTTCTAACAAAGAACTTGTTGAATGAAATGTTATTATGTTTGTAATAAACCTACTGAATGTATAACGGAGTTATTTAAAATATTTGTCCGTTATGCGTTCCGACGACACCGCATTTAACTCGAACACATATATACTATCCAAATACAACATTGCTCATAAGTTTTGCACGACGCGAGAAAAGGACAATTTCAAGTTATTGAAAATGCAGTCTGAAGTACGAGGTAGCGCTTGACAACAGATAATCCCTATAGTTATAGGGTTGGAGTTGGGAGTTTTGACAGCTTCTGGATAAACAGAGACCCTGCCAGCTTATTGACTTCCTACATAAGCGGATTCAACTTCATCTTCTGCTTCATACAGTCTGTGTAAGTGCGGATTCAAACATACCAGACATACAATCCTCGTTTAAATGAGTCAAAGTGAACATGTACAGGGTTTTCATAAAAGGATAGTGCAGCTTCAACCATTTGTAAAATTCTAATGCGTCAAACTTGAAACCCTAGGATGGTACTATCGAATCCAGGAACTAAAGAGTTTTGTTTACATATATTACAAATTGCTGTGCTCATAGTGAACATCATTATTTTGCTTGAACAATATGTTTTCGATATTGAGCATGTTTTAGATTAAGAAAAATCAAAGTGTGTGGTGTTGTACAGACAATTAAAGTCAGTGACTTTAGTAAGTTGAAGTAATAGAAAAAAAATTATTCGTTGGTATAGGCAGCTTGTATACTGCTACTTTTTTATATTATATTTGAGTTCCTTATCATAGTTTTTTCACTTGAAGGTGTTTGTAATAGGCGGTGTATAAGTGAGTTGAAAACTGCTCATTTTTGAGCTGGGGGATTATTAGAATCGTTCAATATATATCTATCAATATGTGTCTGTTTACGGTAAATATAAAAAAATACACTGTATTGATGAATGGAAAAATGTTAAGATGTGGCGTCTATACATGTTTACGTAATTCTTTACTTCAATTATTATTCAATTGTTTTGAATTAAGTTACGGGAGTTACTTGTCTATCTTACGAAAAACTGTGTTAGTCAATTGGCACTATATACCCTTAAAGTAATTTTCATCATTACAAAAAACCTCGAAGATATTCGAAGAACTTTCTAATTAGGAAATTCACTAGGATAAAAACCCTTCTTATAAACCATTCAAACTATGCAATTGTTATCACTAGCAAGTTTCAAGTTGAGATGTTATCTTTTTTATTTGATCTATTTCTACATGGCATCAATTTGATTTGTTTACTATTTCGTCGAGTTCAGAAAACGTCTTCATATTCAAGGCAACTATCGAAACGCTGTATATCAGGAATATCAGACCTTGGCAAAATATCCAAACTTATAACTTTATAATAATCTTCAGAAAACATCGTTGATTGCTAGTTTTCTCAGAGCAAGGTTTGCTTTGCAGACTTGTGGTGAATGGTTAGTTAGCCACTGCTCAAGTGATTTTGTGAACCTTCACTGTACTTGGACAGTTATTGCTGTCACAAAATTCTTCAATTGAAAGAGAGTTTTTTACTTTGGAACATTGATTTAATCCGTGTCATGTATTTCTGTGTACGTTACTTGTTTCGGAAATATGGTGTCGTGATTTCAATTGTTAATGATTTAAATTCCATGTATAATTTAGTCCAGTTATAAAATAAAGAGTTTTTAAATGTTTGTATGTTCTTATTAAAATATATTTTTATTTTGGGCCCTTTCAATATGAAAATAATAAAATGTTTTCAGATGAATAGATCGATATTTAAGGATATTGTAGTGAATGGTAACCTGCAAATATATAGGACATGTTCGGAAACTAGACGATGGTACTTCAGGATATTGTTTCTTCGGTCTGAACCAACATATTTTACCTATGATCATGGGCCCGGAAGCGCTTTGTGTACTGCCCGTTAACAAAAATAAAGAAAACAATTAAAACAAAGACTACAAGGCCATCATATTTACTTATACACACACACACACACGCATTAAACAATAAACCAGGCCGACACGCAGCTAAGCGCTAAAACGTCTCGCGTTGGCCTTAGTCGTCAGATTTACCTATAGTAAATACCATGAAGGAAGATGCATTTCAAATGTCATTAAAATAAGACTAACCATTCCACAGCTGTTACCGCTGAAAAACAAAACTACATGTTTTACCGCCATTTTAATCTTCTGAACGGATCTTTATACTTTTTGCTATACTCATGGGTAACAATAAAATTTATATTTGCTATACATTTCATCACAATCATATGAAGTTTATGGTTTTTAGATTATTAAGCCTACTTTATTGGTGAAAACACTTCCCCCTCCCTCTAAAGAAGACTTCCGGTATTAAGTCAATAAACTCATAAACAGAGTAAAACCTTTGTCAAAAGATCACTTTTCAACTGTTTTTGAACTTTGGGGAACCTTCTAAATTGAAGAGTGTTTATTGAATAGTCTAAGTCCAACTTGCAATGACGATTTTTAAACCCGTTTTTTATGATGAGTAATTTTATGGTATTTTACATTGTATTTAGTACAAGCCCTACCATAACCAAGGCAGATATGTAGCGAAAGTGTTGTTATGTACTTGTTTGTAATCAAGTAAAAGCTAATAGTGTAAAATGAATCACTTAATTGTTGCACTGTATCTATCTCCATTCCCCAGTGACGGAGCTATTGGTGCAATTACGGGAATTATATTTCCAATTAGACTAATTATAACCAGTAATTGAATGCAGGACACAAGTTGGACGGCTCCTATAATCCTGTGCTTACAGTCGTGCTCCATTGCTCGATACAGTTTAATTATTTCTCTGTCGCATGTCAATGTTAACCTCTTTTCATATTACAACTTTAAATCAGAAAACAAATTTAAACACGTTATTTATAATTCTATTTGGTATTGCCTACTATAAACATAGCCAACGCTTAGCTACAAACGCTACCGTGAATTCTATTGAATGTACTGTAACGAGGGAATAATTGTCATCGGAAGTACGCTTTTGGGGACCCCTTAAAGATTTATCAAACGTATTTAAACCAGCTACACACTCTGGTCGGATCATTACGAATACCAACCGTTGGACCGTTTAGCTATGGTGACCTGTACTTCAATAGTGTGCTTCATAGCACTCTAACTTGGCAACATAACTTGTTTCCAATGAGGACTTTTCCTAATATCTTACGGAACCAATTCTAGGCAAACTCTACCTCTTAAATAGATTAAGACAACCTAGGAAATTAATAAGTATTGCAGGTGGAATATATGAACTTGATTAAATAAACGAACCAACTTGAATGAGGAAAACTTAAGGTAGGTGTATGAGATATATGAGATGTACACAACGTATTCTAATACAGTACCCGCCAAAATAAACAGTACTGAAAGTGTTAGATTTTATTTGCATGAGGTTACTAACATAAAACATTACAAAATGAAGCAACATCCATTGGTTTGGGTTAGAATATGTTCAATATGTCCTCCGTCCATTATTGGGCAACATTAATATCGTTCTTGAAGGTTTTGGGTCATTTCCGTAAAGAGGGTTGTGCCATGTTCCTCACACATAGATTTATTTTTTCGATAAGTTGGACGATCGTAGTTGCTAGATCTCGCGGGAAATCATCTCCTTAAAATTTCCCAGACGTACGCATCAGGTGATGTTAGATCCAGCGAGTGGGCTGGTAAGTAAAGGTTGTTCTAAGAGAGATGAGGCGGTTGCCAAACGCTTCTGTAAGAAAATCAATGTTGTTTATGGTAATGTGGCTGGAACCATTGTTAACGAAAATTCAGGTTTTGAGCAGGACAAAATCTTCTAAGGTCTCTCAGAAACCTATCAAGAAGAGTCCTATATCTTTCCTGATTCACAGTAAGAGGATTTCCATTATTTCAACAAAGTATGGCCCAATTGTGCCTCTTCCTGAAAAAGCACTCTTCCGTGATGTTCGTTTGTGCAGACAGTAGTGGGCGGCCAGAGCTGCCCTTCTGCTGAGTCAAAACACTACCGGTTCTTCGGAATTTTTGAATGACGCTGGTCATAACAGCGTTACTCGGTGGATTTTTATGAAAATTCGCTGGAAACCGAAGTGTAGTGTGGGACAAACTGGCCCACCTACACGCCCAATTCCGTATGAGCGGAAATAATGTTCTACAATAAAAGTCTTTACCGCAGTTGTCAACACCATTTCAGCATAATCTAACCTCAAAGGGTAAAGACAAAATAAACACGAAGACGTTGCAACAATTAAAAGCTGTCACAGCTGGTTGAAAAGAAAGGTACAGCTGTTTCAATTTCAGTACTGTTTATTTTGGCGGGCACTGTATTAATCTTGCCATACTTTAAACACTGTACGCACAAACATTTACCATTCTTTACCCACTACCGCTAAACTGACGGATGG
Organism: Matsumurasca onukii; assembly: GCA_018831715.1. Taxonomy (NCBI): domain Eukaryota; kingdom Metazoa; phylum Arthropoda; class Insecta; order Hemiptera; family Cicadellidae; genus Matsumurasca; species Matsumurasca onukii. The sequence goes on from CM032059.1 coordinate 90,860,511, forward strand.
TACGGTTTCATAGTTTTAAACTATTAATAGTCCACACACAAGGAAATAATGAAAACGAACCGTTACGATACAATGGTCTTCTATCTATTAACCTTCACTGTTACTTCCTTCTTGGTAAAATATCGGAATATGGCATATCATTGTTTTCTACGCACACACGGAGGTTAAAAACGAACCGTAGCTGTAAGACGATACACGGACACAGGTTTTGGCTCTTCTCTGGTCTAACCTTTATCTATTAAAATATAATAGTCACTGTAATCTTTTAAATAGTTTAACTATTATTTATTTGCCTGTTTAAGCGGGAGAGCCACTATATTTCCAACACAAACTCATATAAAAGCTCAAACTGTATCTAAAGAAAGTGAGGATGGAGTGAGGGCTGGTTAAAAAGCTGATTGGAAGCGTGAAAGTTTTAATAGATTGATATTGATGGGAAACCTTTCCTTACTTTCTAGGAGATAATGGGGTTTCAGCTAGACTAGCTGTTACCCTATCTTATCCCTTTATACATACGTACAGCTGGTCGAAAATATTATCCGATTTGTAATCAGACCAGGCCGTCACGAAGTTAAAGTCCTAAAATATCACTGGCGTGAGTGAAGCGAATTTCATTTGCAATGTGTTACTGAAACTCACTCCACTCAAAGCCTCGACTCCATCAGTGTCCTGTATGATCACGGTTGTTACGTTGCTAACAGTCTCGCTTCAATCTTCGACCTCACTCGTATACATATTGTTTTTTACTGTAAGTTTGATTAAATAACATGAGTGGAAAACCCATTTCAAAATACATTAAAGTTGGACTACTCATTCAGTTATTATAGCGAAAAATCTGTTTTTGGTCGCCAACTTGTAACTAAAACGGATTTTCGTCGTTATAATTATTATAATCCCAATTAATACGGACAACTTCTAACATGACCTCTGATCCATATCAGTTTCCCATGATATAAGAGTAATAGGGTAAACAAATGAAATACTACTTAAAACCTGAATAAAAGCTTTACACAAGATTTTTCAAAGTTGTCAATTACAACAATGAAGGTTTTATGTTGTATTTAATTTGTTTACCCATTTAAATCCATGTTGTTACTGATCATGTTTTCAATAAATATGTGTTATTTTTAGACCGATTTTAACTCTTTATGTGTTGATAGATAGAAAAAAGTATTTAGAAAAAAAGTTGTTCTTTATTACTTTTGATTTCTTTTATCGTTTTCCACCATTTAAGTTAAAGCATTTAAACTGGACGCCATTTTGAAATTTCGAATTGGACCAAGTTGATTTTTTCTATGATAGATCTCATCTACTTCAACATACATACAGAGTTTAATAAAAATCGGTTAAAAATGTTGAAGATAACAATTATTTTGTAAAAAATACAAAAAGACAAATATTTGGTAAACAATGCATTTTTGAAAAAAATCTTGAAATTGTCTTTAATTAGACCCATATAAACGTTTCCCGGAGTTTGGCACTATACTTATGGGACACCCTGTAGAGCTATTTATTAGTTTGCGTGTTTGTGTTTTCTAAAATAAATGTGAAAGTTTAAGATTATACTTCATAACGTAGTGTCACAGTAGAAACAAATAATCATCAACTTGGATTAAGGGTCTACTAAATCTACATCGGCTATAGTAGTCTGGCAGCTCTGTTTCCGTATGTTATACTCGTACTTATGAACTTACTTAAAAAGATTAGTGTAACCCATAATAATTGCACAGTGCACGTAAAGCAAGAATAACACCCTGTTTTTAACCCTCACTACTCTAGCTGTTGTTTGTTTAACTTCCGACAAGTGTAGTAAACAACAATAGCTAAAGGAAGGTTGAGGCTTAAGAAAAGTGCAAGTCTCCAGTATAAAAACCAACATGGGCACAAAAAGGAAACAGGAGAAGAAAGGAGATGTCCATAGTGGTTTGTGCTGTGGTGGTGGGGGCGTGGTAAAGACAAATTTGTGGGAGGAGGTGGGAAGAGTGGAAAGGGAGGAAGTGGGAAAGACTCTTGAATCAACACTTTCCCAGTCAATCAATGACTAATTCCAATCCTAACTTCAACCTCAGCCCTCGCAAAGTCAACCCTGTCCGAGCAAAGTCAACAGTTTATTTATTTTCTGTTGATTAGAATATTATTGACGAATGTTTGTGTTAAGACAGCGCAACTCGCTGGAAGTCTTCAACTCAATTTTCATGATTGGATCTTTTATTTGACCTCCTGGGAATGTTAAAAGTTACAAGTCCTCTATTATTAATTAATTAATGACAAGTAGCAAGGATTATTTACTTGTTTAATCAAGTAAATGGTTCTTTTCTTTAGTTATAAGTATCCACTTTACGAGTATTCTATTATACAGGATGGGTTTTGATATCCCCACCTTAACCTTTGAAAAGGAAATATTTTGAAAAGCCCTTAAGGGGTAATGTTTTATTGGAGCCTGAAGTGTGTTTTGACGAACTTTGCGTCACCCACCCCATACCCAAAAACCAGGGGGGAGGGCCCCAAATTTGTTAAATACAAATTCTCATTCAGGGGAATTCCAACACACATTCATCGACGGAAAACAGGTGTTGTACCTCAACTCGTTTTTTGTAATACCCATTAATTTTAAAGATTACATGAAATCAGCTTTTCAATGTACAATTCATTTCATGTACAATTTATTTTATGAAATTTTTTCAAAGTCATTTCAAAACGGGTATAACAAAAAAAAGTTAAGATAAAACATCTGTTTTGCATCGTTGAGTTTTTGTTGAAATTTCCTTTTCTTTGAGGTGCCTCAAGGGTGGGGGTTGTATTTAAAAATGGTGACCCCCCCGGTTTGGGAGTGGGTTGGCGCAAAGTACGTCAAAACAAAGTTTAGGATCCTATAAAAACATTCTCCAATGGAGTTTTCAAAATATTTCCTTTTTCAAAAGTTAGGGGGCATTAAAACTCCCCACGTATATTTACGCAAAGTGTAGTATTTGGTAAAATACCATTCGAAAACATTACATTTTATATGGTTTCCGTGCATCACAAAATTAAAACCTATGAGGTTTTCCTAAAGTAAACTCCTTTTGAACTAGAGAGTTTTCTATGAAATCTCTGCCACGTGATTTTCTGGTTCCTGCCAATTACAAAATATCTGTTTCTCTTTATTTATAATGGATTGTGTAGTTAAGGGGACTGAAGCACAGCTTTTAACTGTAAATTTAGTAATGTCTGTAATTATTATTGCATACATAATATTTTCATGGAACCTCTGGTTTAAAGCTTTGTTTTCTTGCTCTGTGGAAGAAATAATTACGCTTTCACAAACCAGATGACTGAATAACCCGTGTGTTTGAGCCAGTGTGTCAAAGGGTCTCATTCGCTGATTCAATTACAACTTTTACCCTGTGTAACAAGCCGGGCCAAGCGCTCGAGGACTCTTCACTTCACTTCTCTCCGTGTTCGTGTTCGTCAATAACATATCCGCCTGCCTCTCTCCATCTCCATACAAGAGTCCCATCTTTACACGAGATATGTACATAATGACTTGTATCATAAACCTTAAGTACGTTATGGTAGAGGAGTTATTCTAGGCAAAAGCTTCTGTAAACGATACTTCGTCCAACCTTTCACTATTAGAAAGTGTGTTGCGACTAACATTAGGCTTATTACTTAGACTGGGTCTGTTTGGCTTCTTCCTAATACTGCTCAATTAGTTGATTTTAAAACAACAAGACAAGAATAATACATTGGTGAAGAATAATACATAATGCGGGGGTAAATACGAGTAAATGATAATTATAGCTCGTGATAAGAAAACATCAGCATATACTCGTACTGTTCTCGCTTATGGTGTATTCTTCATCTGTGACCTGATGTACATAGTGATAAGAAGATTAGTTAACAAAGTCTTGATTTATTAGAGGTTTACGCGTATTCAATGCGGGGTAGGCATATTGTCGTATGGCACAATTAATCTTATAAGCGTCAAAATATGAAATATATTTTTAGCCTTAGTTTGTGGTAAATAGATTGTGTAGTAATAAAGTAAAATTAAGCGTTATGTTGAATACAGCAATATGAGCTGTTATATTGGATACAGCTATACCATCACGTGGTAAGAGCTTAGAAAGTATCTTCAGCCAAAGTACGTAGAAATAAAGAATTTGGGCAAAAAGTAACATAGACATAAACGTTTAAGAACAGCAAACCCCCAAACTTTATCAGCCAATAAATGCATTTTAAAGCCAACAAATGTCTAATTAAAAAAGGATACAAGGTAGGACAGTTTTAGATTCTACAGCGACACTAACTGCTACATATACAGCCCGTAAATCTCCTTCATTAAAGGGAGGAACTTTAATGAAACAGTGCATTAGACGTGTAAACTGTACTTAGCTATGAGTAGTGGTAGTGAGATATGAGAGGAGCCGAAGCAGGTCAAGCAGAGCGGTTTACTGCCGGAATCATGTCCTATAAACGGTTTACGAGCCACACGTTGTGAGCACTGATCCGGCAACCTTCTTCACAACACTGTCAATCTACAGACGATATTGTTGATAAGCAAACTATATATAAAACGTGAAACCATTAGTGAGAATGAATAAAGCCAGAGCACAGCTACGTGCACCGGTGCCTATCGTGTGCTATAGTGATATAACTGCGTAACTGCAAACAAAATTAATTGTCATTACGTTTTAAGCAAGCTTTTCTTATTTCGTCTTTTGTATCTTACAATGATATATGTTATGTTTGATTATATTTGCAAAACATTATCATTTTAGACTTGTTTCTGTTACTATGTTAATACATAAAAGCACTACCATACTGCCGGCATGAATAACTCATTTTTACTAAATATATTCACCAAAAATGGTTCTACACACGTGAAAAATGCTGTGATTGTGAGGGTGGGGAATTAAACGCGTCACATTGTTCTATTGTTGTGTCCACATTGTACGCTTTTAATCCATCACAAGGTTAATCAATCCACAAAGTCGGCCTTTTTGTCCCTCACACCAGTCCTCATTAGTTTTACTCTGCAGTTAAATGTTTGAAAACGAGTTTAATTCAAATTATGGAATAGGTATGTTCTTATGCTATGTAAATAAGCGCTTCGATTCGCATGTTTTTTGCAACTCGTACTTTGGACATCCTAACATTAAAGATCTTACCACGACAAATACTTACAAATCCAATAGCCTAGTGTAGGTAACTTTAGATTTTACACTCGAGTTCAAATGTCTCTGAGGCTGTTGTCACATATGGGCCTATTTCGAAGAAATCATTTACTTTCCAAAGTGATGTGTGTAAGAAAACGCATATGTTTTTATAATAACTTTAAATCATGTTTAGGGTATCTCAAACCACATATAAGTCAGTGGTACAAAACATAACGAACATCCAGTAAGCCAATTAAATCGCAGGATGTAAATAAAATGTAACTACTCGTATGTTTCAGCATGGTTTAGGATGTGGAACCCGATAAAGAATGAACAAAATAAATTCAGTTTATTGAATTTACAAACTTTAATAATCTATTGCAGTTTATTTAAAAATATGTTAACATTGAAGACTTTAAACGATTGAAAACAACTTGACCGGTACTTAACCACTGGTGAATTTGCAATTTGAAACTATTCTTAGTGTCAATTATTATAATCATGTGTCTAAACGACACACCGAGAAATTTGTGTGCTCTTACAAGTACACAATCAGTTGTTTTTTAATGCACGACTGAGAACGGTTTTCTACAATTACTGAAACGCGTGTTCTGAGCCTACATGACATGATGCATAAATGACAACTCAAAGTTCGAAGAGGAACTACTGTCCTGGCAGTGAGTGGTGCACACTAAGCATGGCGCCCGCGCTCTAAACGCCGAACGGCCCAAATGATAAAGTTTAATCAGAGACCTACGCTTTGCTCAATTAAATCAGTTAAAATATTAAAAACGTTTTGTGAAGGTTGTGTATTTTGTTTTTAAGAATAAAGAGTTTCAATATCGAGGATTGTATGTTCGGAGCTCGAAGATGCATGTGATACAGGTAAATAAATAAATATTTTATTGCGTGAACATTTTTTACATGAAATGCATGGCAATCGTCTTTTTTCCTTTCATACGAAATCCCTTTCAGACATACAAAATGTACATTCACTCTCTCCCAATAATTCGAATAGAACACCTCTAGACCCTATTTAGTCGGCCAATTTATACGGTCTCCCAATTATACGCCATGAACTCGTCTGTGTTATAGAACGCTTGAGCAATGAGAACTGTTTTCAGACGAGTTTTAAATGCCTTGGGCACTACATCGTTTTTATCGAACTGTTGATGAAATGAACTCCATGCCTGAGAAGGCAAACGTTCATGAACTACCGTTCTGTATCTCCCAGTTCGGTAGTTTTCCCTGCCTCTAGTATCATAAGAGTGTATGTCACTACCACTTATGGTATTGCTTTTTGAATTGAAAAAGATTCACGTCTCCAAAATGTAGAAGCAGGGTAGGGTCAACAGTTTGAGGTCTTTGAATGCTTGCCTACACGACTCTCTTTTACGTAACTTTGAAATTATTCGAACTATGTTTTTGAAGAACGAAAACTTTGGAATGAATTATAAATAAATAAATAATTTTTGAAGAACGAAAAATACTTTGGAAATATTTGCATTTGTGCAACTGTGTTGTAAAATGCTTCTGCGACCACCAAACTGTTTTAGACGAGCGCCCGGTTGACAAGTTGAACTCCGCCTGAGAAGGCAACGTTCAAACTGCCGTTCTGTGCCTTGTGGGTAGTATCACTTCCTCATTACCCATAATACGCCGTCATCAGTGCCTGAGTCGGGCAGTACTCGGACAGTTTCCTCAAAACATAAACTCCTGAGGATAGTTTTGGCAAACGTGGTCTACGTAAACGTTCCAAGTCAGCCCTCGGCCAAGGTGTATCCAAGGAATTTTGTTGAGTAGAACTTTTTGTTACTTCCTCTTCAATCTCAGTTTCGTCCAACATTACAGTGGGACCTACTGAGTCTTTTCCTGCAGGCAAAATTAAATGAAGTTTGATTTTGTTGAATTTGTTTTGAGATTGAGCTTATAGAAATGTTGAACCGTTCTGTGGAGCTCAATGAAAGTAACAATTTCTAGTTATTTGATTGAATTCGCATTGAAGCATAGAGTCGTGTCATCTGCGTACTGGACGAGTCGTCCTTGTTGTACAGATGAATTGGCATCGTTGACGTAGATCAAAAAGAGCAATGGACTGAGTATGGATCCTTGTGGGACTCCATAACTCAAACATTCCTCCCCCGATCTAACATCTACGAATTGTTTTCGATTACTTAGATACGATTCAAGCCACCTGAGGGGCTCGCCTCGGATCCCGTAATACTCCATTTTTCGGATGAGTATTCGGTGATCAACACAGTCAAACGCTTTTGAGAGGTCGAGAGATTGAGTCTATTGTCGACTTTCCACTTCGGAACCCGAATTGGCTCTCTGATAGTAAGTGGCTTTTTCTAGGAATTGAATGCATCGTGCAAGAAAGACCTTCTCGAAAGTGTTGCTGAAAATTGGCAGCATTGAGATGGGCCGATAGTTTTGGGTTGAAAATGGGTCGCCCTTTTTGAAAATTGTGGTGACTTTTGCAATTTTGAGAGAGGAAGGAAACGCTTTAGATTGAAAAGAGAGATTGATGAGATGTTCAAGTGGTCCCAGCAAGTGCTTTGATTATTGCTTAAGGAGCCACGTTGAGACAATATTTGTGTCGTTTGACTTTTAGAGGTTCTCTTATCACTCTAGCAATTTCCTCCTCTGTGACCGGCATCAGAACCATGGAGGCTGCTGGACTCGGTGTTAAAGCGGGGAATGACCCTGAGTAGGGCAAAACCCATGGTCAGTTCCGACCGAGGCAAAATATGTGTTGAACTAGTCAGCGATCCTTGATGAATCACTTAGGATTAATTGTTGATGTGAAGCTCGATTTGTTTGGTATTGTGTGACTCTTTCTTTTGATTAAGGTGGTCCGAAAGACTTGGTAAACGTTAACAGTATAACGTTGGTGACCGCGCAGCTCGTCAATACAGTAGATGAGATAACGAGAAGCAAGGCATGTAACAGTAAGGCGAGTATTTTGGTCTGTTGACCAAGTGCCAATGGAACAGCCTAGGCCAGCTGTGAGTTGTTCTACGTACGTGACGACCCGCTTTGCTCACTTACATGCCAATAGCTGACGTTACATGTTCAGGCTGACGTTATATGATATGAGAATATTCTCAACAATATTCCAAAGAAAAGACAACAAATGAAAGAGAAATAGCAAAAAATAGCTTACTAAAGTAATGATGAGACGTTGAAGATTTGTTAAAATACATGGTTGTTAAAATCACTTAGATCAGCATGAAGACGCACATACATTTGTCTCGCTATTGAACGCCCTTGTGAGCGAAGCATGCAGACGCATACACTTACACATGTCTTGTTATTGAACGCCTTTAGAGCGAAGCATGGAGGCGCACCCCAAAAGTAGCCAAATTCAACTTATTTTTCCTTTTACCAATACATAAATTAGCGCCAGTGTTATTCCAATCCCCTCCTCTTACCCCTTCATTAATCCCCCACTCCTCCCTCTCACACAGAACGCATGTTTAGGCGGCCAGCAGGCTCAGTTTTAGCAGAAATGTGAGATCAAACCTTTTCTATTTATAGGTTTTCTGTATGTAAAAATGTTTCCTCCTGCAATTAGTTGTCAACATTTCATTTTGTCTTGTCCTCTTAGATTAAGGTTAGGACAATGCACATAATCTATAATCTATAATTATCTATTATCTATAATGTAGTGTAAGTTTAGGTTAGGCCCTTGAGAACGGGTGGAGTTTTCCAACTGCCCGAAACGTAGGGAGTAGTTTTCTTCCTGAAGTGGCCGGAAAAGTCAGGTTTTCTAATTAAACTTAGATCCTCTCTAGTAATATTCCTTCCTGTACTATTCACCATTCAAAACCATACTTTAGACTATAGTTTTTTCAGTGTAACCTCCTTCGATTTTCACAATGATTATTTATAACTTTTAAGATGGGTAACGAGAAAAATCAACATATAAAGTTGTGATCGGTTAACTCCGATAGAACAATTTTAAATAATGAACAGTGTAGCTAGCTTTCACAACAAAAATATAGAACGTTAAATCTTAATAATTTAAAACAGCCGTTCCTGTTTAAAGCAACCTTGTGAAAGAAGGAACCCTATGTTAATCCTCTCAGAATACTGAGGTAAGAACTCTTGTCTTTTGCCGCTTGAACATCCCGCGCACAGAAATTCAATTACATCTTTTTATAAGTTGCTTACATTCATCTGTTGAAACAGCTGTCATTTATTATTATCATAATATTTTGTTGGGACATAAGTCATATTTTGCAATACTCTGTGATATCATTAAATACTAATTTTTGGCATAACTCCGCATGAGGTCCTCGTAATTATTGTATTTTACTATCACTGTGAGGCTAAATTTAGATTTACTGTCTTAACCACCGTAAAAGTTGAAATAATACTATTTCCTCAATTATTTAAAATTCAAAGCATCAATATAACGTTTCTACAATAAACCATCAGATATAAGCACTTGTCACATATGTATTTGTTGAGCTTTCGAAGTTAGTTTGACATTTTATATTAAATGTGTCTCAAGATAAATAATTTTGGGCAACAAAAACGGAGCTTGGCACTTTGACAAGGAAGCAGCCGGGAATTCCACCCAAACCTATCGGGACAAGTAGTGCTTCAAGTCCTGATGGATGAGATTTGTTGTCGTCAGGTCCTTCCATTTGCTTAATACGTTTTGACACAGCCAAATCTGATATTTATTCCTGATCTAAGAGGCATTCTCTCCGCCATCTGCTTAATAATATATATATATATACGAATATATATATATATATATACGAAAAAGGAAAGATCCACTAATAAGGAATGTATGTGATGAAGATGAAATAAATAACTGAGTATCCTTTCAACATATACATTTATTACCACGACCGGTTTCGTAGGGTTACCTCATCGTCGGGTGGTGTGTACAAAGAAGTAGTTTTCAACATTATATAATTATATATGTATATACCACACATTATATATATATATGTATCTTTGTATGTACCATTAATAGCCTACCATTTACGAATTGAACTATGTGTTAGTTTATGAGCTGGATGAGTACTAGCAGAATAATACCCTCCCCCTTGCGACTTTGTTCGATAAGAATAATAAAACGGCTTTATTTGTCTTTACTAAAGGCGAAGTTAGGGCTTAAGAGCCCTTTCTACCACTTAACCTCAACAAATATATAACAAAATCAACTATAACTACAAACTAAATATAAATAACAAACAAACAAAGTGTCACATGAATAACTTTTAAATAGAAAGAAACTAAAGAAAAACAGCAACATTATAAAAATTAACAACTAAACAAAACGAGAAAAGATTTTATTGTGCACGGGTTTGAAGTATTCTTAAAGAGATCACTCATCAAGATCCTGCATAAGTAGATTTTTAATTTTCTTCCCAAACCTAACACAATCATCTACTCGTATTGTTCTGATATCAATGTCAAGGATGTTCCATAATCGACAAGCAGTGACAGTAAATGATTTATTATGAGTTTGTCCTATGCGGTGGAACGTGCGTGGAGCGTAAGATGATAATATTGAAGCTCCATGTCGAGTATTGCGATATATTTGATTATTACTGTTGACAAATTGAAATCTTTCAGATACGAGTAGGTAGGCTGGAACTTTCAAAGTAAGAATTTTATGTAAAAGACAAATTGTATGATACATTCTCAACTCTTTTAACTTAAATACTATATATTGTTAAAGTATGGTGTTACGCGTTCATCATAATTTAAAATTAAATATAAATCTAACACAATAGTTTTGAGCACGTTGCAGTTTATCTGAGAGCTCTACAGTCATATCATTGATGACAACATCACAATATTTAAATTTAGGTAGTACAAGTGTCTTAACAAGCATGATTTTTACTTCGTGGGGCAGACATGTTGATACGCGTTTGATACTGTGTATGCTGGCAAACTCCTTATTGAATATGGCTGTAACCTGATCATTCCAAGTGAGTGTTTTGTTAATAATCAATCAAGGTTTTTGACTCTATCACTGTAAGCTAGGTAGTTCAAGATTATTAAGTTTCAATTTCGGTAGCAAGTTAAAATTTATACTTGCTAGAATACGTGGATTTGCCATTAGGATGACTTGAGTTTTATTTTCATTAAGTTTTAAGCCATGCTGGTAAGCCCATCTAGTCACGTATCAATATCTGAATTCATTAAATTTACTGCAGTAGCAATCAATATCTATAATCTGAAGGTGATTGAGGGGCCGAAGTCTATTGCAATGGTAGTATAAATGCTGATTTCCATGCATCAGGGAAAACAGAAGATGATAATGATTAGTTAAATATATAAGTTATGATAGGGCGTGTAACTGGGAGCGTATCTTTTATGAACTTAATAAAGATTTCATCAGCACCAACAGCATTACTTGTAATTCTCAATAATAGACTTATTGAAATATAGACTTAACCAATTTATTCTCTTTAGACTGGTACAAAACTGAACTGAAGTCCATCCAACAAAACACGAGTAGATTCAAGAGTATTAGCATAATCTCTGGCACCAGTTGAATCAATCGGAATATTGACAAAGAAATTATTTATTGTATCCAGATCCATTGAAATGGATGTTTTGATTGTGTATTACCAATTCTAAGCTCTTTTACTTTATTCCAGAGACATTTGGAAGATGTATTTACATCACTCACAGCAATAATATCCTACCAAGTATCAACATTAGTAGAATGGTGAGTAGCAGTCAATAGTAGTACAGTCATATTACTTGAATGAAACATGTTAGTCAAGTGAGTACGGTCGTATGTAGCCGGTCCAAGCAGGTCAGTGTTAAAGTCTCCCATCACAACTTTTCTACCTTATTATTCTAGGTCAGAGTTCGTTACTGATAATCAAATCTTTTGTTTTAGAATAAAAGCTCAAACACACTAAAGCGTAAACAAACCTCAGCGGCCGACAAAACCTCATCTGATCGTTGCTTTGACCGGCATAATGCCGTTGCTAGTGAGCGTGACGACCTCACAATACTCTTTACTTTGCTATACACTTGTAAGTGTGTTTTAGCCTTTTCGGTCGTTCTTGGGTGTCTCCCTGAAATGATCTATAGCTTCCAAATGTTTGTCTTGATTCATACAAAGTCTTAGGGACTTGAGTTAATAAATAAGATACATAATATCCATAAGAATCAATACTTATTTAGAGGAGCTTTATATATACGCCATATCTTCTAAACTACTCATTCGACTTTAACCAGATTTCATTGGAAGGTTACATTTAGAACAAAGCAAATCAGGTGTTCAATGAACGTCTGAGTCTGAGTGCCGAAGCATAGTTGTGAACGTAGCGAACAGCCTCGTAATGTACGTGGTCCATAGATCACGTTACGTTGGAAATCAAACAATCCAACTATTCTGATTCTCGAATTGACAGAGCGTACCTCTAGTTCTAATACGCCTCGAAAACAGTTCAGCTTGATTAGTGACTTATTGTCTGGTGTAAAGTAGCATTTTATTTTTACGTACAAGTTTGAATGCACTTAAGTGTGAACACGAAATTGATCAAAGCTTAATATTGTACCATCTCAGTCCCTACTATAATACTTAATCAATTAATTAATTACATGTGACGCCCATTATGTATTCAGCCAACTGACTATCATGTTTGTAAAATGTAAATACTCTGACTCTAAGAAAAATCAAAATTGCATATTTCTTAATTTTAACGAAATAATTGGCATAGCCGATGATTGGTTGAGTGGTACGTTTCCTTAGCTTAAAGTTCAAGAGGTCAAGACGTTCCGGGCAAACTCAGCTTGGCGCAACGGTTTGTGCCTCCAATCACCAATGGAATTTAAAGGTTATCATCTCTAGGGAGAAAATTCAGAAATATCTCATACCTATGTTTTAGTAAAACCGTAATGAATATCAATTAACAATCCTTTTACATGTAGATTTAAAATTTCCATAAATTTACAATTCTTATAAGCTCATTCAGTCAGTATAAATGATATGCTGCAAATCATATTGATTTGCGTTGTCCTATTAATGCATTTAACCTTCGGAAGTCGCCGCATCTATGTATCTATGCGAGAGAGATGTCATAAGATACGAACGAGTAATAAAATACAGTACAATAAACTAACTTAAAAATTAAGAAAACCAATATTTAATAAGTTTTAGACAAGGCTTTTAATATCAAAGATATTATCTTCAGGTCCTCAACATGTGATAAACATAAAATAAAAGATATTTAAAATTCTCGATTTTTCTCATCGTACGGTATTATGATACTGAGTGGTGAATATTATCATACTCAAATACTCTATACATAATATCAGTTATACTCCTAAGACACTTCCCTATACCTGTTTATTTATCTATGATAGCCATAATACCTCATTTTAGGATCTGCGAACCTTTATTGACGGACGATTTATCAATTAGCTCAAATTTTGTTTTATCACAATAATGAAAGCATATTGTACTTTTAAACCATATCAATTGTTTAAATGAACATTTTAATTTATATTTGTTTTAAAGACTTAGAAGATTGACATTTTGTGGTACACTTATAAAACGTAGGTTTCTAACAAATTCAATTTAAACATTTAATTTCAAAGATTGAACAGCAGAATAGGTTTCATTTATATTTATTTGTAAGTCTAGCATAAACGGAAAGAAAAGTTTAGAAACAAACTACGGATTAAAGTTCTGAAGGAAATCTGAGGCTGAACTATTAGATAACTTAGGCCTTGGCTCAATAAAGTTGAATCTCCACGTTTCCTTATGAATCCAATATAAAACGGCCTTGGTGGAGCTCTTCGCTTTTATGCGCTTTCAAACTTTGATACGAAACATTTCCTCTTCTAGATTAAACTGTCACCTTTATGAAAGAAATAATAATGCGAACAGTTTTTTATTATTATCAGTGTATGTACTAAGACAATGTCTAGTATCATGGTATCTGCAGTAGTCATTTTTGAGGTCTGTTGTCGGAAAAGTATAAAGTATATATCATACTCACGATTCTATAATCAAGTTTGGGGAGGAAATAGCTTTTGCGCACCTGATTGCTGACTATCACGAAGCGTACGATTTCAAATATACTGTATCTTAGAAAATATTAGGTATATCGTAGCAGTATATTTATATTATATCGTAGGCTATGTACACAACACTTTACATTTTACCAATAAGTACATTTCAGAAAGGTATTTCATTTAGGTATATTAGTGATATTAGCTGACAACTTAAAACGAATTATGGATAAACTACGTAGTAATTGTAAATTATAGTTTAAGTACTAGCGATTTAACACAGTTCTAAATATGTTTGGTAAATTACTTTGGGCACTTTTATGCTACGTCAATTGCAAATGATTTATTACCAACCATCGTATCTGCTTGTTTGTAAATCCGATTTTAGTTAACCAAACAGAGCGTTTGGTAAAGTGCCTATTTTTCGATCAAAATAAACTCCCAAAAGGTAAAGTGACGTATGTACTTAGAGCAGTATCGCACGAAAACCATTTAAGCAGCGGGCTACGAGTATAGTGTTTCTTACTTCATAAACTTTTAGTTTTTTTTATTGTAGAATTACACTTAAAGTACGTGTTTCTTTGTTTTCAAAATTACATCGTTATTAATTGGCTACACTATCATTGTGTTTCTAAAAAATACTCTCTGAATAAGAAATATGACAAATCCAATACCGGTATTTTGTCTACTGAGGTTTACGGTAGACTTTAAAGTGGAATTGATGTTAAGTTAAAAATATCAACTTTTATCGAACGATTTGTCAACTTTCTTTGACTTCCCTCCCAGGTACTTGTTCCCCCCAAAAATGGGCTCGCGTAATCACAATTACATTCAAAACATTGGAGTAGCCAAGATGGCCAAGACAATATTGTACTCATTCACTTCAAATTTTAGACCGACAAGTTGGAAGTTTAAGAAGGAAAAGATGTGTTTATAGATAAAGTCATTATTTCAGTAATTTGAGCTGGTAATCATTCTTACATAGTGGCTTGTCTGATGTAAAAGTTGGAATAACTCCAACTTCAAGCTAAGGAAAGTCTTAGAGTGTAAATTTAAGACACCAATGTTTTTTTACCATTTAAAGTCGAAAATTAAACAGTTGAAAAGAGAGGGGGGCGTTGTATTCACTTGACGGACAAAGGTTGGCCACTTGACGTGACAACAGCTGAGACAGTTGCTGCACAACTCGGCTGACAGAGAGTCGTTGATTTACTTTGCCTTTCGTTAAACAAGCACTTCAACTCCTCCTCTCCTTTTCCTGTTTTAACTTATTGATTGTACTTTGTCCAAAGCTTCGAATGATAAAGTCATCTCCAGAGACTTGACTTGAGTCCTTGTACCTCTTTAATCACTTCAAGCTCGACTACTCCTTCAGGTTTTATCTTTTAATGAAGATACACTTGATTTTTTACTGAAGACTTGTTGGACAAAATATTTAATTGTTACCCTTTATTCAATTAAACGTAAAATTTAACAAGTTTTGTAACGTTTATCACGTTTACGTAACTAAATAGGTCAATAACGATATACAGCTATTATAAGCAGGGTTTATTAACGCCAGTCTATTAAAGCTTTGTTTATATTAACTGGTTAAACAGAAAAACTTGTATTAATATTACTTTGAAACTTCAGAAAGTATTTGTTCAGAGTTAATAGCAACTATTTTATAGCCGATTGAATGTTTCATGCATGTACGTATTTTCCCAAAACAGTAAGGCCAGGTTAGATCGGCTTTGTTGATAAACAAGAAGCTTGGTAAGCACGAGTATATATTGTAGGCTATCTGATAGCATGTAGGCTCCCAGGTAATCTAGTGGATTAGAGGCAAGCGAGCAATCTGCTATTTAACTGTAGACACTATATTGCTAGGCTATATGGGTGGGTATAAGTTGTCTCAGATGCAAAGTTTACTCTGTGACTTGCGTCAATCGCGCATCAGGAAAACATAAATCTATAGCATTATGTAGATTGGTCTAAGTGTACGGTTTGTTTTCCTGTGCGTTTGACGCAAATAGCTTCGTGACACATATTATTTATGCTTTACTATTATTTATACAATTAATATGTCTCAACCAATTATCTTACGTTTAAGTAAAAGTACGCGTACTCTGCTCCTGGTAAGTCATTACAAAATATTTTATGAGCACCAGTTTAATTCAAGGCAGTAAATAACCCCTCTCAACCGTACAGTGTGCCTGGGAAGTAGGCTACCTTGACACCCCATAGCCTAAAGCCTTTGTTAGTTGAGATATTTTTGTTCTATTGCCAGTATATTTTACCGTAAAGTAGGGATAAAGATAGTGAATTTTATTATATGCATCACCAAGTAACGACACACGGACACAGTAGGTATACTTAAAAAAACCTCAAGGCATACCATACATCAAAGTAAAGGGCTTGATGTATGGTATAATAATTCTATAAGTTTGATTTCAAAAGAGTATCTATTGCATGTTCTAAGTAAGAATGAAGTATAAAGTAATACTTATACTTCATATGATGATACTTAGCATATGTTGAAACTTTGTACACCTGAACTCTCATAAAAGCCACTATTTTATATAAACCTTTAAATATCGCGTTGATAGCAATACCCCCTTCTAAATACCATGTTGGATTAATGACTGTCGTATGCTTTAAAAAAAGGTCTTCCTTAAATACTCGTACAAACGTTCGTCATGATCGAAGCCAAAAAGAGCTTTATGGGATCAAAAACCAAATTAACTTATATTATCATCAGGAGGCGCCTCTTATTGGAATTTAACAATAAAATTTAAGTTTGAATATAAACAATCCAATATTTTTTCTTTTTTGGGTGAGGTTTTTAAACGATGTTTTTATCTTCGTACTAAACACCAACTGAAGATAGGTTATAACAAAATTAATAATATTTATAAAGAAACATATTGAAAATAAAATCTCTAAATGCCACAAATAATTCTAAAGTTACGAGTATATGTATAAAGATGGTGAATTGTGTAGTACGCCTGGTTCATTGTTCACGAGGTCTTGATGATTTTTTCAGTCAAAAGTGTTTCATATGCATGTACATTTTGGGAATTTTGAACTACTTTCAACCATTTTATGTTTGAGAAACTATAGACTAATTATTATGGTTACATATAACTTTATAATTATTTATTTCATTTTCAAATAGTATTTTTCATTTGTTTCTATGTAAATATTATTAATTTTGTTATAACCTATCTTCAGTTGGGTTTGTTCCGAAGATGGAAACATCGTTTCTGAAAGGCCTCACCCAACAAATAAAATATTTATTGAATTGTTTGTGTTTTAAACTTGAGTTTTATAACTTATATTAGTTTTGACAAATAGTTTATGTAATAAAAATACAGCTAACAGGTAGTTTAGTTTCTAAAATTACACTGTCCAATTAGCGTTGACTAAAAAAAGAAATACGCAAATTTTCTTTCAAAATATCTCGAACGTTTTAACGAACTAATAAGATATTTCTTTGCTGAGAGAAGTTGTCAGTTAAAGGCTTCTCACACTAGTTGTTCACCAAAGAGAGGAACGAGCAGATATTGCAGCAAATGTTGCATAGAAACCACTACAGAGTAATAGCGCAGTCCGCGACATTTCCCTCATAATTCCTCCATTAAAGCTGTCTACTTCTGAGCCAAACAAAATAAGTCTTCAACTTCCTTCATATCTGCTTCTTAAACTTCCCACACTCTTCACCGCTCTTCTCAGTTCTTCTCGTGTCATATTTTCAACCTTCTTCACTTGACACTAGAACTTTAACAATATTAGTTATTAAATAAAGCAATCTTATACGCAGACCACCCGTATCATATGTATATCTCGAGAACGGGTTGGCCGACTTGAGTGAAACGAAAAATTCCAAATTTAAACCGGTTCAAAGAATTCAGGAAAATTATTTTCTACTTTCTAGTATACAGGGTGTATCAAAAACCAAGGGTCATGGGTTCAAATCTCGAAATTTTCAAATATATAGGGGGTCATGCTATACATCATTTTAAAGATCTTTTTAAATGAAAAACAGTGATGAAGAAAAAATTGTTTTGTTGAGCCGTTACAAAATGGCGGCTGAAAATCTAAAAGTAAAGCCAAATTACGAAACGCCCTGTATTGCCATAAATATTTTTCAACACGAAAATCTAATAATTATTGATTTTTACTTGTCATGACGTAAGCTTTCCAACGATATACAAAACATGCTATTTCAAACACCTTAGTACCCACCAAAAAACCCCAAATTTTGAAAATGGTCTACTATGATTATCTAATTTTTTTCAAATACTAAACCCTATCGTGTTGTATACCGTTGTAAGGGTCTATGTACGTAGACAATAATTGGTGAAAATTGTTGAAAATATTAACGCGTTTCAAAATGGCCGCCAAGAACGTAATTCGTAGGGTATAATTGACAAACACGTTTAAAAAACTGTATGTAATTTACACAAAAACTCTAAATGATGAATTATGATCTTTTGGTATACACATTTTCATGAGCATACATATAACATATAACATACATATAATTATGGCAAAAAAGGTAAAGGTAAAGTTTGGCTTGTTTAACGGGCGAAGTTAGGATTAAAAAGTCCTCTCTACCACTCAACATCGACCTTTACCTAGCGTTCCCGTATAGTCACGTTACAAATGTAAGTGGTGACTGCGGGGACTCGAACTCGCGCCATCTGAGCAATGAGCTCCGGAGTCGCGCACGATTCCAACCCGCCACGGGTCTACTAACGCGATACCGCTGCATACGATGAAAATGTGTATACCAAAAGATCATAATTCATCTTTTTTGAGTGTTTTGTGTAAATTACATAAATTTTTAAACGTTTTTGTCAATTATACCCTACGAATTACGTTTTTGGCCGCCATTTTGAAACACGTTAATTTGTTTCAACAAAACGTTCACCAATGTTGTCTACGTACATAGACCTTTACAACGGTATACAACACGATAGGTTAAGTATTTGAAAAAAATTAGATAATCATAGGCTGCAACCTTTTCACTGAGCTACGAACCGTTCTAAGAGTGAAGTGAGGTTCAGTGCGCATTGGCTGGAATTATTATTTCTTGGATATTTACACTGCAACTGTTCGTAAATTAATAACTTTGATTTCTAGACCAAATTTAAGAAAATGGCCTACTTATGATATACCTAGATTAAGGCATATAAGCCAAAATACTTTGGTCTAAATTTACAACGTGTTTGTTTAATAAGATCATCACAGCGTGTGACACCTGTGAATAAATCTGAACTCAAAAATCAACAGTGGATAAGAATTATTAAAGAAGAAATAATAATATGTTAAAGAAATAGGTTTAATTTTTATACCATATGTTTAAGACCAGAGGTTTTATTATGTAAATATTTTTACTAATGATTTTTAACTTGCATTTTGTATCGAACGCACCAAGAAAATGGCTTGACCGCCGTGCAATAAAATGCTTAAAGGGTACTGTGTTTCAATTATTATTCTAATATTTCTGTTCAGACTACAGGTGCACGCTAATAGATGACAGATCGGTGCCTTGTGAAGACATGTACTCACATGTACGTGAGACCAACAATGTATTATCGAATACAAAAAACCCTGGACCCAATTTGACTAAGCAACCCATATTCTTTTGGGATCAACGTATTCTTCCAAATAAAACATGTCTCATTCAAATAAGAGATGTTGGTGGAAATACTCGTACCTATGTGGGCTCTTAGACTGTCAATAACAGTACACGGATTCCTTATGTCAATCAAACTAGTGTTTTAGTGAGTTGTTCGAATTACTGATGATACGTAAGTTTAAACGTGACCTGAAACTTTACCAGTTTTGATGAAATGAAATGTCGATGCCACATTAAAATACAGATGGAATGTCAACCTTGCCACTAACAAGTTTATTTGTTCTTTCATAGCTATACTAGCTGCCCTACCCGTGCTTAGCTATAGGGGCGAGAACTAAGTATAGTGATAAGAAAATGTTAAATGCATGATCAAAACCGAGGGAGACACTAATCTAGTTTGTTTTCTGAAGTGTAACGAGAGTGCATTTAAGCACGATACTATAATAACAGACAAAATGCCTCCTATTAGCTTCCCAGTAAACCTTAATAGTTTTACTCTTTGGGGCGCTCCGAAACTGACTAATTGAATACCAGCTCTGTAAACCTTAAACTCATAGAGAAATATTTCAGAAGCTGCTCTTAGTTCACAAGTAGAGCCGGAAGTAGTTGGTTTGCTCATATCAGCTCTATAAATATTCTCCAACGGTGACTTTAAGGTAAACGATTTTAATCTGTACCAGTGTCTGGAAACATGATGCTAACTTTTTCGGTATGATATTTTATTTCATGTGATATTAATTTCATATTTAACCATAAATAAGTAAATCTTAGCAGTAACTCCAGGTTAGTTGACAGACAGTTGTTGTTAAGGTTTATAAAGCCTTACATAATATGGCTCTGGTATCTTCCGTATCGTAATCAATTAGTTAGTCCTATAAAGGAGAAAAACTCCCTTGGAACATTTTCAAAGCAAAATTTCGTTAAAACAACATTTCCGTGTATTTCTTACAGAGAAAACCCCCCACCCATTCAAACCCTCCTGTAGATTATTATCGTAAAGGTTTTGAGCATATAAGAAATGTCGTCTTCATACCTCGTCTAGAAATATTCAAATGCCGTGAAGATTTTCCCACGCATTTTTTACAGGAATTGTTTCATACTTTTCTGCCAAGTTGTTTGGACTATGAATCAAACAGTCAGTCAGTCAGTGGTATTTAGCTTTTTTAGAGTTAAGTCCTCCTTGTCTTGATTATAATTGAGAAACGTTTTCATTGATAACAATTTAAAAAATTGTTTATTTTAGAGAATTTGCAAACTAGGTGGCAATTGAAGGATCATTAGTTACAGGATATGATACAGTGTGGTAGGACGTACGCTAGTAGTTTTCCCGTCAGTTCACAATGTTCAGTAATGCATTGCTCTCCAATCTCGTCGGGAGGTCGGCAAACGTGGAGATCATATTATTAACAAAGATAAACAAATTAAGTTTCTTAGTATTTTATCAAGCAAGTAGTAAAGAAAATGGTAAAACTATATACATCAGACACCTACCATTTAAATAACAACGCATCTTTAAAGCACGTGCTAACTTATGCTGGCAAGCAAAGAACGCGTGCAAGAAAATAGCGTACGTGTTAATGTTCTTGCATAATTTTTATAAGAATAATTCATTGTTTAGGGGAGAAAAAAGTCAAATACACATGTTTTAGATATTCTAGTAATTAAATAAAATATTTCCCCCAGACTTTTAAAGTTGGAGTCCCAAGCCGTTTAGTCGCCTACTTTTAAAATAATTGAGACTATTGTAATAATTTAAAACAAATTTTCGATTTTTGGGGTCATGGTTACTCCTGCCTTTTACCCGCATGAAAAAGTTCTGAAACTAAAATATTCTGCCCGAGCATTTGAAAAATGTTATTGCAAACCAAATCCGAATTCTTGGGAATTTCACACATCAAATCAAAATAATTTGTTTCTTCATATCCGTTCTATAAATAACCTAAATGCCACTAAGACTTTTTCCTTATGTATCTTATGGGAATTTTTCGTACTTAAACCACCTTAAAACACCCCTGAAAATAACTATTTTCGAAATCCTTTCTGTGTGCGCGTCTAGAGCCTAAATGGAGTGTGTGGCCTAATTTTAAATACAATCCGCCAAGTAGCTTGGGCTGTGGGCTGATGAGTGAGTCAGTGAGTGGTATTTAGCTTTTATATAAAATTTAGCAACACTTTTAATAGAACTTAATACGATATATGAAAGAAAAAAAAGGGAAAGGATCTAGAAATGTTCGTTGTATTACAAAGTTTTCAAACCTAGAAAAATTTAAAGAAAGGAACAAAATATTTTGTTATTTTGTTCCTTTGTTTAATTTTTTCTAATTAAATTAAACGTTGTTATACAACGAAGATGTAAGCCCTTTTCTTATTCTTTTCTTTCCTACATTGAGTTTATTACAAGTTTTGCTGAGTTAAGTTTTATTAATAATGACTAGGCCTGACACCGACACAATACACAGTTAAGCAAACACAGTTAACACTTCAGCTTTGCGTCCCACAAAAAGCTCCTGCGGTCTCAACTCGCAATGGCTCAGAGGTTATCGTGCATTCTGTACTTGTTAGCAGGACTTGTTTCTTCCCTTACCTTAGTTTGGAACAAGCTAAAGGAAGAAACCCCAACTGCACTTTTAAGAAACTTACTACAGTATTAGCACATAATTCTGTAGACTTACTGCTAATTACTGTTTCGATATAAACTAAAACTAAACGAACGAATTCGTACAGTCCAAGATTCTACATCGTTACTCGTATTTCTACCCTTATCTGTCATTAGAATACGTAAGGGTGGATAAAACATGCCTCATTCAAATAAGAGATACTGGTGGAAATACCTATGTGGGCTCTTAGACTATTATTTGCAGTACATGTATACCTTATATCAACCAAATTAGTGTTTTAGTGAGTTGAATGTAAACTATTTCATATAGATATAATTGTGTTGGTGTGGAAATGTAGTGTCAAATTAACATTAATTTTCTACATTTTCAAGTGTTGGCACTACCGCCACTACGATGCTAGTATTAGTTTTATTTTTAAATCTCTGGTACTGAAGCAACACCGTAAGATTGTTAAATAAATAGTTTATTTCAAACAACGTAACAGGTTGTATCTAAATCGTCCAATGTTCACTAATGACAATATAACTTTGCATTTACTCTACGTAGAAAACTATTCAAATTCTGTGATCTCGGTCTCCTGTTGGTGGGTCACTGCTCGTCTATGCTGTAAAATGTTTGGGAAAACGAGCTTTGAGAATATGCCTTCACCGCGGGCACATTTTATTGAATTTGCCAATTTCTTGAAAAATTGAACGTACTCCTGTCTGTTAGGAACAACGATGATCTCTCATTTAAAACCTTTAATATGGTATATTGACTATTAAACTATAGTTTTTCTGATGAAAAAATAATGTTATTAATTTTAAGCCAAATGTTCAAAACCTATAATATATCAGAGACACAATTGTTTTATATGTAATTTTATACTAGAGACGCGTACCATACGATGAATAAAACACACAGTTAGATCTTAAATTGTGTATTCATACGTTTAACAACGATTCCACTGTTTCCCGCTTGTACTGCGCAGCCGTAAGGTTCTAGGCCCTAGGGTTAAAAATCACTACAAACTATTCAATGTTACTAACTACAAACTAACTGATAATTTCTTACAATCTCGATCTGTTATTGTTTGCTTAAAGATTTCATGGGTCTTCATAAATCAGTAACGGGTCCAGTTCTTGTGCATCTGACGATATTACACCAAGCTATGTAGTGTATGCGTCACAGCTGGTCACTATCAGTAAATATTAATTTGTCGCAGCTCATGTAATTTTCTGTTACATTATTAAAATATTATTTAAACCATTATAAATTATATTTAAAAACGTAAAATATATTTTCGGTAAATAAAGAAAATTGAAATAGTCGCATTGACGTACAAACATCATTTGCTATTAGATAATGATTCTGTTATAATGCTAAGTACTGAAAAGGGTTTACAATACCTATGTTACTGCTACTAACATTATGCATTACTGCGGATCTATAAAGTGGGTTCTGTGTATCAACATTTTATGATTAAGTTCAAATACACCCCTGACAACAACATTTTTGACTCTGTCCTTTGTTAACGATATAGATAGGGTATGTAACAAACATACTGGCCATCAGCGAACATGAATCACAACAAAAATCAATAACATTTGAAGGCTGTGTGTAAAATTCAAACAATTCCCTTCGGAACAAAGAGCGTATTCGACGAGGGTCATTGTTGTTTAAGATTTCATGATATTACCAGTTTTATGACTTGGTGTAGATTTGCTTAGCAGTAAGAATTAACTTTAGCGCTTTCAAAGGAATTCAATTAAATCTTGACTTCTCTTTTCAAGTTTGATTGCTTCTGTTATAGTACTTCAAACTCCAAAGTGTGTTTAATCTCCTTTCATTATACTGCCCTTAAAACAAAGAAACAAGTAGTTTTACTTGCAGCCGAATGTACAAGACGACAACACCTCAAAGATCAAAACAACTCGAATGATCCATTCATACATTCATTATATTCTTCTATGAGAATATCATCAGCAAATTTAAATTTATCAATAATTGCTTTTATTTCAAATTTGATAACACCGTAGTGTCTTATTTCTAGTTCATTAGCAGTGCTTTGTACGACAATTGAATCATTACAGTATCTTTAGAACATGGCAAACATGACTAGTAACTGCTTTTCCGTATACAACTTTGACAGCTACATACGCTGTACATGTAACTGAAACTTTGCATTGGAACCCACAGAAGCAATGGAGTTGCCAAGTAGAACTGTCAACAAGAGAAATCCACTAACTCAACACATGCAGAACTAACCATTCACTTGGAATACAAAACAAAACTAGCAATAAAGATCCCGAACATATTCTTGATTGTGTGTTTATTGTTATTGTGTATACACATTGCTACTATTAAATAGTATAAACGTATAAACATTTGTGTAAAGATTATTGCTACTATGATGCGTATGCACTAATAGCAATATAGAAATACGTGTTTGTATAAATACAATTTATAACACCAGCAGAAAACTGTAAATGGCCCAACTAGGTGACTAACATATTAAACTTTTAAACCGGTTTAAGCTTCACCAACCAATAAGCAAATAAGCAATAAACAATAGACCATATTGAAATAGTTGACTTATTGAAGTACTTGAATCAATGTAATAATCAATTATGTGTTTATAACAACACACTACACTAAGAAGCTGGAAGCGTGCGAGTAGGATGTAAAAAACACTTATTTACACATTCGTAATTTTAACCAAAGATCAAGCCTAGTCTTCTTGTTTGTTTGCTTTTAAACAGTATGTTTGTTGTTTTATTGACACTAAACAAGTAGTCGTTTCGAATACACTGATCGTCGGGTTTCGCTCCTTATTGTTATTGTTGACTAAGAATATTCTAGTTATAAAATAAATATTATATTACCAAATATATGTACAATACAATGTTATCAAATCTTCCTACACCATAACAACGTTATTTTGATGGACCGGTAAAATATACCTGTACTATGTAAAAAAACAAATACAATTGTTATTGAACGGTTACAAATTATGCACAATCAATATTCAAACCAATTACAAAATGGGATTTTCTACTCGGTGGTATGAACGCCATCAGCCGACCATAAGCATCGAGAGCTGATCTGCTTGGAGTCAACTCTTTACACTATTTTCCTCAAATGTTAACGAATAACTATTATTTATTTATTTATAAGACAGCTACAGAAAATGTTTTCCAGAACAGCTATCTTAACAAAATTAAATAAGAATGTATATAATAGTAAACTAAACGTTTTGACTGATTTATTATTTTGACATTATGTGTATTCCCGGGCCAAGGGTAGTTTACTAGACAACAACGTCCCGATTTGTGAGCTAAAATAACCCAAAAGAATCGACAGGTTAATAATTCTTTATTTATATCTACAACAACAAAATAACCACAAAGACGCGCGCACACACACGCATACAAATGTAACATTGCCATTTGTGTTTTCAACCCCTACCATAGTTGTTTATTAATAATTTATTTTTATTTTATAAACTATTAACTTAATCACGTAATTATTACTTGAGCTTTGATATCCTTAGGTTACCATGTCAATCACCAAGTCAAATTAGAATTATTTTCGAATGATTATGTGGTTCGACGGTAAAGGTAAAGATTGTCTGGCTTAACATGGTAAAGTAAGGACCACAAAGTTCTCTCTACCAATCAACCTGACCTTTACCTAGCGTTGCCGCATAGTCACTTTACAAAATTGTTGGTGGTGACTGTGGGGATCGAACCCGCGTCAGAGGAGTGAAGCCATCGGACCGCAATAATCATAATTTATTGCTGTACATTGAAATGTGTTGCACAAATTAACAAAAATAATTTTAAATATGATGCTAAATCTAGTTCTAAATCATCTTCATATTCCAGTTTTCAATGACCCTCTTCATAAAATTCTTCTACATTGTAAAAGGACTTTGATATTAAATATGCTTTTATTTTTTATTCAAACCGTCTTTGAATGGTTTCATTTTTAATATTATTTGGTAGTTTATTTAGTTATTTAAAGTTTGCTTCCTCTTACAGTCGCCAATGATTCATGCACTCATAGTTGTTGTAACGTGTGTTCAATGTCCTGTAAGTAATGTTATTTGCGAGCTGTGCAACACGAGAATTATACAACCAAAGTAGTTTTATGTTTACCAATTTAACGATAAGTGTTTTATTCCATAGCAAGTACCTAAATACAAACAGTGTAATTTATACTTAACTGCAACAACTCAGAGGAAGCTTTTATTGCTGTTTAAGCCCATTTAAACATGCTAACACAAGTCTTAACTCCTTGTGCGTTCAATTATCATCGCGTAGAGGCTTAAATAAGGAGACTAATCAAGCCTGTAAGGATATTATTTGAGTTGTATACTACATGAGTAGAAACGTGACCAGGAAGTCCTGATATCACGGTCCAATCTGCTGAGTGTTATAGCAAGCTGTGATCGATGGATGGCAGGCCAAGTTTTTATATTCTATCCGTAGACAATTTCTGCTTGGTGCCTTAACAAACAGACTATGTTTTATGCTAAAAGTTTATTGTTTTAAAAGACTTATAGAGTAACTATGTAGTTGACAAATGCCTAATTTCCAATTAGTCCAAAGTTTTAAACTGAGAAAACGGCTCCCAGCAAATATTTACTGATCTATATCAGTCAATAATAAAAATATATTATAACGTTGTTCTACCGTGTGAACTATTTCATCAAACCAAGTAAACACAAAGTTTTCTCATTTTTCCTAACTTTACGTTTAACAATTAACCTCATCGAGCGCTAGAACTTGTGCTGGCAGCCAAAATTAAAACTATTTTTCAAACAAAAAGTGTGTCACGCGTGCATTGCTGGGGTGTCTAAGCAACTAGAGACACGTGGGGCTAACCTCATGTCTGCTTCACGTAGTCACGTTCACACGGCACACGGCATGCACGGCACGGCACACGGCACACGGCATGTACGGCACGACTCACGTACGGCACACGACTGACGGCTACGGCGGTCCGACACTGTGTAGCGTTACGGTGCTGAGTGCGCATGGCTGCCCTCCCCCTCCCCCTCTCCCACACCACACCTCACGCCACTAACTGGACCATCACACCTTACTGTCTATTGAAATTGACTGCCATTTTAATTTGTTGAGAACGATTGATGTTGGCTTTCCAAATTTAATCCACTCCGGTGTTAGTGGCACTAAAAAGGTATGGAACTAAATGCATTCAAAAGAAAAATCCCAATGGACGTTGTTTGGAATGGACAATCAAGTGATATTGGAATTCCATTGGGAAGATTCGTCGTCTGGCCGCAAACGTTTTTCTGTACATATAGTATTTATTGGACATTTAAATCCATTCCAAATTGAAATACTCCCATTCCTTACAGTATAATAATTTAGTATTCATTTTAACATGTACAGATATATAAATATGATTATTCTACACTTTTTATTATTAAAAATCACTGTGACGTGTAGTTTCAGGCATTTGACTATGACTCTGAGTGTACAAGTCGATTTCAAGACGTTTGCAAAACCTCTCAGTAAAGACAATTAAAACTACTATTTTATTTAACCAACTTCATTAATCGTACCTTTGGGTGGGAATTCATTAGACAAGGTAGGATGTGTGTGTGTACTGTGTAGGCCGCAAGTATTAGGTTTAGCATCATTTGAACCCAGTTAGAGTCAATTTTCCTGTAATATCACTAAGATCTAAGGCTTCCGGTTTACACCGCGTCACAGTTGAAATATAATTACTGCTAAACGTTTCGACCTCGCTGTGGAGAGTCACCCTCAGTAGCTTGTTGAGTGGCTGAGACTGGGTTGGGCGGCCATGGCGTCTTCTTATATACCCCATGAGTGGGGGTCCTGTGACTCTTCACAGTGAGGTCGAAACGTTTTGCAATAATTATATTTCAACTGTGACGCGGTGTAAACCGGAAGCCTTAGATTTTGATGATGACACCGGCCGCGAAAGCCTAAGAGTTAAGATTTCCTGTAATATGTTTGCATTTCTCAGTTCAGTGGGCATGAACATTATTGAACCTTTCTAACAATATCACATACATCCTGAAATTCTACGTACACGCCAGTTAAAAATCAAATAGGCCCTATAGCTCCCTCTATTTTTAAAAGGTAAAATAGGCATCCAGAAAATGTTGTTTGGTTATTTATTAGGAACATTTAGTTTGTGTATAGTTTCGACGATTTGTTTAAATTGTATAAAGCGGTAGGCATAGCATTAAACAAATTTAAGTAAGATCTTGTACGCACATTATGTACGAGGTACAAAAAGAACTGTCTAAGAATAAAGTTTAATAATTAATTTAAGAATCAACATTAAAAAAACTGTCGCCAATGATTAGTTCAATAACCGCAGTATTTCAACTGTCCAAATATTGCAAATAAGTATGAATTTATGAGGTATTTATCACATACAAATTAAAACACAAGCTATATTTTTGTTAAATAACCCTAATTTATTAGTTGAGACTATAAGACACTTTTACTCCTTGAATTTTTAAATTTTAAAGGTTTAGCGTTTAACCGTCAAGCCTTTAACTCCATTTGATACTCAAGCACGAAAAAGCTGAGTATTTCTGGTTTAGTTATTGAAAAAAAACTTTCCTAAATAAAATGTAGTTTTATTAGTATAGCTGATAAACTTAAAATTAACTATCTTTTCTTTGAATAATGACTATTATATAATACTTTAAGGCGTATTTTAATTATTGTTATTTTATTAACCCTAAAGCTAGTACAATAATAACCCTGTTATTGTACTAATTCTTATAAAATAGTATATTTTGTCACTAGGTCCTAAAGTGACACATTTTGACTAGAAGTCAAGTTAAATGACGAGTGTCAAAATAGTATATTTCATCACTAGGTCCTTAAGTGACACTTTGGAGGTGCCTGTTAAGTTCCGAGGGTCAATGAACGATACTCGAGTGAGAATAAATGTCTATATGTCATCGTGACCAAAGTGATGAACGAGAGCTTTTGTCATGAAATAATAATAAGAAATAAATGTCAAGAAAGGTTAAATATTATAAATAATTATTTAAGTAAACATTGTTTTTAACTCAGCAGTCTGAATTATATTGTTTTGAAGAAACAGTTGTTACACTGATTTACCACAAGTCGGTGTTAAAATTCAAAACAAACTCGTTGAACCAGCTGATGCCCATGCCACAAAAAGATCATTAAAATGATATTTTTTTCCCTAGGGAGTAAAATGTCATCAAAACAATACTTTATATACCTGGGTGAAAATGACCCTTCAGAACTGTCAATAAATGTGACTAAAGCAGCTGTTTTCAGAACAGAATGACAAAAACACCGTTTTGAACTTAGCAGTCTGATTTATAAGGTTTCGAAGAAACAGCTGTTACACTGATTTACCATAAGTCAGTGTTAAACTTCAAAACAATCAAAACAAACTCGTTGAACAAGCTGATGTCTATGCCACAAAAATCATAAAATGATCTTTTCCTCCCTAGGAAGAAAGGCGTCATCAAAACAATACTTTATTTACTTAGGTGTAAAGGTGACACTTTAGCACTGTCTAAATACATGTGTCTAAAGCAGCTGTTTTCTGAGCAGAATGACAAAAAATATGTTAATTGCACTTCACGTTTCATTTAATACTGTTCTGTTTCTTTGTTTACCAGAAATGTTATAAAACCACTATAATACTTTGAACCCCCACGCCGCAGGAAGAGGATGATGTCAAGTGATGGATGTCAGCAGAGGGTTGACTGATCCGGTCAAATTGACCCGGTTCAGTCTCGTGCTACACGCCAAATTGACGTCACCCGCCCTGATGTTAGCTTTACATGTTACCCTCAACCTTCCACTAACTGCAGTTTTAACCCGTCTGCCGTGTTTACTGTCACTTGGATCTTCGATCAAAAAATATTGATGTTATACAAATGATATACAAATTTGGTGTTAAATTTTAATGAACCTGTTTAAAGGAAATAAAATAACTTCTTTGTAGCCTGAAGATCCTGAATGAACTTAGAAGCTAGATGTGGTGCTGACGTTAGTTTCGGTCTAATAAGACCATCTTCAGAGCGCGATCACTACTCTAAACTAACACTATAACTGATTATATACACTGTTTATTTACATTTTACATGGGGTAACTTTACACTCATTGAGGGGCAACGCGGGGGGATGGTAAAGGTACCGACACATTATTGTTTATGCGGAGGTGGCGCGCCCTGACTGTGGCCCTGCTGGCGGTGAGGGTTGAGCAGGAATGTCTCGCTTGCATTGTTGTCGTGGGGTTCTGAATGTGAAAGCCACCAGCATTCTTTCTGGGAATAGGGCGACGGCTTTCCTGTTTCGTTTCTGCTTCTAATATGGTTTTGTAAATTACTGAATTTCGAATATCGTCTCTTTGTTTAATAGTTTGTTTTGATTACGTACTGATTGTTTGTATATGTGGTATGCTTCATGGGCTTGGGCTTTTTGTTTGGTTTTGACTAATACGAGTATTTGTAGAGAATCTGGGAATTTTATTGCGTGGTTCGGATTGTTCTTTAGGTGGACTGCAACCATTGATTCGGATGATTTGTAGCGTGCGGTGTTATGCGCATTGAATCTAGTTTTAAAGTTTTTTGCATACCCTATGTACCGCATTTGGCACGTTGGTTCTGCACAGTTGATTTGGTAAACTCCTTTGCCATGTTCTAGATCGGTAGTGGTACTTTGGTTGGGTGTATGTTAGTGTAGTGGGATGGAATTGGTTTTAACTTTGTAGGCTGGTGTGTAGCCGTTTTTTGAAAATATGAATTTTTGTGATTTCTTGTCTACATATTGAAGGGAATGTATTTTTTCTCTTTAGTTTCTGTTTGACTGTCTGGCGATTGGAGTTTTTTGACATTTTATTTAATAGATTGTCAATTAGGGTTTTTGTTAATAGCTATTTGTTCCAGCATTAATTTTTCTTTTTTGTATTCTTCTTGTGATAAGTTATAATTTATTAGTCTAGAGGGCTGTTTTTTCAATTGCCTGCTAACCAGCTGGTTAGCTAACCGCCGGTTAAGTTGTTTACAGTCTGCAATGTTTACATTTTCATGCAACGTTCAAAACTGTTTAATAAATTATTGAAGATTATTCCTGTAATAAAGGTGTTCTTTTTCCATTCTGTATTGAATTTAACATGTGTACGTTATGCTAAAAATGTTAATTACAAACTAAAAACACTAAACTTTAAAACACTAAAATGCAAAATCAAAACAGGAAAAATAAAACTTAACCTCAAAAAATATCCAGCTTTCCTATTGGCTGGACGCCGGTTAAATTTTAACCACCGGTTAAGGCTGAATTGAAAATACGGCCCTAAGAAGTTTAAGTTATAAGAAATTAAATACTTATGTGTTGATAAGAGTGACGTAAGAACTTGTCGACAAAATGTTAAATAAGCTACAACTAACGTTGTTACCTTGAATGAGAACTTTAAATTAATCTCTAGTCTAGGGTTAATAAAGAATAGTTTGGTCCTGTAAGAGTTTGAGCTGGGAACGTTGTGTTTTGAATACTGTTTCACGCAACGGGATAACTACAAACTTTTTATAAATGTATTTTTGTATATTTTGTTGAATCGATGATAGAAACATGCATAAGGTGGTTCGGGCTGTTATGTTTTTCGACGTTACTTTAGGCTATTAATTTTTAACCTTATTCTTCATGGCTAATATTCACTATTCGCATTACATTTGAACCAAACAATCAAGCGCTGTGGTAAATACAAACAAACTATTGGAAAAACTGATCGAATATTGGAAGATTCATTAGTTGAGTAGGAGTGTAATGTAGCCGGGAGAGATAATGTGTTGATAACAGACACGGCACTGATATCGAGCTGAGGCAATGCTCGCTGCGTGCTGCTCGCTCACGCACATCACTTCTCGTTGCTGGCTCAAAGAATGTGTCACAAACACGTGAAATAATAATTATAAGTATTTTAATGAACAACTCAACACTTGCATGGTCAAACGTTAACACAGAACACCCTGACTGTTGTTGAGATAGGAAGCACATAGGAGAGAAAAAGACCATTAAATGTAAGAGTCAAGGAACATAAAGAAAATACTCGTATAAGTCTACAAATAATTTAAAACTGTCCTCTTACCTGAATCAGTCAATTTATTGGAAATCCGACCTAATGTAAATAGATCTTTAGGTGGAATGATACAATACTGAAAAGGAGCATAAAATTACAAAACTGTTAAACATTTCTCTTTTAATTCGTACTTTGCAAAACTATGCATTTTCTTTGAAATTAAAAGTTAATTGATTGTCCAATTTCATATTATAAATAAAACTAGTGCGCTTTTAAGACCGTCCTGAAAATCAGTACAAACATTTTAGCTTATTTATGTTATATCAGCTCGGTTGAATTATAAGTTATC
Organism: Matsumurasca onukii; assembly: GCA_018831715.1. Lineage (NCBI taxonomy): Eukaryota > Metazoa > Arthropoda > Insecta > Hemiptera > Cicadellidae > Matsumurasca > Matsumurasca onukii. The sequence goes on from CM032059.1 coordinate 90,893,304, forward strand.
AAACGACCGTATAAACTACTAAAATACAGGCAAAATCAAGGTTTTTGGCTATTTAACCTGTTATCAAAAATGTTCATATTTAAACTATCTTTACAATGGTATGCAATTTATTATACCTTCTATTTAAAAGCAAAAACATAGATTTTGAAAATACCACCTGGTGAAGTATCTTTATGATTTTGTTCATTACTTAACTGTAATGGACACCCTGTATATACTTTGATAAAATATATAATTAGATATCTCATTTCAGAGAAGTTTGTTTCATAGTACTCTGTAATCGTTTAGGATATAATTACTAAAATGTTCATACCATGTACAAAACTACAGCACTAGCCACTAGCACTAAGTTCATGCCAAGCATATACTGAAAATATCTTGGTATGGGTAACTAAGTACTCGTATCTACTTGGGTAACAGAGATGACGTCACTGGACCCAAGCTAAGCTGTTTCTAAAGTTTGCGTCTTTTTCCGACTGATTCTTCTTGTCAGCTATGATTTGTTTAAAATTACGTAAACATTCAGCTAAACGCTATTCACAGAGTATTCCTTTAGCTTAATTTATATCACTCGCAATTAGCCTATTTTTAACTAGACCACCAATTTGTCAAATGGCTTCAAAATATTCTGATAATTCATTTGTGTTAGCAGTTTGCATTTTCTATACAAATACGTCAGTTAAAATACATTTTCGAAATCTCTTTTAGGTTAAAAACTAACATATTTAGATTTGTGTACTGCTGCTAAGTTCTTTGGATTTAATATTATTATATCTATAGTGTTAGTTTTCAAAGCAGAGTATTTGTGTCATGATTACTGATAATATTGTTTTTGACATCATAAGCTTATTTAAGTACACATGTCTTGCTTTAGCAAAAGGGATAATGATGTCAAAGTTATTTCGGTTGGCAGTTATTAAAATATAGATTCAGTGAAGTCACAACAACTAGAGTGAGACGGGGATTATTAAAACTACTTTGAATAATCCACATTCTATAGTTTTGGTTTGAATCCATGGGAAGAGTTTCCTTTTGAATAAAGCCACGCAGCGTTGGTGAGATTTCGTTTCGAAATGTATACAGGGTTAGGCAAAAAAGTGTGGAAGTTTTACGCCAGTGTTTCAGCGCAACATCATGAATAAGTACAAAAAATGACTTTATAACTTTTATGATTTTAGGAAACCAAAGTACCTTTTATACACTGACATTGCCCCAGTTTTCAATGAAAACTCCATCAGTGACATCTTATTTTGAAGGTCTTGGGTGAAAAATGTTGATGAATGGGTGCTGAAAATTATGAATCAAATTAGTCGATTTAGCCTCTTCAATCTCGTCTTTATCGAAGCCGAATTTAAATTTAAACCAGAAAGAAATGTAATTTTGCATATCTGATATTAAATTTAAAATTATTGGCCTCAGATACAAAGCAATACTATATTGTATTGTTTTTGAAAGTACTACATATATATATTTTTAAATTTATTATTAGGCGAAACATGTTGAACCAATATTTTTTTTAACCATAGTTTTATTTTACGCCTTTGACCGATTTCTAACTGTAATTTCAAAGCTATACTAGACGAAGTCTTAAAATTAAAATGACAATAAGTAATCATAATACTGGTGAAAATGGTATGTAAATGGGGAGTTTTCAAAATGGGGATTGGGGATTCCCGAGTGACACCTCATTTTGAAGTTAAAAATGATGATGAATGCTGAAAACTAGCGACGTGCGATCGAGAGCCTATCTGACGGTGACAGGCGACACGCTGCGCATAGAACGTCACGTGATTCCTATGTTTTTGGGGCAATAAACTCTCGAATGCATTAAAAATCGATACTTTGATAAAAGATAATAAATGGTTACGATAATCGATAGTCGTTTCCACACTCGGCATTTCTAATGCACGAATCACGCCACGGTTCATTTTACTCTGTCAATCTTAAAATGGACGCCATTTCGAAATTCGGTAGAGTTAAGATTCAGAAGCATTCATCATCACTTTTTAATACCTACAAAATGAGGTGTCACTCGATGGGGCTTTCCTATGAATATTATGGGGCTACCCCTCAATCCCCAATTTTGAAAACTGGGGCCAAGTGCCAGTATGCATTAAAAGTTACTTTTATTTCCTCTAATAAAATGTACCGAGTTAGGTTGAGCTGGAAAAACTATTAAAAAGTTATAAAGGTGTTTTCATACTTTCGCATAACACAAATCTGTGTAACTTAAAATGGACGCCATTTCTTTTTGGGTTAAGATAGATACGTCTAGTTTTCAGCACTCATCAACATTTTCTAGGACCTTCAAAATGAGGTGTCAGTCGTTGGGGCTTCTATGAAAATTACGGGGCTACCACCCCAATCCCCCATTTTGAAAACTGGGGCAAAGTGTCAGTATGCATTAAAAGGTACTTTGGTTTCCTCTAATAAAGTGTACTGAGTTCAGTTGCGCTAAAAACACTGGTTTAAAAGTTATATAGGCGTTTCCTCACTTTTGCCTAACCCTGTATAATACTTTTCCGTTTTATAATACCTACATTATTTTACACCTCATAACTCATTACTACCACTCATCACACGCATCCTTCACCACATATTTGCCTTAAAATACCCTCATGAGAGTGGTCGGCATTTCAAATAGTGATTTAGTTATTTATGTTAAGTATAATTAATAGATTTTGTTATGTGTTGGTTTTCACAAATTAGAATATTTGCAACTGTGAGTTGTTTATACTATTTAATCAGTAATAGAATAATTAGAATGGATACATTTGTTAGCAGAGCAATTGAAACTAGTTTAAATACGTAATTGTTCTCATCCAAACTAAAACTAAGACACAATCACTAACGGAAGAAATGGGTTTGTTTTACTTGTGCAACGCAAAGAACATTTATACAAATCAACAACATTGCTCCTCGTGATACCCTTGACTTTATCACAATCAGAGAATAAACCACTCTGAGAAACAGCTCTTCCGAGCTAAATGTTTGTTTAATTATTCGCTAAGGACAAGTTTATTTCAAAACGCGCGCACGTAGAATAGTTTTAGGCAACTAATTGAAGGCACAGAGTTAATGGAAGGGTTCATAGATCATAAAAACAAGTTAGCTAAATGTAAACCGCTACAGTCATGTTTCAGAAGCTACTTTAGAGACTATTCACAAACATCCTTTGATAGTTCCTGTGATACTAAGTCACTAAAATTCAATGCATTTAAGTAACTTAAGTCATTTAAAAGTATTTTCCAAATCACAATGCATTGGGTAGCAATGATTAAGTAGCTCAATGAAGTCAGCAACATCAGCAGTTGTTTGGCTGACTGCACTTTCCTATAACTAGGTCAGTTGCTAGTTTCAAGCGAGTTGGGCACCAGTAGGGCACCTGGAATGGTCCGCTCAACGTCTTTCTGGTCCAAGGCTTTGAGTATATTCTGTATTTTTACATTTTGAAAAATAAATATAATTTTATCGTATTGAATTTTTTATAATGACTGCCCATCTCAATATATCTCTCGAGTTGTATTTTGGTACTTTATTATTTAGAATATTACTGGCTCTTTTACAATGATAAATACTCTAATATATCTGTTCGATATTGCATTCTTAGTTTAAACTTTTATTTCTAAACATTTTCTATATTAAATTTAAAATATAAATTTGTATTCACTATCGTCATTTGTTTTTCACTAAACCTCTCACAAAATTATTATTAGCGAGTTGATCTGTCTAAGGAGTGACAACACCAACACCCCCAGGTGTTCGTCACATTCCCAACTCCGGTTAAAACAACTACTGTAGTCATTTTAAAACTCTACGTATTATTGTCATATAAATATTGAGTGAGTAAAAACGTTTTAAGATAGGTTTCCCCAAATTTGCGTTATGCAGGTTTATTAAGTTTAACCTCCGGTTTAAACTCCGAGGCGTTCCCCAACGTTTTGGCAGGCACAGCATAGATTAAACCTCGCATCAATGAGTTGGCTAACTTGTTTGTCTGTTTTCTGTTTGATTTCGGTAGAACAAGAAAAAAACGTTTGTTCGACACGAGTTGAGGTTATATTTGCTAACGGAGGTCTTGTGTATTACGGACTTGTGGTGTACGTCGCTTAAGGCCCTATATTGATAAAAGCAAGTTCTGGAGGCAGAGAATCTCACTGCGCACAAAAGGTTATCCGCAGGTGACAAGGCTCGATTTTGTTACTAGTGGATCTCAAAGAATCACTAATCAAATTGAACACAAAACGTGCAGTTTCCTTCCTTGTTCATTCATCTTATAATAAAATAAAATAAAAATTATCCGCCCCTTTTTGGGGTTGTCACTACACGGAACACATATAAACTAGTATGTAATACAATTTTGACACAGAAAATTTTGTTAGTTCTTATATAAATGGTTTCTAATTATTCCAGTAAAATCTTTTAAAGTCTCACGAATAACAATTTTTAAAATATGTTTGTCCAAATCAAATTTTTCCAAAAACATTTTGTCAATGTTCCTCTTGAACCAATAAACAAACCAATAACTTCTAATTTTGTAATTTTAAAATGTTCTTTGAAATAATCCGATGTGGGTTCATCAATTTTTTGTTTCTCTTCATTTACTGCCATGGCTTGGTTCTTGTCCACTTCAAACCTGATTGTAGCATCAAGCACTATGCCGCAATTTTTGGATCTGTCAATTAGCAGAATGTCGACCCTTCTTGTGCTTCCATCGCTGGACAGGCAATGAACCTCTTCGTGTACTTCCCAGGCCGAGTACTGCTGTCTGAAGGAGTTTGCTATTATACTTCTTATTGTGTGGTGCCTCGTGTTACGCAGAACTTCTCCAAACGGACAGAAGCCAAGGACATGAGCAAGGGTTTCAATCTCGCCACAGGCACGCCTGCAGCGGTTGTTGCCCTGACTTCTGCCGTGGAGAACTCGTACAGGCACCACATTTGCTATCATTTTAATGCAGTCTCTCCATTCAGATAAAAAAATTATACAAACACTTTTCAAAATACAGTAAAACAATATTTACACAATCACATGCTTTCAATACTAAGAGTTCTTCATCTTATGTTCAGCCCATCTGGTTGTCTGCTTTTTAAAACAAGTTGATGTGCAGTCTCGACATCTAGTAGTTTTGTATCTGTAATAAATCTTGGCTCTCCGGGGTCCGGGTTTTCTACGTACACTGCTTTCAGAGTAAATCCTTCTTCTAAGGTTTTTACGTTGTGTTGTATGGCGTAGGCTGATAGAGGTCTATTTGAATTTTGGTGAGCAACGTCGAATCGATGATTAGTTATCCAGAATCTAAGGGGTTATAGTTTTTCCAATGTAATCCTTGGGACAATTTTTGCATGTAAGTTGATATATTACATTAGCCGTATCACAATTTATACTTCCTTGAATGGGATATTCCAAATTTGTTGAGCTGCTAGTGAAAGATTTTGACGGTTGTAAAATTTTACATGTTCCGCATCGGGGGTGTTACATGGTTTATACATTCGGACGAAGTGTGATTTTTGTAATTACATTTTGGACGTGATAAGATATTTTGTAAATTTGGCGGTTTCTTAAAGATAATTTTAGGGGCTTTTGAGAATAAATTTTTCATTTCTTGATGGTTTTCTAAAATTGGGTATGCTATTTTCAGAACTGTGAACATGATTTTATTATTGATTTTATGTAAGCCTGGACATTACATTACAACATGTTCAGTAGTAGCCTATTTTTTGCACCATTTCTTCTCTCATTGTCTTTCTCTCTTCTCGGCTCCACAATATGGGGTCCGATGTCGGTGACTTAAATTTGACCAAATCGTGCGATTGTCGAGTACGAAAGAACTTGCGCGTGCTTAGTGTTTCTTAAAAGAATTCTATCGCAGCGCCTCAACTAAATTAAAAAGTTCCTTCCTCAGCCATTCAGCATCTATGCGCTATCTACCTATGATAACACTATCTTTGCTAATAGTTAAGCAACGCGACAGCTGTTTCTTGAAATGTTAAAAACCAACCTAGTTATGAGTTTAAAACATTGTTTTCTTTTAATTTCATTAGTATACATTTTTGATTCGCTCATTTAACGTCCTTGGGTGTACAGCAAACATTCAACTTTAGCGCATATTAAACAGCTATACACTTGTATCAAATGATGAAAATTAAAATACTATTATTGTTAAAATTATTTAACTGAGAAATAGCCAAAGGTTTGTATTTAATTCACACTTTGTCCTCTGAGATGAAAACTACTTGCATGCAAAATTAAGTTTAATGAAAAATGAATATGCAAAAGAGGAATTAAATTGTGATGCTGTAGAATATTAATGAGATCGTGAATAGCTTAGTTAGCCTCGACATGAAAACTTCTACCGAGAAACTTTTCCGGTTTATTTATAGCTATTTAAATCAAGACTCTTACTTTGCCCTATCAAATAGGTTGTTATTAAGAAAATACACTATCTTACGAACTACAAGACACAAGACGTAATGACGTTTAATTCAAAACCTATGCTTTTCCCGTTAATTAGAACCAATTAACCCTGGGGCTGGACCCTGAAGATGGAACCCAAGCCTCGACCTTGGGGCTGGACCCTTGGCCTGGACCCTGAGGCTGGACCCCAGGCCTATATTCCTGGGGCTGGACCCTAGGCCTAAAATACGAAATACTTTTAAATAGATAATAATAACTTAGGCATACAGTTAATCAGCTCATGATAAAAGGTTTTGATTTCATAAACCAAATACTTTCTTAACTTCTAAGAAAGATACAGATTTGAAAAATATCTACTAATCCATGCATTACGTTCGAGACAGAATCCTAAGAACTGAAACAAAGTCGCTTCTCATTATAAAAGTAATTTCATTGTTCATTCATATTTTAGTTGTAAACCCAATTGGAAGTACAATGAATAATACAACATTCATTTATTGTAAGAACAACTTTAGTTCAGTACTAAAGCAAGAATCGTTCCCGCTTGCAGTTTTATTTATGTAAGAAAATTCACAGTCAGTTACATTATATCTTATCAATAATATAAGAACTTGAGCGCTATGTAAAATAACAGAACACAATTACTTATCTTACATGTTTTAAGTCATTTTTGTTTTATTGTCTTAAACCTCGTAATTTAACATCCAATCAGACTCATTATTGTAAAACGTAAAGCCGTGCGTTAAAATATTTTCTGGGAAGTCACATGAAGATGACACAAATAATTTCCCTTTTCAAAAAGCTGAGAACGGTTTCTTGGTGAAATAAAAAGCACTTTGAAACACACTGTGGTTCCCACGTCATCCTTCAGCCATCCATCTCTCTGTCGTCGTAGTGAGGCGCATTCAGCCTTTCAAACCTGCTGCACTAGTTTCCTGCCAATCTTAGTTGTTACTTCACTTTAGCTATCAAGCTATCACAATTGCAACAGTTCTTATCCTCGTATCGTATCATCAGACACATTCTTTAGCTGCTCGCGTACCTTAACTATGTCGATGTAATGTTTTCCTAAGTATTATTTTTTAAATTTAAGTTAATATTAAAGGGACCTACTTAAAACCGCAGCCTGTCGGCGTAGCGAAAAGCGCTACTGTGAATCTTAGCGAATTATCAATAAAACGGAACAAGTTTTCATTTTTCTATTTTATATTAGACGAAATTCCTTTATACACTATCCCCGCAGTCACCACTTACATTATTTTGTAATGTGACTATACGGTACCGCTAGGTAAAGGTCGAGGTTGACCGGTAGGGAGGACTTTGTAGTCCAAACATCGCCTTGTTAAACAAGACAAACTTTACCTTTTTACTTTCTGTATCCATGGAAACATTGCCAAGTAAATTACATAACAGATTAATTTATGCCCATTGCTCTGAATGTCAAAGTGCATAAATTCTGATTAAATAATTTAACAGAGATTACTTTAAAACTGTAGGTTCTAGAGCAACGGAAGTTGTTTTGCTTGATAAAGAGAGAAAAACTCTACAACCTTCGGTTATAGCGTTACAATTTCATTTTGAATTCCCACCATTTTGAAACGTATGATCAGACCAAGCTGGTTAACGAACTTAACCTAGAGATTTCAAAAGGAACATTTGTTTCAAATTCCGTAAAGGTCGGACCGAAATTGTGACCTGTAGAGTGGTCACACATATATGTGACCGTATGTATGTAGTAAAGTGTATATATACATATATATTTACACACTTTAATATTTTTATTTAATTATTTTTACACTTATTTAATTATTATTTCTAAATCACATGTTTTCATTTTTTTGTATCAAAACAAGATTTTGTAAATATTACTTTTTGTTAATAATTATTGTCATGTAACTTCGCTTGCCTGAAGATGACAGCTTAGCTGTTAAAACCGCTAGTGATTAAATTGTTACATTATATTGGCCTTTTTGTGTTTTTTACTGTACTTTTACTAATTGTCAATAATCTCCGCTTCAAGAATTTATACGACACAGTACTTAAATGCTGTTAGTAATATTTCCAGCGTGTTGATTTAAAGTCACTGATGACAATCACATGTTTCGGATTAACATTCAGATTTAAGTACGAGTACTTCTAAAATTAGAAAACATAAAAAGAGTGGGCCGGATGGTGTAGTGGTCAGCACAATCACCGGGCAAATGAAGCACACAATTTGTCTTCGAATTTCTTGAGTAATAAATTAGCTCTTTAACGTTTATACAAATTAAGATATTTGTATTTTGTATAAATCATTGTATAATACAGGTGAGTTTTCAATCCTTTTTAGCTTTTGAGAAAATTTTGAAACACTTTGGGAATAGGCTGAGTTGGTTTTGACGTACTTTGCGTCACCCCCAGACACATTCTTTTGAGGTGCCACAAAGGAGGGGCTTAGTTCCTTTTCTCACATTCATGTGTGTACTCTCTACGTATCATTTCGTCAAATAACAAACTCCCACAGCTTCTTGGTAAGACAGTTTCCATTTCACAGTAATTTCCTTGGTCACCTTCTGGTTTGAATCTAGAAATGTTTTGACTGGATTACATTCATTCATTTTAAATCGACATAACAGATCTTTTACATACAGCTCTTGATCAATCCACAGCTTTCCTTTTTCTCTGTCTCTAGTGATTTTCAAACCAAGTACAAATCTTGCTTCACCCATATCTTTCAACTCAAAATAATTTTCCTTTTAGGCGCGCTTTCAAGTTTTTGTCATTTTAAAATATTAACTCATTCACGTATATGGCTGCTTTCTCTGGATTTAACATAGTACACACATTGGTCATTTGAAGATTGTTGCATGCTGAAGGGTTTCAAGCTCGAATCAAGATGTTTATTCCAAATCCTACTAGCTTGTTTGAGCCCATACCAAGACCTTTTAAGCCTACATACCTGATTTGATGTCTTAAAACCTTCTGGTTGTGTCATATAAATTTCATCTTCCAGATTTCCTTGGAGAAAAGCTGTCATGGGATCCTTCTTATCAATTATCTAATCAATCTAGATCAAGTTTCACTGCCAAAGAAAGTAGGAATCTAATAGTATCATTTCGCACAACCAGCGAATATGTTTCTTCGTAATCTACAGGGTGGCCCATAAGTCAGTCGACAGGCATGCATGTCATAGAATTACTTTAATGCAGTCCCAGAGTTTTTCTTCTTCCAAATATGCCTGTACAGCAAACGTCCAAGTTGCATAGTTTTCCCTACCTTTCAACTTTTCAATCTGAGAAATAGAGCTCCCTAAAGACATTTCCAGTTTTACTGACAAAACTAACTAAGCCCAATGGAAAACATGGTCGATCCGTAACATGTAATTAAGTAACATTTTAGGACAAAAACTTGCTCAACACTTCTCTTACAAGATTAACATAACAAACATAAACAATATACAATTGTAAATAATCCAATAATGAGCAGCTGTCATTTTCATTAAACTAAGTCAAGAACAACATAAGCGAGGCTGTGCAATGGAGCGAATTAGAGTAACAAATTGCAAAGAAAATTCGATTCACTCATGCCAGCAGTGTTTTAATTTTGTGTCGACTTGGTTTTTTCTTATAAGCAAATTCTTATTTTCAATACAGAATAGTGTCATATCAGTCACTTCCTTGCAAACCTCGTGCGCAGCAATAGCGAAAAGTGTTGAAACTAGGATTCAATCAATATGATATCAAAATATTGGGCATGGTTCTTAGAATTACTGTTACTTCTATAGGCTTAAAACGTATTACAAAACTGGTATCATTTAAAACTGTTTGTTTAAATTTCGAATAACTTTCTACATTTTTTATAAGAAAGGAGTTATCGTCCCATGATTAGAATTTGGACTTTAATATGACTCTTTTAACACCCTAATTCTTGCATTTACAGCTAAAAATCCGTTGGGAAAGTTGGAGTACTAACTTTAATTACTGAAATTGCGACTTAGGTTGGGAAACAAGTGTTAAAGTTGACTCCTTCTTTGAACGATGTGATTTTCTCCTTTAAGGATTCGACTTTCAGCTTGATGGTCCAGGTTTCAAAGAATAAGTATAGTGATGTGGCGGCCGTCTTGGAAACGCGACGAGAAAATGAGGCTAAGTGAGGTAAGTTTCGGCAAGAAACATGTGCGCACCAAGTGAGATCCTATAGTTGAATATGGCGAATCAATCAAAGTTGACAGTTCAGTTGATGGTAGTTGATATTTTTAACATAACGACGATGTTACTTTCTTCTTGAAGACTTGTGCAACCCCAGTAGACAAAAAAAATGATTACGTCAACACGGTAATCAAGCGCGTAGATCTCAGAACCTCTAAATGTATAAAGAATAATTATTGACACATTTATGTACCTACCAGTTAAGGTATATATCTTTTAAAATAGCATACACAGCACACGCGGCACTTGGAACGGCAAGCAAACACACAACTATTAAGGTAAGTGGTTTGCCTCGTTCAATCTACTTAGAGTAATAAACAGTCTGTCTAGGCCTTAAACTTTGCAAACAACTCCCCTAGCTTTTCTTTCGAACAAACAAAAGGATTAAACCTTTCTGCAATGTTTTTGAAGTATCGTGTATTAAAACGTATACATCTAATCAAGTCGCTTGGGTAATGAGTGTATCTATGTTCCTAAAAACCTTTTTAAAATGTTGGCCAACTTACTTTTAAAGAGAACGTAAAAAGCTTAAAATAATCGACATTAGGTAAAGCGGATTAATATATTGTTGCTAATGGGTCATGGTTGTTGTCTGGTGGAATTTCAGTTTGAAGAATTTTTATGTTGTAATTTAATACAAAAATAGTATACGGTATATGTGCAAATATAGTTACACTAATTTATACAGTTTATAGATAGAAATTACTTTTAGTAATCCAGAATTGCGTACAAGGACCTTTTTGACAGTTACCTTAGCTTTGTAGATACTGCGTCCATTAATTTTGGTCTAACAAGATTAGTCTACAAGTTATCTTTTAAGCTATCAATTATCGATACATTAAAACTGGTTAGCTGTTGAATCAAACTACTAGGGAAAGAATAAATAATACGAACCAGGTTCAAGTTTTGATGAAGAACATATTGTCATAAGATCCACTTGTTCAATTCTGAGGCGAAGGACTGTTGAAAAGTTAGTTTACAGAAACACTGGAAACTTTTAAAGGTTTAGTTTTGCTTTTCGGTTTTTATTTGGCATATCAGTGGAAAAGGTTTTATGATTTTGCTATCACTATATACATGCATGTTAAATAAATTTAAAATGTAATAAAACAGCCTTATTAGGTTTGCAGTGTTCAATATATATTAATATAAAAGCCAAATACCACTCACTGACTCACTCATCAGCCAACAGCTCAAACTACTAAAGGATTGTCTTGAAAATTTGGGCACACATTCCTTATAGGCTCTAGACGCGCACTAAGAAAGTATTTGGAAACATTCTAACTTTCAGTGGTGTTTTAAAGGGGTTAAAGTACGAAAAAATACCCATAAGAAATATACTGGGAAAAAGTCTTAACGGAATTAAGGTTATATCTGGATCAGATATGAAGAGGAATCAATTCGTCTATACAATATAGTTAGAGTAGTTTACAATAATAAGTAAAAAGAGTAGTTAATCTGATTACAATAATTAACAGTCGACTTCCTTAAAATCGATCAATAATTGTGATAAAAAATCAGTGGAACAGCTGATGTCCTTGCCACATGAGATCATTAAAATAAACAAAGATCAACAAAACAAACCTTTGTTTTCCTGGCAGTAAAAACAACTTTAGCTTGTGAATACAGTTTGAAAGCAGCTGCTATAAAGCAAAGTGTCAAAGGAGCCTATGATAGCGAAAACTATAGTAGCGTTTCCTACTCCTACACATTAGTATGTTTCTACATACTACCGACACGTAACCACAAGTGCTACGGTGAATCTTAGCAAATTTCCAAGAAAACAAAAGAGTTTAATTTTTTTATACTAGACAAGTCACTGACTCACTCTTCAGCCCACAGCCCAAACTACTTGACGGATTGTCTTGAAAACTTGGACACACATTCATTTTAGGCTCTAAACGCGAAACACTTTAATTTTCAGGGCTGTTTTAAGGGGGTTAAATTACGAAAAAATACCTATAAGAAATACATAGGGAAAACTACTGAACGGCATTTAGATGTTTTTTATTAAATATGAAGAGGAAATTATTTTTATTTAATTTGTTTGAGTCCTGAAATTTTGTTTGCAATAAAATTGTCTGAATGCTCGCGCAGATTTTTTTGGATTAGGACTTAAAATAACTTAAATAGTTTTTATCACTATTGGTTCTCGCTACTTAGTTCTCGCTCCGTAGCGAAGCACGGTTAGGGCAGCTAGTATAACATAGAATAGTACTTACTATTGTTGTGTGAAAAGGTTAACATTGCACATTGTAAACATTTTAACTGAAGATTAATCCACCTAAATGGGCATAAATACATTGTTGACAGGAAGTGAATATTGAACTGTAGGTTATGGCTGAGTACGGTGGTTGAGACTTGATCCACCTTAAGCGCGGGTAAAGCAATTAGTTGAGACTCGCTGTGGAATATCGAAACCCCCTTCCTTCATCACGCCCTCTCCTGCATTACTCATTTCAAATGCAGATTTCATCTCATTCAGTCAGGAATGCCAAAATTTAAGCAGTAATTTAAGTTCTGAATCCATCTAGCTTTTCAAGACCTTTCGTAAGTAAACTAGGCCAACACGCAGCTAAGCGCTTAAGCGCCGCTGTCATGAGTGAAGCGAATTTCCTTTGCAATTTGTTACCCTAATAAGCTAATTGTAACTAGTTCGCTACGCTCTCATCCTCGCTTCGGCCTTCGGTCTCAGTCTTACGTGACCGCTTAGTGCAAGTTTTACTACATACCATGAAAGGAAAACGCATTTCGAATTTCATTACAATAGGAATTTTCATTTCGCTTTCACAGCGAAAATAACAAATTTTGGAAAAATGTTTAACACAACTTATTAATTTTTGGTTTATTGATGGGCAACATTAAAATACATATTTATTTAAAGCTTCGTTGAAATTGTATGACATTTACTGCTTTTTGACGATTTAAATCAATGGATGGATTTAGATCAATGGAGAGACCCCTGTAAAAGGGTACTTCCGGTAGTATTTACTAAAGGAACATTTGTACCACATTTTTTGAAAATTGGACAACAGGTGCAACTTGAAGAGAGTACACATATATTATACATATAATTATACATCTAAACATAATGTGTATATAAAGTTTTGTTAGTTTCGGTCAGGATTGGTGCTCATTTCATGGTCCCGGGTCGGGGTCTCACCATGCTGACGGCATGAATTCGACGGCAAAGAAAATTCGATAATAATGAATATCAATTCAAACCAAACCACAGACCAAATAAGACAAATCTAAAAAAACTATACAGAATCATTAAAAACGTATAAAATTGTGTTGTCTATTATTAAAAAAATTAAACTTTTTGTTTTCTTGGAAATTTATTAAGATTCACCGTAGCACTTGTGACTACGTGTCGGCTTCGGCTATGTTTAGTTTTTAAAATAAGCCAATACAAGAATATTAGCCATTTTTACTTTTCGCTAAAAACTTGGAGTCTACTGTATATTTTTTGGTTTGTCATTAAAAAACGGCTGATATATTTTATGTACAACGTCTAATAATGATCTTACATAGTCCAAAAAAACCTGTTTAACAAAATTGTGTTTTCTATTTGTCATCTGCTGATCTCTATTTCTATTAGATAGAACAAAACCCCGTTAGAAATGTCAACGACTGTACACGTTCAACACATTGAAAGTATGAAAAGGTCTATTACTAGTACAGCGTTCGAGAGACCTTTTCGATGCAACTTCTTAGTTACAAAGTATAAATACCTATGGATGTATAAATGATGTAATGAAGGAGTTATGAATGGTGGTCATACAGCCACACACAGTTAGCACATCGCACAGTGCAGCTACATCAGTGCATGATATGTCGTCCCTGCGGTGCGGCTGCAACCACCTGCGTTATTCGGTTTACTCCATACAACAAACATAAGCAACTGCAGTTTATTCAATTGTGCAGTCGGCGAAACTTTCATAACAAAATAATGTTACTTATAACCATTGGCTTTGTAATTTTGGGGCAATGTTTGTACAAATTACAATATTAATGCTAATTGGGAAGAAACATACTAATGTGTAGGAGTAGGAAACGCTACTATAGCTTGTTTGTAAGTTATTTGGGCACTGAAATGGTTTCCTAAAATTTTCGAAAGGCAATAATATTTTGAGTCATGGTTGATTCGTATTTAAACCTTGTTTCAAAACAAATACCTTTTAACGTTTGAACTTAAAAAGGAATTTTTAATAGCTGAAAATATATAATTTTGCAATTACCAATATGTAGGTCAATGTTGCTGTACACATTATTTTATCCTACTGAATGACTGAAAGTTGTCGCTGTTGTCAACATAACTTGTACGAGGGTATGTTCAGCCTTGAGTAGGCTAATCGTATCTGTTGTTATTGTCATCTCCTTTATTTCCTTAAGCTTGAGCACAATAAATACATCACTGGATGAAAAACATACAACATAACTGAATTTTTAAAAGTTCTTGAAGGTAACTTTTAAAGTTTTCTATCCTTATAATGAATAGTACAATGCCCTTTAATAGAGGAAATCACGTTAAAGTAGGCCAAATGAAGTTTTGATGTTTTTCACTGCATAATCAAACCCCACAAACCTTCACCAGCTGCTTGCTGTATCATGTTAATGTACTCATGTGATGCACCCTCGTAGTTTAGTTTGCCACTTGTGTATGCACAGGCTGTCATTTCCATCAAGCTATAATTATGAAGGGTTCGATACAACTTCATTACTTTCATAACATAAACGGGTTAAAACTTCAATCAATTAGTAAGATACAAGAAAATCTGCAGCATCCGTTCCAGTTTTAATTTTCCGGCAATAATATCTTCCCAGAAGTTTAAGTGTCAAGCCCATTTTAGTTACCTTAACTAATCAGTCAACTATTATTAGCGTATTATAAAATTGTTCTGAAATATTTGCTTTATTTTTAATTTAGGTTCCCTAGAGGTGTTGAATTTCGAATTTTCTCGATAATACAACTCAAATATAAATTCCGAGGTTTTTTAAAATTGTAAGTTAGATCATGCTGGTAGTTTCTTTCCAAAGATGATCTCAGCTGGATACGAATTTAAGTTAAGTTTGAGCAAAATCCCATAAGTGGTGTGGGAGATAATAAATAATAAGTGAACAACAAAATGGCGGATAGCTGGGAAACTAAGCCTTTTTAAGAAAAAGATTTTTCTTGATTTTCTCTTTATTTTGACCCAATAAACCTAATCCCAAAGTTTGTGGTACCCTTTTATGAGCACTTGTATGATTGACAAACCTATCATTGGCTCTTTTGACACTGCTTTAAATCAGCTGCTTTCAAACTGTATTCACGAGCTAAAGTTGCTCTTTTACTCCAAGGAAAACAAAGGTTTGATTTGTTGATCTTTGTTTATTTTAATGAGCTTATGTGGCAAGGACGTCAGCTGTTCTACTGGTTTTTATCGGAATTATTGATCGAATTTAAAGGAATCGACTGTTAATTATTGTAAATAGAGTATACTCTATTTACTTATGATTGTTTAGTGAACCACCATTGGGAAATCGTAAGCTATAGATTTTGCAGGAAAGTTTAAAAGGGGAACATTACCTAGTTTTGTACCAATATTAAAAATATGCGAGAAATGTTTTTCAAAATGGCCAACTTTTTCTAATATGGCGGCCAACATTAAAATATCATACGAAAACTTATATATTTTATGATTATTTTGGGTTAGTGGTATCATTATAAGACATTATTATTCTTAGCATTTTTGATATATGAAATTTTCGCGTAGATATACGCAGTTAAAGTTGCAGCACATGGCATTTACATAAGTCACATATTATTTTAAACTCTGGATAGTCATTTGTTCTAAACAGTTCGGTTAGTCGTAAAAGTTCAAGAATAAAAATGTCTTAAAATCTGGCTTCAAACATTGAACATTTTGTTAAGAAAATAAATTTTAAATTGAGTCGGTACATACAATTTGTTACGGAAAGATAATAGTATGAATTCTCAAAATTAATACATTCATAAAATGGCCGCTATTTTCTAATTAGGCGGCCAATCTTAATACTATACATGGAACTCCATCATTTTTATAATGGTTTTTAATTGACGATATAATTTTAAGAAAATTTTATTCTTGTCGTATTTTTATATCTCAAATATTTGGGGAGATATACGCAGTTAAAACTGCAGCAAATGGCATGGACAACATGCACACTCTAGAAGGCCATATCTTTTAAACGGTTGGATTAATCATAAAAAGGTTAGTGTTAAAATGTCTTAAAATTATGCAAACAATCTAAATCCATCATAAGAAATATGGGTTGCTATAAGATGTTTTAAAGTTGGCCACCATATTGGAAAATGACGGCCTATAAAAGAATTTCTTTTTAACTGCATACATTTCCCCAAATATTTGAGTTATCAAAATAATTTCAAGGAAAAATCAAAATTATGCCATTAATAAAAAACAACCATAAAAATAATGAGGTTTGATATGACAATTTAAAATTGGCCACCATATTGGAAAATGGCGGCCATTTTATAAACTTATTAATACAGAAAATTCATCACTACAATTATTTAAAACTTTTTCGTAGTTAAGCTAATTATTACTTCTATTGTATTACCATAAAAACATAGTGCCCACTTAAAAAATCAATTTGGGTACATAAGAACATGGAAATTTTTTTTACAAAATGTTCAATATGATATTAAATTTATGTTTAAAAACAGATTTTAAGACATTTTTATACATAAATTCTTTAAGATTTACCCAATTGTTTAGAAGATATGACTATCCAGAGTTTAAGATATGTGAACTATCTATGCCATTTGTTGCAACTTTAACTGCGTATATCTCCCCGAATATTTCTGATATCAAAATGATGCCAAGAATAAAAATGTCTTAAAATGATAACACAAGTCTAAAATCATCCTATGGTATTTTAATGTTAACCATCTAATTGGAAAATGGCAGCCATTTTGAAAAAAAAACATTTCTCGCATATTTTTAGTACTGGTACAAGACTAGGTAACGTTCCCCATTTAAACTTTCCTGCAACACCTACGTAGTTTACGATTTCCCAATGATGGCCCACTTAAAAAAAACATCCTGTATAGCATAACGGGGTTTAGTTTTTAAGATCTGAGAAATAAAAAAATATTCCAACTAGAAAAAAAAGAAATTCTGAGAAATTCCAACTAACTACTACCTCTGTACTGAAATTGTACAATTGAATAAAATTTATATCTTTGTATTAATTCTTTTAAAGTCTTATTTTAGTGTTTAAGCATTTATTCATAAAAGCTGAAAGACCTTCAAAGTCAAATCTTTTTATTGCATAAGATACATCAGTGTACATCGCAATCGTCATCCAGCTTAAATTCTTAGAGCTTATTCATAAATTTATACAGTACAAATATACGGAATAAAACCCAAACTTAACTTTTAACCTTCAATACATTATTGAATTAGGTTTAACGATAATCGGTCAAAATGAACAAGTGCAACAATAGTTGTTTCTTGCAGTAAACATTACAAATACGGGGTTTAAATAAGTACTTATATTTGAATTGTTTAAAATTAAAATGCAAGTGATTAGATACATTTATCATTCATCACTCTGCCCAATTGTTTATTTTGATCCTCACTCATTTAACGTCCTCGGAACTTATGAATACCTAAAAGCGTCACTTTAGGACCTAGTGGTAAAATACACTATTAGTTCTATAACGGAAATTCAGTATCACAGCGTACGGAACAAACGTCATTCTCTGCTTTATCGTCAAACAACTGCTAGATGACATTTGTCTTAACATAGGAATGCGTGATTTTAGATTTTTACTGGAAATCGATTATTTCTTCCTACTAGTTTCTAGCCCGTACGTAGGTCAGTAACTAGATATGTTTGACCCATATCAACACTTCTGCGGAACACCTGAAATAACACTCACTTGACAAGCAGTCAATATTGACCGCCACAACTTGGTCAATTAACTTGGCTGCAAGTTCCGAGAACGAGTAAAAGTGTAGCACTTTCCACGCTTAACTCGTATACCACAGTTTTAAATTGTTTTCGTGTGTTTTGAACTATAAAACACTCTTTGCACCGCAAAACTTAGTTTGGCATAAATGTAGATAGTAAACTAAGGTAATCTTCAAGTATATAGAAGTATATGTGTTTCTATTGGCGGACACATATACGTGTAAGTTGCAACTGTGGAATGTGTTTCTATTGTAATATTTCTGCGGCATTCCACCATAGCCGCCATTTTGTATTTTTTACTTAAAACTTATATTTCAGAACGGTTTGACCGATTGCATTCAAACGTGTCAATTTGTACAGAAGTTGCAAAAAATTATAAGAATAAATTGGAATTTTAATGTAAAAGACCATTTGTGACTTTCACGATTAAATTGTTATTTAGTTGTTAGTAAGTAAAGTAACCAATGTTAATATTTATTAACCATAAATTTTTTACGTTTTCTTGATTGATTTACGTTATTTGAACAAGATTGTGTGTATGTAATATTTTCTGCGAATGGAAACAAATGGGTCAATAAAACTTTACTTTTAGCTATCAGCTGTGTTAACAATGAAAACATAAACTAATTAACAGTTCTCACTTTGGACCAGCTGTATTGCTAAACATAAAAAGAAAATATCTTTAAAAATGTATAATTTTTTTGTAATGCGCCATCATGGTATTTTAATTTGGTGACACATAAACACCATACCAATACGGTCAAACCGTTCTGGAAATACAAACTTTAAGTAAAAATACAAAATACATAGGAACCATTGTTTTGCATATACTCCTATATATATATAATTGTAATATACATTATGTAGTAATATACCGTATAATGTACATACATTATACATAATAGTACTTAATTTGGTACTATTGCCGTTTAATTATAGGGTTTTCGTGTTATCTATGGGTTTATAGTCTACTTCATATCAAAATGACTTTATATCATTGGATAAAATAATCAAACAACACATTTTCCAGTCTCCTTATCAATACTATAAAGCTCAATCGGTGAGATAGTGAGTGATGGATTGATTTGATAAAATTAATACTTTGGGTACTTCCAGATGAGCGATAATCCTGAAACTTTACATGTGGACTGTTCTTAGGAAAGAACCACAGGCAAAATTCAAAAATTTCAGAATTTTATTTTAAAAAAGTTAAGCTACTTACCTACTTACCATCGAAATGAAGAAAAATCGATCAATTATTGAACCGTGTTGGTCTGGAGATGTTGACTCTGGGTTTATTAACGAGATTGATGTCAACATTGCTGTGAAGCACCGCGGCTCGGCTGCGTGATTGCTGCAAACTTTATTACCTGGACTCCACCGTGTCGAGACCGAGTATAGCTTCTCTCACCTCTGGGTAGTTTAAGCCATTTCCAACTCTTGAAATTGCTTCAAATTAAATTTAGGTGAAAGCAAGGAAGCTAGTTAGAGTCTGGATAATTTTTTTGATTTCGTTTTTTCCAAGCATAACAATTACTAATTACCGCGTATACGAGTTGGTTTAAATTTACACGTTTTAAATCAAGCAATAAAACAAGTGAACACTTTGTCGACAAAGTGCAAGATTATTGCATGAGTAAGAGTGGGTCACGGGTGTGCCTCTGGAAGGGGCAATGACAATGCATAGCGATAATATTGAGCAAAGTCCCTTCCCCACCCAAGCACTGCAACAACACTACAGCACGACGTAATGAACGTGTCTAACGTAAAGATGATTTGATTTCTTATGAATTTTTATCAGGCTTATTAAGGATAGTTTCGGTATCTCGAGTCATGTAAAAATCTATCCTTACTAATATACAGGGTGTCCTGGAACTCTCTGGAACAATTCATATAAAATTGTTTCTTAGGTTGAGCCAAACAGATTTTACAATACAAAATGGGGTATAAAGTCCTTAGTTTCTCCACTAGCCGCCATTTTGTGTTTTAACTCAATAATTAATATCTCAAATGTTTTAAATGACTCCGTTGACATTTTGCATAATTGTTCCTCTAACCGAAACCTAATATAAACAATATAAACAAGAAAAGAAATTATTTTGTTCAAAAGGGTGACTATTCAAAGTTTTTAATTTTAAATAATTAGGAAACGAATAATTTTTATACATATTATAAGGAATAATGAAACAAGCGGTAGCTTAATACAAAACTAATGACACCAAATTCAGAAGAATCCGTTTAAAATGGAGTGAGATTTGAGCATTTTATTGCAACAAAGCTGCTTAGACTATTGTCTTTGTGCGATTTTATTAGCAGCTGGCACAAGAAATGAGATATCACATGGTGTTATCATTGTTTTAGCACTTATTTTAGATCAGCTGATCAATAATGGTAAGCTGATTTTGTTTACAAACATGTGTTGCTTACAATAAAAAAACTTAACCTATTAACTTACTGAATTAAGTTATTATCAATTAATGATTAGTAGAGGTATAAATGTGATAGGATCAAAATTCCGTATAAATAGCCAAACATCGTAAAATAACGCAAATCAAATAAAATTAAATGTATATCCATAAAAACATTGTAGAGTTTTCAATTAGTGATATCTACACTTGTTCTACTTTAAAATCTCTAAAAAATTTATAAATATACTATTCATTTTATGTTTTAAATGATATTTTACAATATTTGACTACTATGAAATTTTAATGCTATAACATTTATACCTCTACTAATCATTCATTGATAAGATCTTAATACAGTAAGTTAACAGGTTAAGCTGTTTTATTGTAAGCAACACATTGTTTGTAAACAAAATCACCTGATAAGTTATTGATCAACTGCTCAAAAATAAATAACAAAACAATGATTACACCATATGATATCTCATTTCTCGTGCCAGCTGCTAATAAAAGCGCACAAAGACAATAGTACAAGTAGCATTGCTGTAATAAAATTCTCATATCTTACTTAATTTTGAACGAATTCTTTTGAAATTGGTGTCATTAGTTTTGTAGTAGACTATTGCTTTTTTCATTAAACTCCACAATTTTATAAAAACTGTTCGTTCGTTTCCTAGTTATTTAAATTTAAAAGCTTTAAATAGCCACCATTTAAAAGAAAATAATTGTTTTCAATGTTTAGGATATTTTATAATTTTAGGTTTTGGTTAGAGGAACAATTATGCAACATTTCAATGGAGTCGGTCAAATACTTTTTGAGATATTAATTATTTAGTTAAAAACACAAAATGGTGGCTAGTGGAAAAACTAAGGACTTTCGACCCAATATTATATTGTGAAATTTGTTTGTCTCAACCTAAGGATAAATTGTATATGAATTTTTCCAGAGAGTTTCGGGACAGCCTGTATAAAAATGAGATGGTGTGTGTCTATTCGTCAATCACGTAAATAGCACTGCACCGATTTTGATGAAATTTTACAGCTATTGACATGTTTGATAATTTAATATTTTCAAGATGGCGGTTATTGGCGAGAGTAACTATGATTCTCACAAGGTAGCAAATTTGCAATTGTCTTAAAATAAACACACGGCTATCTTAATAGAGGCGAAGCGCGGGAACTCTCAGCTAGTTCTAATATATCAAAATGAGATGGTGTGTGTCTGTGTGTCTGTCTGTTCCTCAATCACGCAAACACCTCTGGACCAATTTTAATGCAATTTTGCAGGATTGTGGCTTATAGACATTTATAGAGTAGACATTTTAACTAGAAAGATACGAAGGTTCTCATTCGCGTGTGAGACAGCTCAAAGAAATTCTGGACGAAAAATATATTAAAACTGCTTACTTTGGATACATACAATCATTACTAGCCTTTGGGAATATTGCATGGGAGGCGCTAAGCCAACCACTCTTCAACAGAAACCCTTTTCAGGAATTATCTCTTTTAACTGTGCGACAACTATTTGTAAAAAATATGTTGATCCATATATTTTGTTATAAAAACGATATTCTCTCTGAAGTAACACATCCTCACGATGCTAGAAACATAAGTATAGCCACGCCACATTCTTTAACTAACTCGTTCTATGTTGCTAACATACTTTATAGAAATATATGCCAACAATTTCTAAACGCAAAATGGTTCGACTTAAATTCCTTGGTGGTTTTCTAAAAACTATTGGTTAATTCAAATAGATAACAATACCGTGGAATCGCTTATCTCAGCCGATTACCGTCATACTTGATACTCCCTCTCAACTGCCTTCGCTACGCTTCTCTTTCTTTATCCATATGAATGTCCTTGGATTAGGTCTAACTCCAATCATTCTTCAAAAAAGTCCTATAATATAGCAGCCCAGCCGACGCACAGGCCTCGTGTCCATGTAGGCTATTTCCGAGCTTAAACACTAGACGTAAGGTACAATTATCATTTCTTAGTCTAATTAGTATGATATTATCTTATAAAATGTATCAATATACAGGGTTATTCCAAAAGAATATCCTACTTTCAAACAACTCTCCTTCGTTAATTATTACTTAGATATACATAAATTAAATACTAGTGTCCTCCATGTCCTCCCCTGACTGCTCGGCAAAATCTAGCCGATAGTCAAACTCTTTTCCGGTAGATCATGAAGGTTACATCGATTTATGGAATTGACTGCAGTAAGTTCTGATACGGTTCCGCAGGTCATCTAGATTTTTGTCAGAGTTGGTACAGGAACCTTCACTCTTATATAGCCCCACAAAATAAATTCACGAGGAAATCACAAATGTACGACGAAACTTTCGCCGAACTGAACTGACTGTCTTTTATGAAATTCAAGAACGCAAAATATCTTGTGTTGAATGGGCAGTCATCGTGTTAGTATTTAAAAGCGGAAATTACCTCTCAGTATATGGAAACAACACTTTGAAACTTCTTCTTTTCAACCATATGTAAATTACTCATGAATCACTCATACTATAAAAGTTACAGAAGAATGAAAGTAGGACATTCCTTTTGAATAACCCTGTATCTTAAATTCAATAGCCATAAGAATTATTTTTATAAATATAATGATTTTTGTTGTATGTATATTGTACCATTTTATAATTGGAATCAAATGAGATTTACATTCATTCATTTCATTATCCACAGAATCAATCTTATCATTACCGGGTTTTTATATTGAAAATAAAGTCTCTATGGCTGTCAAACTTATATGAAGTGCTAAAGATTACGTATTTTTTCAGCGAAAAGGAGGTTATAGCTCGGTAAATATGAGTATAATCACATTACAAATATGTATTTTCTTAAAGACATTTAAATTTTACTTTCACGTGGTTCCCTCAAACCTTTGATGAGGTGTATAGTATGGCGTCTATAACTCTATAAATACAAATAAAGAAATGTTTAAGAGTATTTTTAGACTAAAATATCAGTAAATGTCATCAACACCCATTTGTTCGAAGAACCGAATTCTAAGTCTTAACTCATCAAATCCTACTTAAATAATATATTATTTGGTGACACTATCGATGGAAAATAGTTGTTATATTTTAACACTCTATGAATGTATAAAATGCTAAACAAAGGTAGAGTGATATTTTATGGAGTCAGGAGTTAAATAAACCGGTTTAATTTGCTGTGCCTACCAAAAGCATTGGGTTAGCCTAGTGAAGTGCGCGGGAAAAGTTCCAAAACAGGCGGGCTCCACTGTAATGCTAGTAAAGTGTTGCTTCTCGGTTAGTGTGTGTATGCGGACCGTGAAGTTATACTGGAAAGTGGTTCCATGGTCAGGTATAACGTTAATGAAGACAAAGGGGGTTTTAGTGGGTAGTCATCAAGACAGAAAGAGGGCCAACAACATCGTAGCCCGCATACCCTTAAAGATCGGACTTCTTTAAGGAAACAACTGTGATTATGTGAGGCTAATACTTACGTCGGGCTGGTCACTCTGCTGCCTGCGCAGTATCCTGGCGGGCGAGGAGGATGCTGCAGGCAGACAGTGGAGAGAACGCCGCAGTCCATGTCTGAGGAGTGCACCTCCCCTGCACACACACACACAGAGGTGCATCTTCAATTCCAGTATATGTCTAAAAACTTATGTTTGTAACTTACTCAGAAAAATGGCTTTTACCCAAAATTAGAAATTTTAAAGTATTAGCTACAAGTGTGAATATGAACGTATTTTTAAATAAAAGTTTGATTTGGTTATTACCTATACAGCCCTAAAAGACTCTTTGTAAGTCAAGTTTTAACAAAAATTGATAAACTGATCGAACGGGACAAACTCCATAACAGTTTAAACATAACCCTTTTCCATATTTCCAGGACTACCTCAATTACTCAAATTTTATTATGCCGACTTGTTAGTTTTGAGTCGCTCGCTATTTCGAGTTTAACACATCCGTCAAACGCATGAAACTTCAACATAGAGGGTATGACAACGTTTTATTCCTGAATGTATAACAAAGTAAAATTTCGAATTCAAACCTAGCGGATAATAGTAATGCTTAAAATGTGTAACAATTATGCCTCTTCTGTGTATTTTGTAAGTTGGACGAGAGTTAATAGATTTGTAAAACCTAATTTAAATGTTCTACTACATAACTTGAGAACCGGATGGAAATTTTTCAGTCATCTTTTTCCCACATATTTCATACCCGATTGAAGCGAATAGTACAGGCTCATTCAGGAGTAATTAGCTTCAACATAACCGTAGAAAATAGTTCACCGAAAGACTTAGTTTTACATTTTAAATCAGTACATACATTCAAATTTCGGATGGCATAATTTATGTCAAACTATACAGCACTTATCAGGGAAAGTTCTATTTGTTTGGGTGAACGATGACACACGTAATAAAAGTTGTATTTGTTTATCGAATGTATGGAATTGCCCCGTAACATTTCCTAATTCATTATAAGTCAAATTGTATTCCACTTTTGTAAATAAATGGTTACGTTGACACGCCAAAACAATCCAACAACCTCCATAAGACGTACAGGTAGAGTTAGGATAAATATTTAAATAATGTTAAAGTTGTTTGAACTAACATTAAATACAGTAAACAGTCAGATTACTACGTAGTTACAGTAATGATAGGCAGGGCAGGTTACAGTCTTTGTCACCGCACACACGTAACCAGTGGGAGTGGGAGCACAGAATACAAAACCACTTTTGTAGCTAAGTGCTTTTTATCAATTCCATTCAGTTTACAGTCCATTAAATCTGAAGCGTCGTTTATTTCAAAGACGACATTGCTGCTTGAATTGAAATAGACTCAAGGTAATTTGAAAGATCGTTGATAAAACTCGCAAACCATGCTTAATTTCTTCTCGGTAGTTATTTCAAAAATTACTCTCAATTGAACAATTCCATGTGGTTGGATTTTATTGCCTCAAACAGATACAACAAAATATTCGAAGGGTCTGTGAGTGATGGAGAATGTTTTATACTGTACGTAATAAAATTGTAGCAATTTTCGTAAGGTTGTAAATGCGAAATAGTTTAATGCTTCAACTAGCATTAAACACGAATATAAAATAGTATAAAATATATAATATGATAACACTAATATAAAACAGAAGACAAAGAAGTATCCTTCAAACATTTTGGGATAAAAAGGTTTTTGTTCATGTACATTTGTGAGTGTGAGTGTTTCCACCTCATTACAAGAGAAAGAACTGTTAAATGCTGATATTTAAAAAGGTATTAATTATGTCTCTACTCTTAACACCATTACTTCTTGTATGAGCTTGATCTGTTTTTCTGTAAGTTTTTAACAACTGGTTTTATTACTTACTATTAACTTATTAAGTAACTTAAAATACATATTTACATCAATTGTATTAACCAACTGAAATAAAAACTGCTGTTAATAATAGTTAAAAATAAGCTTAGCGTTTGTTACCTGTCAAGATTCGTTTAACAAAAGACACATTTATACAATGTCATTGTAAATAAAACTACTTTTTTATTAACAACTTAAATTACGTCGGTTTGAGTGCAATTACGAATTCCTATACAAGCTGTTCGAAATGCTTCCCAAACAGCACAAAGTTTGTCTTGTTTAACGAGACAAACAGCATACCTTTCTATACACTTTTCACGTTGCTTTTTTACACTGAGAATGAAATCTTTACACAACTCTTTTTTATTATTTAAAATTCAACATTGTTTAAAATTGTTGCTCTCAACTATCCTATATTTGATAATTTTGTGCAAATACATTTTTTTACAATTTCCCAAAATAAAAGTTGAGAACGGAGTTAGGTTTAACAATCTTGGAGGAGAATCTGTAGTACCACTTCTCCCAAACCACTTCACAAATGGATCGTTTGGACATTATGTCAATATTAACTTGTAAAGTGGCGTAGAACCATCTTTGTTGGAAAGTATAAATATTATTTCTACTTCAAACAATAATAAAAAACCGTTTCAACGACAAATAGCGTACTTTTATCAGAAACCCCATCAGTAATTCTATAATAAACAAAGTTTTGTTCGTTAAGATAACTTTTGGGACACTAGTATAAAGCAAACCGTAGCATAAAGAAAAACCAACATCTCTTTCAAAATTATAATATTGAAATGGCAGGTAAAAATAAATGCGCAAAAGGGGAAGAATGTCACTAAAAGAGATTGTTCGCGGAAATATAATGAAGGGTCGCATTGTCGACAGAGGAAAGACACTCGACAGCGTTGCTATTGTGAGGGGAACTAAAGCTTTAAACGTTCCAACACCAAAAGCAGAATCTTCATTCTTATATTTACTTATTCTCATATTGATTATTACTTGCGTGATACAGTACTTCAATAACTTAATTAAATTTACATTCGTTCTGTGCAAGTTAGATTTAAGTTCTAATACTGTAAACTGTGTATTTTATTATACAAATAAAATGAAGAACTGTAAATCTATAAAATCTGTATACTCAAATGAAAGCGGCAAGCATTATGTTTGGACTGATTGACTAATTTAGAGTTATTGTGAACTGTAAAAGCGAAATATTATGCGTATTGTAACATTTAGGGCGTTGATTTTCAAAATTTGGAAAGCTTATACTTTTGCACAAAAACCTCGTGTAGTATTTTAAATACTGCAATACTTATGATTGATTAATTATTCCAAAGGTTTATTCTTTTAATAGTCAAGACTCTATCATCCAAGTTCATGTTATTGACGTAACTTTAGCGGATCCGTGGCGGATTGGTATCGCACGCGACTCCGGAACGCATCACTCCGGTGGCGTGGGTTCGATCACCGCAGTCACCACTTACACCACTTAAAATGTGACTAATACGGTGACGCTAGGTAAAGGTCGAGGTTGAGTGGGAGAGAGGACTTGGTAGTCCTAACTTCGCCTCGTTAAACAAGACAAACTTTACCTTTTTACCTTTTAACTTTAATCTGTGGGGGTTCAGCTACTAGTAGACACTACTAAACTCCTTACCCAAATAAGGTTAATCACTAAATCACTATTTGAGATGCCGACCACTCTCATGAGGGTATTTTAAGGCAAATATGTGGTGAAAGAAGAGTGTAATGAGTGGTAGGCTACTAAGGCCGACTCTTCCTAAGAATGGGTCATTAATTAATAGCCCAATGACCAATGGAAATACAAGGACCAACGGTTTAACGTGACTTCCGAACCACGCAGGCGATGTTCTGATATGTCTAAACGATGGTGGGAGTTGATGCGGGTATCATCAGATGATCACTGAGACTAGTTGAGCTGCTTTAGACCTATATCATCCTCAAAACCTGACCTCCATGAATCTGGATTACAGGACCACGCCACGAGTCCTAATCCGGTAGCGTCACCACTACGTTATTTTCATATTTTACGTAAAGTTTCCATCAAGAATCAGTTAAAGTGTTCTTGATGAGGTTAAAACGAAACAGTTTACCTTGTTAGTACGACGCTACCCTATTTATCGGCTCTTGTTTAACTGGAACGAAATCTTGCTGACTTAAGACGTCGACAGGATTGAAGCCAAGATCACATCTAATATCAGATCAGTTTCTGATGATAATGCGCCCATCGTATAGAGTAACGAAGAGTAAAACACCTTGGCGAAATGATCAAATAAAGTCTTTGAGCAAGTTGAAGAACAGACTGCGCAATGCGTACTGGAAGTATAGAAATGGTGAGGATTGGGAGCGGTACAAAGCAGTGTGAAACCGACTATACTCAGAGACATTTAGGGCGAAAAATCATATTTTACTGACAAACTTGCGTCCACGAAAACCTCCAAAGAGTTCTGGTTGTGCCTGAAGACGAATGATATCATAGGAACTAAGGAAAGCCCACATATATTCCATCTACACTAACTGATAAGGCCATCAATAAGTATTTCATTGATATGGGGTCTGGGGCTGAAATTGATCATAATGTATGAGAGATTTTTACGAAAAGCAACAATTGAAAACTTTCGGCATTACATGTAATGAAATTTCGATTGACAGGATAAAACTGTAAGCTCTTATGCATTGAGAGCCATAACCCATCTTGTCAACTTCCCTATCAACTGGAAGTACCTCCCGAGTCGTGGAAGATGGCAATTGTCTGTCCCTAGGCAAAGTGGCTGCACCACAGAGAATCAAAGATTTAAGACCAATCTCAATTTTACCAGCATTATCAAAATTATTAGAGAAAATTGCTGTACGTCAAATAGTGGCGCACATGGACTCGAAGCTTATATCTTGCCAAAGCTGCAGTCAGGGTTTAGAAGACATCATAGTACTTGCACAGCTTTAACCAATCCAATGTTTAGTGACCTGATTGACGCAAAGTATGATGGAAAATTCAGTTCGCTGGTGATGTTAGCCCACTCCAAAGCTTTTAACTCCATAAACCACAAGATGCTAATGGCAAAAATGAGGTATTATGGCTTTGATAAGAAGATTATTAGCTGGGTTGGGTCTTATCAAGACATCCCACAGGTAGCTGTCTCGGTCCTGTACTGTTCAATATGTACACATCAGACCTGCCACTTTGTGTACAAAATTGCACAGTGCACTTATAAACAGATGACTCTCAGCTGCACTTGTCTTATGAGCCCTCCCAAATGAGAACTGCAATTGGGGCAGATTAACTCAGATCTGGAGGCCATCTCGAGCTGGTCAACAGGTAATGGGTTGAAACTCAATATAGCCAAGTGTACTGTGATGCATACTGCTCCATAGACGATGCAGTACTGCAGTGACGACGGACTTGTGTCATGCTTGATGGTGTGAGCTTGACATTGTGTGACAAGGCCAAAACTCTGGGTGTCGTACTTGACAGTGGCCTCACATTCACTAAGCATGTAACGCAGGCGTCCCAGCGTGCCTTGGGTAGATTGAGAGGACTGTACAGGTTAAAAAGTGTGTTACCTGAGTCAGCAAATCTACAGCTCATGCAGTCACTGGCCCTTTCGGTTTTCACCTACTGTCTTCCAGCTTATGGGAACAGCCTCTTAAAGAGAGACATGGAGCGCTTTCAGAAGTTACAGAACTCTGCCATTCGTTTCATTTTTAGACTGAAGTGATTCGACCATGTCTCTCCTTTTAGAGATGCTGCAGAGATAGTGGGGATGGAGACTGTTTGCAGGATCATGGTCAAACTTTTAGAGTTTTAAAAGAGTATTAGTACGTAGTATAGATTTTTTGTTTGTACTGTGAAACTAGACTAAGATAGGTTTAAGATTTACTAAAAGTTGCTCTGTAAAACAGGACTTATACTGAGAGACGCTGCAATAAAGGCATTTAAAACAAACAGGCTGGTGCATCTCTAACTTCTAACCTTACCATCTGTGGCATATTAATATAAGTAAACCTATATTCAGGCCAATATAGAACTCACTTTTGACTCAACGGTTCGTTTTGCTCCAATCTCTCGCAGGAAACTGATGTTGAAACTGAAACATAAAACGTGCTATTAGTCTAACTCACCTCATAAAATTAATTAGTTAGTTGATTTCCGGGCAAAAAATCCGTACAGTTAAGCCGTTACTAAGACTTCTATCAAACAAAACTATTTCAATTACGCCACTTTTACCCAGGTAAATAAAATGTTTAATTATCTTTTTGTGCAACATCAATCCGAACATGAACATGGTTCTACTATGGTTTCCCGGAAAGGCTACATTTCGAAGACCAGATTACTGAAAAGTCGTAAAGTGGTCTAGAATCACATATTGTTTTGTAAACAAAAGTCTAGTTTATACATTACTACATACGTACATCAGATTTGACAACTAAAATAAACAACATGTCAAAAGTTGTTACGGCCGTAATATAGCGGTGAACTTTTTTCTAGGAAACCATAGCTTAACGTATATTAAATCAGTGTAACAGTTGTTTCTTCAAAACATAATAATTCAAACTGCTGAGTTCAAAACAATGTTAACTTAATTAATAGTTTATAATGTTTAAACATTTATTGACATTTATTTCTCATTTTTATTTGCATCATGACAAAAAATACCGTTCATCTCTCGGCCCAAAAGTGTCTTTTTGAACCTCGGTCGGTTAACTTGACCTTGTGTGAAAAAGTGTCACTTTAGGACCTAGTGATTAAATATACTATTTTGTAGTTAAGATGTATTATTAACTTTTTATTGATCTACTGTAAAAGATGTGTAAGAAATAAACAAATGTTTACAACAAAAGAAAATAGTATATTTCATCACAAGTTCCTAAAGTGACACTTTCTGAGACGAGGTCAAGTTAACGTCTCGAGGCGCAGCCGAGGACGTTAAATGACCGAGGGTCAAAAAGACAAGTTCGGCCGACGAACGTGATGAACGATATTTTTTATCATGCAAATAATAATGAGAAATAAGTGTTTTAATATTATAAACAATTAATTAAGTAAACATTGTTTTGAGCTCAGCAGTTTGAATTATAATGTTTTGAAGTAACAGCTGTTACAATGATTTACTTACTATATACGTCAGTATTAAATTTCAAATTAATCAAAACAAACTCATTGAACCAGCCCCTAGGGAGAAAAAGATCATCAAAACAATACTTTATGTACCTGGGTGTAAAAGTGACACTTTAGCACTGTTAATACATGTGTCTAAAGCAGCTGTTTTCAGAGCAGAATGACAAAGGACATCTTGACACCTGTTGTTTATTATGATTTTAAATTTCAAAATATTCTAGTGTAGTTGTCAAAGTATTGTTCTCAATACTCGAAAATGACTTTTAAATGGTTGAAACGTGTTGTGTAATACACAAATTGGTTTGTATATTCTGCTGTTTGATTTGAAATTATATAAAAGACAAACATATGTTCATGAAAATGCCACAGAGATAACTACCCCCCTCCAATAGAATTAAACTCCGGAGCCTCGGAGGAACATGTATTGCTATATCCTACGCCTTAGGAGGAGCTTTCACTATGCGTCCAGATCGTGTGTGACATTTAGTTTCAACAGACAATGGTGTAGGTTCATCTTTCAGTTTTCCTTTGAACTCAGGAGTTGTATCTGACGAGTGAAGCATAAATGCTCGTTTTAATCTGTCAACGGACACCCTTGATTTCTTCCCGTTTACATTCAGGTTAAAATATTTGAAATGTCTGTCCAAAACGGGATAAGGGCCGGAATAAGTTGGGGCTAATGATCCGAACAACATTTCGTTGCGCAGAAAGACATGCGAACAGTTATGCATTTCTTGAGGAACGAACGTTTTCTTTGAGCCAGGGTGCGATGTTGGGACAGGTTTCAGGTTTTTTATGATGGCTTGTAAGTTTCTAAGAAAATCTGGTTCCGTCAAAGACAAGTGTGTATGGCTGTCAAATATATCCCCGGGAAGACTAAGACATCCATAGACAAGTCCGGCTGCTGATCAGTGCAGACCTTCCTTTATTGCAATTCGCATTCCAAGACAAACTAAATGTAAAGCATCATTTTGTGTTGAATAAGATGAAACTTGAGAGAGCAGTTTTCATCGTCCTGTGTTGACGCTCAATCAAACCATTGGATTAAGAGTGATACGCACAAGTAGATGAATGTTTGAATTCCAGATATTTCCCATGGGAGTGAAAAGCTGACTTTAAAATTGTCTACCATGATCAGTAGTTATTTGTGTAAGCATTCCAAAACGAAAGATCCAACTAGAAATAAGAGTCTTGGCTACAGTACCAGCGGATTGATCTTCAATGGGAGTTGCTTCTAACCATCTAGAAAACCTGTCAACAGCGGTCAAGATGAAACGGTATGATTTCCAAACAGGTAGAGGGCCAACAATATCTATATTTATAATCTTGAAGCGTTCGCAAGGACGTGTTTTGTTGTTGGAAATGTCATATGTAGTAAAGTTCCTTGTTAGAGTGTAGAAGTTTTACTTTTATATAATTTTCAAGCTGGAGTTTTTCCTTGCATCTTCTAGTTCGTCATCGTGCTGACTTTTCCCAGATCCTCAAAGTTAACAGGACTAGGCAAGTTAGTTTTGAGTGTGTCAGCAACAATATTTTCCTCACCTTTCATATACTGAATGTGTGCAGTGAATTCGGCAATGAAATTCAACTGTCTAGTTTGTCGAGGTGAAGTTTTGTTCATATCTTGAATGAAGGTTTATATTTATGGTTTGTGGTCAGTAAAAACAGTAAAATTGCGATCAGGATGTATCGGGAATGCTTTAAGTCACATCATGCTTTATTTTTGCATTTAAGTCATAAGGTTGACATTTTATGTTATCTCTAGCAAATACTGAGACCCACCGCCTTTACAATACTCACGACAAAAGTAGTTTACTAAACGATAGTTTTTTAGCTGAAACTGGTCTATTATTTCCAACGAGAAGCCATGTTTTGAGACAACAAACACGTCAGGTAATAGTTCGTTGCACATTAGTGTTAATTCATACATTTTGTTAGTTGCTGACTGCGCGTTTTGGTGAATAATTTTCAAAGGATTTAACTTTAGGTTTATAGGTTTTGAAGATAAAAAGAACGTATTATTTTTAGCATTGTTTAACACTGGATCTGAGTGACTGGGCCCTAACTGTTCTGCACTATATGTACTTGTACATAGTTTTCTGGTGACAGTCCAACACGTTGTGGAGAAGCTCCATACTGCCTCTGCGTAGATGTCGCGGGGCAGGACTCGTGGTTGGATCTGAGCAGCAGGAAACGGAGGTCTGTTGTCGTCACCGCATGTAAATAGGGCTGGTGCAGAAGTGTCTACTGCCTCGGGCAAGTCATTGCACATCGTCGTTGTCCCACTAGCATCTAGTATTAGACGTATCTCTTCATTGAATTTCATGAGATTTCTTTAAACTTTGAATGATCTGAAGTAAGATGACGGTTGTCACATCTGCATTTGTAATTTCCTGAAACCTTTTAAATTGGAAAGGTGGTTTTGCAGTTCAATTTAGTCCCGTACGCAACCGATGGGTGAGCAGATTAGATAGGGAAATCTGAAAATGTTAGCAAAGTATCTGTCTTTCACGGTAGAGGAACTAATGCTGTACGGTGAGGTTGCACTGGTGAAGTGGAAGATTGAATCGCCCCACCACGCAGGTCATGAAAGTCACTAGATATGCACATCAATCTTAGATGACGATGTAAGTTAAGTTATAAGTCTACCTACCCCAATCATCCATTTTGTAAGGAGTCCCTGTATCTGCTGATAGTTTTGTCAGAACATGATAAAGTTCACTTTTAGGTGCATGACATTCCACACTCTGACGTAATAAAAGTTGGAATTTTAAATGGACGCCATTTCTTCTATTGTTAATGCATTTCGTAATTATCCTTGCATTCATCATCATTTTCTAAACCTTGTAAGAAAATCAGATTGTAACTTCTCTGGAGCTCTACCCCAAACCACTTAATACAATCTATAGAGGTTTAACTTACAACAGATTATGATTTACGCAAATAGCTGTGTCCCGAACTGTCCCATCTCTAAGTGCCTGATTGCCAAGTGCCAGTTGCATTAACCTTCCAGGTAACTTTATTGTAAATGTACCGTAGTAGTATGCTGCTGGAAAATTAAAACTGATTAAAAAAGTTATCCACAAAGATGCTTTCACACTTTCGCATAATACAAATCTGTTATGAAGGCGTTTCCAACTTTCGCTTAAATGGACGCCATTTCTTTTGGGTTAAGATAGAGACGTCTAGTTTTCAGCACTCATCAACATTTTCTAAGACCTTCAAAAGAGTGTACCTCGATGGGCTTCCTGAAACTATGGGGTTCCCTCCCCAATCCCCCATTTTGAAAACTGGGACAAAGTGCCAGTATGCATTAAAAGGTACTTTGGTTTCCTCTAATAAAGTGCACCGAGTTCGGTTGCGCTGAAAACACTGGTTAAAAAGTTATAAAGGCGTTTCCACACTTTTGCCTAACCCTGTATAAGTGTGTTCATGATCTTTTCGAAAATCTTACTGAATAAAGAAAGTAATGTTATTAGTCTATAGTTCATACGATCAAGCCGGTTGCCTTTCTTGAAAATGAGAACTTTTTTTTCCATTCTTAAGTACAGGAAAGGAAAGCCATTGGAAGGAGAGTTGAAATGCTAATGTGTAATTCCTCAGAACAAAGTGATAAGGTTTGAAATCTCATCATCTCCTGCTGAGTTTGTTGTTTTCGATTGTTTATTGTTTTAAAAACTCCATGCTTACATGTTTCTATGAGAAACATAGAGCTTAGAATTAGAAAATGTGAGGATGGTAATGATTTATATAAGCATCCTTTAAATTGTTATTTTGATTTTGAAACTATCACTTTTGCCTAAACTTCAATATTGTAAATCGACATTGAACTTGTTGGCAATGATTTCAGAGTCATGATAATTTGTCTTAACTTTAATGTTAGTTGTATTATTATTGTTAATAATCTTCCAAACTACTTTAGGCTCATATTTTAAATATTCTAAGGTTTTTATTTTAAGTTGCGTTTTTAAATTTTGTACTGTATTTCTGTATAATTTCTTAGTGTCTATGTAAATTTGTTTGATAGTTTGATCACATGCTGGATTTTTCGTTTTAATGTAAAGTTGCCGTACAAGCTTTTGTAGTTGTTTGATATTATTAGGTCATTTGATTTTATTTGAAGAATCCTGCTTGTTAATTAGTTTTTTTAAAAACAAACGAATCATTAAAGTGTCTTTGAATAGAGCCATGAAAAATGCTGTATTGGTTATCTGGGTTCGTCTCCGAATACAATTCTTCCCAGGCTTCGTTTTTCAGTTGATTTTTACATTTAAAAATATTTAGTTTCTGAAAACTCTTGAACAATTTTAAACGTCTTAGTACACCTGTTTAAAGACTCTACATTTTCCAGCGAATATAAAATACTTTGAGCAAAGTGATCAGAAAGCCCACTCACAAGTACTTCAGTTTTTACTTTTTCTTGGTTAATATTAGTAAAGATATTATCAATCATGGTCAACTACTCTGGTGTAGGTAAATAGTATATTTCATCAATAGGTCCTAAAGTGACACTTTTTGACACGAGGTCAAGTTTGACTTCCGGGTCGAGTGATGAACGATATTTTTAGTCATGATGCAAATAATAATGAGAAATAAATGTCAATAAATGTTTAAATATTATAAACAATTAATTAAGTTAACATTGTTTCGATCTCAGCAGTTTGAATTATAATGTTTTGAAGAAACAGCTGTTACACTGATTTACTATACGTCAGTGTTAAATTTCAAAACAAACTCGTTGAACCAGCTGATGTCCATGCCACAAAAAGATCATTAAAAGATCATCAAAACAATACTTTATTTACCTGGGTGTAAAAGTGACACTTTAGCACTGGCAATACATGTGTCTAAAGCAGCTGTTTTCAGAGCAGAATGAAAAAAACATTTTGTTTCAGTCCATAAATAGACATAACAGACAGCAGTTCTTTTGTTTTGGAATCTTCACTTTTGTTACAGTCTATGTTGAAGTCTCCAGTTACTACGATTTGTCTACAGTTATAGTGGAAAACGTATCGAGCATAAAACCAATGTTATCAAAGAATACTTTAGAATCCCCGGGGGGATTTCTATAAACAACAAAAATTAACAATTCTGGTTTTAAATTAACTTTTACTGCAGAAACTTCACAGTTTTTCTCAAGACAATATTGAGTTAATCTAAAATGTCAAATTGAAGATTTTTTTGAATGGTAGGAATTTAGTTTGGAACGAATGGTTAGATGTTACATCAACAATTTTGTCTGCCAATTCTGATAATTTTTATAAGTCTTCGATGTAGAGGTAGTGAATGAAAGAACTTTACTTGTTTGAACATACGTTAGAAAATGCTACAGGATAAATTACATAAGTGAACGTAAAGGTATTAAATGAGCCAAACGAGAGCCAAAGAAAAATGTGAAAATTGACTGTCGAGCGAAGAAAGGAAAATGGTCAATGTGATCTATTGTTTTTAATTACTGAAGGATGTACAAAATAAACATGAGGGTTACAGCTCCATCAACAAATCTTTACAACAAAAGAAAAACATACGTTCATGAAAATGCCACAGAGATAAACTACATCACACAAGAAAATGAACGTAATGCTAGGCTGCGCGTACCTGTCCTGGGCACCACGGGACAACTACTGAACAAACCGTAAGGAAAAACAATAGGTTAACAAAACCACAAGCATCTAATAATTATATAATAAATCAACTAAAACCTTAACCACAGTAAGTCTAAATTAAAGCAATTAAAGAGATATGTGTACAACTATATCTCGTGATATTTAATCAATTTGAAGGAAATTTAATGTTTATGTTGTGACACTGAATCAAACACCATGCATTGTATGTATTGGTAGTAAATAAAACATTTTACTATTTAGTTATGTTTTAAATGTTTAACATTAAATCTTGAATGAGAAGAATTTTAGAAAATAAAACAAAGCTAATACGAGAGAAAATATTGTTTATTATCCAAGCGCTTTCAGCGAACAAGATTTCATTGTCAGGCTTGCTACAAAAGTTCAAACAAAAAAGAATTAAATGAAACACTTGAGTTTTAATTTATGTAGCTAGTCTTACGGTGACGTCTTTTACGTTGAAAGCACGAGTCGAATAAAACATGGGTTTTATGTAGGGATCTGGTTTTATATTCTAAAATTCCCCTTATTACGCTGATAAACTCCTATAATATTTCATTTTGACAATTTGTTAAAGCTTAAAACAAGTTAACAACCACACTAAAGGTGGTCAGCATAATCACCAGGCAAGTGAGAGACCCGAGTTCGAGTCACGGTTCGGTCCACGCACTTTATCTTCAAATTTCTATTGTAATCAGTTAGCTATTGAGCGTGTATACAAATTAAGATATACAACCACGCTAAATCAAAACACAGGGTGATTCACTTAGAGGTTTTAAAGTTAAAGCACAACAGTTTTTAAGCAGCAAAATGTGTATGTTTTTATAAAAACTAGATAATTATAGTTTGACATGAAAGATGACAAGTTGTATCATCGAGACTACCACCCTTAGCACCCATACGGAACTTTGATGACATTTTCCATTATTTTTCTGGGCACCTCTGGAGTTATTTCTATGACAACTCGTCAGATTTCTTCTTTTAGCTTATCAATGACAGCAGACTTATTTGCATATAATTTGTCCATTAAGGAGCCTAAAAACCAAAACTTCTATTGGAGTGAAATCACAGGATCTTGCTGGCCAACCAAATCTTTCGACTTAGTTTGCGATTTCAGCAAGTGATCGGCAACTATGAATACCAAAGTCATTACGTAAGACTATGTTGGTCAAATTATTACCACTTCTACAATATTTGTAAAGCTATTAAAATTCGCAGAACAATTAAAACCACAGAGTATTTATTATAATTAAAACCCGCTACATAACAACAAATGTAAAATGTAAACAAAGCAGTCAGAAATTGATCAGCTGTTTATCTTCATAACTAAAGCAGGGGTGTCAACTTAAAAATGGAACCTGTTACTGAATCACCCTGTAGTACCGATACAGGTTTTATTTAGTTTATAAACAATAGTTAACCAAAAACATAAACTCAATGAAAAGTTTCAGGTCAGTTGTAACCTTTTCTTTGCGTAGGAAGTTGGTTAAAAATAAAAGACCACCAGGATGTTAGTTAAATTAATTAACTATCGAAATTTAAACTGTTTAGTCATAACACGGCTGTTGATATACTCGTAGTTCGACATTTCTCGATTAAGGTCATGTGGTGTCATGTTGGTTCATCATTAAAATGAATTCTTCAAGCTTTTGCAGCAATATGTTCCATTTGCACTGTGAAAGTGTAGAGTTGGGCAATAACTATAAATAGCTCCGTATTTCAGTATCAGCTCATTTCACTCAATAAATTCGCATTTACATTTCCTGAGAGTCAGATTCGTCTGTTTGAACATGAACACTGATTCACTTTGTAGAATTGTTATTTCTGAGAACGTCGATAACGTCATATAACTAAATGTCTTTTTTACATTAAACCATAAGGATTAAAACCTCACTTGTACAACCAAACTCCTTGACTTAATTGAGTTCAGATTGAAGCCTTTTCTAAAAGTAGTAGACAATTGCATAATTTACAAACAGAACTATTTTTAGTTCCCTTCTTTGAGTAAGTGTGGTTAATAAGGTTTGATAAAAAGAAAACGGCTAAATGGTTTGCTCTTTTATCAAGTTTTTTTAAGTAGATAAACAATATAACGGTATTATAAAATGAAAATAAAATAGTTATGTAGACGTTGCATCCTAATAAAAATAGCCCTGCATTTTAAAATCATTAATTTGTTTTTACATAAGCATTACAATGATAAACTATCAACATACACTAAAGTTATACGTAACTGGAGAGGACTCATTGCAAAACTGCTAAGGGAGATTTAGTATTTATCGAGCTTATGTCCTTCCGTACGCTAAATGAATATTACACTACGCCATTTTTTTACGTCTAAAGTTGTGTTTTCCGGGAGTGGTTATATTTCCTTTTTGAGGCGATAACAGTTAAAAGTGTTTCATCTCGCTTTTCATTGGTGTTGAGAACAACAGTGATCGCTTAAATAACTCAAACAACTAGATCTCGTTGCTAACCTGTTTAGTGGAGTTTTAGAATAACGAAAATAGTTCGCTGTGTCTTAATGTTTGGCACGTCATTAAACGTTTATAAGGTCTTTAATTACACATTTAAAGTGAAAGTGGCGTTTTAACCACTTTAGTGTGATTGATGGTGTCTTATAGGCTAATTTATAGTTTGAAATATTTAAGAAGGATTTACTTGTGTGTAAATTAGAACAATTGAATACTCAGGTTTATTGAGTTTAATTAAAAATGCTTAACTGATTTGGCCGCAAGGCTATATCATTTTTACATCTCATACAAATAACATGATAAAGTAATAATAACTTTTATACAAGTAAAATTCAATTAATAACTAATATGAACAGAATGATTGTATTGCAAGAAAATCGTGTGTGAAAAGGTGTAATCTTCTGAAATTGGTATCCTTTTGTAACATCGCTCCCGCGCCGCGGCTGAGACAAGAGTTATTAATCACACGCCATATGATGGAGGGGAGGGGGTTAGGGAGGGGCACACATTGGAAACATATTGGAAAATATATCCTACCACGTAAGTGTATTGTAGGCCTACAAGTGATCATCGATACTCAATAAAATATAATCTATGTGAACGTAAGTGTCTCTGAGACAACCTACCTACTTGACAGTATCAATCCTTCCTTCCTGGTCATACTTATAGGATATCAGGATTTGATAATTATAATTTTCTAATGTGCTTTCTAAACCGGCCAATTTTATGGTGAGAAAATATAGCTTTAATATTTTACATACTACATTCATTATAGATTCCATATATGTAGATGCTATATCAATATACCGGGTGTCCACAAAGTCCTTGACGGATAAAAAGTAAATTATTACGGGTTTCCGCTGGTAATAGTAGACGCTTTATACACCATTAAACATCTGATTTCTTAAAGTTTTACCCACATAGGTTGGTAGCATTTGTATTCTAAGTCATGTGTTAACAATTACTAATTCACTGTCAAATCTTCAAAATGCTTCAAAACAAGACAGAAGAAATGGTTCAATGTGTTCTTTGGTTTCACCAATAACAGTTCAAAGACTTTTCAGAAGACGATTTAGAACAGATTCACCATCCATTTATACCATCAAAAGTTGGTACAACAAGCTGAAAAATACTGCGAGCGTAGGAGACCTCCAGCGTATTTTAGACTATCTAGACGAACCTTCCCCAACCGCTGGATTGGCCGTGGTGGACCAACATCCTGGCCTCCCCGCTCACCTGACATCACACCCTTGGACTTTTTTCTTTGGGGCTACATAAAAGATATTGTGTATGCTTCTCCTATTCCAGTCATGTTCACTTTAAGGACAAGAATCACTGAAGCAATGTCGACAGTAACAAGAGACATGTTATCGAACACTTGGAGAGACATAGAATATCGCCTTGATCTTCTTCGGGCCACCAACGAGGAGCACGTGGAGGTCTGCTGATAATGTTTTGTATGTAAATAAAAGTGTATTGATCACTTTATCATGTAAATAAAAGTGCAAATATCTGAAATCATTAGTTTTTATTTTATATCATTTTATAATCCGCCAAGGACTTTGTGGACACCCGGTACAATTGGTTAGTTTAACCATAGGCAAATAATAACGGATTCACGTGTTCTAGAGGGTGCTGAGGAAAATAGGATTTTTTGCAGAGCGTATACAAAACATCATGAAATGAGTTGTTAACAACTGAGATTGACGTTCACTACTACGAGTATAACCTACTTAAGGCTTATATCTAGATGCACCAGTTCGTGTACCATACGTTTGAAAAGACCCACATTTTCTTATACCCATTCTTATACCCAGAATGTTTTTAAATATAATGTTCTTATTTTTACTCAGTGTAACTGTCTTGTTTTCTGCATCGATAATTCAAAACTAGTCGTTATCGTCAAAATTTGAAATTTTTTTTTAAATAATAACCGCAATTCAGTAGGTTATAAAACACAATTAATGTTTCAAATCTGCTCCCAAAACAACGTTCAAGTTTGCGCACTCGAATGGAAAACGACAGTTCACGTCGAAGCCGAAATTATATCTATATCTAAGTTAGTTCACTAACTAGTAAGCCAACCGAGCGTGTTAAAAAAACAAGTGAGTGATGTGATAAATAAGAGAAGATGGTGGTGATTACCGGGTGTGGTGGGGGGTGGTGACACCTCGTCTAGGGAGCGGTAGAAGTGGCTGTGTCCGAGGGAGGCATCACTCTCGCCTGCGAAGGAGAAAGGACGTCGCCTGACCGTCACTGACCCGCTATTTGGCTGTAACACACATTTCAGGTTTTTATTTCTTAGACTTTGGCTTTAGATGCTTCTGGGATTGAATATTTACGTTATAGAAGGACAACCAAAGATGACATCGTCTCGCAGCCAACGATCATTTTTCATGTATTTCATTTACACCATTGAGACCACCACTAGTTAGCTTTTGATAACTGGCCACTATAATATACTATGATGTCCATCAAACGAATCTTCATTTGATTGAAGTTCGTTGTTAACGACGTTAGAATTTCTGAGGTTGAAATATTGTTATAGACTTTTTCCATTGTATTTTAGTAAACAAAAATAACACAACGTTTCGGGATCTAGAACCTGATCCCAACTTCAGATAAAAGTAGCCCAAAACATTAACCAAAACGTTAGGAAATGAACTAGACTAAAAGAAATCCGTGCAAGCTGGCCAGATTATCCTATACAATGCCGACGGACGGAGTGTGGGCCAAACTCTATGAAACATTCCTGTCTAGGCTAACCTTCTATTACGTTTATATTCAATGCTTACGCTTTGATTAAATATTGGAACAGGCTGACTTATAAACAAAACAAATGTTGCTAAGGCATATCCTGTTATCAGTTTAATGGTTGTGATATTTACACGCAGCATTAAAAAATAGAATACAAGTAATACTAAAACATATAAGATATTCTGATCCATCTTTAGGTAATTTGGCAACAGCGGAGGTCACCTATAATCAGGAATTTGTCACAGAAGTCACCTTACAGTTAGCTTAAACTTGACTCTTCTGGAAAGGCTGTGGAGGTAAGGTCCAGGAGCTCCTTAATACAACTTAATAAGTTAGCACTGCGATATGTTTACAAGATCAAACTGCAAGTCTCCCGCAGCACATTAATAGCGAGAAATACTGTAGAGCTATGCATTTCTCTCGCCACAGAGGAGGACACGTCGTAGAAAGGTGCGGTTTGCAGCTTTTGCTTCCCAACACCTCCTGAGTCAAATAGAAACACTGTATGTATAATTTATTAAAATTAATATACAAATTTGGTCCGATTGTAAAGAAATTTGGTACGAATTTTCTTTTTGTAACTTTCTAGGTTAAGTTCGTTGACCAAACCAGCTATATCGGATCAGCCGTTTTAAAATGGTGGCCATTCAAAGTTTTGTTTTGTCTATAAAATTGTAGTTTTACCTTAAATGAATATTAGATTCATCCTGAATATAATAGATTTGTATCTCCTTAATCAATCAACACAACTCCAGTCACCCTAGAACCTACTGTTTAAAATCTATTTTAGTATTTAGTCAGAATGAAGTCAGAATTTTTTAATTTTGACATTCGTAGCCTGGGCAGAAATGTATTAGTGCGAAATTATTAGAAAACAGTTTACTTAAATCAGCAGTTTAATAACTTACTAACCTAGTTTCATAGGATAGTTTCGGAGCCGACTTTGCGCCGCCGCGAGACAGCGCCACTGTCGCATTTTGTTTGGCGCTGTCATGACAACAGCTGGTTCACTCGTAATATTTTGTTATGTTTGTAAGCAAACCCGATTTTTTAAAATGCTGTTAATTCTTATGTAGGACTTGCCGAATTTGTTTTAATTTATTTCTGCACTGTCCTCTATTTAGTTGATAATTTTTCACGAAATGAAGAAATACTATTTCAAACTAACAATATTATATGATTTATTCAGTTTCCACATTAAGTTACTCAGGTAAGAATGAGATTAACTTGATTTAATCTAGGCTAGCCATTAAGGTTGATTTTTATTGCAGCGGGTGTACAGCAGTACTTTTCGTCTGTGGCTACAAGATTAATTTTTAGTGTTTAAATTTGTTTTAATCAAAGTTACCCTTGACCCAAACGTATCTATTGTTTATCCATAATTCTCATGCAGCCATTATTTATGTATTTATTCTTATTAATTTTTGATATGTATATAGGCCAATCAATTAAATTTGTCTCTGTTCTCATTTTGTACAAAGGATGAAGCTTTCAGGCATGTTAAGAAAGTATCTTAGGAATAATCAAGATCTAAGGGACATCGCTAAGAATTACGTTC
Source organism: Matsumurasca onukii (assembly GCA_018831715.1). Classification (NCBI taxonomy): domain Eukaryota; kingdom Metazoa; phylum Arthropoda; class Insecta; order Hemiptera; family Cicadellidae; genus Matsumurasca; species Matsumurasca onukii. Next base: position 90,937,172 of record CM032059.1, read on the forward strand.
GTCGATCCTGTTATCTTATTTTTGATTTTAGACCAGGTTATTAATATTTCCAAAACTCCACATTGTTTGTGCATTTTACAAGAGGTAATAACTCGAGGTGTGTTTTACTCGAGGTTGAGTGGTAGAGAGAACTTTGTAGTCCTAACTTCGCCTCGTTAAACAAGACAAACTTTACCTTTTTTTTAAACTAAACCCGCAATTTGGCAATTTGTTTACATGTACATTTAAGCACTACCCTAGTTTAATATGTTACTTAAAAATCTGGCCCCAAGCACAATATATTAAAGCTTTCGAGACTTCAACTGAAGGTTTAAAGTTGTAATTAGTGTATATGTTGTTACTTTAAACTCAAAAGCTATTTTGTGTGATCTTGTGTGTAGCAAACAAGGCTACATAAAAGATTGTCTTGCCTGTTTCGCATGTTCTCATGGTCCCATTGATGAATATTAATTGTTTTACATCGCTAAAACCATGAGTATTCATTGCAATTTAACGTAATAATGTAAACAAATTTAAATTACAACAATACAACAGCTGGAGAAAATAATCAGCTGATATAACACAGCAGATAAAGTGCACAATAACATAACCATGACAACTGGGTTTCCTTTCCCGAGTATTTTTGTAAAAGCTACTAACAATTGGTATATTTTATTTATGTTTGTTTTATTGTCTTTTTGAGCTTTTTATTAAGGAAAACCACTTTATTTAAATTTTGCTCTTAATTTAGATACCGAGCAGGTCAAACGACCGTATAAACTACTAAAATACAGGCAAAATCTAGGTTAAAATTGGTTTTTATAGCTCTTAAACAAATAAAGATACAAAATAATGTTTAATACAAAAAATGTTAATATTAAAGTTATTTTTACAATGATATGCAACTTGATATACCTTACTATTTGATGTTTTTTAACCTATTCATTATTAAAAAACAAATTAAATGTTTACATCGACTTTGAGGTTAAAAATGTTTCCAAACATGGTTTTCGACATACCGCTGAAAAGCTCGTCAAAATCTGAGAAACAATACGTAAACGCCATGTTTCTAATCGAATTGATAATTTGACTAGAGGGCGTTCCATAAACCCTTACGCGATTTATGTTTATTGCTCTAGTTTTGTAACGAGGCAACGTATCAAAAAAGTTATTTCGTCAATATGTCGAAAATTGTCTTCTGTTTAAAATAATGTAGGCCTACAATATGGTCCACCTTTGCATTTAAAAATCTCGAGTTTTAGCCCCCGTTTCCGTATTAACACACCCTGTATACTGAAATCTCCGTGTACGATTTCCAGAGAGAAAAGTTCTAGCTCTAAAAAAACTCCTATAATCCGTTTAGGACACTTTATCGTGGCTACCCGGTATATTCCTCTGTGGTTCATACTCGCCTCTCGACGCGCTCGAAAGCTATGGTTTCTTAGAAAAAAGTTCACCGCTTTATTACGGCCGTAATGTTAGCGGTGAACGTAACGGTGGACGCAACACAATATTTAAACATATGATGACAAAACATCTTTGACATGTTGTTTTTAGCTGTCAAAGTTTATTTACGTATGTAGTAATGGAAAAGCTAGACTTTTGTCTACAAAACAATATGTGTCACCTGGTGAGAAAAACCTTAACTAGTTTTCACCACTACTTTACGTTCACCGTTTTCTAGGAAACCACTCTCATCTGATTGTATTGAAAACAAAACTCACCGTCATATTACGGCCGTAATGTAGCGGTCACCGCTTTCTAGGAAACCATAGCTTTAATAAAACTATACTAGCTGTTACTTGTTTACTTTGAAATATAAGCATTTCAAAATAAGTTTATTTCAAACCAATCCACAGAGTAAATAGGACGAAACTTAATAAATAATGTAAAAAATTACTATTATTGTATGTATAACATAGGTTTGTCTCATTTAAACGAGATAAATAAAAACTATTTTTAAATTCGCGAGGATTTACAGTAGCGCTTGTGGCTACGTGTCGACTGTGTTAAATATTCAATCTTTCTTACGGTATTTTTAGTCGTATATCTAACAAATAAATGGTAGAAAACTCAGATAGAAAACGAGAACACGAAAACCGCACAGAGAGTAAAGTACTGAGCTGATGCCCTGTGACAGTGCTTAAGCACACATTCAGCACAAGGAATGAGCATTGAAAATCCACCCTGTCTACAGTAGCTCTACCGAACTAAGAGACAGGCAGGGTCTTTAACAGACTTAGTTAAAGAAATGAGTGTGCGGATCCCGCAAGCTGCTTAAACCCCACAGAGTTCTTTCTAGACAACGTAGCCTACTTATCATTGTTCCCAGCCTCTGGATTAAAAAGATTTGCGGCCTCAAGTTATGGGTTGATTCTGTCAGAACATTGTAAAAGGTACTTTAAAAGGAGGGTTGGGTAGGGATGAAGTTTCATATTGAAGTCTTAAGTTAATTAGTTTCAATTTCTAACTTAAGTGCTTAGTCATAATTAAAGAAATGTTTTTTTTATGAAAACCACTGAAAATGTTTTAATTATTTAAAACACAAAACGTTTTGTCTAAACTGTGTTAGACATCTTCAGTTGAAGACAATCTTTAAATCAATTAAATCAATCTTTAAAACATTATCAGAATCTGTATTATACAGGGTGTCCCATAAGTAAAGTGCCAGACTCTAGGAAAAGGTTATATTGGTCAAAATAAAGAGAGAATCAAGAAGAAATATTTTTCCAGAAATGCTTAGTTAACCAAATATTGGTGCCAGACTCTATTGGGGAAAAGGTTATATGGGTCAAAATAGAGAGACGGTAAAGAAGAAAAATTTTACCATAAAAAGCCACCAGAAATGCTTAGTTAACCAAATATTGGCCATTTTATTTTATATTTTATACTAACTATTTATTATCTATATTATTTAACAACTGCACAATTTGTATACGCCGGAGGTTTGGGGCCACACTTCCGCTTGTGGTAAGTTGGTAAGTTTACAATAAAATGTATTTAAATGGATTTTCAAGGTTTCCTCCAAATGACTCTATCCTTTTGCACAATGATAAATCTCATAAGGGGCGCCCAATTTAAGTTCAATTTTGAAATATAAAAGCTAAAGATGGTTTTTATCAACGTTATTTATCTATAGAGGGTGTATAGATATCTTGTAACATCACAAGATATCTATACACCGGGAACAAGCCGGTTTATTCCCGGCTTATGGCCAAGCCGGGAATAAACCTCCTTGGTTTTTAACTTTAGTGTAATTTTAAATGTACTCAATTTAATTTAATTACTAATCACCTTAAATATGTACATTAACACCGTGTTATCTAAATCAACTTGTTTGTATTTTTCTAACATTATTTCTTCCGGATAAAACATGAAACAAAAGCAGTGTGAAAGCACGTTGAAGGTGAAAGTGTCCACAAGTGAGGTGAGAAATGTGGGTCTCGTATAAGACTGGGACAAGCCATCTGCCCTTCCCACCTCTGATCCCACCCTCTCTCTCTCTCACTGCCTCTGACTGATGGCGAGCCGCGCTTATAAATGTTGCCAGGCCAATGTTTTTGAAAGGAAAACTGATGTCTTGTCACTTTTATAGATTACAGCAAACATTTCACTCCAAATATTCCAGTAAAGTGAGACGCCCGCGTTACCTGGGCAATCACGACTAGCTCGTTTGTTACCATTACAACTTGCATTTTGTCATTACTCGTTTTATGTTCCAAGGCAAATATTTTCATAATTTGAGGGAACAAAATAGTTTGTTTACATATCGTAAGATTACATACGCTTTTCAAAATACTGTACGTCCTGTTTATTAAAACTTATTTATATGTGTTTGTTTATTGTTCGTACTTAAAATTTCCGTTTTACCTTGTCCCTTTAAGAGTAACTAACGTACATAATAACATAATTATTATTCCATTATTTACGCCTATTCTGCTTTGGCTAGTAGTTTGCTTTAAAAAATCTCTTTTGTATTTACAGTGCCCGCCAAAATAAACAGTACTAAATTGAAATAGCTGTACCATTCTTCTCAATCAGCTGTGATAGCATTTAATTGTTGCAACGTCTAAGTGTTTATTTTGTCTTTCTCCTTTGAAATGGTGTTGACATCTGCGAAAATTTATTTTAGATCATTATTTTTGCTTCTACGGAATTGGACGTGCAGGTAGACCAAGTTTGTCCCTCACTGCACAAAGGTTTTAAGCGAATTTTCATAAAAATCCGCCAAGCAATGCTGTTCTGATAAGTGTCATTCAAAAATGTTGAAGAACCGGTAGGGTTTTGATTCAGTGGAAGGGCCGCTCTAGCCGCCCTATACTACTGTCTGCACAATCGGAAATCACGGTAGAGTGCTGCAGCAAGACGTGTTGCAGCCTCCAAAAAAGAAGTCTGACACGAACATCTTTAAAACTAAATGTGAGTTGTGCCTCTTTCAGAAGAATGTTCAAAAACCTTGGTTGTTTTCTTTACAAGATACAAACTGGGCAAACACTGTCCTGTAGACAAAAGATCCAAAATTCAGTAGTGCGCTTCAATGTTAGCATTATGCTACAGAAAACCTGAGTTTCTTAGTGATGTGTATGGGTTTCAGATTCATGTGCACCTTAACGGTTTACTAAACAAGCAAACAACACGTTTTCTTAGGTTCGGACGACCTGGTAAAGTTGTTGAGAGGCCACAGCACAGCAAGCGGGTAACCATGTGGTGCGCTAGTTCAGTAAGAGGCATAATTAAGCCATACTTTGTTGAAGACAGTAATGAAACTCCTAGCTCTTACTATGAATCAGGAAAGCTATTGGCCTGTTCTTGGTAGGTTTCTGAGAGACGTTAGAGGATTTCGTCGTGATCGAAACTTGAATTTCCGTTTACAATTATTGTTCTAGCAAGATGGCAAGATGGCGCAATCAGCCATACTGCTATAAACAACATTGATTTTCTTCAAGAATCGTTTGGCAACCACCTCATCACTCTTAGAACAACCTTTCCTTACCCATCCCACTCGCCGGATCTATCATCACCTCATTCATACGTCTGGGGAATGTTAAAGGAAAGGATTTTTCGCGAGGATCCACCAACTAACGATCGTTCCAACTTAAAAAAAAATACATTACGACGGATCAACAAGGTAACCTAAACCTATATTTAAAAAAATGCATCTGTGTGAGAAACATCTGACATCTGATAGTTTACGCCTTATCATCTTATTGCTTGGGCTGAAAGAAAAACATTAGCTGATTGTTTTAACAAATTATATGACTCATTTTGCGTTGGCCGGTCATATAGCTCTGCTCAAAATGCATGTTTACACAGTTTTGTCCAACTATTTGTTGACCAGAATCATGTAACATTTGTCATTGGCAGATTATGCTTTACTCTAGTTCGACCAATCGACTTGCTCCTAAATCATGTTTACGACTTCAAAATCATGTCTCCTATTGGTTAAACAAAACAGATAACCAATTGACATTGGCTAATGTTGATAAATCATGCATCATTCTGCTTTGGCCAGTCATTGGCTTGCTCCCATAGCATGCCTCTCTGATAGAACATTCGTTAATTTCTTTGGAAAATCATGTGAATACTAAATGTTTTTTGACCTTGATGTGGTTCCAACTCTTGTTCTCTCTTCCTGTTGGGTGATATGAATAAGTCAAATTTTCAGACAAAGCGTACGGTCTTGGGATCGTAATTATTTTACATAATTGGACAAGACAAAAAACAACTATGTAGTAAGTTACCATCTTGAGTTACTAAAAATTTCCGTTTAAACTAGAATTTTTGTTTAAAATCTTTACTTGTAAAGTATAAATTCCAATCTTGTACTTTGGAAATTTGGAATTATTGCACCTTTAAAGGTTCAACTTTCAATTTTTTGGTCGAGGTTTGAAAGAACATAAGTTTAGTAATGCAGCGGTCATCTTGGCAATTGCAAATTGTAATCGAGTTAAGCGAGTTTAGGTTTGGTGCGTTCGAGCTGAGATCCCCTTGTTGAAACCCATTCATCTAGGTGGAGCCGGAATCCTTGGAAGTTGCCAATTTTATTCAGTCGGTGGAAGTTAATATTTTCGAAGTGAACTAAATGAATTCCTCTTAAATTCGGCCAAACCAAGGCTAAAGATGCAAAGTACAGTCAACCCGATAGGATTTTCAATTTGTCATCTAGGGATTAGGGATCTAGGGACTTACACGTTAACTTGCGGCGCATCTTTAATATATCACGTCGGCATGCACATACCGTTGAGTTAGTTACTAAATTCAAACTAAGTAAAAAATAAAACGAAAATCTGTATGTTTACAGAAATGTGTGTAGATTTGGGCAGTGGGTCGAGCAGTGTTGATGTGGGCTGCGGAGGGGTCGCCGATCAATGGGCCGCGGTCGATGTGCTTTGTTGTCAAAAGGTGAGTTTTTGACCTTCTCTTAGAATGACGTCAAGCGTCGGGTCATGAGACATTGACTGGAACCATTAGTTACAGTTAGGTCAAGGACGTAACCCACTATACATCTCCACAATACGAGTATAAATTTCGAGAATAGAACAAATGTATTTACCCGAATTTTAAAAATTGAAATCCCAACAAAAGCTATGAATTTTATTTTAGCGGTGCCGTATGGAAATACTACCCACGTCACTGTTGCTGTCTGTGTAGTGCTCGTCATGGCATGTTAAGAGCTAAGCGAGACGACTTCGATAAATTTCAGGTATTACACCTTAAAGGCTGAAAACTCCGCAACTAATAGCCAAAAAGTAATAACATGTTCCAACATAAGGACGTTACAACTGTGGGATTAGAGCTGCTGTATGTTTCAATACCTTGTATCATCAAATAACGATAACATCGGCTGCGAACTTTCCCGACACAGCTGGCTGTGGAACATTCACCTATTGTACACATTTCCCTTAAAGTTGACAACATTGCTGTCAGAACACTTGGTAAGTCCGTTAAGTTTGTTCTTGATCTTAAATATTAAATTCATTGTAGTGAATAGTTGAATTCGTAATATTAGTAGTTCTATTTGTATCTGCTTGCATACATACAGTGGTAATGACCAAAGTTAAAACACATCAACGTCAACGTGGGTCCTTATTGTGCAAACAATCCTTTTTCAGCCTCAATAATGTGTATTCAAATAAATTATTCAAAACTAAGCTGTTTAAAAAGGTAAAAGGTCAAGTTAAATTATGACGTGACGATCAGCAGCTAAAGTGCAGTGGCTTAGGACACGCTGGATGGCGGCATGCCAAATTGGTTGAAATGAAATGAAAAAGTGTTTATTTATGTGGCGAGGTTAGGACATTATAGTCCTCTATCCACTCAACCACGTTAAATATGTACAAAAAATCATACTTATTACAAATATGTTACATAAAATAATTGAAAATTAGAAATTTTAAGTATAAGATAAGAAAACTTAACTAAATTTATAAAAGTTTACAAACAAATTGATTTAATATATAGCACTAAACCTAAATAACAATCACACCAACCTTTCATACAATGCACTTCCATAAACGCACACCAACGATCCCGACCACCCTACCACAGCCTCCGCAGCATTCCGTCCCTGAGGCCAACTCCCCGAGATTCGATTGATTTAACATTATCAGGAAGGGCGTTCCAAAGGCGACATGATGAGACAATAAATGGTTTTCCAAAACCTGATGATCCATGCAGAGGAATCGACAACAGAAGAGCTCCTCTTCGAGTATTACGGGAACTTATTTGTGACAAAAATGTGAATTGGTCAGAAAGGTAAGTAGGATTTTTTAGTCTGATGATAGTGTACAGTAGAGTTAAAATCTGAAACTCTAAAGTTGTTATGTACTTATAGTAATGCTACAACCATTATATAACGACAGTGTCTGATTTTGACCTTTTGGTTCCCTTGTTGGAGAGGAGCTAAAAGAAGGTAAGACAGGAATTTTAATCTAGCTTAAAAACTTTTGATATTTTTTGTCGTGGGCTAAAAAAGTGAATCACATTAATAAAACTACCTTGCTCTAGAAAAAAGTGGCATTCAAATTGTTCTGTACAAAATTACCTTTAACTTGATACCTATCACAAAACATCTGACTCTTTTCAAGATTGAGTGTTAGAGATTTATTGACTTCGTTTCGTTAAATAGGACAAACCTTTCACCACCACTCATTGTCACCAATAAAGTCAAAATATCTTTATTACATACTTCATTAAGAACAATAATGCGTCAAACTCTAATTGCAGAAAAATAAGATGCACAACTGGCAGCAAATAAAAAATCTAACACAAAACTTCAAACTTGGGAAATTTTATTGAAATTGAAATATACGATACAAAATATAAAATACATATTATTGTTATGCATTATGATTGCATGTGTTATAGTTATACACCGTGTCTCAAAAAAAAAAACTAAATAACTTTCAAAACTAATAAAATGTACATGGATACACATATATGCAGGGTGAGTCTCTGCTGAGTGCATTAATTTTAACAGTAGATTCTACTCTTTGAAATAAACTAAAATAAACAATACGCCTATATATCTGACTTCAACCGTTTAGCTGTAATGGCGTGTTTTGTGGTTTTTTACTACACGACTTTGTACTGTTAATGTGACTAAAACCCAAAATGTGTTAATAACAATAATAGTAATACCATTTTAAAATAAAATTAAATTTCCTATAAAATAAGTACTGTACCAAAATCATAAGGCCTTTTTACTTTTCGTAAAATTACTTTAAAGTTAAAACACGTGTTTACATATTTGTTTCTTCAATTTTCAAGGCTTGATTAAACTAGCTACAGTTTTTGTATTGTCATGTCCAATTGCACAAAATACGTCCTTATTTTTTATCTTTAAAATGGTGTAAGATTATTTAGGGGTCATTAGATAAAAAATCTAAAATTTCGTAAAAGTTTTGTCACAGTACAGAATTAAAACAAATTAATTTTAAAAACCAAACCAATAACTGAACCTGTAATTATCCTTTACCAGCTGAATCGGTTGAATACATCGGCTGATTGGAAGATAAAACGATAAAATCAGCTGATTTCAAATTGTTGTATTGTTGAACTCTACAGTACAACTACGCCCAAGAAAGAGGCTCCCCATGAATGTTCAGTTCTGCTGCTTGATCCAGCAGTATGATCGTCGCGAATGAATTCTGGACGAAGGTCTACCTCATGCATGGGTCCTTAAGGTTAGTTAGCGGAGAAAAATGGAGTTCTTTTAAAATTCAGATTTTCCGGAATTTTTTCTTTGGGTAAATTGTTGTTTTACAACCACTTTCGTTTAATACCTAAAAGTGTTAAAAACATGTGTATTTTTTACTTGCATTTTCCCATAACAACTACTTTTCAAAAAGTCCTATAACTCCCTAAATACTTTCTTAACTGCTAACAAAACAGATACAACTCATTTTCTACTTAAATTAAAACTTAACGGAAACACCTTTGCCCGAATTTCACTATTTCGTTGTAAGTTTTGTGTTTGCAAATCAAGATTGGTAGCATTGAAAGGGCTTTGAGTGTTATCATATTTATGAGTGGCAAAAGTATTTATCGTTTTATGATGGTTCAGGCAACGTTCAGAATCCGTGTGCAGATATCACAGACAACAGAAGGTTATACCAGCTGTTTGCTATTGCAGCCAATGGCTTGAACTGAAACGCCATTACACAAGGAACCCTAAGAACTAATACGAAGTTTCACTATTTCCCCCTCCTTTCAAAATCAATTTAACATTTTAGTTAGAATTCGTACCCTGCATGCTTTTGTTAAAGCATTATTGTTATCTTCAGTATTTTTTTATTTGTGTTTTCTCCACAGTACAATGTATAGATCTAACAGTTAGTACATTTTTAAATGACTACAAACCTACTTTTTCCCGGAAACCAGAAATTGACAGTTTCCGAGCGATGCCTACATTTTCAAACAAATTATTTGATGAGGTTTGTCTTTTCAACACATTTTGAGCCTCGTAGTAGAAGTTCGATGTTAAATTGAAACTCTGATAAATGCGATACCTACATTCAACTAGGATTGTAAAATCAGCAATGAAAAGCTGAAAATGTTAGATCTGCCTCACCACTCTTTGTGAATCAGGACCGGAAACAGTGAGCTCTGATTACTGACTGTTCACATCAGTTCAGTTGTGTCGTCTCTTACTCTTCGCTCGATTAATTCCTAATGTTTTATTTAATCTAGTAACTCTTACTTTTATGTTAAACAGATACTAAACATTGGATCATTGAATATAATTACCAATATGCGTAATTTCACAAATATTTTTGTATACCCTCTAAACCGTTACAATGTTACCTGTTGTGTTTAAATCCGCCCAATTTATTTCTGGGTGAGAGCTAGGTATCTCTGGTTAATATTATTTTAAGTAAACATACTACACACTTGTATACTTGAAACTAGTATCATCCAGTACACTGTAGATCTCGTGTAAAATAAAAACTTGGTTGTTTACTTACCATGTTCACCACATACTTAATTATTAGTCCCCAACTAGATTACGGGACGTCAAAATGAATTGCTTGAAACCCTCAGCTATTTATCCATGAGTTTATCACATCACAATCGTGATCAGTGCATGTACGAGTAGGTCTAAATGTTCCCTTCATTTATATTAATTTTTATCTTAGTTTTTGAAACAAAATATATCGTGTGTAAGTCATTCAAATGTATGCATTGTACATGCTTGTATTATACTTTTTTATGTTGGCAATTATAGTTGAATAAATTAATAGCCCTTTACATTCTTAAAATAACAATGTTTAATTATTTTGATTTTTTAATAGATGGCAACTGAGAAATTTCTTAGCGCATCTTATCAGTCAAAATTAAAACATTTAATGCATAGTGGATGCTTTATCTAACTCAATGGTAAAAGACTACACTAATGGAATATGGCGGCCTACGGCTGCTTAAATGGAAAATTCTAATAAATTAGCCAGTACGTTTGTAAATATTTGATGTAGAATGAGTTTTCATTGTGAGTATAAGTGGAAAATGTTCAGCTTTCAAAATAAATATGACACCTTCATCGCAACTGTATGAAACTGTTTATGGATTGACTATGTATCTGTTTACACTCACTTGGGATGTCCTGCGCAGCTTGACTGGCTCACTAGGAGCGGGTTTCTGACACACACTCTGACTCCTGCTCAGCTGTTTATGTGACGTCTCCTTCTCTGGTGTAGATGGTAACGTGCAGCGCTCAGGGGTGTCCACTACCTCGTTCTCACGTAGTGACGTCAGAGAGCTGGACCACTCGGACTGGAATTTGCTAATCGATTGAAGCCCCTATAACGACAACAGTTGCAAGATTGTAGGCGTTGAAACTCTTTTAATACATTTGACCGCTAGAGCATGTTCGTATCAATGTAGTAATTATTTGATAATAAACCGATGACACGGAGAAGATTTTCAGGTCTTATAGTGTTTGTAAAATAGACTCTAGAAAGAGACAAAATTCCTAAACCCTTGAAACTTTGGTTAGAATGATGACATTAATGTCGTATAGAAAGAAAGGTTACATCTAATGATCTTTTAACTAAATTATCTACGAGTTACCTTAAATAAATACAGGATGTCCTTGAAATCTCTGGGAACGTTTTAGACATTATTTATGAAACAACACGAAATATCATACTTAAAAAGTCCGTAGCTATTCACACATCATTCATTTTTCGTTTTTATTGGTAATGATTAACTAAATATACTTACAGTGTTACTTATAATTTAATACTACTCAACAAACTTGGGAAATGTCATTAACATATTTCAATCAATGAAACATCTTTGAAAGATTATATATATTTTACACACAATTTACAAGTCTAACTTTTAGCCAGCTATGTAACAAGTCTCACGATGTCTGGTTAAATTAGATGCGTTCATAAATTACGAATATTTGTGGAAAAGTTTGAATGTTTTGGCCCCAGCCACATCTTCCGGCCAAACCTAGTTTTAACCCGCTTTTGACCACGGTTTAAAGCACTAAGGTGCGTCAAAAGTGTGTATTGTGCCACGTTTCCCCTCATACCTATGTTTCTCTTTCTACAAATCTTCATTAAAATGCAGTGTAAGCAAACTATTGGTTGCCGTTTAAATAACTTAAACTGCCGTCCCAACTGCTAGGCCTAACTTTGTTTAATTAACTGGTTGCCATATGTAAAACTATTCCCAAATAAAAAGTAAAACATTGACAACAAATTGTGGCTGAGCTAATTATGAGTTAGTTATGAACTTTTCAATGTAATATTTTCTTTTGTCATCGACCCAGAAACTATTCCTAAAATATTCGTATCCTAAATTAAAGTTACATTAGAAGAAACAACAAAATAAACAAAGACCTGGTTCCAACTTTGCGAGCGCACCATGGTGGAGCCATCGTGAGATCTCCTCCACTTGCCTGAGCGGAACTGAGCGAGTTTGCGTCTGAGGAAGGAGAACTCGCCACTCTCAGGCCTGGGCACAGGAGTGACGTCACTCACCCTCTGGCTACCCCCGGACCGACCCTGCCCCTTCGGCTGCGAGGCCAGGGTCATCCTCCTGGAACAACCATCGAGCTCAATCAGTGGCGACCTAACCACTATATGCGTTCTGAAACGCTCTACCACAAGGTCAGCTCTGTTGTAGTTTTGAGAAGCAAGCGCGTTTTATTTATAGGCTCTCTTCACCGGCATCTTTAAATTTAATTAATGTTTTGGTGTGCTATTTGCTCTTATGCATGTCTATGAGAAAATGTATATTTGATGGATAATATTTGTTTAGATTTGTGCCATCACAGAAAACACCTTTTGGGTAAGCAGTCCAAGCCCAAGTGCCTGCGTTGGGAATCGATCGTGACTCACCTCACCAAGAGCACCAAGTCATTTAGTCGTCTAGTCAAGTCAAATCAAGTCATTTAGTTCCCTTTATAAGAGTAAAGGTTGTCTGATCTAACTACTAATTTATGGTAAGTTACAACTTCTCTTAATATATTGGGCGTTAGTTAAGTTGATTGTTAAGTATTAATTAATTTGCTTGATAACAATGATACATTGTATAACTAATATTTCATATGAAAAGTTACCAACTCGTATGTTAACTCAAGAAACAAATGAAATTCGTAAGTTTATTAATGAAACAAACAACATTTATGTACATACTGTACAAATAGGTTAAACCTCAATACAATCAGACTGTATACAATGCAATCTAGCTGCAAGCTCTCATACGAGCTGTGATGTCACACTCTCAGCCACTCAACACCGTTTCGCTTTTAGGCTTCAATCAACAATCCACCTCTAGCTCAGCCTTCATTAGGTCCAGGTGTGGTTCAGCTCTTTAATTGTGTTTTAACAAGATGTAGGAGGAGTAAGAATAAAATTATGGAAATAAGGTTGTTTGAAGGCCGGCCTCATTTCGCCCCTTGACATTAGCATTGTAATGTCAGACAGTGTTCAGTGTTCTTGTGAAACTTGTAGCTCATTATGCGAGAGACGTCAACGATCCCTGAACTTTGCAACTTAAGTACCGGTAATCCTATAATACAAAGCAGTATAATACTCGTATTTACTATCGAGAAAAAGTGCTTGATGGTAAATCGTTTCTTAAATTCTTGGGTTTCCTTGTGACTATATTTTTAAGTGTCAACAAAATTCGTTAAAGTTATTTAGGCTCATGAAAACAAAATTATAATTTTATAAGTATTTGAGACGAGAATGTATATTTTGTCAATACGTTCAAACTATTAGTGAGAAGGGCCCCAAGGGTTCTCAAGGTTTATAAGACTATGGCATATTAATAAATGAGACATGTTCACACTTAATTCAAAATGTGTGTTAAAATGTTTAATTCGTTAATACCATTAATTTTATTCGATAACTTCATCAATAATTAATAAATGAGATACTTTAACACTTTTCAAAGTTTGAATTAAAATTTGTGAAAAGTATTAAGAATTTCCCTTATGTTATATAATTTGTAATGTCATATGATTTTGAATTTTAACACTGACTTATAGTAAATCAGGGTAACAGCTGGTTCTTCAAAATTGTATAATTCAAACTGCTGAGTCAAAAACAATGTTTACTTAGTCAATAATTTATAATATTAGAACATTTATTCAAATGTATTTCTCATTTTTATTTGCATCATGACAAAAAGTATTGTTCATCACTCGGCCCGTAAGTGTCTTTTTCACCCTCGGTCATTTCAAGTCCTCGGCTGCGCTTCGGATGTGAAATTGACCTCGTGTCAAAACCCTTAGGATCTAGTGAAGAAATGTACTATTCTACCTTCATCCGTTAAAGAGTGTGTAAATAATATAACAAAACATGGGTGCCTAGGTCCAGGGTAATTTTTTAGCAATCAACAACTTTTAGATCTCGCATACATTTTCTCCATAAGGCACCGAACTGCCGCTCATAAGCGTTTACATGAACTTTTAATATACAGTACATAAGTTCCAATTAACAGTACAGTTTTACAAATACTGGGTTTTTATGATGAGTGCACTAATACGCCACATAAGGAATTTCTATCTTTTGAAAGCTGTCTTTTGAAGCTATCTTTTGAAAGAGACTTTTTCAAACAACTTAATTAGGCCTACCTCCTGGATTTGACAAGGACACCTACTTGTCAGTTCTTTGTCTAAGCTTTAATAATAAACAAATATTCTTCAAATAACAGATGACGGTAGAAACATCGATGCTGGGTCTTGAACTAATAGCAACACGGATTATCTTGTACTAAACTACTAGCTTTTGTATTACTGTACTAGGTAATTTCATTTTAACTAACGTTAACATAGTTTATGACATTTTACAACCAAAATGGGTTTGTACTTTACATTGGTTGAAACTTCATTATACAACATAGTATTTTGTTTTGAATATGATAAAATGTATTCTCAAAATGCTCAGTATTCAGCTCGGAAGTGTTAGATACAAGCTGTATGTTAGAGCCAGCAGCTGCTGAGCGCTGAGGAGTGAATCAGCACACAGATAACATTGTGCCCGGATATTGATTGTGTACACAACACTCAGCTGACTCTCTGGACAATGCTGCCTGACAGCATATTTCACACCCCAATCAATCACTCTTCACAACATTTAAGTTTTCTTACATTTTACTCTGTCGGAACTATCAGCGCTGCTTTTGAGAAAAGCTTCTTTTTCATGATATATGTTGTATCGGTATCTTCCGTTTACGCTCCTAAGCGCCCGAGGTTGTCGGGCGATGAGTTTCATGATAGGGCCAAACTTGTCGTCGGTTCTTTGTCTACAGTTACTCAGGCCCAAAAAGCTCTCAACTAATCACTGCTCAGCTCAGAATGATTCCTGCATCAGTTTTGTTTCTAAATGGGCTCGTATCCAGCCTCCATAGTTTTATACTCAATTTCAGTTTTGAAAATTTGATGCATTTTAGTCAATGTTCTTTGATCCGTTTTAAACCATCTAAGCACATTAACTACATTAAGGTTACATTGTCGTTCAAAACTCTTTATCATGGCTCGCCTTCTCCAACATAGGTTTAGCTTACGTATAAAATAAGTCACTTGCCTTTTTACTGTAACACTTAACTATCTTGGTCTTTGGGTATAGATTCAGTCGAGAACGTCGGCTAGTTTAGTTAGTACTTCGACGCTGTATACCAAGATAGTAAAGTGACTGTATTGACTGTAGAAGCTGTTTAACTCACGTGCTTTATTAACAACGGAAGCAATGACAATCAATAACAGGCAGTTCAATGCCAGGTCAGTATTCATTTTTGGCACAGCCTAAAGTAATCCGTTCAAAGAGTGTCATTAAATTTAATATATATATTGTTTATTTTGATCAGACTAATTAAGTTATTGATTTAAAGTTACATTATTTTTAAACTTGAAAATTTACTGAGCTGAGTACTTTACAACTTCGGACAATCGAGTGAAAAGGGATAGTACATGAGGCCGTAATGAGTTTTAAACGTACGTATTTACAGAATGGTTAATTTACTAAGGGGCAAGTAATAATTGCATCAACTCAGCTGTAGATTTGACAGATGTGCGGGAGCAGTGTCCCGGGGGAGGGCGGGGGTTTGTAGCAACAAAACTCACCTCCCGCGGGAGCAGAGTTCATGTTGACCTCATGTTCACCCTCTACACATAGCATCTTCTAACCAGCAGCTATCAGCGGAGTTTCTTTTATAGTCAGTCGCATTCGAAAGAGTTTCTATTGTGCACAAATCCTGAGATAAAAATGCAAACTCACAGTAATGTTATCTTAGATTAATTATTCGTTGCGTGATATGTTAATTTTTCTCCGGTATTGTTTATTTCTTGTAAGAGAGGTGGAAAGCTACAAAAGGGGTTTCGTACAGTTCAAACAACTTTAAAATACTGCAGAAACTAACTTTTGTTGTTAGTACTAACTTGTTCGTATCGCGTAAGAAAACATTCCTTCCCTCTAAAAAAATATAAATCGGGTTAGATTTACTTAAACCTATTCGTTACCGATTTCAAAATAGGCTACAACAAAGAAGACATCACTCAGGGATTGAATGTCTTACTTTTAATTTTCGATTACAAGAGAGTTTAAATCTAACGGACTATAATAAAAGATACCGGTAGCAAAACCGGAGATTGCTGTACAACACAATTACAAGTGTATTGATTTATTCTGAAGGTGAACCTTGCCTACAATCGCGGCCAGGGCCAACTGTACTCTCTAAACACGTGTATGTCGACAAAGTGTATGCTACAGTTCTTTAATAACGACTTAAATTTAGTAGTCATTGAAAATATTCATGATGTCTGAAGTTTAAGTTGCTTAATATTTATCCTACGTTTATACGATTTATGTGTTAGTAGCTTTTGTACGTTTGTTGTTATGTACGGTTTTTAACATCGGCATTGCTTGCCTCGTGCTGGCAGTGCTGATTGCTGACTGTGGGTTTCCAATACTGTGTGCGTCAGCAGAGTTGACCTACGGGGTACAACTGTCTGGGAAGACAGTCTGTCTTCAACCTCCAGCTTAACATCATCCCTGACCGAGACCTCGCCCCAGGGACCGACTTCAAAAGGACGTCGAGTTTCGAGTTTCGTTGATCGCATCTCCTAAGTTAGGTACTCTAGGGTTTAGGGGCCAAACGTAAATACCATTCACAACTTATTTCAATTTCATTAATTTAGTAGTATTCAATTGATTTTATTTAAAGTTCAGTTTAATGGTAATTTTTGACTTAATCTAATTAACGTTTCATTCAATTCCAATTTTCTATTTTAAATTTACTTATTTGATTTAAAGTTTAGCTTGTAATAAATCTTATTAACTAAAATTAGTCATTATCATAAAAGTTGTGAATGGTAGCTTGTTCCTCAGTATCGGTTCTCATCTCTTGTCATTGAATCTTATATTTGAAATTGTAATATAAATTTCCTGTGAACCCTCACTGCAAGTATTTGTTCAATTAAATTTATTAAACTTCTTTGTTTTAAAGTATTTTATTTAACCTTAAACTTTAAACTAATCTTCAGAGTGTTGAGGTTAATTCTTGTGCTATCCTCAAAGGAAGCTACAACCCCTATGTTTTAAGCTCTATTTGGGGGTAGTGCAGGGTTAACTGACACATTAACTGATAATATTAACACAATTCATCTTATTGAATAAAGTTTAAGCTAACCTTGCCTCAACTGAAAGTTAAACCGTAAATGATTCTTGCATATAACAAAAGTTTTCAACTAAGGCCGTAAAGATGATACAGAAGGAAGAAATAACACTAATTAATAATACTATGTATTTCGTTTGAAAAAAGAGACATCACAATAAGAGCTCTTATTAATAGATTAAAAATTAATATTTACCATATTAAAGGGTACTATTTAGAAACATCAAAAACAAGGGCCACAAGATATTGCCAATAACTTCAATCAATATTATGTTAAAGTAGGGGATAGTAAAAACCAGCAAAAGGACACTTCTTCTTTAACAGACAACACTAATGCAAATGCTGAAGTGAGTATTAAAAATTCAATTATTAAAATTTTAAAAAACCTAAAATCTTCTAGTGCAAGTAATATATAAGAAATATAAACAACTCTGTTGAAATCCATAAACTTTGAAAAAGCTTATACTTTAACTTATTAAATAGATTTTTCTATTGAATACGGAACATTTCCTACATTACTAAAAACAAATCCGGCCAAAAATTTGAAGAAAAAAATTATAGACCAATTGCTATATTATCATCTATAAGTAAAGTCTTTGAAAAAGTTATACTAAGCAATCTCTCTTCTTTTCTGGAAAAAATCAATATATTACCCAATAACCAGTTTGGATTTAGGAAAAATCTATCAACAGTACAAACTATGTTTGAACTTTCAAATAACATTATTTCTTCTTTGATCAAAATAAAAGAGCATTGGCTTTATTCTTTAACTTACAAAAAGCTTTTGACATGGTTCCTCATGTCAATCTACTTAGAAAACTCTACATGATAGGTATAAGAGGACTAGCCCTAAACTGGTGTCAATCATATTTAACAGAAAGAACTCAAAAGGTGGAGGTAATGTTTAAAAGTTACAACACTGACACTATGGAGAAGGTTTTATCCTCAGAGCTTCAAACAAAAAAAGGAGTGCCACAAGGTTCCAATTTGGTCCCGATTCTATTCATAATATGCATGTACGATTTTAAGATTCTTGAATCAAAGTCAAGTATATTCCTATTTGCTGATGACACAGCAATGACAATGTCCCATGATGATGAGAAAACGCTTGAAGAAAAAACATGTAAAGAAAGAAATATGTTAATCGATTGGTTTTCAAATAATGGATTCAAAATTAATTCGTCAAAAACTAAATATATAAATTTTTCTATTAACAAAAACAACTTAAAAATCAGATTAAAATAAATATTCAAAAAGAATTGATTTAATAGAAAGTAAAAATGTCACCTATTTAGCATTAGTTATTGATAACCGAATGAATTACAAAGATCATGTGGAATATATATCAAACAAATTATCAAAATCATTATTTCTAATTAAAAGACAACCCAAATTTTGTTCCAAATCTTGTTGAATGTCTACCACTCATTATTTATTTCAAATTTAAAATATACTATACCCATTTGGGGAAGAACTTCGAACTTAAAAACCTTATTTATTCTGCAGAAAGCAGCTATTAGAGCAATTTTTAATCTAAAAGCTTGAGAATCTTGTGAAGAAATATTCAAAATAAATAAATTATTAACCGTTCCAGACATATATATTTTTGAAACAATAAAATTTGCCAATGAAAATCCACAATATTTTACACTTGAAACTACAAAATTAAAAACCTATAATATCAGACCGAAAAATCTATTGGAAAATATATTTCATAACAAAACCTTTTACGAAAAACATTAAAAGTTCAACGCCATCAAACTTTATTAACAAGTTACCTCAAGAAATAAAATTTGAAGACAACCTTAAGAAATTCCAAAATAAATCAAAAGAATATTTAATTAGTAAGACACATTACTCCACCAATGATTATTTGGAAGGTAATGAAGACTACATTAGTTTCTAGTTTATAAATTCCATTGTAATTGCTCATACAATTTTATTATCTACAGCAATAAATATTTATTTATTTATACGAACAATAATCTAAATTGATAGGTATTCTTCGTTTTATGGATCTAACATTGGGCAAGGAAAGGTTTCATTTATTTAATCAGAATAGCGTAACCATACAACTTACAGCAGTACTATGACAATTACCGTTCCTAACTCGCCTCCAGGATTGTATTTTCCAGAGAATCATTAAATTGCTCACTTACTGGGTTCCTCCTCTCTCGTGTCCTTTCGTCATGTACCGAAGAAGTGCCACTTTCGGTTTCATTATACTCTACCGAAATCTAGTCTGGTAGATACACTAGACTGCACTGTTTTGTTTCGTTCGTTTTTAAATTATTTTCATTGTGTCAGGCAGTAAATCATTAATTTGTATATATAGTACAAAATATATCCTACTTGAAACTAAAACGCCTGTTCTTTATGCTTCCTTTATACCAACAGTGTCGGTTTTCTATGTAGTTGGCATTGTATCAAAAATCAAACATGCATTTAGATGTTGTTCACTAAGTGACTAGAGTACACAAAGTGGGCCAGTTGCTGCAGACGAGAGTATTGTACACACAGAGGAACACACAACAGCACTGGAAACCACTTTGTTCACAGGACAAACTCAACCCTTTCACTTCAAGCAATCTAATTAGCCTACAAATTCTCATAATTCGTTTATCTTAAGTAAAACACATATATATTTTCTTTCATTTGACTCATATACTTAAGTGTGTATAATTTAATAATACTATAGATATCGATAGCTCTCTACAATAGCCGATTAAAATAAAGGTGTTTTTTTGCTCGTACGTTTTTGTTAGAAATATATATTATTAGAAACCCTTTTACCGTGGTCTTGGTTAGGATATGTACCTCAAATGAGCGTTAGCAATAATTGAACTGCATTGTCGATGTTGTTAATATTTCCCTAAGGTTTCTATCAAACAGGTTCGATCTTGTTTAACGGTCGCGTGAAGCTACAATCTGATAGGGTAAGAAGTCAATTTCTTTGAAGTGTTTCCAAAAGTTTTCCACGTTAAATAGTTTTCCACTCTTTATCCTTTAGAACCGAATGCACAATTTGGGGGTTGGTAAAGGTAAACACAACAGACATTGGCAGGAAATGGGCTTGTATTAAGGAGCAAACACCCGACTGCGTAAAAATGTAGCTATTCAATAGACAAGATTTTTACACTATCCGCATTGTCAATAGTGCGACTTAACAAACCAACTATAGTAGAAATTCGATAGTTTGTTGGCTATTTTGGGACCGAAGGGGCGTTGAACTATATAGTAAAATTTTATCACAAAGAGATATTTAAATACCCTAATAACTTTTTATTTAATGGGTAAATTGTTTAAAGTAAGACAAACTAACTTAACTGTATAATATGTCTTGCATAAATTATAAAATACTCGTATTTTTTCATTCTTTACCAATCACTTGTACTATCATCAACACCGTAGGTATCGAACGGTAGGCCTCTTATCTTTTGTATTCATTGGTCAGTATATACTAATCACTTATCAGCTTACACGAGCTACAATAGATATTCTATCTATTATAATCAAAGCGTGCAACATTGAGTTTGAAACCACTGTGAATAGAGCGAGTATTCATTAATCAATGGATGGTTGCAAGATTGTTATCTGTTCATTTATCTTAACTGTTGTAATCGTAGTAGACTCGCCGTACCACCCTTCATCACTGGTTATACATCCTTTGTGTAGATAAAGTGTGGGTGTATTTGTATTGCAGAGGCGTGGATGTACTTTAGCACAAAGGAACGTGACAGAATCACACACTAATATACAGTACCAGTAAATAAAGCTAATGAAATGTGGCTAATCAATGTGTGTAATTTCGTGTGTTCCTCGGAGTAATTGTTGTAACATACTAGCCTCAGTTCATTAACATGTGCCTACACTTAGATTTTTAGGATTTAGGTCCAACAGAAGGCATAACGGAATAGATATTTGCATGAAGGTATAATTTTGCGAAATTCCAACTCTTAAAGGTTTTGTTTTAAATGCTCTACGCAAAGGTATAAATTGTCAAATAACTTTTATCGACACAGTTTATTTTCCCAAGTTATTGAGCTCAAGTACAACTACGCATTGTACTTGCCATAATACTTTGATAGTATACAGAGTAAATGGTAAATAATGTTTATAATTGAACAGATTCGACCTTATTCCAAAGAAATGTAAAGTAACCGAAAAACACACAATGTAGCCTACTGCATTTATTGTAGTCTTAAAGTACGAATTTAAATTATAGTATATTTCATCACTAGGTCCTTAAGTGTGTACAAGCGTCAACAGTGGACTGACCAGATCGGAAGCCAAATTGGTTGTCCGCCAGTCGGTCCCCCTGAAGATTCTATTTTGTCCACTAGTCTTTTGAGCAACAAGTGCTTTAAAAGCTTTCCAAAGGTATCCAGAAGACAGAATGGTCTATAAGATGAGGGCAGGGTTTCTGGTTTTCCTTCGTTTTTGAGGAGGACAAGTTTTGCAACTTTCCACATTTTTTGAAAATGTTTGTTGACAAGTGCATGCATGGTCCATGGCCCTAAGAAAGGCATCGAGTTTCACCTCCATGACGAGTTTTACAATCTCTGGAGGAATTTGATCAGGTCCTAAGCTTTACTTCGGTTTTAGTCTTTTGCTTGGCAATTTCAATTCATCTTCGTTAAAGAGTGGAATCTCAGTAGCTGCAATGTCCTTGTAGTCCACAGTTGGGTGATTGGGAAATAAAGTTTCCACCACTCGCTTCAACATATCATCTGCTAGAACCAGGAGAGTCCTACCAAGCTTTCTTGTTACAATCATGTAGGCGTCCCCCCAAGGAGCTTCACCTGCACTTTCACAGAGTTCCTTCCATTTGCATTGTACGGATCTTGAAATTTCTCTTTTCTCATTTCTCTTTTGGCTGTCTTCTGGGCCGAGCCAACTCCTCCTTGGTCTCCTCTGAGGCCGCTCCTCTAGTGTGTTGATTCTCCCTGGTAAGTTGTCTCCGAGCTCTCAGGCATTTCCTTCTCGGCTCTGCAAATTCAGCAGACCACCAGTACGCTGGTTTTCTTCTTTTCAAGTTTTCTTGATCTGCAGACTATAATTACATGCCCTTATTACTGACTTGATTAGGACTTCTGGGTTTTGTATGTTGCTGCCAAGTTCTGTGTCCAGCACAACCTGCAATCGCTCCAAACCTGCAGTATTTATCTTCCAGCCCCTTGCTTGGGTAGTCTTTTTTTGTGGCTGGCTCTTCACTATAATCTCAATACAAAGGTGGTCGCTCTGAGTCTCCATATCTGATACTGGAATTTACCTTGCTTATTAGTTCCTCCAAGCAAAAGGTTAAATCCAGTATAGATGTAGAGTTTCCTCTCACAAAAGTAGGTGACGATCCTCTGTTCAAGCAGAAAAGGCAGAGTGCCGCAGCTTAGTCGACCAGGTGCCTTCCTCTACCATCTTCCCTGGTTTCACGTCATTCTGGCGATTTGGCATTATAATCGCCTGCAACAAGAACTGGTTTTTTACTACTCCTATGATCAGCCAGATCATCCAATGCTTCTTCAACTTCTTCTGCAGGCCTGTTGGGCGAGAAGTAACAGCTGAAAATTTGCAGTTCGTTAGTTCTATAAATACAAAACCTTGGCTCTCTCAGTTATCACAAATAGCCTTTCCTCTGGTCCAAAGCAAGACGGCAGTGTCTTTCTCCCTGTCTGTTCTCCAGTTTGCCTTTGTCACAAATCTTTGATTAGGTCCGCTAACCACTAATATGTCTGCTTCCAACTGCTGGGCTGTTGCACAGAGAAGATTTTGGGCTGCTTTGCTCCTATCAACATTCAGTTGGAGTATTTTGTACATTGGGTGATGTTATATCTTCTGTGTTATTGTCTCCACACCTTTTTGAACTGCATGTGTTTTTCTTATGTCCTTCCTTTCCAGAGTTAAAGCAAGCATTTGTTTTGTCTATTCCTTGGCATTTCCGTGCTAGATGCTCTGCTTCCCAGCACCGGAAGCAACGTAGCTGTTTCTCCTTCATCTTCTTCTTCCATCAGGTTCTCTGTCTCCCTGACTCAGTTTTATCTGGAGTGGTCAGTGTTGCATTAGTTATTTTCTCTACTGATTTTGTTTTGACTGGCTCAGGTGTGATTAATCTGCCTAGTTCTATCTCCTTGACTTGCTCTTCGAGTTGTGTCATAATGGTGCCCAGGCTTTGCAGGTCCTAACTTTTTCTCTTCATTTCTGACTTGGTATTAGGATTTTTCTGAACTAGGGATAGAAGCTCTCTAATTCTTTTGACCATCCTGAGCCTCAACAAGTTCTTCTCTCTCAGCACCATGTCACTGTCGTGAGGCGATCCCTCTGCTTTTCTTTTCTTGCATGTTGTTGAAATTGGCGTGTTCTAGTCTATCCAGTGAATACAACCGTTTTTTAGGAGGAGACCTGCTGATACTTGTACATCTGGAGTGCTGCAGCAAGTGCTTTCTCAAACTCTTTTCTCTCCATCCTTTCTGCTGTATCATCTTCCCTACCGTCTTCAGAGTCAACATCCATTCCTGCCTTCTTTTCTGTTGCTCCATCTTCTTTCCTTGCAACTAGTTGTTGTCATCGTTACCTGTCTGTTGCCAAGTTGCCCTCCCCAGAATCCAAGAAGCAGCCCGCAGCCAAAGCTACGGAGTGGAATTCAGAAGTTTCCTTCCTACCCACCTATGGGTATGTTTATTCCGGTTGTTTGTCCTGACATCTTTGTTTATTTTGTTTTCTGTCTGGGATATCTCCCGTAGCCTTTGGGCTTCCAAGCCCTAACCACAAGGCAGAGGCTTTGTTTCATTTTCTGTCTGGGTTGTCTCTCGTAGCCTTTGAGCTGCCAAGCTCTATCCACAAGGCAGTGGCGTTTGTGCAGAACTACCTCCTCCGCCAGTAAAGCCGTACTGAAGTCATCTTCTCCACCTTCACTACCATTCATGATTGGGTTATTTGCTGACTCCTCCTTTTTCCCTCTTGCGAGATTGGCCCTAGGCTTGCCACCGGTGTAGTGGAGTTACCAAATGGACTTAAGGTGTACATGTAAATTTGGAAAAATCATAAAATATGGTTTTTATAATGACATTACTGTTATTCCATTATTTTTGGGTACCCCCTCGCATGTTTAAGATATCAGAAAACTACCTATACCATACTAGCCTACAATGAATATTTGAGCATATCATCTTTATTCCCCACAGTCAAACTGAGTTGAAGTGCATAATGGTGTTTCCCAACAACCTTTAAATACTTCCACCTTTGGCCATACTTTTAATTTTGATAGTTAATTGCAAAGTTAGTCTGAGGAGGGTTACTAAAAAAAAGAAGATGCCTGAAAGAAAAAGAGCTCATTCAGAGATGATGAGGTAGGTCTGGGGACAAAGAAAAGCAAGCTTTTCAAAAGGGTGTTAATGTACTTTGCGTGTCTGACCAGGCCTTTCCTATTTACAGCTATTCTAATAAATGTATAAGAAGTCATTATGGAGGTCTAAGTTAATATTAAACTACTTAAAGTACTAGTACTACTTGCTGGCTGGACAGTAAATAGGTACAGTTAGAGCCAACTAGCATGAAGCGCGACATGCGCATGCACGTAGATCACTCTTACCTCTCCTATCCGCTTAGTATATTTGGTGACAAGCAAACCTCGCTGTAGCTGTCACAACAAATACAAATAACATAACCTCATCTTGTTGTTCATCTGCTTTTAAACAGAAGTTTGGATTTAGCTTTAATACTTATTACAAAACAACTGTTAAAAATAATAAAACAGAATCAACCAAACTGAATTCAAACAATCAAAATAAATAACTATTTATGTTAAAGAAACAAGATAATTTAAATAGTTGCTTTTGTGAACAAACCGCCATCTTGGATTCTGTTAGAACGGACTATACTGAGCCGTGTGAGGGGAAAAGTGGTGGGGGCTACGTCACAGCTGTTCATACTCTCCTCTCCGGAATTCATCCTAATTAGCGCGGTCTGTACCGTTTATTAAATTTATTAAGTAAGCTAGAACAAATTACCTGAAAATCCAGTTTTTGTGGGTTGTTGTTTGAAATTTCAGGATTAAAAATTCCAATTAAAACAAATCTTTTTAATTTTTTGAAAATTCAGTAGACTTAGTTTGCGGTTTATACAATCAAAAAGTGTATATATAGCTAAAACTTAGATATATTTCAGTACAATTGTGTACATGGTTTATACTAGTGTTATAAATACCCAGCACACAGTTTTTTCCACACATACATAAACAAACCGGCAATACAATATTTATGTATACTAAGCTTTTGAATATTGGTAGCAATTTTAAAACACTACTAATAAATGTTACCTGTAATTATAACAGCCTCCGTTTCAGCCAAACTAATTTTCCCAGCTAAACACAGCAATGAGGATATGGGAACAGCTGCAACAGTAGCTAAAGTCTGGTACCATTTCAGTTTGTGAAGGTAATGTCCAATTCGAATATAAGGGAACCTGGAATCAGACTTCCAAATTAGATATTTCCTGTGTTCCAAATTACAACGGTAAGTTATAACCGGTTTCATGTGTAGTAACATTCAGGGAAAAAAATAATTCTAGTTCCTGGAGAATAGATTGTTATCCACAGACTTGGGGAAGTTACTTCAAAACAGTAACTGATTACAGTTACCCTTTGTAAAATGTAACTGATTACAGTTACAAGTTACCTAAAAACCAAAGTAACTGACCAGTTACAAGTTACACTCTCACGAGTTGAACGCGAAATCTAATTGTAAAACGCATCAAACCAATGCCACCCGTAGTTGGTTTTCAAAATATAGCTTTACTATTTATATGTTGTGTTATAGTTTTTAGCTAGAGGACTACATTATTTTGAGGTAGGTAGATTAAAGGCAAAGATATTTTTGGAATGATCTAAATTATAAATTTTTATGCTTTAGTTGACCTGAATGGACTTATTATGCCAGTCAAGAATCAAGAATCTTTATTTGTCATTGACATAGTATTACAATGTATTGACAATTGTCAAAAATTACAGCTTAAGCTATAGTCAATTGTTTTAAGTTTTAAATTATTCAGTTAAAGTCAAATAACAAATTATATTTATATATAAAATTAACAAAGAGCTCTGTGGAAGACATAGACATGGTTGTGGATATGAATTAATAATATAGAGTAATAAATAACACAAAACAAATACAAAGATTTAACACATAAATAAGTTATGGTGAAAAATAAATAAATTACTTGTACAAAAATATCACAGTAGGTTAACATTAAATATAAAATGCATTGTTATAAAATATATTTATCAAAATTAACTTAATTTTAAACTAGCTCTATTTTATTTACAGTAAAAAACTCTTGCATTGAATAAAAAGGATTTTTTAGTAGCCATTCATAAAAACGTCTTAGAAGCAATTTCTGGTTATTAACACATAGTTGGATATTATTATATTTATTTAACTTATTATAAACCTTATGTGACATCACTACATGACTATGAAGAGTTTTCCCTAACCAAGAATATGTTCTATTAATATTGCTGTTATTTCTAGTATTATATGAGTGAATGTTGTTACAAAAGGTTAACGAGGGCTTTTGTTTCAATGCATAAGAGAATAATTCAAATACATACAAGTTGACTACAGTAGGTATTTTCAAAATTTCGAATAAAGGTTTACAATGGGCATCATCTACTGCATCACAAATTATTCGAATTACCTTCTTTTGAATGATCAGAATTTCTTTAATCCTACTACTTCCTCCCCAGAAAATTATACCATATCTGTAAATGCTTTGGAAGAAAGAAAAATACACCATTCTCAAATAGTTCTTATCAACTAGTGTTTTAAGACGTCTTATTAAATATACTACTCTTGATAACCTAACTGATATTTGATCTACATGAGAATCCCATTCCCATCTAAATGCATACCCAAGAACTTGACACTGCTATTTTCAACTAATTGATCAAAGGTCTCAAGCTAAAAACTAAATTTTGAGTTTTGTCAGAGTTTAATTTAAAACTATTTGCTTGAAACCAAGTGGAACCTTCATCAAAAGCACACTTTGCTAAATTGGCCAGCTCATCTACAGAAATACTAGTTGTAAAAAAGTCGTGTCATCGGCATAGAGAATTGTTTTGGTTGGAGGAAATGTTAGCTGGCAAATCATTTATTGAGATTAAAAGCAGTAATGGGCCTAGCACAGAACCTTGAGGAACTCCGTGCTCTACAATCATTTTGTTCGACCATATTCCATTTATACAAACAAACTGCTCTCTATTGCTCAGGAATGCGATTTGAAAAATTGAAGGGCTGAACCTTCAATCCGTAGTATTCAATTTTAGTAGAAGTTCGCTGTGACCGACACAGTCGAAGGCCTTGCTCAGGTCACAAAGGTGGCCTGAGCAAAAGCCTGTCTTCGAAAGCCTCGATCACATTATTCACCAACACATCAATAGCATGTAGGGTTGATTTTCCACTCTGAAAACCGTATTGTGACGTACAGAGCAGATTATTGTGCTCCAAAAACTCATTTATTTGATCAAACACCAACAATTCGAAAACCTTAGATATAGAAGGTACAATCGATACAGGCGGTAACTTACAGGTAAATTCTTTCCTTTTATAAATTGGGCAAACCGAAACCTTCAACTCTGCGGAAAAACCCTATGGTAAAACAAAGATTTATAACACTTGTTAAAGGATACACAATAGCATAGATAATTTGCTTTAACAGATTGTTTGACATGTTGTATACATCATTGCTACTGGAATTTTTAATCTATGCACAGCTTTCATAGTATCAGCTGGTGTCACTAGTTTCCATGCAAACTTATGAGGTGGCTGTACCTTATTTAACAGACATTGAAGTTAAGTTAGATCTAATATTTCCTCTTAATCCCCTAACAGACTCTATACAAAACTCATTAAACTTTTGAGGAGATATTTCAACTTTAACTTTGTTGTTTTGATTCTTAGTGTCTTTTTAATTAAATCCCAAGCTGTTTTACATTTATTGCTACTGGATTCTATAAATTTTTTGTTATGTTCTAATTTGGCCTGAGAAATAGCTAGGCTAATAATAGTAGGCTAATAATAATAATAGTAGAAATAGTAGGCTAATAGGACTGTTCTATGATGGCCCAAAATTAAAATAGTTACCAAAGCTGAAGATATTAACTGCTGAAAACAGTGAAATAATAAAATTCAGTCTAACAATTCCATTAAGTGTTTTCAGAATGATCTAAGCCCTAAGGTGTTTCTTCAACAAAGGTCTACTTGAATGTAACCTAACCTTACATTGTCTAGGATTTCTCTTATGGTCAA
Source organism: Matsumurasca onukii (assembly GCA_018831715.1). Lineage (NCBI taxonomy): Eukaryota > Metazoa > Arthropoda > Insecta > Hemiptera > Cicadellidae > Matsumurasca > Matsumurasca onukii. The sequence continues at coordinate 90,966,079 of CM032059.1, forward strand.
TGGATAGATTTTATCAATATTATACAATTAAGTAATAGGGTAAAAATGATTAAAGAGATCCATTTTAACTTGCTTTTGAGTTGGAAGCCGTAAAAAAAAATAGTTACAATTTGGAATTTACCATGATTAGGTTGCTACATTTCTAGCGATAGTGACTAGAATAGCACTTCAGTTGGCACTTTATTCATTCTTGTTTAATACTTCAAAGTTAAAACTAGGTAAAAAGCTGTATTGCACAAACAAACCAACTCAATTATCTGTAAATTATGACAGTGAGTTTATATTAATAGTACTGTCAAATAAATAAATTGCAGTTTGGCGAATAGTGCATAAGAACGTTGAGACGTGTACTCTGGTCTCTGAACTGATACATTTGTTTTGTTTGCATGTTTTGTGTTGTTGCTCAAAATTGAATGTTGCCAGTTCCATAGAGAAACTAGATTAAACAGAGGAAATATATCTATAACTACGTCATATGTGTAGAATATGGATTTTGAGTCGATCTAAGAGCCGCCGTTTTTGGCTAATTATAACGTACAACAAGTAACTTGTTACATGTAGTCGTTACCGCTGAATTGCAACGATTATCGTTACTCGTTACTGGGTTTCAAATGTAACGATTAGATTACAAAGTTACAGAAAAATTTAACGATTACAATTTTGTTACTTTCAAGTCTGGTTATCCACCCCTTAACATTTAACTTACACTACCTAAAATGTTTCTTATACACTTGTAACAATCACTAAGTTAAGCTCAGTAAAAGTGTAAAAAAGCGTGATTTTTAAACAACCTCAGCATTTTGGCGTTGGTAGGTTAAGCTCGCTCCTGGTCTCCGCCGGCCTCTCCTATGCATTTATTATTATTATGGGAGTTACAAGTCAGTTCGCTTCAGTCATAGCCTCATTTTGGCCTACAGCTTCAGCTTTTCATGCTCTATCATGACAAGGGTTACAAGTTAGTTAATTCGCTAACCTCAACAGCCTCGCTTCAACCTACTACCTCAGCTTTTCTATTCTGTTACCACAGGTCAAGTACAGATTGTAACAGCCTTCGGCCTCAGCCTTGCGTCCTTTGTTATTACAGGTAGTCGCCACCCACAGTCCCATCTTGGCCTTTGGCCGGAGATTGACATGGTCTTTTCTGGAAGTTTTAATACATATCATAAAGAGAAGACGCATTTCAAAATTGTAAAATCAGATTACTTAATCCATTGATATAGCAAAAAATCACTTTGTTGGCCAACACTCAACAGATTCAAATGTCTAAAAGGATTTTCTTAGTTTATGATGTATTAATTGAAGCAGCCATTTTTTGGGATAAACCGAAGGTAATACCTATAGCCTTGATTTGTAGTGCCCTTTTAGAAAGTGTCATCTTTTATAATCACCCTATTATCTCATTAATCACCCTTTTACTCTGTGGGTTAAAGTAATATCAGTCTAGACTAGTGTTACAAATGCGTGACCTATCGAAGTACCAGCACGGTAAAAAGTAGTCAGCACGGTATCGAAGTAGGTCACGCAGGTAAAAATCTAGAAGAGTGACTTATGGATTTTTAGCACTTTTCAAATGTAAACCTTCAAAAGGTCAAAAAGATGTTTTAACTTCGGAAAGTTAAACCATTAAAAGCGATGTTTTTACCAAAATAAACTAACTTAACTTTTTGCTAACCTAACTTCACGATAACACCTTATTCAGCCTCTAGGTTAATTTGAAGTGGGTGACAGATACTAATAGTCTACTATAGAGTGCGGCACCGCCCGCGTCTTCTGCTTTCGTAAAATAGTCCCAACTTTTTAAATATGTTAAAGCCACTTTTAAATATGTTCAACGTAAAAATAAACTAACCTAACTTCACGATAATAACTTATTCACCTTTAAGTTAAATTTGAAGTGGATGAAAAGTCACTGTCAGATGAGTGACAGTTGTCTCGCTGTGCTCCACGCGCATAAAATAGTTCACTTTAAACCACTTATAAATAAGTTCTGCACCCCAAAACTAATTTTTATATATTTAGGAGCCTTCTCCACATCGTGTTAAATCAGTTTTAGCTCATGAAATCATAAGTCACTCTTCTAGACAAATACCGTCACGCATTTGTAACACTAGTCCAGGTTTCCGGTCGAGGACATTCTTCCTAGTCTGGACAGCCATCTAGCTCTGCGGATTTGTCCACTTGTGTGTGACTGCCGATTCATAAGAGAAATTCTGAATAAACCCCCTAGTAGCTTAGGTAACCTTTAGCGTTTTACCTGTAAAACTCATTAAATCCATCATGCTGATTTGACAAAACAGTGGCTTTGATATATGATGTTTCTTCAACCACAGTTTCTTTATCCTTCTTCCAAGGCCTATTTAAGACAAAGTTTCTCGAACTTAACACTTTTGATGCATGGATACGAGGTGTTTTCCTCACTAAAAGTAAAACTCCGGAAGAAATAAGATGTTTCAACATTTTCGATGGTCCCTATATAGAATGTTACTGATAACTAGTACAAAGAACTATAATTAGAACAATAGGGCCAAACAATGCTTATTGATTTTGAGGGGGACTGAAATAAACAAAGCTGGTATTTCACATAACTAAAGAGGATATGACCAATTTAAAAAACTAAAGTCAGTTTACAGGAGTGATCAATTACATTTACAACTAAAGCTAGCTAGTTACATGTATAGCTCTTCTTTCAACTACTGTAACAAAGGTTTCCTCTTTCTTGAGAAACAATATGTGAAATTAACCCAAAACCAGGGAGTGCAAGAATATAAACTTCAGTTAGGCATTCATGTAGATTTCTGGTGACTTTTTTCTTTTCGGGTTTGTATTTAACCTGATTGCGATGGCCCGAAGATATAGGCTCAACGTGTCGAAACTAAGCAGACCTACGTATAAACCATCGAGTACATGACTAATATTATGTTTTATGATTTAGCTGACAATACCCGTGCTACGCTACGGGATTAAAATATTGAATTTTTGAGATTATATTTACCTAAATGTTTCTAAAAATCAATGTTTGTGTCGTTTGGTAAACTGTACTGTTTCCCATGAGTTCACCTGTATGTCACCATTTTATAGGTTTAATACATAACCAGGCCGACATGCAGCTTAGCGCTAAAGTGCCGCTGGAATCAATAAACAAACTTTCTTTGCAATTTGTTAAACTAAATCACTAATTTTAACTCTAATTTACTCCGCTTGCTACCTCGCTTCAGCCTTAGCCTTTTGTGCTATTTAACCACGGGAGATTAAAGGCTATAAGCTACGCTCACAGCCATGCTTCGGCTTCAAACTTCAGATAGGCAAGTTCAGAGCCTACTATTATTTTTTGTATTATTAAATATTCTATAGATGAAGACACACTGTGTAATGTGTTTAAGCTGAATCCACAAATAAATTTTCAACGCAATCATTTCAGCTTATTTTGAGTTATAAGAGTTCCAAAATGGTTTAAAACCGTTAAACGAACAGGCAAGAATTTTATAACGTCAGTTTCGGTCTTTACAAAGTGTAGTAAAACTTTATAACCAAAAACGATGGATTCATTTCAATGTACAAACAAACGGAAACCAAATAAGTGTTAATCGGTGTTTGGCTACCTTGTGAGATTCATAGTTACTTCCGCCGTTCAAAGATTTTAGAGGCCGCTTTGGGTGTTTGCCATTTACTTTGATGATATTATATGGACATAAAATGTTGCTATACGTTGCTAAAGACACACTGCGTAATAGGCTTAACCTTTTAACGACGTTTCATTGCCATAGCTTCAGCCGATTTTGAGTTGTATGCGGTCCAATATACTTTAAAACGTGTTCTGTATAATTACTTGGTTATTTTGCAAAGTGTAAAAAAATACATGTAACCAAAAACCGATGTATTCATTGCAATGTACAGACAAAAGTCTTATTTTTGTATACATAAGAAGATTTCGTATTTATCTCCGCTAACGATAAACATTATTATATCAAACGGAACTAAACCTAGGCAAAACCAGCGGAACAGAAAGAGGAAAGGAAACAAAAATGCCACAGGTAAATTGAGTAGAATGAGTAGCGAGGCCTCTATCAAGTGCCAACTGCTACTAAATAAAGTCGAAATGACCAGGAATTTTTGCTGATGCGGCTTTGTTCATAGGTGCCAGCGTTCTAGTAGTCTAAAACAAAACTCCTGTATTTTTCTGTAGCTTTAACTAATACTATGTGTCAAGACTCAAGATTCTTTTAATAGCGTATGAATTACTCGTACCTTGATTAGTTTCAGAACAGATGTTACAAATATATGGACAGAAGGTAGTGATTGTTCTTCTGATTCTTACTTTTAGGATTTAACCACAGTTTTGCGCGAGGTTCGTTGGGTTGGCAGTTCTGCAGACAGTGGAGTGGAAGCGTTCTCCCCACCATACTAACTAAAACTGCGCCAAGTTGCATATCGTTAAATAAGTATTTTTACCAAGCACGATCCTGCAATTTAATTTTTAACAAACTATTCCATCAAAAGTGATGGAAAACCGTTAAAACTCAAAATTTTGACATTTTAAACAGCAGTAACTTTGATCGGCCAATTTCCCAGAAATGCTGTTAAAGGCATTGTTTGTGTTAAAAAATCCGTTTTCAACGATATGCCATGTCCTATAGCCATCAAAATCCATTCTAGTAACCCCCAACTTGTTGCATCCCACTGGCGCCTTCAGGCCAACAACTAATTAGAAAAGTAGTTTATAGACCATAAAAGGCCTGTCAAATGTGGTGCGTTTATCCCGCACCGTTCAAAAGTATTTAATTTTCAACCAGTGCCTATGTCGAAGTGAGTAAATTTGCCCAGTGCTCTGAATGTCAAAGTGAAAAAATCCCAGTGCTCTGAATGTCAAAGTTAAGAAATTCTGAGGTAGTTTTCCCAAAATTAAACCCCTAAAACTCACCTAAGTTTTGAATTTTTAAAGATACTTTCTTAGTGAGAATCCATATTGTAAATAGCTAAAGACACACTGCGTAATGGTTTAAGCCCTAAGTTTCACTACCATAGCTTCAGTCGATTTTCAGTTATAAGCGGTCCAGTATGCCGTAAAAACGTGTTTAGTGCCACTTTGGTCCCTCGCCATTTATTTTGTAGACGTTGTATGGATACAAAATATAGCTAAAACACACAGTATGATGGGTTAATCCCTTAAACGAAGTTTCCCTACCATATTTTCAGCGGATTTCTAGTTATAAACGGTCCAATATACCTTAAAAACGTGTTAAGTGCCCACTTTAATCCCTCACCATTTACTTTGTGGACGTTGTATGGGTATAAAATGTAGCTAAGACACACTGCGTGCTGAGCTAAATCCTTAAACGAAATTTCACCCCCATAGCTTCAGCCGATTCTGAGCTATAAGCGGTCCAAGATGCCTTAAAAACGTTACAGTCAGACAAACACGAATTTTGTTGACGCCAGTTTCGGTCTGTGCAAAGTATATAACCACTAAATAACCAAAAACCAATCGATTCTTTGCACTGTACAGACAAAAGTCTTTTTCATTTGTATAAATTAGGTTAGGCTGGGCGCAAAATCTATATTATTAAAACTAATTTGTTCCACAAAACTATGGTTAGACCTACTAAATATATAATGTCTTTGAAAATTCCTTAAAATTAACCTTTTTAAACTATTTGCTGTTGCCAATAAGCTAAATCACAAGGTAATACTCGTATCTCGTCAAATAATACGTTTAATAGTCATCTTATGGACAATTTTATAAAACACTCAAGAATAAGACTTTTAAAGTTTGACACCAGCATCCTTTACCCATGCTTTTACGTCTTTTTAATTCAGCATGTAGAAATCACCAATAATCATTCGATACATCTTTAGAATTCGAACATGCATTAATTTGCCGTATTGAAGTACAGTACAGTTGCAGTATTAAAGAATTCGATCAATAACTATTCTAATATAACGGTTTCAACGTAAAAATAAGTATCTTAGTCTGAATAAACGTTCGATAAATAAAGTATTCTGCAAGGACTAAAGAGTAGATTAATAGGACATCGATATCTGAGATTTACCTACACAGAGGCAGCAACTGAATAGAAGAGGGTCGATATGGCGCGGTAGGGGCGGGAAACTGGGCCAAGTGACCAGTTTTTTACATTTTAATAACTCGGAAACTAAGAGAGATACAAAGAAAATGTTTGGTATAAAACTTGTAGATAATTTCATGCCACACTAACGATTTTTCATCAGATTGAAGATCGGATCACTCGTTTAGGCGCTAGCGGTCAAATAGTAGAGACGTACACGACCCATTTTGCTTAATTTCAACCCCTCAAAACCACCCTTAAAATCAAATTTTTCAAAATCGTTTCTTAGTGGGTGGTTTTGGCTACCACAAATAGGTGTGCAAAGTTTCAACTCTTTAGGCCCAGTAGTTTTGGCTCGGCGATGATGATGAGTGAGTGAGTCAGTCAGTCAGTCAGTCAGGACAAAGCCTTTATAAATATAGATGTAGATTGTAATTTGTATTATTATTTCCTTTTTCCAAAAATAAATGTGTAAATGGTTGATGAATAATAATTTTAGTTTGAACACAAACAATCCAGTAATTAAAAAGAACGAATTGGATTGTTTGTGTTCAAACTTTAATTTATTGTTAAATTCCAATAAGAAGCTGTCTCCTGATGGTTGATAAATGTTTGATGTTATCATATTCGATCTATATCAACAATCGTCTTGTCTTTCCTAGTTGAGATTTGGCAAATAAATCCCTTGGGGCCGATAACATATTATATATAACGCATTGTCGGCCACTGTGTGTTTTTATGGCATAAAATCTGCATTTATAATTTTATTTCTATGTACATACAAAAAAGTTATGCTATTTTGGTACAATTTATGTAAAACCCGATTATCCCAATTGAACCTTCCTCATATTACTTAGAGTGTTTCATTTGTACCTAAAACTCAACTATGAATGGCAAATGCTGATCTTTCGAATAAATATGGAGTTCAATAAGAATCTTAAAACTAACTTATGCCCCCAATAAAAACAGAAAGCGGTCTGTGGATGGAAAGTGAACACCTTGCATACTTAAATTAAGACTTCCATTGACAACTATATATTTAGAAAACACTGTAGGTGAATTAAAGCATAAAAATTGTACAAAGGAGAGGTGTTAGTTTTAAAATCTGCTGACACATTTGCTTATCCTTGATAAACTGTAACGAGGGCCAGTTGTCATATTACATTGCATGTTACTGAATGTTTTTGCTCCAATATTTTCAATTGAAACTAACTTTCTCTAAACGTTGTCTCTAATATCTTCATTATAAAAACCCCATACATGCAGTCCACTCTCATAATACAATACAAAACATAGTCCTTCGAGCCGAATCATAAAAATGAATCATGCTATGGAGAAAATTTAACTTCAAGCAATGGCCGTAATATCTACTCATCTACATTATTTTCTTCAAGACATCATATTTTGTTTATTTATCTCAAACTTTATTCACAAACTAGTTGTGTACCCGTGCTTAGCCACGGATAAAATATTATAGTCTCATGACTTTTCGCACAAAGGCAGACTTTTGCTCGGGTACTGGCATCAAACTACTGATCCTTACACCTGTTCCTTCATTTTGAAAGTGGGCTTAAAGTTTTCTAGCTGTTCCTAAAGACGTACTTGTTCTTTGCACGGGTTCGTTTAATGTTATAGTGTGGCGATAAAGTGTAATAATCTTTTACTTTACTTTGATACATTATACTTTGATCTCAGACACCGACCACTCCTAGAGGGTATTTTAAGGTGAATATGGGATGAAGGGTGAGTGTAATGAGTGTTTTGATGGATGATGAGGATGCCAGTCTTGTCACAAACTAGGGCCGACTGTTCCCTAGATGGGTCATTAATTAATAGCCCAATAACCAATGGCATGGACCAACGGATTAACGTGACTTCCGAATCAGGGAATGGCCATCGTGAAAAAGTTATCACTGTGCCCGGGAATCGAACCCGGGCTGATTTAGATGCAACACGCATACCACTGAGCTATGACCACTCCCGATTCTGATTGTCTGTTAGTTATCTATGCCAACCGTAATAAAGCACCTATAAGACAACAAGACAACTATCCTGTCTCACCACAGGAGGTCTGTAAATAAAGAAGCCATATTAAAAAACTGCAATTTGCTACTTGCAATTTATTTTTTGGATAGCTATAAAGACACACTGCGTAACGGGATAAACCCTTAAACTAATATAGTAAATACCTGTTGGGTGCCTGTATACCTTGTTGAGAGATTTAAAAGTCCCGATGTACATTTCGCGGGGGTGGGGAGGTGGGTTAACTTTTACATAAGCACTTTTTACACTATACTTAAAACTAGTCACTTTGTCGTCGCGGCGCGGCTAGCACCCCCGATGGGTGGGGCTAGATGCGCACGGTGCGTAGTCACATGTTGCATTCAAATTCAAATTGATTTATTTCCTCAAATTCAAATTCAGTTTACAATCAATATATAAGTTTGTAGAACACAATAAATCTTCTCAAGAAGGTGACTTGCCAATTATAATTATTTAAAACTAAAAAATAAGAACTGTTCACAAATATATTTAACATGAATTAATTTACATATCTATATACACTCACTGCTACAAACTAATAAACATAAACAAGGAAATTTAGGGCCTCTAGGCAAATGCCTGATTAGAGGTTCCGTTAAAATTCATTAAATTTATTCTTCAGCGGTCAGAAGTGTTTAAACAAAATATATTCTTTTTGGTCTTTCAGAAAATAGTGTTATATGGTTTTATTAATTAATAGTGCACACAAACATTCAAAATCAATGCTAAAACCTAACATCTCTTTCACAGTACTTTTCACACATCTGTAAAATGTACTTACCAAATATTTATTAACTTTAGCATGCAAATAAGTAGTCGTTGTTGTATTCATATAGTATATTATTATCTGTGTTTAGCTACATACATTACGTTAATTATATTTAAATTTATTGTGTTATCACTTTATATATTCTATTATGTTACTTACGCTTGAATCTATATTCATTGTTAATAGCTTACTCTCTATATATCTCTTTCTCCATCTATAAGCGTACAGTACTATATATTCCAAATTAAATCATATCAAATTCCATTTACACTATCACTATTATGTTATATTACCATTTCTTTCTATGCATATGTATTGTAAAATGACACTGTCGTTGATAAATAAATAATAATTATGTTTAATGACATTAAAGAATCATGAATGAACTAGTGCGAGTGTAAATAATAGTGTTAAGAAATTACTGTGTAGTGGATATATTATTACAGTTACCTTGGTTGAGGGCCTGTAGATCCTACGGTGCAGGTTGTTGTCCAAACACGTGTTTCGCAGCGCGTGCTGCATCATCAGTAACACAATAGTCACTATTTACATTGATATTAATACTTAACACTATTAAAACTAGAAACTTAATTAGAACTATTTACATGGTCCAGCACTTGTTCACTCGCGGTTCACGAGGCGACGCGTCGGAAGTGCCGCGGAAAACATATTTGCAGAGCGAGGGTGTGTGACGACTGTTGATGAAATGAGGTCAGGGCAGGCGGTGCGGCTGAAGGGCTGGCGTTCGTTGTTCCCTGGGAAACCCCAAGGACAGGTTGGTCGGTCTCGACTGCGGGCGTTGACTAGATTTGAATGGTTCGCAGCAAATTTGAATAAAACTGAATTTTTTAACGTCTTATTTTTAGAACATTACTCTATCAATAAAAAAGAAGTTAAAATTCAGTTTTATTCAAATTTTCCAGAACCATTCAAACTCAGTCAAAGTCGAGACCGACCAACCTGTCCTTGGGGTTTCGGGAACAACGAACGCCAGCCCTTCAGCCACCTGCCATTGACCTCATTCAACAGTCAGTCACACCCTCGCTCCGCAAAATATGCTCTTCCGCGGCAGGCCCCCGACGCGTCGCCCGTGAACTTATGGTGAAAGATGCCGTGGACATTAAATAATTCTAAGTAAGTTTCTTAGTTTTAATAGTGTTTAGTATTAATATCAATGTAAATAGTGACTGTGTATACGATGATACGCTTACAAATTCTACGAAACACGTGTTTGGACTACAACCTGCATTGTAGGATCTACAGGCCACTCAACCAAGGTAACTGTAATAAAACAAGGTCCTGCAACTGGGAAAATAGATATGTATTGGATATATTATGTTTTTTATGTAAATAGACCAGTAAACTATCAATGATTTTAGTAGCACAACTGCTACTTAATGAAGAAATGTTGATAGAACTACGAATTCAAGTAGTGGTTTTTCAAACTATTAAACTGTATGTAGTAGACTGTGGTTTTCCTATTGGAGTTATCTATGTATGTTATGTTGTAATAGAAAAAAAGCCAAAGTAATGACATTTTCTTGTAGTTTTATTTTATTTACCTCTTACCTGTCAAATACTCAGTTTAGGTTTACAATGAACATTCTAAATTAATATTACATTTTTATTAATGCATACTGCTAAATATTTCCGTGTACACTGCCTAGACATATTAGTCATATTTTTAATTTATTTGAAGTTTTCTGTTCTAATTACTAGTACGTGAAGTACTAGTACGTTTTGACCTTGCCTAGGCTTATTATTTATATTTTACATCCTGTACTTTAGTCTGCACCATATTGGTCAAAGTGCGGAAACGTATCGTAGGCTTTTTTTAAGGTAAGATGAAATAACTAAGTAATACAATATACATATAAAGTAAAGCACTGCAATTACACTGGTTTGAATACATTTTGTCTGGACTGTGGGCCTAAACTAGACATTATTATTGTGACTTATATTTCTCTGAAGAACTTCTCAACTTATAAAGTTGTATCCAACATCTGCATTTCATCATTTATTTATTTCTAACGGCATTAACCAGTTTTACAAGTTGAATAACATGGTTGAAAACAACTGTGTACAAATTGTATTAGATATAGTCGAACATAGACAATGATATTAACCCTTAACTACTATACTGACGTCTCACAGACTGCGCCATAATTCACCCCCTCATCACAGGAAACGGTTCAGCCATCTACCTTTCAGTCGGGTGAAGGGTTTTGACTAGTAAACACCACTCAGTGCTTATTACTCTTTGTTTTGCAAATATTGCTTGTTTCCGTCTCGCAGACGTGGTATAGTGGTTACGTGAATTTTGTGTCTAAGTGGTGACGTCCAGTAGACGTAGTATAGTAATTATATTATATTATTTTTGCTGTAAAAAAATTGTACATGATACATAAATCAAAACTAAAATATTTTATCTTTAGGATTTTGTAGTTTGTTTTTCAGTTTATTTTTGTATTTGAATGAAATGTTAATATTTGAATTTGGTCTGAAGGTTTTTTATGATAGGTTTAGAAAGTTCTTTTTGGTAATTGATGCTAGTCCACGATGAGTTTTCATTTGTTTTAATCGGTTTTAAAGTTGTTCTTGAAGTTTTGTTTTATTAAACAATTCAATCCTTTAACTTATTTTAAATAACTGTATTTTCTGTTTACACCATATGTATCTAAAAATATTGTCTTGATGTTTTGGTCAAAATAAATAACCTTTAATTTGTGTTGCCCGACGATGATAGCCTTGCTATCGAAAGGCCTCGCAAGTTGAATGATTATAAGTATTGGTTTTTGTTTTTATTTTATCTCACTTTTAAATTCCAAGTTTTTTAGAAACATTCTTTGATTAACTTAATTTTGTATCCATACAATTCTGCTTAGTTTTAAATATAATTACCTTTGACATATTTGCTGTGTCTGAAACCTGGTACTCCTTCTGAAAGCTTTCAGATACCAGGGTACACCACGTTGAGAAATGACCGCACTACCAACATTCTTGGGGTGGTGTGGCATTATACATAAAAGAGGGTATTGCTCATGAGCAGTACCAACTCTTTGGTGATATTGACCCTGGTATTGAAACCCTCAGTGTCGTTGTCAAAGGAGACTTGGCTTGTGTGTAGTATGTACAGGCCTCCATCTGTTAGGTACACTTCTTTTTCAGCAATGTTACAAGCACTCTTTGTCAACCTTGCAGTGGAAGTCAACTCTGTTTTGAGCTTAGGAGATCTGAATGTGGATATGATGACGAGGAACTGCGTCAAAAAAAAATACTTAAGTTGTCTCTTGAAGGAATGAACACAGTTCAACTTATTAACGAGCCCACAAGAGTCACTGCAACCTCCGCTACATTGTTAGACTACATAATAGTGGACAGGTCGGCCGAGGTCAAGAGGATCGGCGTTATAGATGCTTCAAGCATCACTGACCATCGCGGGATGAAGATTACAGACCACAAGCTTGTATATTGCACCCTTGCTTTGGAGAAAGAGAAAAAGAATGCAAAACTCGTCACCTATAGGGATTATTCAAAGTTTGATACACGTGAAGCTATCCAGACAGTTGAAAATATTGATTGGAAACAAGCCAAAACGTATCAGAATGTCAATGATATAGAAGAATTCATAACGTCACAAATAAAAAGGGTTTATGATGAACATGCTCCAATTGTTTGTAAAAGAGTTACGAGAAAAAGGGCTCCTTGGAAGGATAATTTAATCGATGAGAACCTAAAAGCTAAGTTGAGAATGAAGAGAAAATTCTTGAAAGCAGGGACAGTGACGACTGGGAAAGATTTAAAAACATAAGAAATGAATTGAATAACCTCATCTGGCATGCAAAAAAGAATTATTTCAGAGAGAAGCTTGACGCAAACAAAGACCTCAAGGAGCTGTGGACATGCTTGGAACGATGTGATATTTTAAGTGACGTGAGCCGCGGAATCCCTGATGGGTTTAATGTTGACGAATTCAACAGATTCTTTGTGAGTATGGGAAGTGGTTGCAATGCAAGTACAACGCTCATTGATGAATGTATGACTACAAGAAGGAATGGTAACAATGATTTCAGTTTCCGCCAGTGACTGAGGACAAGCTGCAATGAATGAATTAAATAGCAAGGCAGTTGGCAGTGACACCCTTTCAATAATGATTATCAAAGCTTAGAGTCCGTTCGCTCTTCCAGCCATTACCCACCTCATTAACAAATCATTGAAAAGTGGGACTTCCCTCAAAACTGGAAAACCAGCATTGTGGACCCTCTGGAAAAGAAATCATCTTCCAAATCTGTTCAGGACTTCAGACCCATCTCAATTCTACCAGCCTTGTAAGGTCATGTCTGAGTTGAATTTCTTTCTTCAATGCTTTATTCAGTTCAGCTACTGTTTCTTTGAGGTTTTTATTTCTTTGGAGAATGTTTTCTTTGTCAAGTTCTAGTTGTTCAATTTTATCTTGGTAGAAGTCATCACTGTTGGTTTTTTTATTTTACTTACTTTTTGCGTTATCTGTGCATTTGCATGTTGTAGCTTAAGTAAATCTTGTCGTAGAGTCTCATTTTCAGATAAGAGCACAAGTCTTACCTCTGCAGCTAAGCTCAGAGAGGTCTCTAGGTCTTCCTCTTGAGTATTATGCTTCTTAATTTTGTCTTCAACATAATCTAGACTTTGACAGGTAATAATATTAATGCTTTTGGGTAAGTCTTCTTCTGGAGTGGCAGTATGGTTGTCCCTTTTGAGTAGGGATTCACATTTGCTGCACTGCCAGTTTTCTATTTGAGTGTTCGTTAGGTTTTTGAAGTGTTTGTCACTCCAGCCAGTCAAGACATTTTGAGTGATGCCATTTTTACACTCTCCTGTACATAGGATGCCTTTGTGCTTGACTCCTATGGCACAAAATCCTCACGGATATTTAGGATTTTTTAGGTAGTACTACCTTTCTTAATTGTAACTCAGATTTAACATAATTGAAAAAATTTAACTGTTAATACCTTAAATAAAGCCTCTGTGGTTCAAAGCTAATAGACTGTGCTTAAATGATAGCAAAACGCAACAAATGACCTTCAGTCTTAGAATCAAACCATTTCTCAGGTGTTTGTCTGATCTAGAAAATATTAAGTTTTTAGGTTTATGCATGGATGATAAACTTTCATGTTAACTGCACATAAGACATATCTGTACTTAGTACAGTGTACTAGGCTCTCAAGAGTGGTTTATCTGTTAACCCTTAACTACTATACTGGCGTCTCCCAGACACCTCCATATTTCCTCCCCTATTCACACCCCCTTCCCACCCCACTATAAACTGGTCCGGCCGTCTACCTTTCAGTCGAGTCAAGGTCTTTGACTTGTGAACAGCAATCTGAGTGTACCGCTGTTCGTTTGGCAACAACTGTTCGATTTGCCTCTCAGACGCCGTATAGTAGTTACGTAAGTTTTTCATTTCTATGGTGACGTCCATTTGTAGCGCACAAAAAAGTTGTGTGGAAGATGCTTCGCCGACCAAGATTGAACAATTTTTGTTGAAACTTAGTTTTTAAATGTTTGTGTGAGTTTTTCGTATCAATTATATACAGTTTAATTCATATGTAACCGTGTCAAAAATCAGTTGTACCTTTTCTTAGTGAATAAAACCACATAAAAATACAATTTCAAAAAACACTTTTTAAGGTAGTGATGCACAATATTGACATCGAAATTTTTTGAATGCTTGCTAATACTTTGCAAACAGCAAAAAACATTGTTACGTTAAAAATATTAAATTTTTTTATTTAAACATTTTTTTAAACTAAGTTTTTTATAAAACAAATATGGAACACTTATTGTTTGGTAAAAATATAAATGTGTATTTTTTTTAGTATATCAACTTAACAATAAAGAGTTGTGTGTTTAAAAACATAAATATATGTAATAAATTCTGTCCATAAAAAAATAAAAACAAAGGAGGTGTCTTACAGACGTTGTATAGTAGTTACGTAAGTTTTTTAGGGTATAGTAGTTAAGGGTTAAGAAAACTGAAGGATTGTGTACCTGATAATTATGTTAAATCCGCTTATTTTGCCTTTTTTCAAAGTATTATTTCATATGGAATTTTGCTATGGGGAAATAGTAGTCACATTCATTTCATTTCATAGTCACATTCATGAAGGAACTCCTTATTATACAGAAAAATGAAATCAGGGTAATAACTAACTCAGGCAAACTTGAGCATTGCAAACCTTTATTAGTACAACTAGGCTTACTTACAATTGTAAATCTGTACATATACGAGGGTTATCCAGAAAGTAAGTTACGTTTTCGGTTACCTCCGCTAAGGGCGAAGCTTGATGTGTGGTTGTTCCCCAGTTCAGTCTGCATCTAGCCGATCAACTCTCAGATCTGTGTCGTACTTTATTACGTTACAGTGTCGCTTGGAAATGTCTTTGTCAATTGAAAATCCCACGCTGTAAAGTGCGCAGTAATAAGGATTTTGGCTGCAAAAACTGTAAACCGATTGAAATCTATCGGCAGCTTTGTGAAGTCTATAGGGACAGCACCATCACTGAAGGTGGAGTGCGTCAATGGAGCATTCGCTTTAAAAATGGCCGAACAAATGTGCACGACGAAAAGCGGAGTAGAAGACCCAGCTTGGCGAATGCCGAACTTGCGGAAAAAGTTAATGAAATCACAAAAAATCACCGAATGGGTGCAGCGTTAACGTTTCTGGACCATTACCACAAATATGTCAACTCACTACTCAATCGGATTGTTACTGGTGATGAAACGTGGGTGAAACATGTTAACTGTGAGACAAAATTGCAACCAATGCAGTGGGGACACTCAAATTTCCCTCAAAAACAAAAAAAATGCATGCGAACAATGTCGGTAAGGAAGATTATGGTGACCGTACGAGTGGGAGTTGTTTTCTCATCCACCGCACAGTCCGGATCTTGCACCAAGCGACTACCACTTGTTCCCATCAATGAAAAAGGGGCCGACAACGCACAGCGTTTTGACGATGATGAACGTCTGCAGGAAGAAGTAACAAAATGGTTGAAGGAAAAAGCTGCAGAATTGTATGACAAAGAGTTTTTAAAGCTCGTCCATCGGTATGATAATTGCATAAATTTGTATGGTGATTATGTGGAAAAGTAGTATTTTAGTGTGGCTTTCAAATGTATATAATAAATATCTTTTCCTATTCTTCGTAGAATTTTTATTCCAAAACGTAATTTACTTTCTGGATAGCCCTCGTACCATGTCCTAATACATACTAAACAAAACTTAAACACCTTACTATTAAATGAGAATGTGCATGTACTAGGAACTGTAAAAAGATAAATATTCCTTTTAATAGGCTGTCTAAATCATTAAATAGTTACCATATCTTAGGTTTAAAAATGTTCAACACTTTACCTCTTGAGCTAAGTACTGTAGTTTACCTATAGACACTTTCAAAAATCAATTGTACTCTAGACTAGCCAAGGTTCCTTTTTATTCAATATCAGAATATTTTGAAACTAGACTTAAATAGCTGTGTGGGTAATAATTGTAAGGAAAATGTTTCTCATCTTAATTATTACATGCCTAAAATGTTGTTATTTATAGATATTGTAATATGTGTTTGGATAATTATACTGTACTATATTTAGTCTATTTTACTTTAAATGTTTAGTGATATATAATTGACTTTGTCTATTGCTTGTATAAGTTCAATGACAATAAAATGTGTATTTATTTATGTCCAATTCCTTTTGTCAAAATACTCTACTACACTAGTGATTACTCGATCCACCACTAGGCAGTACAGTATTTGCACTTGTGTTGAGAGGTAGACAGCTGGTGCAGTGCTGAGTTGTCTAGGTCAGGTTGTGCTGCTGCTCTGTCAGCACCTTGTCTGTACAGTCTACACCTTTGTCACTCTGTGATGTAGTGCTTGTCTCATGTTCGGAATGGTGTTGAAATTGTGATTTGGCAGACTACTTCATATATGTTCAAGGGATGTGGCCCTAGTCCAGTTCAATTTTTATTAAAATGAATTTTAATCTAGGTTTTTTATTACATAGTTTTGGCTTGTTTTAGTTTAATTTGGTCTTGTATCATTAAGTTAAAAAAGAAAAAGAAATGACTAAATTGATTAATTTTTGTAAAAGCTTAGTTGAATTGAAAGTATTATACTTGATACTTTGAGTGCTTTGATTTATGACATTTACGGTTTAGTCTAATTATTCTTGATTTATTTTACATAGTAAAGGTCAACTTACAGTTGGAAAGAGTTGATTGTTGTGTAAAAATAGTTGTATTTTGTTGTATTTACCACTTAAATTCACAGAAATACGGGAGCACTTTTACACAAGTTGTTCAGTGGCAGCCATGTTAAAATATATCTAAAACAAAAAACTACAAATATTAAAAAATTTAAGTTAGCTCTAAAAGATTATTTGTTATCAAGACCACCATACTCAATATTAAAATTTTTATTTAAAGCCACCTTTTTGAGTAATTTTATTGAAATTGTACCAAATTTATAACTTTATTTAAGTAATTATTGACGTCATTCATTGTATTTATGTGTACAATATCTGAATAAAGTTGATTTTCATTTCATTTCATTAGCAAAGTTGGAAAGTCTTTCTCTAGAAGCACCTTTTGTAGTAAGAAGGGCCAGTTAATTTTAGAACAATTTTTCGCTTTAATCAAGTTTAACACATTCACTGCTACTAACATGTTACAACATAAAGTTTGTAATTGATTTAATGTTATGACCGCGGCACGGTTATATTTAACAGTTTGATAGCAACAAATATGTTGAATTGTGCTTTTAAATGGTGGAATTTTAAATAAATGTTTTTAATGTACTCCATTTTATAAAGTACTTAAGGGGATTTTGGCCACAAAGTTATTATTATTTTTGCTACTATGAGACAGCTGTTTTGAAATAATTGTCTTTTTTGCACAACAAGCCCCAATATGATAAATTCTTACAAATTACATTTGTGTGTTTTCAGACTAGTTAATGATGAGCTCTCAAAACAATCCTTCTAGTTCAAGTGACAATGAAAATGATAGAAACCTAACTCCAAATTCTGGTCGTGGGAGAAATTTGAGCGAAAGCTCAGATCAAGATACAAAAAGGTAATATGTTTTAATATCCTTTCTAAATAATTTCTCAATGCAATAATATTTTAAAATTAAATTAAGATTTTATTTATTAAATTAAAAATATGGTGCTTTCTAATTGGGGAATTTTGTATACCAAAAAGTTTGTAGATTGTTGTGTCCAATAACAGTTAATAGCTTTATTGCATTCCTATGCATCTTGTATGCAATGTATTAACAATTACCTTGTTTAGTGTGCCTGAAGATCCTGAGGCTGAGAAGATTTAAATGCTGATGCGCATTTCGGCCTCAAAAGGCCATTGTCGGAGCACCATATCACTACACTATAATTATTATTGTTCACTTCACTTAATCTACTTTATATACACTAGTTTCGTTGGAGCTGGGTAACAGTGGGGAGTGGTACAATACAATAATATCTTTATTTACAAATTTGTTGGAGAATTGTAATGGCGTCAAAATACAAAAGAATTTTATATTAAAAGACTTGATGTTTACACACATTCATATAGTATACACTGCCATATGTTCAAAAAATTCTTCTAGAGAGTAGAAGGGATGTTCCTCCAGCCACTTTCTCAGGGTTGATCTGAACTGTCGGCCTTCCAGCGCGCTCGTGATTTCAGAGGTAGTTGATTGTGAAGTTTTCTTCCGATGTATGTTGGCTTTCTTTCATACAGCGTCATGTGGTAAGCTGGCAGGTGATAGAAATCAGCATTTCTTGTGTTGTGTTGGTGTATGCTGTTGCTTTTCTGAAAGTCCATTTCACAAATACTTGTTATAGTTGCTTCAATGTAGAGGCTTACAACTGTTAGGATTTTCAGTGTTTTGAACGCCATTCTACAGCTTTCAAGATGGTGTAACTCTGCTAGCGTTCTAACTGCTTGCTTTTGAATTACTAGTATCCTCTGTAGGTTAGTTTTTGAAGCTCCACCCCACACAACTAGACCATAGCGAAGATGAGACTCAAATAGTGCAAAGTATCCAGTCCTGGCTGTGTTTTGTCACAAAACTTTTATACGTTTGATGGCAAAGATGCCTGTGTTAAGCTTTTGCAGAGGTTGTCCAGATGTGGTATTCAAGTCATGTTCTTGTCAAGGGTAATTCCAGAAATGTGGTATGACTTTCATGTCTACACAATGTTTGACTTGTCTGCCCTTTTCAAAAGCAACTTGTGAGTCTTGTGATGTTTTGCTGTTTACAGCCAGATTGTTTTACAGCAGTATTTGTGGCGTTTTGATTGAGTTACAGCAGGACGCTGTTAGATCTTTGCAGAGGATTTTTCAGGACCAGGGTGGTGTCATCCGATACATAATAGTGTGACATTGGTTTCCTATATGTTGGCATATTATTCGTGGAAAAGAATGAATAATACGTCCCAGGATCGGATCCTTGTGGAACTCCACTTGACTGGATGGTAGCTTGATTTACTTGTTCTACAGATTTGTTGTTTGTCTAAGCTCAACCAGTTGATCGGTCCAGGTAGTTTTGAACCAGTTTTTGGCTAATCCTGTGATTCCAAGTAGTTCTAATTTTTGCATGAGGATGTCATGGCCTAGGCAGTCAAACGCTTTACTGAAATTAAGGAAAATCCCTGTTATAAGTTTTCCTTCCTCTAAGCTGTCTATAATAGTTTCAACCATATCAACCATAGCAGTAGTTGTTGATTTCCCCTTGAGAAAGCCATGCTATGAGGTTGTGAGTAGTCTGTGTTGTTTGCAGTGTCCTATAAGTCTTGTTAGTACAATCTTTTCTATAACCTTAGAGAATGTAGAAATAAGTGATATGGGTCTATAGTTGCTGACTTCTTGTTTTGAACCACTTTTGTTTAGGCTACACTACCGACAGTTTTAAGTTGGTTGGGAACTTTCCCGATGTTAATGATCTGTTGATTATATTGTGTAGTGGATTGACTAATTCATTGCAGCAGACCTTGAGCAGTTTAGATGAAATTTCATCAAACCCAGCAGAGTTTTTGACTTCATCGCCTGGATTGTAGATTTAACTTCTTTTTTGTTGAGAGAGATAGTATAGACAGAGTTTTGCCGTTACTTGTAGGATATGAGTCGTCTGGTAGTAGATTGGGACTGTTTTGTTGAGCCATGTTAGCTTTTTTTGTATTTCAGCTATGTTAACAAAGAAACTATTGAAGTGTTCCGCTAATTTGGTTGCATCATCAAGAGTCCCGTTAACTTTAGCTGTATTTTATTGTCGGTGGTTTTAGCTTTTGCCCATGTTTTCCTGATAACTTCCCATGTTGCCTTAGATTTGTTTTCCGCTGTATTTATGTGATTTGAAGCAGATTCCTTCCTAAGTGCTTTGTGTCTCATGTCATACATTCTTTTCTTTTCTGCAGTCACTGCTTTATCAACTTTATTTCCTGATAGCTCTAAGGTTCTGAGTGACCTGAGATATTCTTCTTTCAGGGTGTTAGCTTCTTGGTCCATGAATTGTTTTCTTCTTTTTCTTTTGGTTCTGGTTTTTTCCGTGGACATGATGATTCAAGGAAGGTGTTAGCGCTTGTTTGAAAGCTTTTAAATGCTTCATCTACAGACTCTGCCTGATATACACACTCCAGTCTTCCTGCTTTAGTGTACTCTTTAAATCTTGGAGATTTCGGTAGTTAAATGCTCTCTTATAAGTGCTGTAGCTAGGTGTGGACTTTCACACTGTTTTGCATACATCGTACACAGGTTGTTATGATAGAAACACAATTAATTGTAATGCTGCTTTAAAATGTGTGATCAAAATTCTTTTATTTATACCTAACAAAAGTAATTTATAACATGGATCAAGTGTGTTACAGGACAGGTTTAAACTTTTAAATCATTACTGGCTTGAAAGTATTCACTATGGATTTCGTACTCATGCAGAAAATGGAATTGTTGCAAGGAAAGGAAAACTGGATGACTGTATTTAATGCAAATTAGACTGAAAGGAATATCCCAAATGGTATCTGGTAAAAATAGGATGTGCCAAGTGAAATACAAGATCCAGAAATGAAAGAGTACAAGAAGAAGATGGAGAAGTATAATAAAATACAGTCAGAGGTGGTAAGGAAGTAAGAGCACAAGTAAGAAATCCCAGATGAAGTTTGAAGGAGCTGCATGGCTTATTTGTTGAAATTGAGGAAAATAAGGCATATGACATATGCTCTCAGTTCTTCACCTGATGATGGGACCAACACTTGGATATGGCTGGGAATATATCTGCAATCAAGTCATTATGGAGAAATCTTCAAGAAGAAATTAAGAAAATTCAGGACAAAACGGAAGATCTTACCTCAGTTATTATTGATTTGCAAGATTTTTGAAATCCTACCAGTAGAATTTTCTAACTTCCAGACTACTTGGTTAATGATTCATAAAGCAAGAAATGACAATCTCACAAATTGGCTCTGCACAGAAGCGTGAAAGCAGACTTCAAGGGAAAGAGAACAAGAAGAGACAGCTTTAATGGCAGTTAATAGACCTCGAAAATATGATAAAAGAAAAGGTTTCCGTACACTATTGTCAAGAAAGGACATATTGTCACAAGAGTGTCATGGATAGCAGATGGAAAACCTGAAAGGAAATCTGAAAAGAAAAGTTTGGAAAACCTGAAAGAAATCAAAAAAAAAGTTTGGAAAAGAATCAAGTGGCTCTAACCAAGAAGTTAGCAATTGTATATTTCAAACCCAGAATACTACCGTCCGAGGATTTGGTATGTGGACAGTGGTGCTACTTAACCATGTCACCCATTGCATGGAAATCTTACGGACTTTCAAAAAATTTGAGTCACCTCATGCAGTAACTATGGACAACAGACAAGTGCTATTGGTAAAGGAACAGTTTGTATGGAAGCAAATATTGACGGTGTTTGAATTCAGTAAATCTAACCAATGTATGGTATGTACCTGGTATTTTTGCTAACTTATTTTCAACCGCTGCTCAACCGCTGCTCAAGATTTAAATGTAAATAGTAAATTTGAGTCAACATCCGAGGGTTGCACTTTGTTTGATAAAATGGCAAACCGCTATCAAAGGACATAGAAGTCAAGGCGGAGGGTTTGTTTAAGTTAACAGTAAGAAAATCAGTAGGCCTAATGGCTGTTATGGAAGGAGTACCAGCTGATGATCAGTTGCAGTTACTTCATGAACGACTTGGACATCAAAGCAAAGCCCATGTAAAAGAAATTGCAAGAAAGGTACTAAACCTTAATCTCAAACTTGAAAATCTTATGGGAAAATGCACAGAACACATTTAGTGAACACAGAGCTATCGTTCACTCTGATGTTTTCAAATCAATTGAGGTTCAAAATATTTTGTATTGTTCAAGGACAACTTTACTGCCATCTAGAGAGCAGAGAAGCTTAAGCAAGTGTCAGAGAAGCTTAATATGTAAGTTAAGATGTGATGGAGGAGGTGACACAACGAAGAAATTAGAAAAGTTCTAGATTACAACAGGCGTGGTAATCACATGCCATACACACCACAACAGTTAACGGATCTGCAGATGAGAAAATCGAACCATCGAGGTTGAATGTGCAAGGTCAATGATGCACGCCACTCTTGGACAGACTCCATGAACTACAACAGGTTTGGGAAAAGTACTCTATAAAACATTTACGAAGTGCCATACACACCACAACAGTTCCCATCGAAATGAATGTGCATAATGATGATGGTAATGATGGATATCACGCCACGGTGATGATGTGAAATTTGGAAAGAGCCCAGCCTAGTTAAAAGTAAATAGGTGTATGTCATTTTCAACAGATGAAAAGTCCTGATGTAGCAGAGAACGAGATAAGTGTATACAGGTGTAGAAAAAAACAAGACTCACCGCTATTTTGAAAAGTACTTCTATAAAACATTTACGGAAGACAATGCTGACAGACGAGAACCAAAACAACAGGAAGAGAACATCCAAAAAGCAAAGAAGACGTAACCCAGATTTGACATCAACGAAAGCACGGCAACCAGTTCGCTTTGAAGACTTTGTGAAACTTATTGATATGTGCCACTGTGAATGATGGATATCTCATTATGAACCTGATTTGTTAACAAAACCTCTACTTGGACCAAGGTTAAATTTGAAGCAGCAAATTGGACTACATTTTGTAATTGTTTATTATATTTTACTCTCGGATTGAAATTTCTGAAAGAGCTTGCTTTAGAAACCAAACCAGAACAAAAGTTATAACAGTATACTACAGAAATACCTGTAGAAGAAAAACGCCACCGCTTTTGTGGTACTGAATTTGGGGTAGGTTTGTACAATGAATTGACAGTCGTCATGAGCAAACTATCCGAGATACCCTCAAACCTAAGTTATCCAATTTTTTCAACATCAATTATTTCTGGCAACCAGTTCGCTTTGAAGATTTGTGATTCATCTAGAGTTACCTGAGGTGACTTGAATTATGCCCAGGACATAACAAACCTACCCCACCGCTCTTATTCTTATTTTGGTAGTATGCCCTCCAAGGTTAAAGGTTTTGAAGCAGCAAATTGGACCTTAAAGTTTTCAGAGATTAGACACATATAATGGCAACTCCTCCACTTTTGTGCTCTGATCTGCTGAAATGAGCCTTTAGTCTGTAGTCTGTGAGTAGAAATGTGTTTTCAATTTGCTCTTCTTTCTTTGCTGGTAGTTCTAGGGTTTCTTTTTAAGTCAAGGCCATGTTTCAGTGATCACAATATGGGGTTGTTCCTTTACTACAAACTGTTGGAGACGGTCAATTTTGTTCAGGATGTATTGTGCATTTTGGTGGAGAATACTTAGCTTGAATTTTGCAGCGGACTTTTGTTCCTGTCTTCTGGTAAGATTTAGGTTTTCCTGTTTGTCCTTTGGTCTATTTCTAAAAAAGAATTATTCCCAGATTGTGTTTGGTCTATTCCAATTATTAGTTTGTCTTTACTATTAGTGAAACTGGAAAAATTGAGTTTACCAATGTAGTTTTTATAAAAAAAAGAAAGTTTCTGTGGGTTTTAGCTTTGTAGCAGTTATTGGAGGATAGATTGTGACTTTGAATTGAGTGTCTGGTTTACTTGTTTTTATAGGATATTTTTTTTAGGATGTTTTTAGGAGTTTTTACAATACAAACAATCCTAAATTTTGGTTAACCCATGATGCCCAACACTTTACTGTTTTTATATGGTCTCAAAATATTTTTAAGTAGTTGCATTTCTGCACTGAACCGTGCCGTAATTGATCAGGTCCTTGGCTTACTTGGTCTTTTTCAGGCACATCATTTATGGTCTTGTTATTTATTCAGTGGATGGGGTGGAGCCCCCATATTCTCACAAGATATCTATCAAAAAAAGGGCAGTCCGCATAATTGTCAGGAGTAGGTCACCTAGATCACTGTTATGAACCAAAACAATAAAATACTACCTTGCCTTGTTTGTTTATTTGCAGGATGTTATGAAATAATATGCTTAAAGACAAAATTGTAGAAATGAGATCCACTCACATGTGTTATGTAGATTTAACAAAACAGCCTCAGCATAGACGAGCATGAAAAGACTAGGAAACGTATAACATAGCATCTAATTTTAAGAATAAGAACCTTATAGACAGTTTGAGTTACTTAACTTAATAAAACAAAATCAATGTATTTTATTACTCCTCCCTTTATTTTGACTGTAAATGAGTTTTTAAACAAACGATGCTATTGAAAAAGAGGATTTCATGAAGTTCGCCCTGTTAAAGCTATGCCTTATTTATCTTGACATTATGTATTTAATGAAATATCTTTTGTACCAATAAACTATTCTATTCTATTCTATAAAATATTTTTGGATGTTTGCTATAGCTTTAGAGAAGGGTACTGGCATCGCCATACAGACAGACAGACAGACTGATGTCCTCAGCACGCACAGACAGGAATATAAACCATGATGCACCTGCCACCCCCACTGTTACCCAGTCTCGGACAAAACTAGTGTATATAGTGTAGATTAAGTGAAGTGAACAATAATAATTATATTGTGCTCCGACAATGGCCTTTTGAGGCCAAAATGCGCATCAGCATTTAAATCTTCTCAGCCTCAGGAACTTCAGGCACACTAAACAAGGTAATTTTTATTTAATAGGTCCTGAAACCGGATATAGTGAATTTGTAACCATGTATTAAATCTTTCTTTCTTTCTTCTTGTTGTTATTTTTGTCTAATTTATTCTCAATTTAATCGTTCTTTTTAGGCAAAGAACTTTGAGCGTGAAAGTTTCTTTCCTGGGTTAACTAGCGCATCGCCACCCAAGTTTGTTTCTGTGGAAGAAATAATATCTGCGGCTAAAGGCATGGCAAACATGGCTCTGGTTCATGAGATTGCTGTGAATAGTACTTTTGAACTAGAAAACAAGAACCCCCAGAAAATAGGTAGGTTCTAATTTAATGTGTTTGGTGGAAAAGAATCAAATAAAATTGTGTTCTTTGAAGGCCCATAGAGCAGTATGATGAGTCAACACCCATCCTCAATAGTTCGGAACATCATTTACTCTCAGTCCAATTATTATACAAGCTTATAGTTGTATTACAGCCAAATAGATTTCACAATATTAATTTTAACTGAGCTTAAACATTACACACAGGCTAAAATTGGCAAAGTTTATTAAGTCAACCTTCTTGAAAAGAGAAAGGGTTGTAAAAATAGGTCTGGTCACTCACTACATAGGTCCTGAGTTCCAGTCCTATTTCAAACAAACTGTTACAAAGCACCAAAAAGAAAAAATCTTAAATTTATATCATTTTACTTCTACAGATGGAATGGTAAAACATGGAAAATAGACCATTGGTAACGTAGTGTTTGGTTTTTGAAAGTAAATGTTTTTTCAAGGCCAGGAATCATAAACAGGGGACAGTGTAACATTGTTGCAGAACAAGCAGCAACCCTACAGTGGGCTAGTGGGCATTAAAAACTAGTCTCACACACCCATTGAAAAAATCTATGATTGTAATTATAATTGACAAAAATACTTGCAGGTGTGAATAATAATAATAACCTTTTGATAAAGAGGAAAAATATACAGGTTAATTTATTTAAAGATTGGGCAGTTGCCAGATATAAGTTATTATGATTTTGACAGAGAAGCATGATTGGATTTCAATAATTCCACTTCTTGATAGAAACACAAAAACAGAATATTAAAGAAATAACGGCAGTTGGGGTTTGACCTTGAAACTGAAAAAACAACTGAAGAAAACCGAATTCATGGTTGCCAACAAAGTTGTAGAGTTTAGTCAGTTGAGTTCTGTTTATGTACACAAAAGTGTTCACTATGATGAATGAGTATGCTTAAGTCAAACTAGTTTTTATACATAGAATAATTATGTTCTTTCTAAAATAGGATGATGCATGCAAAATTACTATAAAAATAAGTAAAATTATACAGTCTACTTACACAATCTTATAAATTTCTATCTTCCAATATTTTCAGTTTGCATAAACAAGTAAAGGAAACTGTTCTGAAAGCTTTTTGGGATGTTCTGAGGGAGCAGTTGGCTGAAGATCCTCCCAACTTTGCACAGGCGCTGGTTCTTCTTTCGGAAATTAAAGAGGTGATTATTTGTTAATATTGTTCCATATTTCTGAAAATCTTCAATTAAGAACTATTTGGACCAGCTTCTTATGATTTTACTCACTTGACAAACATGTTTCATTCAAGTAATATAACTATACTGCCACTAAACGCCACTCATCACTCTACTAATGTTGACACCTGGCTAGATATTATGGCTGTATGTGACTTGGATGGTGTGGCTCATCAGGGACAGTTAGCTGTACCTGGACTCTCAAGGCATGATTTAATTTATTGTATATACAAATTACATCCTCCTAAATATGTATCTAAACCTGGCGGCATGAGAGAAGACAGTTAAGCCCTGTCCAATAGGAGAGCAGTGCCGCCACACACGCCGCACCACTGCCCCCCCGCAAGTCTACTTTGTTCTTAGCAGGCAAAGAATGCTGCAAAGATGGCCATTTATTATTGTAATAGTAGACGATAAGACAATCATTTAAAAAAAAAAGAAGCCTGCTCGTAGCTCTTTTCCTTCCTTTTGAAAAGTAACTACCGAATACAACTAAATGCTCTTTTTAATAGTTTAGCAACCATTTTTAATATTAATGGTGTAGTGGTGAGCATTACCGTGGAGACCCGGTTCAACCCGTTTGGTCCAAATATTTTTGTCTTCAAAGCTATTTATTATACAATTAAGATCTATAATAAGTCATTTGACACAGTATTTAAATTCTGTTTGTAATATTTCCAGCTTGTTGATTTAAAGTCACTATTTGACAGTCACATGTTTCGATAAACATTCAGATTTAAGTACTTATTTGAAGGCAGAAATAGTTGGGCGGATGGTGTAGTGGTGAGCATAACCGCAAGCGGAGACCGGTTCAAACTCCGGTTCGTCCAAATACTTTTTTCTCCAAATTTATTTAGTGATAATCATTTTTAATATTAATAAGATTAGCAGGCATAATAAAAGTGACATGTTAAATTATGTTAGCAAAACATTCTAGCACTAAAAGTTCATAACTTAAAAATAGTGTTAGTTATTTAATACAATTTGACTTGTTACATAGTTGTTTAAAATATAAAATAGTCCTACAATTTAAATACGGTATATAAACAGTTTTAAATTTATTGGGCATTTATAAGAAAAATCTTTAAATATAATTTTCTACAAAACATTGGAAAGTAAATTTATACAGTCCTTCAGTATGATGTGCCTCTGACAAACATGTTGTGTTTGAAATGCCTCAATATTATTACAATTAGCATATTTGAAGATTTATTTTAAAATTGTACTGGAAAGTAGTTAACAAAAACATGAAAATGTAATATGTGTGGGTTTGTTTTAATAACTGGACTTACATTTTCATCACTACTAAAAAATGTGTATCCGTAACAATAATATTCTTTATTTGTCAATTACAATTAATAATTGTGTAGAGATATTAGATAATAAATTAATAATTAATATAATAATAATTATGAACAATAGAAAAATGTAATGTTCACTAACCTTGATTTATGATTGAGAGCGATTCTCAGTAAATATTCATCAACCCACACAGATTTCAATACATGAAACTAGCGTTTGGTTGTTCGTAACAAATGAACAATAAAATAAAAAAGTATGAAAGAATTTACTCGAAAACTGTAAAACTGTTTGTGAAACACTCAAAAAACTTATGTGAAAAAATATAACATCATGAACTTGTCTGTAGAACGTATCTGACCAGGTTGCTGGAAATTAAAAATAAGGGATAATGTTTAAAAATATGTAATTATTGCATTTAAAGCGTGAGACTGATGCAGCGGTACATTCTCGCTGTGAGTTATTTAAAGAGACACAATTCTGAGTACACCGCTTGGCTATAGATAGATTATATCTTGGCTTAATGTGGGTAAATAAAATATTACATTTCTTACAAATTGTATTTTTTAGATGTGTTAGAGCAAGCAACACGTTTTCTTTTAATTTAAGAGAAATATTTTGTTGTTTTACTTAAGCCATTTTTAAAAATACACATAATAATATACATATTCACATAAATAATTATAATAAATTCACCTTATATAGTACAATACATACGTGGATGAACACTGGAATCCCTGTAACAGAACATAAATCACACCCTACGATATTCATAAATGGCTTTGAAGCTTAAGTTCATTAGGGTATAATTATAGTACTTTTGAATTTGAAAAAAGAAGAATTCAGATTAGAATAATAATAATTAATTAGTTAACCTGCGAGATACATGATTTGGTCCGGCTCGGGACCCTTGAGGAAGCAAAATTAGCAAGACATACTTACAGTAGGGCAGTCAGAACACAACTGGTGGTAGACACGCTCTTCTGCTCGCTTCCTGTACCTGGCTACGTCACTCACCTGCATGGTGCTTTCTTATTGACTGGCTTCCTCTACCCGCTCTGTATATGTGACGTCACCTATGGTGGCGGTACACACTGACAGTACAAAACTGTGAGTCATCGTTTGATTTTAGAACGGACAACCGTACTGTAAAGGCCTTGGCGCGGGGGTTGGGGTGGAAAGGTCAGTGTCCTGCTGTTACGCACGTAGGCCACACTGCTACAGCCATCTGTGTACTGTCCCATCATATCTGTGTTTTTAATTTGCTGTTTATTATTGAAGAGTACTACAGAACATATATACGTCATTTCTTACATCTATTTAAATATAAAATATTAGTAGCTCAAAGTCAACTTATGACCTTATAATGTCAATAAACAATAAATGCTGGTTGTATAATCAATGTATGCCAAAAATCCGCTTAATCCAAATTTTTGCTAATCCGATCAGGGTCCGGTCCCAATTAGTTCGGATTAACGGGACTCTAGTGTATAACAAATTTAGACCACATGCTCTTTTGGTTTTACCATTGGTTTTCCATGCACACTAGCAGGTAAATTGAAAAAAGGAAAGTAACAGCATTTGTGAGGATTACATTCAAATGCAAAAGTTGGTACCATTCCGTAACCAGGCCCGGATTACCCATAAGGCCAACCTAGGCCATGGCCTAGGGCGTAAGCTAGTGGGGGGCGCAGTCGCGTGGAAAACGACATATTGTTGTACTTTACGAAGTACGACAAATTGCATGTATGATGTACAGTCTTTGCTTTTTACACTTTTTGGAATTTCGATCATTGTTATTGTGTGATTTATTTACATTGTTATTTAATTAATTAAAAATGAGTAAATGGCCAAAATAGTTCCAAAATAGGCTCTAGAACGAGTGCTAAGGCGGTGGTTCGCGTCCCACAGTACTTCCCTCCCCACTTTCCTTATCCCTCTCGCAACCAAGTTGTGTCAAAACGCCTACTTTGGCAATATTTTGGGATTTTGATTACGGTACTATTGTGTGCTTCCTGTGTCAAAACCAGTAAACCTGAACGGGCACTAGTTTGCGCATGCGACAGAGACAGGGAACATGCAGAAGAGACAGAGGCACATGTTGATGCAGCCTTGGTCACCAGTCACGAAGTGAACCGCCATATTTACTGTTAAATATAGCAAACAATTCCACACACCTCGAGGCTCGAACCTCTCAGAACACAGAAAGGGCGCAATCTAGAACTTTGGCCTAGGGCGTAAATAGTGGCTAATCTGGGCCTGTCCAAGACAACAACTAAGTAATAACTGCAAGACGTGATTTTTCTCCTCCAAACACCAAAACTGGTTGAGGCATTGTCCGATTTTTTGTTAGGGGGGAATCTGTAGATTCAACAGGGCTGTACATATGCAATAAACTGCAATAAAACAGAAAATGTGTACATCACTAAAATTGCTCGCACACTATACAACCAGTTGAAACACTTTTGTACAAGGTTGAAATCCCCTGTTGTGATAATCGTCTTATTAAATCTTTGTCACTGATTTTTGTTTCTCTGTACCTTTTTTCAGACATTACTTGGTTTACTGTTTCCTCATAATACAAAATTAAGAGAGGAGATAGAAGAAGTACTTGACACAGAACTAATACAACAACAAGTAGAAAATAGTACTTTGGATTTCCCAGTAAGTTCTGTTACGATGACTTTTACTTAGTAATTAAGTTTTTAAGGGTCAACAGGACACCCGAAATTTCAGACCTGGTCGAGTCTATTGTAAAGCTTACCAATCTGGGCTAAAAATAAAGGTGGTCCAACCAAGTCAATGAGGCTATATCTAACTTGAAAACACTATGCAGAGATACATGCAAATAAGTCTGCTTGTATTCTACTGTTGAGGGTCACACCTTTCACAGGCCGCTTCTCCTCTTTGAATTCCTTAACTTTCTGCTCTTTTTATTTAATTCATAAGCCTTTTTGCCTATTATAGAACAATAAGCAAAATTGAATAATTAAAATTATTATTAAAATTATAATTTAAATTATTTTTGAATAATTAAAATTCAGGATAATTTAAACAAACCATCTGTATTCAAAGAATTAAAGTATAGAATTTGTGTATGTGTTTAGGACTTGTCCTGAGGTAAATGTCCTTGAATTCTCTAATTTCTATGTTAATAATTTTTAAATATTTATTATATTTTTATTAAAAACTGCATAAAAGTACATTATATAGTTTGAACACAGTATATTTTATATGCTGAGAGGAATAGAGAATTTTACACTTAGTTCATTTACAGACTACTGAATCATCATGCTGAATTAAACTATTACATGCTATACTCAACCAATGATTTTAACTCTATTGAATATTATAAACCTTTCTAAATAGTAATTTTACTACAACAAGTCTTTTAGAACATCTTACCTAATACTTAATGGTTTGCAGTCTTATGCAAATTTTGTGACATCAGTGATGGGCAAACTGTGCTCACCAGCTCGAGATGCAGACATTCAAAAACTCAAACAAGAGAAAGACATTGTAGCAGTGTTCAAGGGCATTTTAGAGGTAAGAATTTTCCAGGTTTTATGTTCAATATGCTTTTAAATTTGGGATGAATGGGATTGGGATAGAGTAAGTTAATAACTTGTTTATCTATTGACGCCT
This sequence comes from Matsumurasca onukii, assembly GCA_018831715.1. NCBI lineage: Eukaryota > Metazoa > Arthropoda > Insecta > Hemiptera > Cicadellidae > Matsumurasca > Matsumurasca onukii. The sequence continues at coordinate 90,997,571 of CM032059.1, forward strand.
GACTGAATAACTAATCTCAATGCTTCTTTAATAGATTTTTGTTTTTGTCAGAATATGCTAAAAAGGTATAATTAATAATAATAAATCATTTATTTCCAATTGATATTTACAATAAAAATTTTTAAACTATCTTATAAATTAATATAGCTTAATTAAATTGTTTTAAATTTATGATTATGGAAATAGCCTCCCTCATGGGTAAAATTACCTGTGTGAGGGAGGGTTTGTCAGTCTGTATTAAAATATAATTTTATAATTTTGATTGTGCAATTATTTTCTAAGGTTTCTAATTAAATAATGATGGTATAATTTATGTACAATTTGGATTTAACAAAAGTGATATATGGCTATACATTACATTTTGGATATTAAATTTTGAATCAAGAGTATAAGTAGTTCGAATTAATATAATCATTGACAGTGAGTATGTCAACTTGTAATAACCATTAATTTATTTTCATTTTGTAAAGCTGAGGCCTTATATTGTGGGTGTTTTTGATCCGTTGGTAGTTTCGTGTATAAATGATGAGCAATGTAAAATGAATTAGTAGAATTGATAGTTTTGTAAGCCTGTGGCATATTAACTCCTACAAGCCTTGAATTCCTGGTATCGTACTTATGATTTATTTTTGAAAATATGTTGTCTTTATTTTTATGAATAAACATTGTTAAGACTCGTACATAAAGCTGTGTAATATTAAATATTAAATAATTACTTCTTGTGTTGACATTATAAATTATACACTCCCTTGTGAGCACATGCAATTTGGGTACATGAATACACCTGAGCTGATTACATGAAATAAAAAAAGGTATGCTCTTGAAGAATAAGCTTTTTACTATAATAATATTATATTTTGATATAATATTATGAAGTATGTTGCAGACTCTGGAATTGATGCGGCTAGACATGGCTAACTTCACAATAGAAATGTACCGGCCAATGTTGGTAGCCTCCAGTGTGGATTATGAAAAGACCAAATTCAAAGAGTACCTTGAACTTAATCCAGGTAATGGGAGCTCATCATCTGTGCTCTAGGTCTGAGAACACTACCGCTCTGTGCTTATTTATGTTTGTAAATATTGTTCTGACCCGGGTTACTCTTTACAACCACAGTTTTAGCCAAGGCCACGCCAGATATACAGACTTCAGGCGATAATGTCACCATTCACGACTTCTGGATAAGTAATTTTGCTTTTAAATATTATAGAACATAGAACTCATGTGACTTTCAAACTTATTTTACCTAAGAGGGTGATTTTACTGTACAAATAATTAGTACATAGATTTGGTGAATTTTACAAGGAGAGAGAGGATAGTAGCTAGCTTACCTAAGAAAAACAAATTTAGGGGCCAACAAAAGAAAAAGCACACAGAAGAGTCACACACAAAATTTACTGATATTTCGCCCTTACTAAGGCACAAAGAAAGTTCCTAACACTAAAAACAAAGAAACAAAATGGCCAGTTGTTGTCGGTCTTCTTCTTCTTCTCTGCTGTCCTGATCTGAGGGATACCAACTGTATAGCACTAAAGTCCACTAATGTGTGGTATATGTCTATTGTCACTTATACGAGGGCTATCCAGAAAGTAAGTTAAGTTTTCGGTTACCTCCGCTAGCGAAGCTAGCGCGGCCATCTTGATATGTGGTTGTTCCCCAGTTCATTCTGCATCTAGCCGATCAACTCTAAGGTCTATGTCGTACTTTTTTACGTTACAGTGTCGCTTGGAAATGTCTTTGTCAATTGAAAATCCCGCCAGCTGTAAAGTGCGTGCAGTCTTAAAGATTTTGGCTGCAAAGAACTGTAAACCGATTGAAATTTATCGGCAGCTTTGTGAAGTGTGTGGGGACAATACCATCACTGAAGGTGGAGGCGTCAATGGAGCATTCGCTTTAAAATGGCGAACAAATGTGCACGCAAAAGCGGAGTGGAAGACCCAGCTTGGCGAGCGAACTTATGCGAAAAGCTAATGAAATCACACAAATCAGCTGAATGGGTTAACGCTTGGACCATTACCACAAATATGGCGATTCACTACTTAATCGGATTGTTACTGGTGATGAAACATGGGTGAAACATGTTAACTGTGAGATGAAATTGCAGTCAATGCAGTGGGGACACACAAATTTCCTTCAGAAACAAAAAAAGCATGCAAACGATGTCGATAAAGAAGATTATGGTGACCGTACGAGTGGGAGTTATTTTCTCATTCACCGTACGGTCCAGATCTTGCATTAAGCGACTACCACTTGTTCCCAACGATGAAGAAGTGGCTGGCAACGCACAGCGTTCTGACAATGATGAACGATTGCAGGAAGAAGTAAAAAAAGGGTTGAAGGAACAGGCGGCAGAATTGTATGACGAAAAATTTTAAAGCTCGTCCATCGGTATGATAATTGCCTAAATTTGTATGGCGATTATGTAGAAAAGTAGTATCTTATCTGATGTTGAGGTTTGGGGGTGATCTGGAGTTGGTAGGCCTGTAATTGGTGGACCTGGTAGGCCAATTCCCATCTTCTGAGCATGGAGGGGTTGCATTGGTCTTTAGGTGGTGGTTTTAAAGCTTTGGTGGTGAAACATGAGTTGAAATCTTTTGTTTTCAACACAATAATTTTATTGTATATTGGCATAAATAAAAAAATAAATATTGGTATAGCATATGTCATTATGTTGGACAAAATAAAATCCTGACGTGAAAAGATTTTAGTTTCCTTTAACAAGAATTAGATTATACACAGTCATGTTTGAGTTACACAAAAATAGGAAAATACTATACAATGACCTTCTTGCATTTTGTATCAATTGCATCATGTTTGTTCAATATTGGGTTTTGGTTGTGGTTTTTTCGTTGGTTCCTGACTTGTGCGTCTTGTACATATACCGGGTCTCTCACTCTGAGTTGGCGGTTTATTCTGCTGTCCACTATTTCAGATAGAAGACACTTTGTAGAAGCGGGTGTGGTGTTGTAGTGTTCTAAGTAAGTAAGCCATGGGTCGTGCGGGGGGATGAGTGGTAGACTAGAAGCGTAAGAGGGGAAGGAGCCATGGCGGTGGAATGAGGTATGGTAAAAAGAGTAAGGTGTGCTATTCAGAGGTACGAGTTTTGGTTCGTCCTGCGCATTTCTCCTTGTGACGTCACGTGGAGAATTAAAAAGTGCAGCCTTTCGTTCAACCTGTGATAACTCCCTAACGACGTTGTAAAAGTGTTCCAAAGTATATATTTTTTGTTTCTGAAACACATTATCTTAATCTAGGGGTATAACTTTTATCTCAATAATAGTTGAAAAAGTACTGAAAAAGTTGGCCTGTGAGGAAAGTTTTATTTTTGGAGACAGAACATTTGTTATGGTTTTATTGGATTCACAAATATATTACTTAACTTCACTAAGATCTAAGGCTTCCGGTTTACACCGCGTCACAGTTGAAATATAATTACTGCTAAACTTTTCGACCTCGCTGTGGAGAGTCATCCTCAGTAGCTTGTTGATTGGCTGAGACTGGATTGGACGGCCGTGGCGTCTTCATAAACATTAAAATACAGTGGATACAAATAATATACAGCTGGATACTATACAATCCTGACTTCAGTAGAAGGCTAAACTTAAATCTAGCAATAGGTACTGAATCCAGTGATGAATTGAGTGGTTGCTGGATCAGCACTCAAAGAAGACTGTTGCACAATGCTTTTCGTAACTCACCAGCTGTTTTACATTTGACAACTACTTTGTTTTATCCATTTATTTCACTGAAAAAACTCAAAAATGTCAGGAAATGATAAGCTTAAGAGCGAAAGCTTACCCAAATACCCTAGTGGAGTCTGTGGCAATGGAGTCAAAAACAGTGCCATATTGTGCACAGGGCAATGCACAAAATGGTTCCACATAGACTGTCTTAAGTCAACATGGAAATGTGAATCATGTAAAACACCTTCATCAACACTAGAAGATCTAGAAAACGACATCATAACAAGGTCCTTACCAATTGTGCTCCGAAAACCCATTGAATAAATACATCACAGCAACAAACAATACTTTAAAAGAATGTACAAATTTGATTAACTCAAAACTCCAAAAGGACCTAACAATATCAAATCCGGTTTTACCTAAACTGTATTGTTTACCTAAAATTCACAAAACAGGAAATCAAATGAGACCTATTGTGTCATCTATCAATTCACCTACTTATCTGTTAGCAAAATGGTTACAGAACAAGTTGTCAAAATTAAATCCTTTTTAATCTTTTTCCATTAAAAATAGATTTGAATTTATTAATACAATAAAAGACATAACTGTTGAAGAAAATGAACAATTAGTATCCTTTGATGTGGTAGGACTTTATCCTAATGTACCAATAGAAGTAACATCTGAATTAATCAAAGACTGGCTCCACTCAAACAATTTGACCAAAAATGAAATAAATGAATATTTAAATTTAATAAACCTATGTATGTCTCAAACCACTTATGCTTTCCAAGATAAATTCTATTCACAAACAAATGGTACAGCAATGGGAAACCCTCTTTCGTGTCTTGTTGCTAATATTTTCATGAGCCATTTAGAAATATTTGCAAAGGAAACTTTGCCTTATTTCCCTAGGATTTGGGTTAGATTTGTAGACGACATATTTGCAGTTTTTGACAAAAACCAAGACATAAAACAATTTACTGATCGAATAAATAACATCTACCCAACAATCAACTTTACTACAAAAATAGAATCCAATGGCTCACTTCCTTTTTTAGATGTCATGGTCTTAAAAACAAACAATAAAATTGAATTTGACATTTACAGAAAAAAGACCCACACAGACAGATACATCACTCAAGATTCGAACCACCCCCCACACCAAAAAAGAGCAGTTTTTCACTCATTGATTTACAGACTTCTAAATACACCATTAAATGAACATAGATTTGCTAAAGAACTAAAATATATTAAAAACGTTGCGACATTTAATTGATACAACACAAAACTTATAGATAATATGCTAAGAAAAGCCAAATTTAAACAAACAAAAAAGAACAGAACCACACTTATCCCCTTACATCAGCAAGAAAATAAATGGATTAGTATAAGTTATAACATATAATTCAAAATCTGCCAGCGGAATCAAAAACATTTTCAAAAATAAAACATCTAAAAATATATCATTCAAACCTATTAATCTTTTAAAAACAAAATTAGGCAACCCTAAAGAAAAAACATCTAAAATTAATATGTCTGGAATTTATGAAATTGGCTGCAATGAATGCGAGAAAATATATATTGGACAAACTAGAAGATCAATTAATACCAGATACAAAGAACATTTGGCCCATGCAAAATACGGAAGATCGAAAAATCTGCAATTGCAGCACACTCTATAGCCACAGGACATTCTTTTAACATAAACAATCTTAAATTAATTAAACAAATCGTCAAACCACAACACCTGAATGCCTGGGAATCATATTTCATCAACAGTTCTGATAAAAATAAATTACTTAATAACGAAGACGGCCCTCTTATGAATTCAAAATTACTGGATCTAATCACATCAAGAACATAAACTTAATATACAGGGTGAGTCTCTACTGAGTGCATTAATTTTAACAGTGGATTCTACACGTTAAAATGGACCAAAAAAATACTTATATCCCTATACCTAACTTCAACCGTTTAGCTGTAATGGCGTATTTTGTGACTTTTTTTAACTACACGACTTTGAACAGTTAATGTGACAGTAAAGCCCAAAGTATTGTGTTAATAACAAAAAAGGTAATACCACTTGAAAGAAAATTAAATTTACTATAAAATAAATACTTTTAAAAAAACATAACATCTTTTTTACTCTACGTTAAATGACTTTAAAGTTAAAAAATGTTTTTACATATTTGATTCTTCAATTTTCAAAGCGTAATTAAACTAGTTATACCTTTTGTATTGTAATGTACAGTTACACCAAAAACTGCCGGTTTTGTCATCTTTAAAATGGTGTAAGAATATGTAGGGGTCATTAGGGGAAAAATTCTAAAATTTCGTAAAAATGTTGCAAAGGTACAAAATTAAAACAAATTAGTTAAAACACCAAACTAATAACTGAGCCTGTAATATTTCTTTACAAGTTGAATCTGTTGACTACATCAGCTGGTTGGAAGTTAAAACGATATATCAGCTGATTTCAACTTGTTGTATTGTTGAACCGTACCATACAACCCCATAACAAGAGACTCCTGACTCCCCATAAGAGGTCTGCCGCTTGATCCAGCAGTATGATCGTTGCGATTTCTTTAAGACCTTTTGGAGTAGGTACTGATGAATTCACTTGAGTCGTGATGTCGTTTTTTATATACATAACGAAAAAAAGGAACAATCGTTTGGCCTCCACGGTTTCCTGACCTCATTGAGTTTTTGTATTAACTGAATTTTGCTTAGTTTAATACAAAATAATCAACCAATTATAGTTTAATTGTTCCAATTAATTTGCTAGTTTAGTCACTAGTTGTATCTGGTAAAGTAATATTACACAGTCAGTAGTTAGTTTGGGGTTGAAATTATATTACGGACGTTATCCATCGTTATTGAGTGAACAAAAAACCCCAACATTTTGTTATTTGAAACTGTATCCCACCTTTAGGTGAAAATTAACTTAGAACATAACCACCAACATTAGGAAATGGGATAGCCTAAAAGTAATCAGCGCAAGCCGACCAGTCACCTACCACCGAATGATGTTAATTTTTACAGCTAGCCTATGGCGCAAATATGTATAACGATGGACGTCAAATAACCTAATATGAACCCCTAAAACTTCCACCTCAGAAACTGTACCATCGGGCATCGTCAACAACAAGCTACAAACAAAGAATAAGTCTAATGTGTTTTGTTTATGTACCTTAAAAATATGCTTATGACATTTTTCATTTTTTTCAAGGTAAGGTCCTACAAGCCTGTGTCCAATGAAACCAGTTTAGACATTTACTTTGTTCTTGTTTGATTAGAAGATTAATGTACCAGGTGAGGGTTCTCTACATTATAGCAATGCTCTTTGTTCATAATTAAAAACATTGAGACGATCATACTGCTGGATCAAGCGGCAGAACTCTTATGGGGAGTCAGGAGTCTCTTGTTATGGGGTTGTATGGTACGGTTCAACAATACAACAAGTTGAAATCAGCTGATATATCGTTTTAACTTCCAACCAGCTGATGTAGTCAACAGATTCAACTTGTAAAGAAATATTACAGGCTCAGTTATTAGTTTGGTGTTTTAACTAATTTGTTTAAATTTTGTACCTTTGCAACATTTTTACGAAATTTTAGAATTTTTCCCTAATGACCCCTACATATTCTTACACCATTTTAAAGATTACAAAACCCGGCAGTTTTTGGTGTAACTGTACATTACAATACAAAGGTATAACTAGTTTAATTACGCTTTGAAAATTGAAGAATCAAATATGTAAAAACATTTTTTAACTTTAAAGTCATTTAACGAGAGTAAAAAGATGTTATGTTTTTTAAAAGTATTTATTTTATAGTAAATTTAATTTTCTTTCAAGTGGTATCACCTTTTTGTTGTTAACACAATACTTTGGGCTTTACTGTCACATTAACTGTTCAAAGTCGTGTAGTTAAAAAAAATCACAAAATACGCCATTACAGCTAAACGGTTGAAGTTAGGTATAGGGATATAGGTATTTTTTTGGTCCATTTTAACGTGTAGAATCCACTGTTAAAATTAATGCACTCAGTAGAGACTCACCCTGTATATATACCTTAATATATACAGGGTGATTCAAAAATAGGGCGCCAAATTTCAGGGGTGGGTTCCTTATGCAAAAACAATGAAAAAAGTCCCTATAAACATGGGTCCTAAAATTCTTCGTTAATCCAGTAGCCGCCATTTTGTATTTTTTACTTAAAAATTTATATCTCCAGAACGGTTTGACCGATTGCATTAAAACTTGGTATGGTGTTTATGTGTCCTAAGGGCAATTTAAGAAAAAATAGTTATGTGTTCAAACCATACAGAAACAAAATGGCGGCTGTTTAAATTTTTCAAATTGAAATACCATTAAATTGGCGCATAATACAAAAAGTTTACAAGAGTAAAAAAGGTTGTATTTTATAATTTTACATTAAGATACAAACTCATTTTTCCAAATATTAAATTAATACTTTCACATTTTACGTCAATTTACAACTGGTACATTACCAGTTTTCATTGTTAAAATTTATATCTCCAGAGTTTATCGATTGCATTCAAACTTGGTAGTATTTATGTGTAATAAGTTAAATTTTAGAGAAAAACATTATTTTATAAAACCCACAGAAACAAAATGGCGGCTGTTTAAATTTTTCAATTGAATATAATGATGGCGATAATACAAAATTTATAGTAAAAAAGTTATTTTATAATTTTACATAAAGATACAACATTTTCCAATTTTACATTAATATTTTCAATTTTACGTTTTACAACTGGCTTAATGTACCAGTTGTAAAAGGACGTAAAAATGAAAATATTAATATCAAATTTGGAAATATGAGTTTAAATCTTCATGTAAAATTATAGAATACAACTTTTTTTACTCTTGTAATTTTTTTGTATTATGCGCCATTTTATGGTATTCAATTATAAAAGTTTAACTAGCCGCCATTTTGTTTCTGTGGGTTTTTATGAAATAATCTTTTTTTCCTAAATTCACCTTATGACACATAAACACCCTACTAAGTTTGAATGCAATCGGTCAAAGCGTTCTGGAAATATAAATTTTTAAGTAAAAATACAAAATGGCGGCTACCGGGTAACTAAGAATTTTAGGACCCATGTTTATAGGAACTTTTTTCATTGTTTTTGCATAAGGAACACACCCCTGAAACTTGGCGCCCTATTTTTGAATCAACCTGTATATACAACTTTATAAATATCAAATTAATTTCTTTTCAACCTCTTCTAAATTTTTCCATCACATATGTTTAACATAACCATTTTAGTTACCTCAACATTTTAGTTACAACACCTCATTTACTTTAATCAAATAATAAATAACTTACTTGTGACAATGTTTGCAAAACAGTGTAATTTCCATAATACCACAATACATTCGTATATTATGAAAATAAAAAAAACATATAAGTTGCTGCATATCAGCTGTTTTCTCTTTAGTACTTTGTATTAAAAAGGTCTCAGCTGTTTATTAGTAAAGCATTGTTGATAGATGGAAGAATAAACATTTATTATTACGTGTCAACATTTTTTGTAAATAATGTAGGGCCATTTTTTCAATTCAACCTTAACCGGCGGTTAAAATTAGGACAAGGAGCCAACCAATAGAAAAGCTGGATATTTTTTAGGTTAAGTTTTACTTTGTCTGTTTTGATTTTGCATTTTGGTGTTACAGTTTGTATTTAGCTATATTAGCATAATATGCACATGTTAAATGCAATAAAAATGGTAAAACTATACCTTTATTGCATGAAAGATCTTCAAATAATTCATTTAAATACTTTGAACGTTGCATGAAAATGTAAACATTGCAGACTGTAAATAACTTAACCGGCGGTTAGTTAACCAGCTGCTAACCAGGCAATTGAAAAAAACGGCCCGTAGTGTTGTTATTTTTGTTATGTGATTTATAAGCTTATTTTTATTATTAACTATAGGCTATTGATTATAAAAGCATGAAAAACTATACATTTGAAGGATATTATCATATGCATTACTTTTACAGTATGGCTAATGGCAATCCAATACAAGCTCAATAATTGTACTTTGTATCCTTCAAATGTATAGTTGTTCATGTTTTCATAATCACGTAGTTTATAATTAAAGTAAGCTAATAAATTACATAACAAAAATAACAACACTACATAATTAACAAAAACTCTTGACACCTAACATTAAATGTTTATTTTTCCATCTATCAACAATGCCTTACTAATAAACAGCTAATTCCTTTTTAACATAAAATAAACAGAAAACAGCTGATCAATAATACACCGCGTCTCATATGTTTTGTTAAGCATTTTTATAATATACGAATGTATTGTGGCATTATCGAAATAACATTGTTTCGCAAAAATTGCTACAAGTTAGTTATTTATTATGCGATTTCAGTACATAAGGTGTTGTTTTGTTTGTATGTAAGTTAATTTGTCACTTTTTACCTGTCCTAATAACTTTTTATAACTTAACAGTTTTTGTGGAATTTAATGTTAAACATTTTAAACAACCCCATTTTGAAATGGATTTAATTACAAAAATGAAGTTTTTGTACTTATAGTACCTAATAAGGTACACATCAATACAAAACTTCTCTCTTTAACAAATTTTAGGTTATAAAATAGTTCGTAAAAACACATACAAACAGACTTAACAAACTAGGCACTGTAGACCCATGGTTATATTGTGAAATTTGTTTTAACCTAAGGAACAATTTTATATGAATTGTTCCAGAGAGTACCGGGACATCCCGTATATTTATTTTTATTGTTGTTGTTAGGCCTAGATTAGTGTTTTTATTCTAGCGCTGTGTGTGAGTGTGCGTGCAACCCCTTCACTTCGTCGCCCGACGCTTCGCGTTTGGATCGGCTTCGCTCAGAACAGCAGAAGTCATACCAGCGGGTCAGTGGGTGGTGGGTGGTAGATTTGGAAGGGGAGCTCAAGTCGTGGTAGGGATTCTACGTTTCTCGCCCGGCTCAGCGAGCTTTGTCAACAAATAGGATACCACTAAACCAGCTGCAGTGTAGTCAAATTTTATTACTTTAACAACTGAGTCAGTTTACAAGGTTTTACATTGTTATTATTATTGCTTATCATTTGCAATTTTTTATATAAGTATCATACATAATTTACTTAGATTAATGGTAGATTGAATGTAAATAATAAATATATTAATGAAATATGATTGACAAATGCTGTGCATAGCACATGTATCCAAGCGTCTGTTGTATTTGAGTTAACTCTTTATTTAAAGGTTAAAACAATAACAATTTTTTCTTTTTAGACGGGTTAGAGGCTACCAAAGAATGGCTGCTGCGTCATGTGACCTCTGCTACCCCTCTGGCTACCATGGATGACAAGAGAGAAGTCATCTCTCAAGCGTACCTAGAGCTGCTCATGTGGGATGATGCAAACACATTTCCAGAGGTAACATTTTGCTTGAACCCTGCTCTGCAAAAATGGTAATTTTTAGATAGTATAGTTATTTTCTATAATAATTAGTCTTGTTTAAAAACCATTCAAGTTAATTAAGTTAATTTCACATTGATAACCGGCCCTTTGGTAAGAACAATCGTACAGAAGAGACAGCAACAAATGCAGTCTTCTTAGCAAGAATCCTTTTGTATGCTTTTTTTTCATTTGTGGTAAATATATTCTCTTCTACATTTGTATGAAGCTGTCTGACTCATGTTATGGTATGGCTCATGGTACACTTGGACATGTGTACAGACCCTGGTGATGGACAAGACACGTTTTATGGACGTGCGCAGTGAGGTTCTTCGAGTGACCACTGCCGCCACTGCTCTGCTTCTTATAGTCAGTTCCATCCCGCAGTTACAAACCAATTCTGCTTTCAAACTCTCTCTCAAAGACCACATGCTTTTGATACTTCAGGAAGCACAATCAAACCGGTAAGTAGTTCTCTGACTTCTTGCTTCCATAGAATATTTTACCATACCTTATATCTGTAATTGTTTTATGTAATAGTAGTTTACATAACATAGCTTGTTTACACTAGACTCTCTGTGGTTGAAATCATACATATTTCTCATTGATTGATTTTCTATGTTATACAAACTGTGTATTGCTAAAAAGGTTGTTGTTACATTTTTGGATCAAGCAGGAAATACTTGTATTTTTTTCTTATTAATTTTAGTGGCCCTCGATATTTTTTATGTTGAGCAACATTTCACCCGTCCAGTTTTTTTTCTGAGTTGGATGCGAATTTTCACCTTCAAGTGATCAGTTTGACTTTGTCTTACAGGGATATTGAAACTTTGCTACCCAACCTGTATACTCAAGCAACTCAGGATTGCAACTCTTTTCTGCCTCAGCCCCTGTCCTCGGAACTGGATAAGACTCTCGAGTCCCAACTCCTTCAGATATCAACACCAGACCATAAAATACGTCTTCTAGTCTGTAAGTAGTTTTTGAACCTTATAAACTGACAAATTGTGAAGCATGTACTATAATTTGTACACAAATTTTACTTATCAAATTGACTAGCACACTGCACCATCAATCACCGCATAACCTAAACATCATTATCTGTTTAGCAGCTCCAGTTCTCAATGACTGGGCATGAAAACCTCTCATACCCATATAGAGGTTTTTGTTTTGAAGTGTTATCCATAAATTGATAAAAGATCATTTTTTATTTCTTACATATTCTTCTAACTTTCTTCTTCTCACCAACTTCCTTATCAAGCCACTCTACTTTCTAGTCGTATCATGTCAAAACCATCCTAGCCTGAACATTCTTAAATAATAAATAATCCATCCATTTATTTGCCTTATTAATATTATACATCATGTCTTAGCCTAACAAATTATTATTAAGAACTTGAATACCATTGTTTTCATTTCTGTATTCCGGACATCTTCTGCTCATAAAAAAAGATCATCTCTAAAATCTAGCTTTTCTAGCCAGCAGTGAAGTCCGCATCTTATACCTCTATTTATATTTGTTGCTCTCTATAGTATGCACTCCAGGGTCATTACAAACTGAATTGGTGACAAAATATTCTTTAAACTCTGATTTTTTTGGGCCTCACTCACCTTAAGGTTAGCGGATGACTAAGATGTCTTGAAGATTGAGATCTTCACGTCAAAAAACACACACACGCACATATACACAACAGTCTTCCGCACTTACCAACGTTTAGCGACACCTATGAACGTACCGTCTTTTTCAAGGGCTTTCGTCCGGTCTTTCACCCGTTGCGAACGACGAACCACTGACGAATTAGATGAATCACTAGCGGGCCGGTGAGGGGGAGGCTTGCTTATCTCTATGTAGTTTTGTTTAGCCATCAGCTGATTTGCCTCTTCCATCACTGTGTCTATGTAAATCGGGCTTATTTCGACGGACGGATTTGACAAGGGCGATAACTCCAGTGACCTAAACAAAGATTCTGTCAAATTTCTCTTTGTCCAATTTGACTCCTTGTTCAAAATTGTACTGTCCTCCCATCGAATGGTGTGTCCCGTGTTCACATATTTTTCACATATTTGAGCTGTAGACTTCTTTATTTTTAACTTTTTTCATGTGCTCATCGATACATATTTTTACAGGCCTTGATGTTTGGCCTATGTAATTTCTGTCACACGAACACAGCACTTTGTACACCACGTTTTTGTTTGGTGGTTCAATACCAACAGTGCTCTAGTAATTTTACTTTTATTGTTGAATTTGATTTAAAAACAGTTCTGACGTTATATTTTGAGTTAATTCTTCTTACTTTTTCAGACCAATTTTTTACGTACAGGATGCTGATTGTTGCCGTAGGGGTTTCTTTTGGAGTTGGGTTGACTACACTGTTTATGGCTTTTTGGAATATTTTATCAGGGTAACCACTATTTTTTAAAAACAATTTAATTTTATTTTGCTTGTCTTCAAACTTGATCGTGTCGCTGCATATAGCCTTTGCACTTTGTAAAAGGCCTGTAGCCAGTCCCTGCTTTACATGTGATGGATGGTTCGACTGATAATTTAAGTACTGGCCTGTGGCTGAGGGCTTCCTATATACACTTGTCTGCCAATTGCCCAAGGACCATAATAGGTGGTACTGTATATAGGTAAAAAAAAGTGTTTTGATGTATTAAAAATTTTATTTTACTTATTTGTGTGTAACTTTTATAGTTATTATATTTGGATTTAATTCAAAAGTAATACAATCAAAAAAAGGCGTGTACCTTTTACCTCAAAAGTTAAGTTTTGTTTGGTAAGTGACAAAGCAGTCTGGTACTCAGAAGGGCGCGCGTGTCACACTCGCAGGAGTCGCGGCACATCCACATTGTCTGTATACTCGTCTTTGTCTACCGACGAATAGTCCGCTACGTTTTCGTCTTCTTTCTCACTTTCACATTAATTTTCATCATTCATAAAAACCTCAGGTATTTGCTTGTTAGAAAGAGACATTGTTAGAATAATAAAATGCTCTCAAAATAGAACTAAATAGTTAGTGAAACTAAATAAAATATAAGTAAAAACTGCTAAAAATAACTGTTTATAACTTCCCCGTGAACACAATGAATAGTAATAATCACCCAAGAAACAAAGTAAAACAAATCAGCTGTCAGTTTACCAGATGTCTTATAAAAACCACAGATGAAATAATCGGCACAGACACGAAACGATGTCAGGCAACAAAACCCAGCTGGTAGACAGCAGCTGCAATCTAGCGGATCAATATTTTAACTATTTCCAAAAGGTTAGAAAAACTCCCGCTAGGTAGCAGGGGCATCCACAAACGCGTTATATTTCATAAACTGAGCAGAAATTGTATTGATAACAACAATCTCGTGCGTACTACAGAAGGCCCATGCGCCGGCCGCAACAGTGTCGGGCGTACTGCTTGTGGCACTCTGTTGCTGGTGTAGTCCCAGTGTAGCCCTAAACAGTGTAGTCAACCCAACTCCAAAAGAAAATACTGAAAAGGCAACAATCAGCATTCCGTACGTAAAAAGTTGGTCTGAAAAAGTAAGAAGAATTAACTCAAAATATAACGTCAGAACTGTTTTTAAATCAAATTCAACAATAAAAAGTAAAATTACTAGAGTGAAGCCTGCTGGTATTGAACCACCAAACAAAAACGTGGTGTACAAAGTGCCGTGTTCGTGTGACAGAAATTACATAGGCCAAACATCAAGGCCTGTAAAAATATGTATCGACGAGCACATGAAAAAAGTTAAAAATAAAGAAATCTACAGCTTAAAAATATCTGAACACGTAATGGACACGGGACACACCATTCGATGGGAAGACAGTACAATTTTGTACAAGGAGTCAAATTGGAGAAAGAGAAATTTGACAGAATCTTTGTTTAGGTCACTGGAGTTATCGCCCTTGTCAAATCCGTCCGTCAAAATAAGCCCAATCTACATAGACACAGTGAGGAAAGAGGCGAATCAGCGGATGGCTAAACAAAACTGCATAGAGATAAGCAAGCCTCCCTCTCACCGGCCCGCTAGTGTCTCATCTCATTCGCCAGTGGTTCGTTGTTCGCAACGGGTAAAAGACCGGACGAAATCCCTTGAAAACACAGTACGTTCATAGGTGCCGTGAAACGTCGGGAAGTGCGGGGAAGACTGTTGCGTATATGTCTGTGTCAGTGTGTGTTTTTTGACGTGAAGATCTCTACAATCTTCAAGATATCTACAGTCTTCCGCTAACCTTAAGGTGAGTGAGGCCCAAAAAATCAGAGTTTATTGATTGAGACCTCACCAAATAAACATGTCATTTAAATATAAAATAGTCTTTACGTGAAGGACAAACCGTAGTACAAGCCACTCTTGATATACAAAGTACAGCGAGGCCTATTAAGATCCCAGCCCCTACTGAGCGATCCTTCATGAAAAAAGTGTGAATATTCTGAACTAAAAAAAATCTGTTGAGAATCTTAAAATTACAACAGTTGTTATATTAAATGGATTAAATTAGTTTGCAGAGTCTGTTGGTTGCAGGGCAGATTGAAATTTGTGTCATGGGTAGAGCCCTCATAAAACAAGTTTGGTTAATAATGTTTAAGATGTACAACTAGTAGACTATACGTCTCTGTTACCAGCTAATCCTGATTTATCTAATTTCAGTTCAAAGATTGAAGGAGTTTTTACACAAGATGATAACGACGACAGCTCCAACGCAACTGCAGATCCCGGTCGGTCTGACTGCGTTCTCTAAGGAGTTAAGTGCTCTCGCGACCCGCTATCTTCGCCTAGTCTCCCACAACCGTAGTGTCTTCGGCGAGTTCTACACAGACATTCTGCACACCCACACAGTCTAAACATTGTCTTTCTATACCTAGTCAGTATACATCAATGTGTCAAACACATCAATTATTTATTTTAACTTTTAAGTTTGCACCAGTCAGACAGAGATCAGTTTTAATAATTTAGTATCAAACATGGGTTTTGTATTCAACTTGACCATTCGGCATTTATTTTGTATTATTATTTGTAGCATGCAAATGAGACCATCTGTCTGTCTGTTTATGTTAGACTTATTATCGTACAGTACTTCGATAATCTGGATGTTTGCCACTCCAGCATTCTGTTTTAGCTCTTGTTATACGGCGGTTTGTATTTCCATGTTGTTTTAAACAGTTAAACAATTATAACAGTTAAAACATTATTGCCTATCAATTGCCTATTGCACAATTGATAGGCAATGCAGTGCCCTCATTGTGCAACTATCTATTATTGAAGAAAAACAATTATAGAACTAGTTTAACCTTTAAGTAAAGGTGAAAGGTAATTTCTAACAGAAAAAACAAGGTGTCTCATTATTGTCTTATGAAACGAGGGCCAGCGTACATGCCCAGTCAAGAGCAGAGATACTTCCCTTACCCTTACTCCTACTACACATTACTTTCATTTCAATTTTGTTTTGACATTGTAGTGAGAAAAGTTTCAAACAACTTATTGGGAAGCAAAATACTTTTGATTTTACAATTAACAATTGAGATGAAGTGTTTCAGTGAGGAATATACAGGTCGAACTATCAATCAATGATATACGACTAGATTATTGAGATTATACGGTACAATTTACAGATAAACCTCAAAACACAACTTTTTACTTTGGATGCCCTTCATATTGATTTTAAAAATCAATATATTTCATCACACTTTTAAACTCACTATCCCGGTTTCAGGACCTATTAAATAACAATTACCTTGTTTGGTGTGCCTGTAGATCCTGAGGCAGAGAAAATTTAAATGCTGATGCGCATTTCGGCCTCAAAAGGCCATCGTCGGAGCACCATATACATTATAATTATTGTTCACTTCACTTAAAACTAGTTTCGTCGGAGATGGGTAACAGTGGGGGGTGGAACAGGTGTGCTGGCATTACGGGTTATGTGTACGCGTGCGCGGCGAGGTGGCGACTGATGTCCTGGCGTTGACGGTCAAGGGTGTTGATTTAGGGGTTCTATTGTTGAGTTGGGAAGTCCAGGTAATAAATTATATTACATCTATAAAAACAGACTCCAATCAAGACAAACTTTTAAACAAACGTGAAGATGTACGCAATTCAGTAATATTTAGAACCATTCTAGGAATAGAAAAGAAGCAGGAAATATGCAGGCCCAGCCCTGGACTTCCCAACTCAACAATAGAACCCCTAAATCAACACCCCCGACCGTCAACACCAACAGAAACTTCCATACCAGATTTAAAGAACATAACAGACCACATCTCGCCAAACCTGACTCAATGATTGCAATTCACCTTAAAAATAATCACAATCATTCAATAACCTACCCCGAATCTCTAAAAGTACTACTAAAAACCAACCACAAACCAACTGCCTAAGCATATGAATCATATTACATCTATAAAGAAGCAGACTCCAATCAAGACAAACTTTTAAACAAACATGAAGATGTACACAATTCAGTAATATTTAGAACCATTCTAGGAATAGAAAAGAAGCAGGAAATATGCAGGCCCAGCCCTGGACTTCCCAACTCAACAATAGAACCCCTAAATCAACACCCCCGACCGTCAACGCCAGGACATCAGTCGCCACCTCGCCGCGCACATGCGTACCCATAACCCGTAATGCCAGCACACCTGTTCCACCCCCCACTGTTACCCATCTCCGACAAAACTAGTTTGAGTGAAGTGAACAATAATTATAGTGTATATGGTTCTCCGACGATGGCCTTTTAAGGCCGAAATGCGCATCAGCGTTTAAATTTTCTCTGCCTCAGGATCTACAGGCACACCAAACAAGGTAACTTTAAAACTACACATGAAAAAAAGAAAAAGAGCAAGATTACGAACCAGCTTACATTTTCTTACCTTTGCAACCTAATCATAGCCCAAACTAAAATGAACACTTTTGAAATTTTAACATATTTCATTAAATGTATTTTATTTCATACCGGTACCGTACAAGTCTCATTAGATAAAAGTTGAATGATGATTCGGACTGAGGCTTGGGGTGGCCATAGTTCGGTGATATAGTGGATGCTTCAACACAGAATAGTTTCGAGTTAGATCCCGATAACACTGGCCACTCCCCATTTCCATTGGTCGATAGGGTATTGATTAATAACCCAGTCGGCCCTAGTTTGTAACAAGACTAGAAACTACCTCATCGCCCATCTAAACACTCACTGTTCATCCTATATTCACCTTAAAATATCCTCCAAGAGTGACTGGTGTCCCAAGTCAAGTATCAAGGGACATTTGAGGTTGAAATAGAAAATTAAATAAGGCTAACTCTACTACATTAAGTACATTTTTATGTATTGTTACTAATATCTTGTACATAAAACAACTGAAAGGTTTTCATGATAAATAGAATGTTAGAACATTAAAAAACTACAGTTAATTAATTATGTGTGATATTATATTTTATTAATTTATATATAACCTTTTTGGTTGTCAGTTATCCTCACAACTTTATTTTAATACTTAGGCTTGAGCGGCCGGAGTCATAACTATTTTATGTTTATAGCTGCCAAGTCCTGATGGTAGGTGGATTTATTTTTTGGCTAATAATTAAATTTACAATGCAAATTTATCACTAGAGTAGAATTTATAGTATTAGGCAGAGTTATTTACATTAAGTTGTTATTGGGAAAAAACAATATTTTATTGTAGTAGGACTTTAAAATTTTTAAAGACATTTTAATAAGAAAAGAAAATACAATATTTGATATTTTGATACAGAGTATAATTGTTAATGCTCAAAACATAATTTGATTCCTTTGAATTATGATTATTTTCTGAAGAACATGAATTGCCAGCGAACAAGTACTATTATATAAGCAGAGAGTGAAATTTCTACACTTCCTCATCTATACTTCTCACATACAAAGGGATGGTAGAAAATAAAATTGTTTAAGAAATAAAAATAAATTTTCAGTTTAGTGACCTAGTTTTTATACACGTTTCAAATATTGAATCCCATAAATTAACATTTCAAAATGCACAGAAATAAAAAGAATATCCTGAACTTAACCTTTTCTTAACCCCGGGCCTGGAGCAATATAGCAATATATTATATCTAGGCGCTAAGCCATAGTTCCTATTTTTTGAATAAGGTTTTTGTGTTTTCTGCGCTCTCCAACTTTTTTTATATTATGTCTTCTTGATATTTAATTATTTACTAATAACTACAAAAGTCGCAACACCGGAAAATGTTTACTAAAGAGCTTGAAAGTGTTTTTTTCTGGACTACTCATATGTTTTATGTAATGAAGCTAAAGTTGGTTTAATTGTTTTATGTCTCTTACGAGGATTATCCAGAAAGTAAGTTACGTTTTCGGTTACCTCCGCTAGGGGCGAAGCTAGCGCGGCCATCTTGATATGTGGTTGTTCCCCAGTTCAGTCTGCATCTAGCCGATCAACTCTCAGGTCTGTGTCCTACTTTTTACGTTACAGTGACGCTTGGAGATGTCTTTGTTAATTGAAAATCCCGCGAGCTGTGAAGTGCGTGCAGTAATAAGGTTTTTGGCTGCAAAAAACTGTAAACCGATTGAAATCTAGCGGCAGCTTTGTGAAGTGTATGGGGACAATACCATCACTGAAGGTTGAGTGCGTCAATGGAGCATTCGCTTTAAAAATGGCCGAACAAATGTGCACGACAAACTGAAAAGCGGAGTGGAAGACCCACCTTGGCGAATGCCGAACTTGCGGGAAAAAGTTAGTGAAATCACAAAAATCAGCGAATGGGTGCAGCGTTAACGTTTTTGGACCTTTACCACAACTATGGCAATTCACTACTTAATCGGATTGTTACTGGTGATGAAACATGCGTGAAACATGTTAACTGTGAGTCAAATTTGCAGTCAATGCAGTGGGGACACACAAATTTCCCTCAAAAACAAAAATGCATGCAAACGATGTCGATAAGGAAGATTACGGTGACCGTATTTTGGGACGGTTTCCTCATCCAGTGTACAGTCCGGATCTTGCACCAAGCGACTACCACTTGTTCCCAATGATGAATTGCCACTTGGCTGGCAATGCAGAACGTTTTGACGATGATGAACGGCTGCAGGAAGAAGTAACAAAATGGTTGAAGGAACAAGCGGCAGAATTTTATGACGAAGAAATTTTAAAGCTCGTCCATCGGTATGATAATTGCCTAAATTTGTATGGCAATTATGTAGAATAGTAGTATTTTAGTGTGACTTTCAAATGTATATAATAAAAATATTTTCCTATTCTTTGTAGAATTTTTATTCTAAAACGTAATTTACTTTCTGGATAGTCCTCGTAATTTGCTTTTAATTATTTTAGAACCCCACACTACTGTGTTTTAAATACATTCCTCTAATATATAAAAACAATTAAAGCCAAATGATGATTAGGACATTGTTTCAATGTGGAAATCAATTTAAAGTTACAATTAATTTCAGTAGTGTAAATATTGATTGCCCCAGCTGATGTTTAGCGGAATCCGGTCTAGCATTGTGCAGCTCAATGTATCCTTCCTCATCCACTAAAGTGGCAAGCTGAGCAGTTCTCCCACCTATCTCTTGGCAAAGAAAGCTCAACAGTTTATACAAGCTATAATATTTCTTTACTAGACAATGGACATTGGCAGCCATAAATTAACTATTAAGTAGTTACTAATATCAAGGATTATGTTATGGTAGGTAGATAGCGCATAAATACTGAATGGCTGAGGCAGGAAAATCAAAATAGTTGCGGCAGCCCAAACACAGATTGTGCAGCAAGAGAATTTTTTTAAGTCTCAAGTAGAGCCACTGATGCACGTGCAAGTTCGTTTGTTCTCGAAATTGCACGATTTGGTCACATTGAATTAAATTCAAATGTCTTTATTTTTAAATTATGTAGATTTACATGCAGTTTATTTTGGGCTAATAATAACCCTCTAGCACAACTAATTGAGGAAGAAACTAAGAATAAGAATTTTTTTATTTTCTTGAATAGTTAGTTCACAATTTTTGCTTGAAATAAGAAAACATATTTCTCACACTTTATCATTACTCATTAGGACATAAAAGTCAGAGTGATATCACTAACACTAGTAAATAAAAGAAATGTCAGTCCTCTAAGTATCAAAATAGAACACAAAATAAACTGTCTTTGACCTGTCAAGCTGAATCTTAAATGTTTTTCTGAGCTCACCCCCCTGGACCAAGGCACCCGAGCCTTCCTGGGTTGGACGCCAACACAGACGCTGTCCTTGGTGTCCAGTGTTAGCTAGTACAAACTTTGTATGTATTAACTATAATTTAATAATTACAGTTAAGTATTACTGGAGTAAATTATTAATTATTTCTTGAGATATTAATAATTATTTGAGTAAGTCATTAACATTGGACAAACTGAAGTGGAGTCGAGGGGGGAGAAAGATGGCTGCGCTACCTGTGCTTGGGCTACCGCTATTATGTTGATTTTCCTGCCTCAGCCATGTGGCATCTATGCGCTGTCTACCTACCATAAAAAAATCTTTACTAAAATGTTCTAACACCAGGAGTGAGTTCCCTAACAAAAGTCAAGTGCTCTTATTTGGCTAGCTTATTATTATTGTAATCATATACAGTAACAAGTTATTGTAAGTTTCCTAGTTACATTTTGTAATTTTTAAACTCGAATGCAGTTCTTTGAGAACAAAGTTTTATTTTATATTTGAGACATTTTTGAAATATATGTATTTAGTTTCTTTAATCATAGCCTATTTTAATTTACTACCTTATATCCCGATAGGAGTACACAAATATATTAAACAGAAAACGTTCACTTAGGGCTTCTAAAGTTATTAGCAAAGACAAGTAAAACAGAGTTCAGTAGTACCTTTTTTCATATTTTAATAGACGACAACCGTTTAGCTAAGCTCATGCTACATGAAAAATTTTCTAACCTATTTGATAAAATTAACAATTTAAAAACAAAACAATAGTCTATCAGGTGTTTACAAATTGAAATAGAACTCTTATGGACTATTGTTTTGTTTTTGAATTGTTAATTTTATCAAATAGGTTAGACAATTTTTCATGTACAGCACCGAAACAATGGGCTTAGCTCTTGAAACTGGAGTGCGTCTATTAAAAGATGAAAAAGGGTACTACTCTGTTTTTTTATCTTTTCTAAATATATATATATCCCGGTTCGGTCCAAATATTTTTGTCTTCTAATTTATTTAGTAACATATATATATATATGTAGAAAATAATAATTTGAACAAAGTATCCTGGTAAAAACATTTTTAATTAACACGACCGGTTTTACAAGTTGACTCCATCATCCAGGTGTGTCAAGAATAGTTTCAATATTATTTTTAAATAACAAACCAAAACATGTCAAAATTACAATCAAATCATGTGTTACAGCTTTTTAGAATTATTTTAAAATATAAACTAAACTACTATATGAGTTATAATTTTTGTCATTTTTGCAATATAGTCGAATATTGGGTTTTTATAATTGAAATGCGTGTTGTTTAACAACCCATCTTCGTCTTGCCTCTTATTTATGTAGATGTGAAGATCTTTCTTACAATCTGAGCAGATTGATTGAACAGCAAATAAACATAAACGCTTGTTCTTTTGTAAGGTCTGGAGCTAAATTTGACAAAGTGACTGAGGAATTAAAAAAACTAAGCGAGGTACTGTACTTGGAAATGAAGATTACCTTTTAGTATTAGCAGGAACCAACAATATTGAGACTTACAGGTGTCCAGAGGCTAATTGATGGAAGTAACATTTCCATTCCCGAGACACTTCGAATTTGGAAACAAGCTCTATTTTGGATAAGAATGCTATTGACAACATAACAAAACTGACGTAAATCACTACAAATCAAAACTATTTCAAATACGAAAGAAAGTACTACAAACAAGAAGACGGTTTGGCAATGGGTTCTCCCTTATTAGCTAATATTTTCATGCATGATATAGAAACCAAGAAAATAATTAATGATTTTAATCCGTTTAAAGACAAGATAATTTACTACTACCGTTATGTAGATGACATAATTTGTCTGTTAAAAGGTGACCAAAACGACTGTGAAGAACTTCTGAATTTTTTAAACAGTCTGTCCCAAAAGATAGCCTTCACCATTGAAACTAAAGAAAAAGAAATGAACTTTTTAGACATTACTATTTGTAACAAAGAAACCAACATGCCTTCAAAATATTTAGAAAACCAACACAGTCAGACCTGATCATACCAGCCAACTCTTAACCATCCGTGGTCGCAGAAAGTAGCCAGTTTTCACTCCATGATTGACAGACTTCTAAGGGTACCGTTGTCTAAAAGTGATTATGATAAAGAGAAGAATATAATACAACACCTTGCTGTTAAAAATGGATACAACAACAAAATGATTGCGCGCATGGTAAAGAAAAAACTCAGAAATAAAACAAAAGTTCAAGCTCAAGTACATCTAAATGAAGAAAAGGCATACATAGTTGCCCCATTCAACAGATCTATTAACAGTGCCTTGCAAAAAACCTTACGAAACACAAAATTCAACCTAAGTTACAAAACTAAAAATAATGCCTTTTCTTTAATTAACTAATATTCCCAAAAAGAAACCAGCCACCAAAACATAGATTCATATAATAAGTCTGGTATTTACAAACTCAAGTGCAATGGCTGCAACAAGTACTATATTGGGCAAACCGGCCAGACATTTAAGTGTCGATTTCAAGAGCATATCAGAATCAAACATCTTTATTTTTACATTGTACAATACATACAAAAATAGTGTCATGTCTAATGTACTGGGAACAAAAATAAATAACAAAAGAAGGTAACAATGGAAGAACATATCCTATATTTTAAACTTAGAGTATTTTAAACTAACTTTTTACTTTAACTTGAAACAAGGTATTCATCTAGTGAGTAATGACTTTTATTTAACAGATATTTCTTAACAGAATTTCTAAAAAAAATTTTCTCCACATTACTTTTTATTAATTGTGGCAAAAGATTAAAAAACTGTGATCCCCTATGAAACGCTTTTTTAGTGTAAAATCCCACGTCTGTCTGTAACGTTTTTAAAGCACATTGGACCGCTTATACCTCGAAACCGGCTGAAGCTATATGGCGATGAAACTACATTTAAGGGTTAAGCTCATTATGCAGTGTGTCTTTAGCTATACTTTATATCCATACAACATCCACGAAATAAATGGCAAGGGACCAAAGTGGGCTCTGAACACGGTTTTTAGGCGTTTTGGAACGCTTATAAGTTAAAGATTGCTGAAACTGTGGCGATGAAACTTTGCTTAAAGGTTAAGCTCATCACGCAGTGAATACTGAATAACACAAATATTGAGAGGCGGGTGAATGATGTAAAATTACGTTGGGATTTTTGACAGTGTGAGTGTGTGCTGGTTAGTACAAAACTAAAAAGTAAAAAGGTTTAATAATAATCATTCAACACATTATGTATTAATTTTTTGTATTGCATACCACATAACAAATCAAGGAAATAAACTATATTGTTGTAATCTATTAACATTTATTTACAAAGGTTTGAAAAAAAGTGCAGTTGGTGTTAAGAGAGCAGACAATAATAAACACTGAACAAACCATACTGCACAATTCTAGGAATGATAAAGTTCATACAAAAATACATCAATTTGACGTCAGTGAATTGGCACAACATGTAGACGACTTTGTCCAGTGCTAATGGAAACAGTATGGCCAACTAAAGTATGGCTCACTTCTGAAATGTCAAATCTGGACGTGATACAGTTCTGTGCAAAACCTAGATAGCGGGAAATTTCAATTTTTTGCTAATCATCGCCAACATAGTGTCCATTACCAATGTATTATCTAGCCTAAGGTAAGTCATAAAAAATTGAATACAATACTTCAATACTGTAGTAAAACACAAACCGACTTCAAAGTTGAATAACTAAACTTATTACAAAAACTATTATGAATTGTAATAAAATCTAAGCTCTTGGTGTTGAGTTAAATTATAGAATTTTAAATCAATCAATCAAAAGCAAATACAAGAATTTCTCAATAACAAGAAACGTCTATTTTTGTCTTGAGAAAGTCCTTATTTTGCAATGAACTGATATACACAGAAGATCCTATTTCCCCTCTTGTCAGCCCTTCAAAAGACCCTTGTGACTTTTCAATTTAACTATTGAAATGAATATTTTATTATTCAATGATCGAAACAAAAAACTAATTCATAGTTGAATATCACAAATGTGGGTAAAATGCCATGAAACCAGATGACAAACAAATTGGCATCAACCGTAGCAATTTCTCACTGTCCATTTGACTGTTATGGACACCAAAAACAACTTTGACAACAAAAATAGATAATTTTTTACACTAATAGTTGTTATTGATTTTGTATGTATGTTATACATTGATTTATGTATAATAAAAACAAGTTAGCTTTTGCTAACTTATAATTATTATAGGATTGAAACTCACCCAAGAAACTGATATTTACAACTAATTATTTATTCTGAGTATCTATTAAAGCTTAATTTGTTTCAATCAACTATCCTGGCAGATCGTTTGTTAGTTAGGAAATTTAGTTGAGTGTCGATTGAAAATGTTAAAAAAGGTTGTAGAAATGTACATTGTGTTCACTCTACAAAGACTTACCGTACCGTATACAACAAATCAATTTTTGAATAAAAGTTATGTATGAATGGAAACAAATTACTGAAATTAGTCTACAATGGAACAGTTAAAGAGACATTTAATTTTGAAGTCGGTTAGAAAGCAAGGAAACAAATCTTACAACTATTCAGCTTAATTTTAACCAATAACATAATTATCATCTACAGAACCCAACTCCTTTAATACTAAATTAGGACTTATCTTAATCAATTATTGTTGCTAAAAAATCACCCAAAAACAGCCAAACTAATCAAGAAGTGAGACATTTTTAAAATACAAAACAAAATATTGTAAAGAACAAATATAGTTTTTAGATGAGGACCAAATCAATGAACTCGTCACGGGAAATTTGCAGTGGATTGGTTATGTATAAATGGACAAGTAAAATACTGAGTTTTAAAATGAGCGGGTTTTACCAACCCTGAATTCTACTTGTCTTTCTATTGGACTAATTTCAGTCACAACCTATAATGGCTTTGTCAGATATATAAACCTGTATCACAATCGACTTACATTCCGGATTCGGTAAGTTGGCAACTGCTGTTTAGTACCTAATATTGTTTCACTGCACCAATGACAAAAGTATTCATATGCCATAGCAATAAAACCATTTGAAACATATATTTTTAGCTCAAAACCCAATATAATGTTGCTCTGCCCTTTTTATTCTTAAACCACACATTAGGCATTCTTAATAAAATAAACTAAATGAGCAAGTTGTTAGCGCTTTGTCTAAATATTTAATACAATATTTGTTTTATTGTGATTAACTGAGTCCAGATGTATTAGCTTGTCAAACAGACAAACAAGAATCACTCCTGTGTTATTGTTACTCGATAAAAACTATTTTATTCATTTCATCAAAACAATAGACATTGAAAACATAACATAATCACCAATCATGTCTTTGAAGTATAATATTCATTAACACTTTCAAAAGATTGTCCCTGTGAAAAAAATGCAAGTTAAGAAGGTTTTGATGAAAGATAGAGGAAATACTTTGTTGGACTCTATACATTACATTAAATCATGTAAAATGCATCATTAAACTGAAAACAGTTTGCATCACATCTTTTGTAGTCTAAGTTATAACTGTTTGGTGAGTGATTGGGTTGTATAAAACCAGGTACGTTTGCTTCCCGTTTTGAAGTTAACAGACTTTAATTGTACTTCTGACGATGAATTGCTTTTGGTGAAGATTTAGTTTCTTTGTCAATCAAGGTGCACGGTAATTGTTCTTCGTATTGCACTAGACATGATGATTGAAGTGATTGTATGATATTTTTGCTAAAATAAATTGTTCATCAAGTTGTACCACATTTACAACTTTAGTTAAAAAACAAGTCTACCTAATATTTTGCAGCGTTTAGTTAGGCAATGATTTTTAATCATCTTACACTGTCGATACAAATTCAAAACTGTCCAAGAACTGTTTTAGCGTAAAACTCAAATTTGGTTTTTGAGTTGTTACAAAACAATGAATGACAGCCAGCTTTCCTCTACCTTTTATCCGAGGGATAGCCTCGAGTCTTACTGAGCGGTGGGACGTTGTGGTGGTGCGAGGCGACATGTGAAAGCTACAATGGACATTAGAGCGTTGCGTATTGCCCCGGGGATGCTGGGCTTGTTAGCAATCCCTTCCACAGTGAGACGCAACTCAGCAAACATGTTACGAGTGTAGGGGTTGCGTAGTGAGCAGTAACGCTGGATCAAGAACTGGTAGTACACAAACGGTGTCAGCAGTCCAGCTCGACCCCTAAAGCATCAACAACCAAGTTGTAGTTTAAGCTAATACTAACCGTTCACAAATTAAAACTATTATCGATAAGTTTTTCTGGGAGTTGACAGACAATTACTAAATTCCTAAACAGATCATAGTAATCACACTTTTATCTCTGCACCACCATGCATCCCTTATTCCTTTTGTTACAACCATAGTAAAAAACTTTGTTTAACACATACACTGACAGGCATACTCGTTGTACTACACGAAATTCGATTTTCATATTTTTACCATGATTATCACAGTGAATAATTATGTTAAACAGAATTTAACACTTTGTTAGCAAATTTCCTTTGAAAAAAAATTCCTTATGCCGTCAGTATGATAAGACCTGAGGCCATGAACTAACTCAATGTTCAAAACTTTATATACCTATGTATATTAAAATGAAAATAGAAGTAACTAAGCACCCTTGGAATAGATTTTAATACTTGACCGGATTCGGACATAATTGCATCGTCTGGTGTGTACAAATTTAAAAACGTTAAAACTATTTGTCCTACACCAACTAACGTAACTATTTTAAAATTTGTTCAAACCAGACGATGGAATTATGTCTGAAACCGGTTGTGTAATAAAATGATTTTCCAAGGGTGCTTGTTACTTCTATTTTTGTTTTAATATATACAGTATCCTTTTTAAGTGAATCTTTCTTGTTTCAACCTATGTATATACAGGGTTAGGCAAAAGTGTGGAAACGCCTTTAAAACTTTTTAACCAGTGT
The DNA here is from genome assembly GCA_018831715.1 of Matsumurasca onukii. NCBI lineage: Eukaryota > Metazoa > Arthropoda > Insecta > Hemiptera > Cicadellidae > Matsumurasca > Matsumurasca onukii. Next base: position 91,025,873 of record CM032059.1, read on the forward strand.
TTTCAGCGCAACCGAACTTGGTACACTTTATTGGAGGAAACCAAAGTACCTTTAATGCATACTGACAATTTGCTCCAGTTTTCAAAATGGGGGGTTGGGGGGTAGCCCCATAATTTTCATAGGGAAGCCCCATCGAAAGACACCTCATTTTGAAGGTCTTAGAAAATGTTGATGAATGCTGCAAACTAGACGTCTCTATCTTAACCCAAAAGAAATGGATTTTAAATTTTAAGTTACACAGATTTGCATCATGGAAGTGGGAAAACATCTTTATAACTTTTGAACCAGTTTTTCAGTGCAACCAAACTCGGTACATATTATAAAAATTATCAAAAGTATTTTAAAGCATACTGACACTTTGCCCCAGTTTTCAAAATGATGGATGGGGGGGGGGGGTAGCCCCATAATTTTCATAGGGAAGCTTCATCGAGTGACACCTCATTTTGAAGGTCTTAGACAAAGTCGATGAATGCTGAAAACTAGACGTCTCTATCTTAGCCCAGAAAGAAATAGCGTCCATTTTAAGTTACACGCCTTTAAAACTTTTTAACCAGTGTTTTCAGCGCAACCGAACTTGGTACACTTTATTGGAGGAAACCAAAGTACCTTTTAATGCATACTGACAATTTGCTCCAGTTTTCAAAATGGGGGGTTGGATGGGAAGCCCCATCGAAAGACACCTCATTTTGAAGGTCTTAGAAAATGTTGATGAATGCTGCAAATTAGAAGTCCCTATCTTAAACTAGAAAGAAATGGCGTCGATTTTAAGTTACACAGATTTGTATTATGCGAAAGTGTGAAAACACCTTTATAACTCTTTAATCAGTTTTTCCAGCGTAACCTAACTCGGTACATTTTATTAGAGGAAATAAAAGTACCTTCTATTACATACTGGCACTTGGCCCAAGTTTTCAAAATGGGGGATTCGGGCGTAGCCCCATAATTTTGATAGGGAAGCCCCATCGAGTGACACCTCATTTTGAAGGTCTTGGAAAATGATGATGAATGCTGAAAACTAGACGTCTCTATCTTAACCCAGAAAGAAATGGGGTCCATTTTAAGATACACAGACTTTCATTACAGGATAGTGTGGAAATGCTTTCATAACTTTATAGCCAGTTTTTTCAGTGTAACCAAACTTGGTACATATTATTAAAGTTATCAAAACTATCTTTTAATGCATACTGACACTTTGCCCCAGCTTTCAAAATGGGTGATTGGGGGGGAGGTAGACTTATAATTCTGTGTAACTTAAAACCAACGCCATTTCATTCTGGGTTAAGATAGAGCCGTCTAGTTTTCACTTTTCAGTATTCATCACTATTTTCCAAGGCCTTCAAAATGAGGTGTCACTCGATGGGGCTTCCCTATAAAAATTATGGGGCTACCCCCAAATCCCCCAATTTGAAAACCGGGCCCGTATAGTGCCCAGTATACATTAAAAGCTACTTTTGTTTCCTCTAATAAAATGTACCGAATTCGGTCGCGCTGAAAAAACTGGTTAAAAAGTTATAAATGCGTTTTCACACTTTCGCCTAATAAAAACCTGTGTAACTTAAAATCGACACCATTTCTTTCTGGTTTAAGATAGAGACTTATAATTTACGGTGGGCCCGGGAGACTACCCGGAGGGGGCACTGTGGAGTATCCCTGGTTTGGGCGCTTAGGTGAAGGGAACAATCTTTCGGGCCGTCCGACCGTGACCTTCTCGAGGCAGGTTCGGCAGACTGACCCCACCTAGCGTCAACTCTCACTTGTTAGCGGCCAGAGCTACCCCCTGCCTCTAAGTGTCGGTCCACTAACAAAACCAAGTGAGGGGGTTCCAGAGCCTTCTCTTCATTCTGGAACTCTATACCCACCTTATAGGTGGAACTCTTCCAGCTAGGTGCTATTTCTCCTCCGCGCCTAGCTGACTCTGTTCTCAGATCTTTCGTTTTCCCCAATCTTTTAGCTACCTCATCCTTTTCAACCTTTTCCTCCCTTCCCCCCTTTCTGTTCGCAGGGACCAAGCCAAGGTGGAACAGCATGGGCCGAGGGCTGAGTGGCTGGTGGTAGTCCAGCCATTACCATGCTGAACTCTGGATACTTCTTGGACCTCCAGTTTAAATCTACGCTTACCTGGGCATGGGGGGGCTCTGTCCAGGCTTGACCTTTATTTCCCTAGCTGCTCGTGGGAATCACATGGCTTCAAAAAACCAAAAAAACCAATCAACAACTGCAGTTCTTAAGGCTGCCAACCAAACTATCATAGACTCTGCTGACCAAAGGCAGGAATCAGAAAACCAACTGGACAGAACACTGGAGGTTCATAGTCCTAGTTCAAGAGTCGAATTAATGGATCATGATCAAGTCATCCCTCCATTCTCTGAGGTGGAAGATGAACTGCTCATGAGTCCAAATTCGAACATCTCAATTGACGTTGCTACTGAGAAGCTGGGTCAGTTGAAAGTCAAAAAGAAAAACCTCACAACTGCGGAAAGACGAGCAGCCATTAAGGAAAAGCTTGAAGCCAAGGGTGAGACGTTTGACCCCTCCAAGTGGAAAAGAGGCAACTGGAGGAAAAAACCAAAGAACCAGGACGAGTTAACAGCCCCAGGCCCCTCTGGTGGTTCAGGCGACAAGGTGGGTTCAGCCAAACGCCCTAGAGGCGACTCCACTACCCCACCCTCGTCTGAAGGACCGACCAAGAGGAGAGTCATGAAAAGCGTGGTTGGCAAAGCCACACAAAAGACCCCTCTGCAAACAGCCCCTACACAACCCAGGGTATCATATAGGGACAGTGCGGCCACTATCAAGATGGCCATTGCACTTACCGACTTCCCCACAAGCAAGCTAACTCCAGAGCAAGGCGAGGCCATTGAGGATGCCATCATTGATGAGGTACGACCCCTTGAGGACGGTACCATACCATCCTTTGCTGGCAGCTATCTGGAGAAGGGTGCTCTAATCTTAACTTGCCTTAATCAGGCATCAAGTAAGTGGCTAGAGGCACTTCTATCAAAAATTAAACCCCTTGGAGATGGAGTCGATCTCGTAGTCGGTCTGAAGAAGGACATTTTAAAGACTACAAGGATCTTTTTCCGAGCTCATCCCAAGCTTAACAAAAGGAACCCCAAAAATCATTGAGATGCTGGATTCTCTTAATCCCACCTTCCAGGTGAAGAAATGGAGAATCCTTCCAGCTCAAGCTGACAACAAGGGCTATGGTTTTGTCAGTTTCTTAGATGAGGACTGCTTCAGGGCCGTAGCTGCTGCAAACTTTCAAGCCAATCTGGGGATCTGGCAGGTCTCAATTGTCACCTCGGCAGTTAAAGACCATGCGGGTCCTCCAGATAAACCTGCACCATAGCAAGGCAGCGTCAGCTGCCTTCTGCCAGTTCTTCCTCCGAGAGGGAATTGAGCTGGCACTCATCCAAGAACCCTGGCTACATCGAGGAAGAGTTGCAGGCCTGGGAGATGCAAATGGTAGGTTGATCTACTGCACATCCCTCAACAATGTCAGAACTTGCATTCTTGTTGGAAAAAACTTTAACTGCCTAACAATGTCTGAATTCTGTTCCAGGGATATCACGACAATAAACATTGTCTGGGAGCATGAGGGTGGAAGAATTAGCCTGATTGTGGCGCAGTCTACCTTCCTTATGACTCCAGAGAACCACCCCCATCGAGAGACTTGGAGCTTTTGGTGGAGCATTGTAACCTTGGCGGTCTACAACTACTCCTAGGTTGTGACGCCAACGCCATCACAGTGCGGGCTGGGGCAGCACCAACACCAACAATAGGGGTGAGACTCTCTTCCAGTTTCTTACCTCACATAACCTATATTATATCTGTAATATTGGTAGCAGTCCGACTTTTGTTACGCGCAATAGAAGTGAGGTTATCGATATGACTGTGTGGTCCGAACGTATCTTAAGAGTCATAGATAATTGGCACGTACACCCTGAGGCCTCCCTCTCTGACCATAGATATATATGTTTTTGCCTGCAATTTGCAATGAACAAGGCCAGCTACCGAAATCCAAGGAAGACTGATTTTACGGCCTATAAGGCCGATCTGCAGTCTCAATTGGTTTCGCTGAGCAGGAAAGTTCAAAGCATTGCAGATTTAGAACAAACCGCTACCGATTTACAGGGAGCTATTCTAAGCTGCTAGGGGGACCTCTGGATAGATGGGCGCATGATAGCTCCCAGACTACATGCATAACCAAGTGTTTTTTTCATAAAATATAATGAGAAATTTACTTACATAAAAATAAGAATGACTGTGTATGGCATCAAGAATATTTCAGAAAACGCAATGAGGCGCAGAATGTTTCGTGACTGGAACTCTACGATGGAGATGAGAAGTCGAGCTCCCCACCAAGAGTTGTGACCCATCAACTGTTTAAACAAGCTCAGTTCAAAGACAAATATATGTTTGAAACAATAATGGGTAATAAGCATTAAAATATGCCATAAGCAGCAACAATAGTTGTGTTTTATAAAGCATTAATATTTAAGATGCACATTACAAGGACAATTCATCCAGCAATGTACAGATATTTAGATTTCTCTACATTATAAGTTAGACTCCCGAAAAAGCTCCCAATCAGGATCCGATTTCAGCATTAAAACATTTGTTCTACTTCTGCTATAAAGACAACTTCTTAATTAAATAAATAAATAATCGTTTAAAAGTAATAAATAAATCGTGGAAATTGGTCGGAACTCCTTACTATAAAGTGGGGAGTCCCCAGGGCAATCTATTGCTAATGGACCTCTTCTCTTTCTAATCTGTATCAATGATCTTCCACTTTTTATACAATAAAAAAAAATACTTTACGCAGATGATACAACTTTTTTCCATTCAAATAATGATGTAAATCAGCTTAAGGCAACCGCCGATGAAACTCTTAAGAGTGCATCCGATTGGTTTAGAGCTAATGGGTTTCTACTCAATGAAACCAAGACTCAAAACATTTTATTTACTTTAAAACCATATTCAAAGGATCTATTTGATTATGAATTAAAAGATTCCGTCAATTTCTTAGGAATAACTTTTGATTCAAGCTTAACTTGGAGTTTTCACATCGAACAGATATGTAAAAAATTGTCAAGGGTGGCTTACCTAATAAGCAAGTTAAAATTGTGTATCCCTGATCAGTTTGTTAAATCAGCCTATTTTGCATATTTTCAGTCTATTATTAGGTATGGTTTGGTTTTGTGGGGTAATAGTAGTAAAATTTGCGATGTTCTTGTTGTACAAAAACGTGTAATAAGGATCATGTCTTGTGTAGGTGATTTGGACCATTGTAAACCCCTTTTTGTAAAAATGGAAGTGTTAACTATAGTTAATTTATACATTTTTGATCTTATGATTTATGCATGTAATAATCTTCACAGCCATAGAATAAATTCAGATTTTCATGATTACAACACAAGGAATAAAGATAAATTAGTAATTGAACAGCACAGACTAACCAAAACTATGAATAGTCACCTGGTAATGTCGTTAAAAGTTTTCAATAAGTTAAAACCCAATTTTGATCAATATACCTTAAAGGCTTTCAAAACTAGATTTTACAACTGGCTTTCTTTTAAATCCATTTTATACACTAGACGAATTTTTCTCACAAAAAACTTTAATATTTTAAGTACTACTGTATATTTATTTGATATAATATTTAAACTGTTTTATAAATACCTAAATCCTGTTTATTACTGTAGTAAATCTGTTCAAATAGATTATTAAGTAATTTGTTTATTACTGTTTATTATGACATGGTCCTGTTGATCAAATTATGACATTGTCAATGCATGTATTTGTAATAAGACAAATAAAGATATTTGATTTGATATATTTGATTTGATTCGTTTATTGTCGTAAAACTTACTAAGCATTGACAAGTCAAATTACAGCCAAGACTGACAAAGTCAAATATCTTATGTCTAATTTTTATACTAACAAGTAACAACCAACTAGGATCAAGAATTGTACAAGTAAATAAAATTATACATTCATTAGAAAAAGATAAAGATCCCATGATGAGACACTAGGTTGAAAGTTCTAAAAATTAATATCTGATAAACAGAAAAACTCATTTAAGGAATAAAAAGGGTTATTTAAAAGCCAGTTATAGAATTTAGTTTTATATTAATTTACTGGTTATTTAGCTATTAGGGCTATTAACTTAATGTAAAATTTTAATGATATGACAATATGACTGTTTGTAGTTTTGGTTAATCTATAGAAATCTATGGATGCAGTATGTTTATTCCTAGTGTTGTACTCATGAGATCTGTGTTTGATTGACTGTGGGTTTTTGAAGATGTACAAAAGCAAATCATAAATATAAATGTTGATGACTGTGGGTATTTGTAATTTAATAAAAAGAGGTCTACAATGATATAATAAAGGTGAATGTGACATTATCCTAATTACCTTTTTTTGCAATATTAAAACTTTTCCTATTCTACTACAGTTGCCATAGAAAATGATGCAGTATCTAAATATTGATTGAAAGTATGCAAAATATGCAGGTTTAATATAATTTTGATCTATACAATGAGTCAATCGATTGATTAGAAAAATTACCCTGGAAAGTTTAGATGAAATGTGATCAACATGTGGACCCCAAGAAAGAGTCTTGTCCAGAAAGATTCCTAGAAACTTAACGCTGTCCAGATAACCCTCTGATGATTCAGCTTCACAGGCTCTAAGGCTAAATATAATTTTTTGGGTTTTATTTTGGTTTAAAAGAAATTTGTTAGTTTCAAACCAGATTGATGCTTCATTAATTGACTCTTGAGCTAAGATTTGAAGTTGTTTTAAATCGGTATTAGTATTATTTAAAAATGTTGTGTCAAGGGCATAAAGTTAAGATTTACTATTTACAGAATTAGGAAGGTTATTAATACAATTGAGAAAAAGCAAAGGCCCAAGAACCAATCCCTGTGGGACACCGAATTTTATGTTTAAATCTAGGGACCATTCTCCATCAATATAAACTTTTTGTTTTCTGTTATTTAAATCAGATTTAAAAAAGGAAAGTTGTGCCCCTGTGACACCATAAAAATTTAGTTGCATCAGAAGGTCATCATGACCCACACAGTCAAAAGCCTTGCTCAGGTCACAGAAGGTGGCCTGAGCAAGACCTTCTCAAAACCATCATTATATCCCCTGTTAGTTTATCTATTGCGTCAGATGTACATTTACCCTGTCTAAATACAAATTGTGAATTATTAAAAAACTAATGATTTTCAAAGAAAAAGTTAAGTTGATCAAAAACCAAAATTTCTAACAGTTTAGATATTACGGGTATTATGGATATGGGACAATAGCTCTCTGGTGCATCTTTTTTATCCTTTTTAAATATAGGACAGATTCTGGATATTTTTAATTCCTCAGGGAAGTAGCCTTCAAGGAGGCACAAATTAAAACAGTAGGAAAGGAGCTCGGCCAGGTTATTTATGATTTGCTTGAGTAAGTATTTAGACATAAGATAGACAACATTACTGTGAGAATTACTCAATCTTTTTGCGGCTTTGGTTATATCAATAGGTGATATAATATTCCATTTAAATGGTACAGCACTGATGGAGGTCTTGTCTAAGAGATCTTGAACGCTATACCTACTTTTACCAGTTTTATTTTTAATGTTTTCTACCGACTCGACAAAAAAAGTGTTAAACGTATCAGGAGAGATTTTAGATGTTTTAGTGGCCTCAGTATCATTACTACAAAAAAATTTAGACACAAATCTCATAGATTACACGTTTATGGAAAACTTTCATCACAGGCAGGTGCAAAATTGTTTAACAAACTCCCCGAAAACATTAAATCCACTGAAAATTTAATCTTATTTAAAAGAAGATTAAGAGCTTATCTATTGGAAGGATCATACTACTCTGTTGGGGAATTTTTAGATCAGACCTTGAATCATGTTAATTAAATTTTAAGATATATTAAACTAGGTTTTTAATTTTAACTCTTACTAGTGGTTTATTTTAAATATTTGTTTATTGTTGTGTTTTTTTTTTACCTTTTTTAACTTTTTGTCAACGCAAAAGTTTTTGTATTTTTGGCAAATAAAAGTTATTATTATTATTACTAGTTTTTTTAATAATTTGCCAGGCAGCTTTACATTTGATAGAACTACTTTTTATGATATTTATATTATGTTCTAATTGCTTTCTTTATTGACAGTTTATAATGACTTTTTAACTCCTTATAGGCAAGGCTAGTCTCATTTGAGACTTCTCTATTACATTTTACTATTTTATCCAAAGTTAATAACCTCTCCTTCATACTTCTTAGCTTATTACTGTATCATTTATTGTTACCATTAGTATTACAATACTTTGTTTTATTTTGAACCAATTTAGAAAAATATGCAATGTTATCTATAAGTATTTGAAAAATAACTTTAAAAGTAATTCTGTAATAACTAGCAAAGACAAATTGCTGATCATTCTCATTTTCATATTCGATCATTCCATCAGCAATAAAATGTTTTCAGTTGACAAGTGTCAAATAAGCTAAGACTTGTTTATTTTAAATTATGTACAAAATGCAATTTTACAGGATGTTTGTCCCAAATACAAAATTGCACTAAAATTATTACCCTTTGGAGAATTGTTTCCAATCCAGCAGTAACTGATGGCTATTAAGATAAATTAACAAACAAATAAAGTATAAACTACCGTATTAAGCAGTTAACAATGAAAAATAGTAACTATAACAAAAAGAGGATAACCTTAAGGAAGTAAAAGGTGAAATGAAGTAAGGAAGGGGATGTTACTTACGTCCAATAAAGTGAGAGAGTAACTTGAGAAATGAATCACAGAAAACAAGAACACTGGTAGCAGTGCAACTGTTTCATAGTTGAGGAAACCTTTAGTAACATTTGATCAAACAAATCATTCACAAAAACACAGATGATATACAGTGTTTACATTAATTAAATAAATTTGTCTACTCATTTCTGACTAAACTAGTAGAGATGGCCGAATTTTAACTGCAAAGGTTAATTATGGTAGGCTACACTGTAGTTATATTCTGAGTTTGAAATATGATTGCGGACATTTTCCATCGTTAGTGAACAAGAAGAACACAATGATTTAAGATCTGCAATCTTATCCTTTCTTCAGGTGAAAGGTAACCCAAAACATTATACAAAAAAATAAAAAATGAGCTTGCCTAAAGTAGCCAGCAAAAGCTAATAAGCAAGCAAACAACACGTAGCTCTCAATGTGAAAAAATATAGCCTTAATAAACTTAATGTTTCTTTACATTTTGTGAATTTTGTATTTATGTTCAAGGTTGAATTGTAAAGATTATTTATTTTTAAGTCAAACAGTAACATGAAGTTTGGCTGTGTTTGACTGGTCAGCTTACCCTCATTACTTTGAGCTACCTTGTTTTCTAATGTCTTGTGTCATGTTTTGGGTTACCTTTTACCTGAAGATGGGATCAGATTGCAGATCCTGAAACATAGTGTTCATTGTAACAACTGTAATATACCTATCAACAATATTCTTCCACTAAAACTGGGTTTTAAATTATACTGGCAAAAAAAATAAAACATAGTTTATACATACAAAAACAGTTAAAGTTTTTTTACTTAAATGGCGGGAAAACAATAAAAAATCAAAAATTATGAAAAACAACTTTTTTAAAATATTTTATTCTATCTATCAACAAAAAGAAAATTAAAATCAGACTAAAAATAACACAGATTTATTTAAAACATGATCAGTGACAACATGGATTTAAGCACTGGCGTTTTGCCCGAGCATACTCGTTCAATCCATTTTGCCTTTCACGTATACCATTTACTTTTGCGGTATTTTATGAGTTATTTACTCGCATCTTTTACTTTTGCTGCAAGCGACTCTACCCACTGAGCCCTGCTGTATTTGACCGAAGTTGACTCGTCGCGTTAGTTGCGTCGTCCGCGAGAATGCAGCACTGATCTATTTCAATGCTAGACCTCTACTGTCGCTTTGAGAGCAAGCTAGCTGCCATTGGGGTTGTGTTGTTGACCTTGTGCACACACCCACCTGACACACCACGTGTTGATTTGCACAATGAGTGATACTGTTACTGTAAATGACTATGATAGTGAAGGTAGTAGCGGAGTCGAGGAAAGTGATTTAGAATATAGCAGTTACGAATCAGGTACAAGTGATGAAGAAGCTAGAGTAGCTATGAACCCCCGATTTTTTTGGAAAAGCACATACAAAGCTTAGGCTATATTGAAAATTTATGAAGTATCAATGCAAAAAACAGGTGTTATATTTTACTTATGATACTGACAATCTGGCCATTACATTCGAACAGATTAGGGCAAAGAAGACCAAAACAAAAATGCGAGTTAACTCGGGATGGTACATATACGGTTTTTATTATTTCTTTTATAGTTATTTGGCTAAAAAGGTTTCATATGTGTTCTTTTGTTGTATATATCATCTTTTGACAATGCTATAATGTGAACAAACAGTTTTAGAGATGAAAACCGCTGTAGATACGCATAACGAGTTAACTCAGGCAAATATTTTAACGGATTTTAAGAACAAAATTTTATGGTAAATTATTTGTTTGTAATAGTTTTGAATGTTACACTTGGTTTTCTAATTATGTAAACCTTCAATTTCCAAGAAAAAAAACCGGTCTTTTCAGTGCCGACTCAAAAATTTTACCCGACCGTCAAGTGGTTGAAAGGATAAACAAATCCATAATACGAGGGTCATCCAGAAAGTAAAGAACGATTACGCATCACTCGCCGCACACACCCCTCCGCACTACGAGTGCATGTACAGCTGCTAGCTACATTCTTTCTCTTCAGTTTGAGTGTAGGTTCGTTGCTGCGTGATTACGTGTATCGTTTCCAGTGATTAATAATGGCATCGACAATTGAAAACCCCACTAAATGTAAAGTGTGAAATTTAAACACCGGAAAGTCAAAGCAACTGTTTTTTGGGACCGAAAGAGCTTAATCCATATTGAATTTATGGCAAGAAAAGAAACAATTAACTCAGAAGCCTACTGTGAAACCCTCCAATAACTTTGACGCACCGTCCAAAACAAGAGACGAATAATGCTGTCAGAAAAAGCGTTGCTGACAATGCATCTGGCCTCATGCATCTACAAGAACGCGTCACGAACCTCAACATCACATTGGGAATTTTTTAGTCATCCACCTTACAGCCCTGACTTGGTGCCAAAGGATTATCACTTATTCCCAAAGCTTAAGGATTTTTTGGGTAAAAAAGGTTTGCTAACGAGGAACTCCAAGAAGCTAAGAAATCCTGGCTCATGTTTTTGGGGGCAAATGAGTAGAGCATGAGTATGGAAAAACTGGTCCCAAGTTACAACTAGTGTATCGAAATCCATGGCAACTGTGTTAAAAAGTGGAGGAAGGTTCTATGCATTTGTAAATAAAGTTTTGTGTTGATATCTTTATTTGACCATGCCAAGAGGTTCTTTACTTTCTGGATAACCCTCGTATATACAACCCTCTGTGTAACTCACTCACTCACTGATATACAGGGTGTCCCATAAGTAAAGTACAAAAACCAGATACATAACAAAAACAACAAATATAAAAAAAACTCAAACTAAACAATCCTGGTACAAAAGGACCAACCAACATAAAACAAAAATTTTTTGGAATTCCATAAGAAGCCAAATTGAAGCTAACTGGAACTGGAGACAACCGTGCAGCGACTATTTGAACAACACCTGAAGACCTGCTACAAGATCAGCCTTCCATAATGAATTGTATAACTTTGACGCCATCACCATACTCCATGTTCTTGTGAATAAAGAAGTTTTGTCTTGTCTTGTTTGACAACAAGGACGTTTTTGTGAGAAGTTTTGATCATTTACATTTCTAGGTCGTAAAGATCAGATAAATAAGAAGGCTAAGTGAATTCACTGGTTGCTAAGTGAATTCAACCCATTAGTGTTAATATAACTTACAACAACATTTGAATTGGTAACACTAACAGATTTTAAGAGTTCGGTGAGAATTGAATTTTAGCGCCATCTTTATAACATTACTTGACACAGACACGGTCCAGATTAATATTCTACAATAATTGTACCTTATGACTAGTCAAAACTTTAATAAAGTTTGGTATAACCAGGGTAAGCGCTTAGGAGATAAGGGCCAATTTATAAAAAGTGAAATTGGCTGCTATTGAAAAAAATCAGATTAACTTCAAAAACTAACTCACACTTAAAATTATTGTAACAGACGAATGTAAAAGTTAGAATCAAATCAATTAAGTATTTCTTGAATTAGAGCACGAAAACACACACTGGCAAAAACTGAATGGAATCATAAGGGTAATCAATCTATGAGCACCTTGCCTTTTAAATTCAACATCTAACGTTGTAAGATCAAAATACCCTGTACGATAATCTCACTCAACTCGAGAATGTTTTATGTGAATTACCAATAATATCCCATCATTAACAATACACTTCAAGCAAAGAATCATAAAACAGTTACTACATGAGTTAGTTTTACCATGGACTTAACTGTACACCCTTAACTTTACAGAAGTGTACCTGGCTCATTTGTGTAGAAATTAGTTTAAGTAAAGTTTTACCCAAGACTGACGAAGGGGAAAAAGCTTGTGATATGTTTGCACAAGAAAGGATACAAGTGACGGGAGCAACATAGAGGAAGATGAGTGAGTAGAAGAGGTAGTGACAGCTGTCCTCCTGGAACAGCAGAGACAGGAACTCTCTGTTGATCGAGACCGGAGGCAGGCGTTGATGCAGCCTCAGTGCACTGGTCGCTGCATTCCCAACCAGCACTTTGTAGTAGGCGTTGTATGGGTTTCTAAAAATAACAAGCTTTCTTGGCACAAAAATATATCTCTGAATACATGTTTTAACTTCGATTAGTATACAATGAACGTGGTGTATTAATGCAAAGTCAAATTGATCAAATATTTGAAAATACAATTTTGTATTAATGAAAGTGTATTTGAAAAGTCATAGTTATTTCCACCATTTTTCAAACGTTTTAGTTACTTTGGCGGATGGTTCTACGAGGGTCGTTCGGAAAGTAATACCAGTTTTCCAATAATACGAAGAAAACCCAAAATTTTTCAACGAAACTTTGTATTTTACATTTTTATATCTTAACCTACTTTTCTACATAATTTTTTTTGCAAATTCAAGCGTTTATTGTACCTTGTTACAAGCTTTTAAATACCTATGTCGTAGTCTTCTGCTGCCAATCCATTGAAATAAGCCAGTACCATTTGTTTGACTTCGTCGTCATCCTCAAAACGTTTCCCACCCAAAGAAAGTGTTGTGAACAAATGATAGTCACTAGGGGCTAGGTCTGGGCTGTACATAGGATGGTCGAGAACATCCCATTGGAAGTGGTTGAGTAACTGCTTCGTCTTTTCAGCTGCATGAGGTCGTTTTCGAATAGCGTCCCGAAAAGCTTAGCGCTGCAGCCGTTCATTTCAATTTGTGATTATCGGAACCCACCTAGTACACATTTTACGGTACTTGAGGTGTTCTGTAAGGACTTCGTAAATGATAGTGCGTGAAACATTTGGAAAATTTTCACTAATTTCATCAAAAGTCAATCTCCGATCCTTTTGCACAAACGCGTCAACAGTTTCAACAAGCGTTACCGTGATGACACTTCGGTGGCCGCTTCGCTCCTCATCGTGAACGCCTTCATTGAAATTTCGCACCAACGTCGCACAGTTGACTCGTCCATCACTTCACTATACAATTTAATTTTGCGGTATATTTCACTAGAGCATGTTTTTCATTCGAATCGAATAACTGATCTCAATTCACAACTGGCGTTATTGATTTTCTTCTCCATTTTGTATGTTTACAAACACGGTAATAAGAGTTGTATTGAAACGAAATTCAGTAAACAGCTGACCAATAAGATGCTAAAACCAGCTGACTTTGATTCAATCATCTGTCAGCACATAGACAACACAGAGATTAAAACGGGTACTACTTTCCGAACGACCCTCGTATATGCTGTTTCATTCTCACAATAGCTACCGAGTGCTGTTTCACTCCGACGCTCCAAATAACATTTCAGAGTTTAATGCCACTCCTGCACTAACATTAGAGTCGTTTCGAGTTTTGGGCTTGCTTTTGAGTTTATTTCACTCCCGCAATATCTTGTCTTATCCCACAATAATTTTCAAGTGCAATAACTTCTGAGTGCTGATTTAATTTTGCAATATGTTCTGAGTGCTATTATAGTCATGTCATAATGTTCAAAGTGTCAGTTTTGTGCCGTGATAGCTTCCCACTTTGCTTTTAATCCCATGAATTAGAGTCATTTTACCCAATTAAAACGTGACTAAACAGTAAACACCCAAAAAGCATTTTATTCCTAAAAATTCCACAGACGGGAGTAACCATGACTCTTGTAAGGTAGCTTTTTAACAGATTTATGCAGAAATTCACGGCTTTTAACTGGTTTTGTTCATGATTGAGTGAACAGCACATCATTGATTCAATAATTAATACAATAGCTAGTCACTTACTGGTTGAAGTAAAATATAACATTTTATATATTTTTATATAATACTTTATTTTACCTACATTTATCATTTGTCAAATTTGTGACACTAATTTCTTTTTGTTTTGACATGTATAATAACCCCTACTGCCACTTCAGACCAGTACAAATACTCAAGTATTAGTGCTTAACATAATATTCATTAAACTCTACATCAATTTAGATGTTCTTGAATATCCATATTGTGAACAAACTAAAAACCATTTTGAAGTAAGGACTTTTCATAACATTCAGAAGGTATTGGAATTTACATCTTTTTATGTGATTTAATAATCTTCTTAATATATAAAAATTAATCCAGTTTTTGTTGGAAATGGCATAGCTTGAGAGTGGCTTCACAGATTTAATTAATCTTGTTTTCAAAATGTCCAAATGTAATTACTAAAAAATTACAAAAATTACATGGAAAATAGGAAAATTGCAGAAAATGTTGATGATTTAATTTTGCACAGTTTATAAAATGCCTATTAGCTTCCTTTAAAAGCCTGCTACACATGTTTATGTGGTTTAATAATAACTAAGGAAATTTTTTTGATTTTGCAATAGGAAAAGGGTTGTTTGGGTTATTAATGTCGTTGGGTTATTAATTAATGACCCAATCTGGGGAACTGTCGGCCCAAGTTTGTAACAAGACTACACCTCATCATCCACCAAAAACACTCATCCTTCATCCCATATTCACCTTAAAATACCCTCTAGGTGATCGGTGTCTCAAATCAAAGTATCAAAAGAGTATGGAAGGTTGGTTAAATTAACTGGCTTAAACTCAAGAGTAACTAATTCCACCTAGCAAACCTTGTTGCTACTCTTGCAAAGATAACAATAAATAATTTTCCTATAAAATCTTTTACAATTTATTTTTACACAAAAGAAACTTAACATGATAATGATATATATATATATAGTGTGAGAGTTTTAACGCTAATGAATATTCACTCACCCAAAAAGGGGCAAGAAGTAAGCAAATGTAAAGTATATGGTGAGAAGTCGAGTAGTCCACAGTGCCATGTCTATTTTGTTGGCAATTGTGTGTTCTTTGAGAGCTTGAAAGCCTTTAGGCTGCTCTTGATTTTGACCATTTCCTGCATTGTCACCCATCTGAAAACAAATTGAGTTTTAGGAAATGGTTTAAATAACCACACACAAACAAATTGGTGGTCCCGGAAAAGATACTGAGACTTGTAAATGGGAGTCTCTAGAGCATGATTTCACAATAAAACTTATTTGTTTGTAGTAAGCAGTGGTGGCTCGTCTATAGAAGCACATGAGCTTCACGTGAACCCCCTACAAAATACGCTGATTACATTAAAATTTACATCGAGAGAATAGTACATTTATTTGTTAGTTTCAATGTAAAGCGACACAAGAAACACCTAGTGCCTGCGCTTTTGTTGCGGGCAAGAAGTCAAACTCCTGAGCAGGAGCTGCCGGGTACGCAGCTCCTGTTCTATTACGAGTCTGGACCGGTCCATTTACCCTCCAGAGGGGAGGCCGCTTCACAATACAACGCACAGAGCTTGCAAGGAGGTAAAACAAGACCACTATGACCTAGAGCTTATTGAATCTATTAAGGATGATTGTATCCAATATCATGGAAACTTGATTTATTGAAAATGGTTAAAATTTAACATTTATAAAACTCAGGTTAAAAAGTTTTAATGATAACCTTTTTTAGTGCACTTCTAGAAAGTATGAAGAACAAATGTACCGATTTCCATGTTTCCATTCCCTATGGGTTTTGAAAATTGTGATCCCACAGTGAGTGAATGGCATTTTACATAGATAGAAATGTCTAAGCCAACTAAGTTAGTTACTGGTATTCCTGTGGTAAGTCTTAACTAGGCTATACCTACATGTGTCAAAGTAGGTCGTTTGCATTGGTGTGTTTTCTTAAACTCCCAATTAGCCCACACACAAAATCCTATTAGCCTACACCATATCAAGTATTATATCATAATAATTGTACGTATTTTTAATAATTTTAATATATTTAATGAATTAATAATAATAATTTTAATGATTTCTGAAAATCATTGGATGTTAAAGAGAAAAATCTTGGAATACCGAAGAATTAGAAAGCAACTTTCTAACATGTTGGAGTTACTTTAGATTGAAAAATTAGGCCTAATACGTAGGTTTACTTACATTGGCTCAACGGTAGAATGTTCTTCACAATTTAAATCAAAGGCTCTTCCAACACAAAAGTCTTATTTTTCTAAAATCTAACTTGTTATGTTGTCTTTTATAAAATGGAATTTTAGTTCATTACTGTACTATAACCCTCTTTACTACAAAATTTACTAAGTCATAGGAGTACGTAAAATGAAATCGCCAAACGGTAAAGCTAGCACCGTCATTGGCTATGACTGTCAATTTTTTCTGACATTGCCTGAGTCAAAGCAGGTGTTTAGTTTTTTTTTAATTTGGACTTCTGTTTGTAAATTCCAAAGAGACTTTTTTACTTTATTCCTTTATACTTTGCTACATTGATTTCATATGTATATTTAAAGTCAATGCTTTGCTACCTCACTCATCCATTGACTTTAAATCTTAACATTTAAAATCAATGATACATCTTTAATTCGTTATAATGCGATAGTTTTTAATGTTATCATATCTAGTTTTTTAGCCATTGCTTATTTTTGGTCACTAGCCATTGTGTTAGCATAACTATCTTATTTATCAGTCAGAGAGTGCAAATGTACTTCATTCAGATGTTAGTAACAAACGCCGTGCAAAAAAAGTAAATAAACGCTCAATGATATTTGCCGGTCAGCAATGATTCCCATGCCTAACGCCTTGGTTGTTGAAACTAACACATTTATTTTTCTGTTCCTTTTACCAGAAAAAATATTGTCTTTGAAATTCTTACTTTAATAAACATGTTGTCAACTGATCCATCAAAATTTGTTAAAGTGGGAAGTATTCTATACCCACAAACCCCGCGTTTTGTCCCCCCTCCCCTGCCAAGTCAATGAGGTCTAGCTTCCCTTGTGTAGGTGAATATATTAAATTCAACCTTTATTAAAGCAATCACAGATTACTTATGTTGACATCTATTGCATGTATATTAATTACCGTATATCACAATGGAAATTTGCTTCGCTCATACCTCATGCCTTGCACTCAGCTGTCTGGTATTAATTAGAGCTAGTGGCTATGCAGAAGAATATACCAAAAAATACCAATGTTCATGGTCGCAACACAAGATTTGGCCACAACTACAACCTACCTTACCATCGCACAGGCCTTTTTGAGAAGAAACCATCATACTTCGGAGCTAAATTCTTCAATGCGTTAAGAATCAAGAATCTGTATTGCCTTTGATCATCTTTACTTGAAATGGGCATAGTCGTAGTAATTATACAATGTAAAATCCTCACAACTAGTAATATCACATTTCATTTTATTATTAATTTTATTCTAATACTATCACAGAGTTTTTATTAGCGTTGTACATGGCAAAAATGAAAAGGTTAAAATTTAAAATTCTTATAACTAGTATCACATAATTATAATTACAGTTTATATTAGCATTGAATATGGCAAAACAAATAAAAAAGGTTAAAATCTAAAATTCTAAATTTATGTTGTCATCTAAAAACTCTGTTAAGGAATAGTAGGGATTTTCAATTAACCAATCATTAACTTTGGATTTAAATCTTTTGAAAGTTATAGACCAAGCGTACTTGGTAGTTTGTTGAAAAATTTAACAAAATTGATTTTGAAAGCGTTGCCTGAGGACCTCAAAAAATTGGCTGATCCAGTGAAACTAAAGACTTGTTTGAAAGTGTGACTGTCTACAAGACCATTTTACTCAGTAGCAGAGTTCCTGGGCTGGAGAGACTTTGATATTGATGACTTTTAGTTGTTATATTGTTTGTGATATTTTTATATATTTTTTACTTTGACACAATTTCAAATCTTAACGATTTTGTAATAAAGATGTTCTCTCTCTCTCTTTGATAATTCACACAAGTCACTAATAAATTAATAAGATAACTTTATTGCCAGACAAAAAAGAAATTGCATTAGGCATCACAAAATGCATGAAATAGAATGAAAAACAGAAACAAATGAAACAAACATTGGAGCAAATACTAGGTGTATACATAAGATTCATCTTCCCTTACTTGTCCAATATTCATCAATACTGTAGAACGTGTTCTTCACTAAAAATTTTTTCAGGCTTCTCTTAAAAGTTTTAATGTTTTCTTCTTTTTTTAATTCGTCAGGCAAATTGTTGTAAATTTTCACTAAATTATAAATTGTATGATTTATGTAAAATGATGTGTTGTGACTTGGTATTGCTAATTAATAATGTGCTTTTAGCCTTTTCCCTTGTATTAACTTTCAAGAACTACTGAACTAGACCAACTATTATTGAAATCAAGATCTTTTGGCCATTTCATAGCTGACATTAAATATAACACAATCAGGAGTAAACAACAAATTCTTTTTTTTTAAGAATTAAAATTGACTATACTAAGATTTAGTCTGGGATTTTTTGTTTTTACCAAACTAATACTGAAACCAAACACTCTGAAATAAAATACTTGAAGGTGGGAAATGTCTCGAAGGTGAAATATATAAAACACTAGCTGATAGTACCCGGGCTTCGCCTCGGGGCTTTCTTAATATAGCTGTGAGTGTATTAACTACAACTGCAAATTTAAAGTAAACAAAACAAATTCCTACATCCTTAGAAAAACCATTTAGTTTGCCTGTTAGTTCACTATCTTCTCTTTATAAGTGTTGGCTACCTTGTGAGAATCATAGTTACTTCCGCGCCGTTCCGGCCGTTTTCAGAGCCCACTTTGGGTTTTTGCAATTTATTTTGAGGATCGATGTTATATGGACATCAAATGTAGCTAAAGACACACGGCGTGATTAGTTTTAGCCGATTTGGACTTAAAAGCGGTCCAAAATGCCTTAACACATTTTCAGAGTCCACTTTGGTCTCTTGCCATTTATTTTGTAGATGTTGTATGGATATGAAATATAGCAAAAGTCTAAAGACACTTTGAGTAATGGACTAAACCCTTAAACGAAGTTTAACCGCCATAGCTTCAGCCGATTTTGAGTTATAAGCAGTTCCATATGCCTTAAAAATGCTACAGACAGACAGACTAAAAGGATTATTTTCCGTCAGTTACACCTCGCCAGTCGTGACTCACCACCGCGGCCACGTGAGTGGAAGGATGGGGGACTAATTTGCCGGACACACCACAGAGAGTGCCGGTGGGGAAAAAGTAAAAGCAAAAACCCTTTTCAGAGCCCACTTTGGTCCCTCGCCATTTATTTTGCGGACGTTGTATGGATACAAAATATAGCTAAAGACACACTGTGTAATGGGTTGAAGCCTTAAAAAAAGTTTCACTACCATAGCTTCAGCCGATTTTCAGTTAAAAGCTGTCCAGTATGCCGTAACAATGTGTTCAGTGCCCATTTTGGCCCCTCGCCATTTATTTTATGGACGTTGTATGGATACAAAATATAGCTAAAGACACACTGCGTAATGGGTTGAACCCTTAAACAAAGTTTCACCCCATATCTTCAGCCGATTTTGAGTTATAAGCCGTCCAAGATGCCTTAAAAACATTACAAACAAACAGTTTTGTTGACACCAGTTTCAGTCTTTGCAAAGTATCTGTATATTAACACCAAATAACCAAAAACCGATAGATTCATTGCAATGTACAGTCAAAGGTCTTATTTTAATATATCGATTTGGTTAGGCTGAGCGAAAAATGTATATTTTTAAAGCTAATTTGTTCCACAAAACTAAGGTTAGACCTCCTAAATATATAATGTATTTGAAAATTTTATAAAATTAAAACTAATTTTTAACTATTTGCTGTTGCCAATAGACTGACTCGCAAGGTAATACTCGTATCTTGTCAAATAATACGTTCTGTCGTAAAACTGTTTTACTTTAATAGTCATCTTATGGACAATTTTATAAAACACTCAAGCATAAGACTTTTAAAATTTGACACCAGCATCCTTTACCCATGCTTATATTTTTAATTCAGCATGTAGAATACACCAATAATGATTCGATACATCTTTAGAATTGTTAATTTACCGTATTGATGTACAGTACAGTTGCAGTATTGAAGAATTCGAACCTATAACCGTTCTAGAACAGTAATATAACTGTTTCAACGTACAGGTAAGTATATTAGTATGAATAAACGTTGAATAAATAAACTATTCTGTAAGGCATAAATAGTAGATTAACAGGACATCGTTATCTGAAATTTTACCTACACAGAGGCAGCAACTGGATATAAGAGGGTAAATATGGTGGGGTGGGGCGCGAGGGAAACTGGGCCAAGTGACCAGTTTTTTTATATTTCGCTCAATAACTCGTAAACTTAGAGAGATACAAAAAATGTTTGAGATAAAACTTGTAGATAATTTCATGCCACACTAACGATTTTTCATCAGATTGAAGATCGGATCACTCGTTTAGGCGTTAGCGGTCCAATAGTAAAGACGTACACGACCCATTTTTGCTTAATTTCACCCCCTCAAAAACCACCCTTAAAATCAAAATTTTACAAAACCGTTTCTTAGTGGGTGGTTTTGAACTACCACAAACAGGTGGGCAAAGTTTCAACTTTAGGGCTTGTAGTTTTGGCTCAGCGATGATGAGTGAGTGAGTGAGTGAGTCAGTCAGTCAGTCAGGACAAAGCCTTTTATAAATATAGATTATGAGGTTTTGTGGGAAACATTGTATAAAAAAAATGAATAATCGATTATTAAAAATATGTGTAATTGGAGAGCAAAAGAATTACATGTTGATAGAAAAATCATTTATTCAACTATATAATTACTAAACTACAACAAAATATCATGGCACAATTATTTGCTTTAATAACAATAGCCTTTTCATAATTGAAATACAGGATGTTTTTTGTAAAATGTAACCCAATTTTCAAACTTTAGTTAGTAATTTTTACAAACGCTATATATACAGATTTTTTTTATTTACAAATAGTTTTAAGAAAAATTGTTAATCATTAAAAAATTGTGTAAGCTCATCTTCGGGTGATGGTCATTTGCATCACCCGAAGATGAGCTCAGCTCGAAACCGGTCGTGAGATAATAAAATGTCCAGGGTACTTAGTGCTTTAATTCTTACACTTTTGTTTCATATATATATATATATATATTATAAATAACTAAAGTCATTTGGCTTATCAACATAAAGAAGTATATATATATATTTTACAAGCGTCATAATTTGTATCATTGGTTTGTTCACTTCAATTTCTATCAGATGGTACGTATTGTTGCAGTAATATAGTGGTTTTGATTTCCTAATTTGATGTTATTGTAAAATAAACACAATCAGGGTTTTTAGCAAAAATCAAAAAGTGTTTATTGTTAAAGACCACTTAGGAACAAGATAATTATTTTTGTGTTTCTAGAGGCGTTTAGTATAAAGTATTCTTCAACAATAAACACTCTTTGATATTTGCTAAAACCCATGATTGCATTTATTTCACAATAACATTAAATTAGGAAATCAGCACCACTACCTATATTACTGCAACAATATACATACCATGTGATAGATATTGAAGTGAACAAACCAATTATACAAATTATGACCATATAGCGCTCGTATAAAGTTTGAAAATTGGGTTGTTTAAAAAAACACCCTGTATGACAGTGATGACATAAAAGAAAATTTGATCAACGTAAGCAAAACCAAAGACATAGTTTTAATGTTTGAAATCATGATAAACAAATAACTAAACAACTATATAAATTCTTGGACTAAATCATACAGTAGACTCTCGCCCATCCAGCCTAACATGATGGAAGAATTGGCTGGATAGTAAAAAGGCAAAGATAAACAATAGTATTTGAAGGTATATAGGAGTTAAAACTAGATGGGGACCCTAGGTGACCTTTTAAACAAACAAATACCAAGAGGCTTCTCTCAAAAAAATTTTAAACTCTTAACTCCAAATAGACGGTATAATGTCAATTTTTCACTAGAATTCAGTTATCAAATTTTGAACAAAACTACAATTAAATTTGTAGGCTATAATATTTTTGTATTAACTTGAATAAAGATTTTCCAGTCCGAAAATTATTGCGTCAAGTTGCCATCCCAGAACCGTAGTCTTTTGTATAAGTAATTTATTGCTATAAATGCTATACTCTTAGAGTAAACAAATGGTATTCCACACAAAACCTTTTGAGAGATGATACAAAGTTAAAATTCCCTGACCTTTCCGAAAAATTTCAAGCAATAAATTCACTTTTGTATTCATTGGGTCTTAATGTACTTTTTACATGATTTGTTCTTGGGGACAATACAAAATGGAATAAAGCCCATTGTGATTGGTTCAGAAAATGTTAGCCTGATCACAAGTAGGATCTTAAAGACTGTGTCAATTATTTTCTTCTTCTTAATAACAAATGTAGACTCCTACAACAAATTCGCCTTGATTTAACCTTCTTTCTAACAAGTCAGGTGTGTTTCAAAGTTTACTGACTTTTCCAGGCAAATTAAATTTATCCCAGCTTTGCTGTTCTTTGTAGGTTTTCCTGACCCTAGTGACGTTTTTTTTGTGGTTTATAAACTAAGGGATTTTATTGGACATGAACAAGAACACGCCTCACACAACTAATGTGTATAAATTATCAATATACCTCAGTAAATGTCAAAATGTGTTTTTCTATGTATATTTATACAATAGAACAAGCACCAATTTAAACCTAAAGTGAAAGCAACCTGCCCACACTAAAGATGGCAAGTGCAGTGCACAGTCTACTGTGGCAAACGCCGTGCAAATAAATAAATGTACTCACTGATATTCCAC
Organism: Matsumurasca onukii; assembly: GCA_018831715.1. Taxonomy (NCBI): domain Eukaryota; kingdom Metazoa; phylum Arthropoda; class Insecta; order Hemiptera; family Cicadellidae; genus Matsumurasca; species Matsumurasca onukii. The sequence continues at coordinate 91,049,285 of CM032059.1, forward strand.
GGTCAGCAATTCCCATGCCTAACGCCTTGGTTGTCGAAACTGACACATTCATTTTTCTGTTCCTTTTACCAGACAAAAATAATTGTCTTTGAAATTCCTATTTTAATAAACATTTTGATGTTGATTGTATAGATTTTCCAACCTTGTCAACTGATCCATTAAATGTTAAAGGGGGAGGTATTCTATATCCACAAACCTGTTTTTCACATTTGTGACAATTCAGGTGACAGTGGCTGACAGGCTGTTCGTTAGCAGCTAGCTAGCCTAGTCTATCCATGCTTACAGTCAAGTGTAGGACATGTTTATCTTAAAAAGTCAATTTGACTGTCTGCATTAATTTTTCAATTTCTAATTTATCTACTTTAAAATGAACTAACTTTTTATTTTTACTTTCAACCATTTTCTCAACTTGATTGCACATTCTTAATTGTTTCAAATGATATTTTATATACGATTTTGGGAGTAATCCAAAAACCAAATAATTACGTGCTGGATTAGAGAGTCTACTGCATTTGGACAAATTCACAAGTAAGCTTTTGTATAAATAAATACTGCAAAACACGTAAACCTGTAAAAAGGAGAAAACAATGTATAACATAATTAATAAGAAATAAATAAGACAGAATGCATTTTAAGTTAAAAATTAAATAAACCTTTGAGCAAATAAAGAAATCTTTTTGGAAGAAACCCACTGATAATGTTTAAGGATTACACGCAAATTCGTGAAGCGGTCCACATTTTTTGTGTGTTTTAAAATCATTAAAACATTGTCAGTGGTTTTCTTCTAAAAAGATTTCTTTATTTATGACTAACCACTTAAGTTTGAAATTGAAAATCTTTAAACCCTTCTTAAATTATTATTCATCAATTTATTATAACATTGCAGTTAAAATGTTCTCATTCAATTATTATTTAATATAATCTTTGTACTCATAATATTCCTTGATAGGTATATCAATTACTTTGAAATCTCAAATATTTGAATACTAGTATTTTTAGGTTGAACATACCGTAGGTTCTCCTATACAATTGTTACTACTTGGGACCATTTTATACACATGCGCCCATCTTCTTTTGAAGACAACAAAGGGTAAATTTAGTTGTATAATGAATTAATGATACGTTTGACTGAAATTTACCAAATTACAACTCATTAATATCAAAGTGATAAAAATTAATTAGACATTTAAGTAAACACAATTTCTAGAACTTTTTTAAAAACTGAAATGGTAAATGAAATCAATTTGGGTACAGTGTTGAATGTTTTGTATTCGTTCCCTCAAGCTATAAACACTTGAAAAAGGATCAAGCCTCGAATCAGTTATCTTTTACTGGCTTGTTGTCCTCCTCTGTGCAATTAAACCAAATAAACAGTAAATTAATAAAGAATATTTCCAATAAGATTGCTCAACCTAAGAGTTTTTTATGTGTGTTGTAACAGGAGCCACATTTAATATAGAGCAGTGGCGTCGCTAGAGCTATTGGTGCTATTGTGGTTTATCCCTTGTCCCTAACTTTTAGCAGTTTCAAGCATTCAAGAAATACACAATTGTCATATACAGTATACAGAGTGAGTTTTATGTCCTCGCACACCTGGATATAATTTAAACGGTCTGAGATATCAATGTGAGACCTTAACTTTAGCTTATAAAGTATAACACTTTTTTTTACTTTTTCAGGTTGTTAAAAATTTTGCCCCCCTTTTGCAAAGGGAAATAACAAAAGAAATCAAATGGTGCAAACTAGAGGTCTCTACGTTGCCCCTAACAAAAATTACAGCCATTTCAAAAGAAGTAAGCTTTGAAAATCCTAATCTTTGCAAACATCTTGGAAATAATGACAAGGCTCATTTGACAGAACAAAGATTACAATAATAAAGTTATTTTTATAAAAAGTTACCTGTTTTAATGTAGCAGGTGTTCAAACTGTTCACCTTCGGTTGTTTGACAGTGTGCTAACCGTGTGTAAAAAGCTGAGACAGCATTCAACAGCATTCAAAGATTCCCTAGGAATGGTTTGAGACAAGTGCAAAATTCTCTCAGTTCAGTCATCGACGTCAGTTGGCTTTGTTTGGTACACCAGGTATTTCAAGTAGCCCCAAAAGAAGTAGTCAAGAGGATTATGGTCAGGAGACCTTGCTGGGCATTCCACAGCGCCCCTTCGGCCTATCCACCTTCTTGGGAAGACATTATTTAAATACTGTCGTACTTCACAGCCATAGTGTGGTGGTGCTCCATCTTGTTGTAACCAAATGTTCTGAGCTTCTTGTCCGATCATATTTTGGAGTGCAGGCACAATCTAATTTTGAAGCATCTCTAAATACTTCATAGAATTTAAATTTCCATCAATTATAAATGGACCGATCAAGCGGTTATCAACTATTCCTGCCCAAACATTAACTTTTGAAGGGCGTTGTGTATGAGACTCTACATACCAATGTGGATTTGTATCTGTCCAATAAAGACAATTATGCCTATTGACGCTACCGTTGGTCATGAAAGTGGCTTCGTCACTAAAAAGGATTCTGTTCAGTAACTCAGGTTCAGCGTCTAGTTTGCTCATCATTACATCACAAAATTCAACCCTGCGGTCATATTCGTCTTCACTAAGCTCTTGCACAAGTTTTACTTTAAAAGGTTTGAATTTATTACCTTTAAGAATTCTTCTTACCAAAGATTGGCTGATGTCGTGCTCCAAAGCAGCTCTTCTCGTAGGTAAGTGTTGTTTTTCAACAAAGGACTGCATAACATCTAATGATTTCTCTTCCTCAATTGAAGGAGCCCCTCCTAGTTTGGGTCTGTCTTTTACAGATTGTGTACCATTAAACCGTTGAACAATTCTTGCCACTGTAAACCTCGTTATGGGATTGGTTCGGTTCAGAAAGTCCTCATTGAATAGGTCTGCTACTTCACTGTATGATCTCATACGGTCCCCATACCCTCTCATCATTAACACAGTAATTCTTTCAAACTCAGAACCTTCCATTAGAAAAATAACTAACACTATTCACCAGAAAATTAAACTTTAAGTTGTAGAACTCTTGCCTTGCGTGAACAAAGTGTAATGGCTATCTAAGATATGAACTGGTATATACAGGTAAGAGAAGAGGACACAGGAGAAAGTCCAAGTAAATTGTTGAAACTGATAAGATAACCCGGGAAATCCCAAAGCATGTTGACTCAAGTAACTAACTAACAACAGGACAAGGAAATAAATAACTTTATTATTGTAATATTTTTATGTTAAATGAGCCTTGTCATTATTTCCAAGATGTTTGCAAAGATTAGGATTTTTAAAGCTTACTTCTATTGAAATGGCTGTAATTTTTGTTAGGGGCAACGTAGAGACCTCTAGTTTGCACCATTTGATTTCTTTTGTTATTTCCTTGAAAATGAGGGGTCACAAGATAGGGGTTTACATTTGAAAATATTTAGTTGCTCCCTTTACCCCTGAAAATTTTTAACAACCTGAAAAAGTATTTAAACTCTGAATTTCTGCCATCGTCAACAACAAACTTTCAACAAAGGACTTGTATCCCGTTAGCTTCGGCGACGGAATCACAACTTTCATTAGCAACCGCAACCAATTCAAGACTTTCGTTACCATTTGTGGAAAACTGATATAATCCGTTTGCGTTCCTAACAAAGTTACGACTTTCATTACCATTCATAATGATATCTAGATTCCTCTTAGCGTCCGCGATGAAATCGTGACTTAGCCGTTAAAAACTGAGATGTAATCACCGTTACTGTTTGCAACAACCTCTAGACTCCTGTTAGCTTCGGTCACAAAATTACAACTTTTGTTGCCGTTTTTGACGATCTCTCGACTCTTGTTAGCGTTTGCAAAAAATTGATGACTTTCATTAGTGCCTGAGCTTAATCACGATTCATGACTTTGATTAGCACTCGAGAAGTTCTCATGACTTTCTATGATCTCTGTAAGATCTCTAAATCCTAGCCTGAGCATCAAAATCACAACATTAGTTACCGCTCTCGGCAACTCCTAGACTGTGAGGATCTATTGACTTGCGTTACAGTCCATGATGAAATCATAACTTTCGTTAGCGCCCGGGACAAAACCACAACTTTTGTTAGTGCCCGACAAGTAATCACAACTTTCTACGATCTCTAGATCCTGTTATCCAGAGCATAAAAATCCCAATATTCATTACTTCTCCAACAAGCCCTTTACTGCCGTTAGCACCAGTGAGAAAATCATGGCCACTGTAGCCGTTTGCGACACTCTCTGGACTAGCGTCTGTAACTAAATCATAACTTTTAAATGGCCACCCTCTCAAAACTTCTCGGTTAAGGGACGAAATCCCCAACTTTTTCCAATTTATTGAAAATTCCTATATGATTCCCAAAATTACCTTATGCTAGAGAAATTGTAGTTTATAAGGAACAGTGTTGTAGATTTTGGAGGTTCTCCCTGGATAAATTTGTTAAATGAATGGCACTTTTCTAGACAAATAGAATTAAGGCATTTTGTAATTTTAAAAAAAGGAATAAACTACAGTGGAACCTTACTAACATGACTATTTGTGGAACCAGAGGTTGTCGAGTTATACAGGATAATGGGGTTTTATTTAATAAATGTAAATAAATTTTTATTTTATTTTTATTTTATAAATGTAAGACTAGAGAGATATTCATACATTGAATGAGTACACATTATCTAGATAACATTGTTACAATTGAATTATATTTTAAATACAAGACAAGAAAATGTGTAATTGAGTTTGCCTTTCGTGCTCACTCTGGCGCTTGGCTGCTTCCCCATGTAGTCGCCGTAGGAATTGAGGTTTTTTTTTAAAGTCACCTGTCGAGTTATACAGACTGTCGAGTTAGTGAGGTTCTACTGTAGTATTTTTTACTGTCTACTGGTTTCACGGTCTTTCACAGTTTGCACTACATGATTAATATATGATACGACTCAGGTTAAAGTACGGTAATTGAAACATATGGCTGCCGAGATAAAAAGGCCAACGTGCGGGTTCAAAGAGACTAAACTAGCTATGATTTTGTAATAAGGAGAAGGAGTCACATATGCATTATAGCAGTCCTTTTCCTCCACTTCAAAAATATATATTTGCGGAGGGTGGTAACAGAAGATTGCAGAGTTCAAATCACCCCCACCCAAAAATAAGTCCGGAAAAATTTCCCTTCCTCTAAAAATTTTAAAAACCTTTTATCAAAACATGTTTATATGCATTTTCTGTGTGATGAGTGCTTATGTGCAATCGGAAATGTTGACTCTTCTTGGCCAAATAATGATTATGGCTTTATTAAAATAATAAAATTGTTGAAAAATTGGTGGTTTTGAGTTGTTTATAGAGTATAGACAATCACTATCTTTATCTCTTGCAATGAACCATTTTCTTAAATAACTTACGAAAGATACAATTTAGACTATAGCTACAGTTAAATCGGCAACCATGTATTGCGGTAAATCAGTCAATTTTTAACACAGATTCAGGTTTATCAATGTAAACACTTATCCGTTGGTTTTGATTTTCAAATTGCACTAAGCGGTGAAAACCTTTTTTTTAATTGCACAAAACTGGGTACATATTGTTTACAACACTTAGGCTTACATTTTTTTAGCAAACTTTATTTTAGATTAATTTTGTACTTATCAAAGTTGAACTATTATTGCGGACATTTTCCATCATTAACAAGCAAACAAAACTAAAAAAACCAAGTTTTTTCAAAAGAAAAATTATTGAGGCCTAGTACATAGTTGAAATATGGCCCCTCTGGCTACCATCACAAATAAACTTAAACATAGGAACAACCATAATTTTCAAGTTCAATTTCAGCAAGAAACAACACAAAAAACTCAACGCATGGTATTAAGGAAGCATGGTATTTAAGCGGATCGGTGGCGGATTGGTATCGCACGCGACTCCGGAGCTCATCACTCCGGTGGCGCGAGTTCGATCCCCGCAGTCACCACTTACATTTGTAATGTGACTAATACGATGACACTAGGTAAAGGTCGAGGTTGAGTGGTAGAGAGGACTTTGTAGTCCTAACTTCGCCTCGTTAAACAAGACAAACTTTACCTTTACCTTTTTAAGGACTCAAAACAGGCCACATATATCTTAACTCGTATATGAGAACCCCTTCCCCCATTGGCTGTGCATAAATAGGGATTTTTTGCGTTTCTCTGTTACAGTTGGCCAGCCTGCTGCTGTGACTGATTGGGCTTGCCACCATTCAACCGGACAGTCCATGGTTAGCTCAAACCAATTGTGTTTTAATTTTTTAAAATTTATTTTGGTTGCTGTTTACTTTCTTAGTGTGTTTTGTGTAGTATTGTTTTCTAGGCTACTTTATTTAAGATTCAACTTTATTTGTTTGACTGCGACAGCTACATGTTGTTTGGTTAATTGTGTTTGACTGGTCAGCTTACGCTGATTACTAGCTCATTTTCTAATGTCCTATGTTATGTTTTAGGTTACTTTCACCTGAAGACGGGATCAGATTGTAGATCCCGAAACATTGTGATCTTTTTGCTCACTAACAATGGAAAATGTACACAATAATAGTTCAACTTCTGAAATCCTCCCATTATCAACAACAAACTTCAAATAAAGAATTGTACTTGACATGTTGCTGGCTGCACTCCAGCACCGTCCCTGACAACACTACTACCCTAGAGTTGCTTGATAGTTACTATATTTTCAGTAATTATCTGTCCTGAAATCTAATATGCCAATACATCCACAGTACCAGTACTTTTTGTGAAAAACACCTCTTGCATGCATAAATGGTGAACAAATATCCTGAATGGCACTAGATTAGCGATCTAATGTAGAATGCTACACTATCCAATGTTTAGTGAAATAAAAAAACAAATGGAGCTGATGCTAAATCGAAGGAAGCAAGAAACTGCATTATTGTAGATATTTTCAATAGGCATGAGCAAGTATTGTTTTTATTTTAGGTTGACCGTTCATTTAACATTTAAAATTACATTTCCAACCATACAAAAAACACCAAATTTTCAAAAGACCATGGCAAAACTAGAACTTTTTCAAAACAGCCTAGCTTGACTTGATAACAAGTATTAGGTTTCTGTTATATGTTTTATACTAGTATTTAGAGTTAGAATTATATGTCTAGTGAAAATGCTTAGTTAGTTAGTGATTTCTAATGTATGTTTTATACTAACAGTGTACATTTTTGAATTACCTTATCTAAGGAAAACATTATGAGATCACTTTACATTATTAATTTTTTCTTACCATTTAGAAACAGTCAATGTTTACACAGTTGGGCGAGTAACACTATCATTTGTAGATAGTAGCTTATTACATTGTCTACTTTGCAACATATTCAATCTTTAAAATAAATTAAACATAGCCTGCAGCACTGACTTTGGCACACAAAACCAATTCATGACCAATTGTGTTAATATCATATGAAAATAATACAAACAATGACAGCAAATGACAAACTTTAAAAGAAGCGGATACATATTTTTAAAAATTTAATTGAATGAATTGTAAAGAAAGAATTGTGGCAAAGTGGATTTGTAGTGTTTGACATTAATGCATTCTTTGTAATGAGCAAAATGAAACGTGAAAACTGCATTTGATTCCGTGGGAGTACCAGTAGTGACACAGCCTACCTTGGCCTATGCTGTGGTTCACCACACACACACACTAGTGTAAGGGTAGCCAGCCCTTACTGGGCTTAGATTACATACAGTAAAAACCTTGTAACAATGATGGTTCTGGACACAAGTTAACAAAACGTTAACCAAATCAACACATTCAGTATGTCCCTTTTTGATCATGTTCAACACAAAAAGCTTGTGTTTTTGCTACTCACAAAAATATTAATGTAGAGTGTTTTCCTATTTAACAAAAAGAAAAATAAGGAATACAAAGCCCTCTATAAACTTAAAATCAAATAAATATTACCTGGCTTTAAAACAATATCATATGAATTTCGACCGTATTTCAGTTTAGGTAGGCATTTGTTTAACTTGAACTGCATCAGAGTCAATTATTTCATCAACTGCACTAGAACTTGGCAGTCCACCACTAGTGCCATCAAGTTGTATTGCATCTTTTTCTAAACTTGGTGGCAACTCAGCTTCCAAACTGCTTTGTACATCTGTTTCCATTGTTTCTGGTTCTACAGTAGTTGACGGTGAATGACTTTTCTTTAGTAGTGAGGTCTGTTCTTGACTTACAAGACAAGTTTTCTCATTATTTGCCATGAAAACTTTGACAAACCGGAAGCCTTCAATGGCATTCTTGGTGTTGGTAGGTAAGAGTTTTCTTAACTTCAGTCCTTTGCGCAGACGAGCCTCTTTTGGGCTGTAATAATAACCTGGATACTTAATTTTGTGTTCTCTGTCAGCTGTCCTAGCTGCCGAGTAAAAGCCCTCTTTCACATCTGAACTCAGATTTTTCCACATATTGCCAAGTCGTATTGATATATCTTTGTTATTCTCACCTGAAAAGCAAAATTACAAAATTATTAATCAATACCATCAAAATTTGAAACAAACATTAATAAAACACACAAAAAATGTTTAGAAGTTAATGAAAAATAAAGCTGGACAAACATGTTACTAATTTGAATAAGAACTAACTTAGAGGTATACGTTTTTAAATAGAATGACATTGAATTTGTTGTTTTACTATATTTTTCATGATAGTAATGAATAATGATCTTTGTTCTTATTTATATAGATATTGGTATTTGGTAATATCCTCAATTAGTTAATCAGTAAAAGAGTTTAAATACTTCTAAAGGTGTTCTGCAGCTCCTCGTTGCTGGGTTGACAATGCTTACACAAAGTCTAATAACATTCCTTGCTCTCGCTTGTCCTTGGTAGTCGACTGAACATCCCAGAGGATTTTACCATTTTTGCTCAAATAAGCAGCTTTTTCATTCTTTCAGTACCTAACAATTAAGTTTTTCTGTAGTTTTAATGATAAAGGAATTTCTTCAATGTCTTCAAATCATTTGAAGTAGAGGTGTGCGAGAGCAGTTTTTTTTAGGTCGAGACGAGATCGAGCGAGAATAAGCCAAAATCTCGAGAATCGAGATCGAGACGAGAAATTATAATTTTGATAATTTTTCCGCTTTATTTGTTTGTTTTTGCTATTATTAAGTAGTTTGCTTAGTTGTTATAGAATATGGTATTATTGTAATATTAAAAGTGTTGTGTTTTTTTTTCCTGAGTGCTCCTATAGTTTAAGTATTGTACACATAAATAAAATGTTAGTCCAGTTTTTGATTACCAATAATAATTATGTTTTATCATCATTTTACATTGAAGCAAGTGAAAAAATATAATGTCAAACTGTAGCTAGCTAGGCCTAAGCTAGACCACACAAACAGCAATATAACCTAAAACATTACGAGTCAAATAAAAAATTTAACTAATCTATGCCTACCAGAAAATATTAAACTAAAATATTAGGGTTATGACATAAAGATTATTGATATTCAGGTAATTTTTAATTATTGTTCCCTATTCCATCCTATGTTCCTATCACACCAAGTTTCAGTTAAGCCAGCCTACTATACCCTAACTTGTACTGACAATCACAGAGTTCTAATTTGAGTTTATTAGGCTGTAACACTATAAAACATTAAAATAAACTTAATACCAGATGATCGCCAAAGTCACTTGTGTGCAACTATGAGGTCAGACATTTTTGTCATAGCTTTAACCCATAGGTATATATCCGTGTGTAAGCCAATTATTAAGGTGCAGTAAGCTAGGCTCAGGCTTTAAGCCAGGCTACAGCAACATAGCCCAATTAGTTCAAAGTTAATTTAAAAGTTTAATTAACCTAAGCCTACAAGTAATATTAAACTAATTTATTTTTAATATTAGTTATAATATGAAATCGTAATAGATATTTAAGTAATTGATAACTATTCCCTATTCCACCCTATCACGATAAGTTTCAGTTACATAATGAAAACACCATGTTTACTACCCCCTAGCTTGAACTGATAATCACAGAGTTCTAATTTCGGGTATTTTGGGCTGTAATAAAATGACATACAGTATTTAAATAAATTTGATATTGCAATAAAATATACATAATATTTATTTTAGCTGAATGAAAAGCCCATTTAAATAACAAAATTTACAGGCTATGCTTAAGTTTTGATTTGATTGAAGCTTGCGTTTAGTTTATGAGGTTAGGTTCTGAATGTAGTGATAATAATATCATTTTGGAGCATTTGCCAATGTTGCAACAGAAAATTAGATTGGTTAATTTTTTAAACTTGTTTTAAACTACTTCCCTTTATTAAAATTCCAAAATTGCACGAGTACGACTGACGATGCCATCGAGAGCCATATTGTTTGTCAGTGACAGACGACACACTTGCGCAGAGAACGTGTCACGTAATCGCTCATTTTTTAAATGAAATGAAAAAAGTCTTTATTTAGGTGGTGAAGTTAAGACTTTATAGTCCTCTCTACCACTTAACCACGCTCATTTTTGCGATAAATGGAGAGTCGAAACTTTTGAACTATGCTATCGAGACGTTAACTGCGCGGTAACAGATGGCATTGATGATGATCGGAACTAGTCGATAGTCAAAGAAATTGCATCCGATACTACTTGCCAAATAGGGCAATTATTAAGACGCAATACGCTCACTCTGTATTTCTAAAGCATGAATCACGGTTTATTTTACTGGGATTGATGAAATTCAATACCCGGCCGTGTCTTCGTGTATCAGCAAAGGTCCGCTCGAATTTTGAGTACCGCTTTCGGATAGGAAAGTCACGAATTAATTAAAACCTGCGCCATAAAATATCAAGCGAATCATTGGTTCCAGGAACCAATGTTTTGCCATGTCGGTGATCGGTTATTGGTTCCCGCAAGACCCGATAACCGAGAGCCGGAACCGGCCAGTCCCTAAAATAAACCTTACGTGGTTTGACTATCTGTATTATATTTATGCATGGCTTGCAACTTCTATTTTGTATAAATATATTGACGTAGCTTATTGTACTTGTTGTATTTCACGGCCAAATAAATGACTTATTGTATTTATTATTTTCATTACTCCCTATACCAGTAATATAGCATTAACCCTGAATATTATTACAGTTTACATTGGCTAAAGGGGTGTGGTCATATTGGGGTTAGTGGACAGGCATTAGGGAAGCTAAAGGGACTACATAGTTGCGCCAGTGCTCGGCCAAGTACTCTCCTAGTTGATGGCCTAACGAGCTTCTTTGTTCAGGGCAGGTATTTGACCACCGCTTTGTTCTCAGTAGGTTCGCTCAAGCTAATAATTTAACCCCTCTTGGAAACTCAGTAAAACTGGAAACAATACACTTTCATTATGTTTTACCTTTTAAACTAATTGAAATTTGTTGATTTTATTATATGACGATTTAAACTAGAAATGATCAAATAAATGAACACCAAATATTTGATACAACAATTGGAGTATCCTATGGGAGTACGCTCAAATAAAAACTGCGTTTTCTAGCCACACAAAACATGTAATTTTTACACAAGAGTGAAAGTCTACATTAAGCACAAAAATATACAGCCCCAAAATTAAGTTATTATTATCATATGGGATTATAGGGATATTACTCCCTATGATCCCGTATGATAATAATAACTTTTTTATTTGCCACACACAAACAATTTTGCGATGACAAAAAAGATAACAAAAAAAACTCAACAATAAACAAGTGGTATTTAAAATAAAACAAAGTAAACCACAAGTAAGAGCAAAAGCTAGTTAAATTGTATATATAGTTTAAATTAAATGAATTAATTCTAATAATTGTTCATTCAATAAGAATATTTTTAGAATGAATTATGATGAATTATGATTCAAAGCCTGATCTGAGAAAGTCCTTGGTAAAAGACCAGACTACTTGCAAGCGTGCAGTCAGCTATACATAATTGATTCCTATTTTCCCAGTTGCAGGACCTTGTTTTATTTTTATCCCAGTTACCTTGGTTGTGGTGCCTGTAGATCCTACGGTGCAGGTTGTAGCCTAGACATGTGTTTCACAGCGCTTGTGCTGCATCATCAGTAGGTACACTAAGTCACTATTTACACTATTAAAACTAAGTCACTTATTTACAGCTATTTACACATTCCACGGCACTCGTGCACTCACGGTTCGCGGGTGACACGTCGAGTGGTTGGATCCGGAAGCGCATATTCGCGGAGCGAGGGTGCCACTGACTGTTGATGAAATCAGTGCCGTATTTCCCTAACGGCGGACACGGCGGTCGCCGGGGGCCTCGGTCACCAAGGGTCCTCACTTGATGAAAAAAAATACATACAGTTTGTTTTGCTTTACGTAGCCTACACGTTGAATCGGCTAGGATGAATGTTATTTCGAGATGTAATAAGCAAGTATGCTCTAAGCCTACTCGCGGGTAGGAAGCTGGTAGAGAGTGACAGTAGAATATGGTTGAGGGGCTAATGCCTGGCGGGTGTAGGTGTAGTAGTTTTAACATTATCAGTTTCCGTTAAATACTACACAGAGAAAAAAAGAGACAGCTTTGAAATCTTTACTGGAGAGGTTAATTTAATTTAATTTATTTGCCAATTAACAATAATTATTGTGTTGACAAGGTGAAGATGATACAAAAAGTGGTGAAATGAATGAATGAATTACAGAAATGTGATTAATGTGCTATGATTATTAACCACTGATAAGGAAGTGAGGGTTCTAGTATAGTATTAAAATAATGTTACAAGTATATAGCTTATTAAGGAAATTTAAACTCCTTCAGTAAATTCCGCAACAGAGTAAGGAGCCATAGCCAGCAAGTTTATTTTTGAAAAGAGCCAGATCTGACAGTGTAGCTTTAACTTCTAAAGGAAGTTTGTTCAATAATTTTACACCAGCTTGCATAGGTAATTTGTTATGTATATTTAATCGGTGGCTAATTTGCCTGTACACTTCACTAGATCGAGTATTGTGTGAATGTACATCTTGACCCTGCAGAGGTGGAAACAATGAGAGGAACTGGTTACGACGATTCACAAGACAACCAAGGTCGTACGTCCAAACGCAGTACCTGAATGACATTTTTCGATCAAGAAAAACACCTGACACAATCCTTACAGGAAAAGAAAAACTAAAGGTTGAAACATTCCTGCCCGTGATTGACCAGTTGATTCTACAGCTTAAACAACGGTCTGAGAAGTATGACGAAATCGCTAATAAATTTGGATTCTTTGAAGATTTGACTAAACTTAAAGAAACCCATCTCAAATCTTCCTGTGGCGCTTTTGCATCTCAGTATAAAAACGATGTTTGCCAAACAGAGCTATTTGAAGAATGTCTACATCTACAGAGCTACTTAAAAGAAGAGCACGTTGTTTTAGACAATTTGTTTTACAAAAATGAAGATTCTGGTGAAGAGCAGTCAGATGAAGATGACACAGTAGAAAAATTAACAAAGAATGCCAAACATTATAACACATTAGAAGATGATGTGCAGTCCAACCAAGCCCTAAATTTGAAAGCACCTTACAAGCACTTATTAGAAAGTGGCCTTTTTCCTGTGTTCCCTAATCTCGAAATAAGTCTTAGGATGTTTTTATGCATTATGGTTTCCAATGCATCAGCAGAACGATCCTTTTCTAAATTAAAACTTGTTAAGAACTGCCTAAGAAATAGCATGAAACAAGAACGCCTTAATGAATTAAGCAATCTAAGTATAGGGAATGATATTTGCCAAAGTCTAAACTATGAAGACGTCATTGAAGAGTTTGCTCCAACAAAAAGTAGGAAGAAATTTATTTAAGAAATCAAGAAATCCACGAAGCCCTTCATTATTGATATGGTTGTATATAATCTTAAAGTTATTCTAAAATGTAATTAAAAACAAAATGAAACAATTTATTTATTTGTTATTATTACTCAAACTACTATTATTAGTTTTCTGTTACTTGTAAATTCGAGTTTCTATTACCATTACTTAAAAATCTCGAATGCAAAAACTTAAGAAGGCATACATTTGTCCTATTAGTAGTCTACTGTACGATATGGACAAATAAAGTTAAAAATATATACAAAAACCTAGTTTTTAAACTGTTAAATTATAACTTTTTAAACCTCCTAAACCCCATATTCTATACCCCCCAGACCCCCCGGAAAAGCCTCATCCTTATATTTTTACCAGCCGTGAAGAGGCCTCAATACAATGAGCCGCCGGGGGCCACAAATACCCTAAATCCGCCCTGGATGAAATGAGGCCAGGGGTGTGGTGGAGGCTGGTTGTTCTCTGGAAACCCCAAGGACAGGTTGGTCGGTCTCCACTCCGGGCGTTGACTGAGTTTGAATGGTTCTGGCAAATTTGAATAAAACTGAATTTTTAACGTCTTCTTTTATGTTTAATAGAGATTCACCACCATGAGTGTCGTCGATGTATTTAAATATTGCAGGGCTAAGTTTTTATTGCTGATTAATTTTAGTACTTGGAGAGATGCTAGAAATTCTATTTTATGGGTTGGGTTATTTTTCAAATGCATGGCGACTTTAGATGATGGCTTTTGGTAGTGTGCTGTTTTATGTTCTTTTAATCTAGTTTTGAAATCTCTATTAGAATATCCAATATATTGTTTGTTGCATTCAGGATTTTGACTTGAGCATGTAATTTTGTAAACCCCTCTTTGGGTTTGTAATTTTGTAAACCTATACCAGAGAAAACCCAAAGAGGGGTTTACAAAATTACATGCTCAAGTCAAAATCATGAATGTAACCAACAATATATTGGATATAGAGAAAATAGAGATTTTAAAACTAGATCCAAAGAACATAATACTGCGCACTTCCAAAAACCATCATCTATAGTCGCCATGCATTTGAAAAATAACCCAACCCATGAAATAGAATTTCGAGCATCTCTCCAAGTACTAAAATCAATCAGCAATAAAAACCTCGTCCTAGCACATGAAAGTTATGAAATATTTAAATATATCGACACCCATGGTGGTAAATCTTTATTAAACAAAAAAGAAGACGTTAAAAATTCAATTTTCAAATTTGCCAGAACCATTCAAACTCAGTCAACGCCCGGAGTGGAGACCGAACAACCTGTCCTTGGGGTTTCCCAGAGAACAACGAACGCAAGCCCTCCAGCCACGCCGCCCGCCCTGCCTCATTTCATCGACAGTCAGTCGCACGCTCATGCTCCGCGAATATGCGCTTCCAGATCCAACCACCCGACGTGTCACCCGAGAACCGCGAGTGCTCAAGTGCCGTGGAATGTGTACATAGCTGTAATTGAGTGACTTAGTTTTAATAGTGTAAATAGTGACTTAGTGTACCTACTGATGATGCAGCACGAGAGCTGTGAAACACATGTCTAGGCTACAACCTGCACCGTAGGATCTACAGGCACCACAACCAAGGTAACTGGGATAAAAATAAAACAAGGTCCTGCAACTGGGAAAATAGGAATCAATTATGTATAGCTGACTGCACGCTTGCAAGTAGTCTGGTCTTTTACCAAGGACTTTCTCAGATCAGGCTTTGAATCATGATAATTAAATATTTTAGAATGTTTACATATGATTGCATGTAGAGCTTATTTTGGCGCAGCCTGTCAATTAAATAAAATGCCATTTTTATAAGATAAGAAATATGGCACTTAATGAATATAGAACAAGTAAGTTAGCTTAGTTACCTGGATATTTCAAAGCCAATTTTCTTCTATAATTATTGGCAAATATCATAAATGCATTTGGAGGGCGAGGAATTTTGCAAATCTTTGGTCGGTTAAAGATTTTTTGTGGTGGTTGTCTCCTTGCCCATACAAAGCACTTTCCTGACTGTGAATCCTCAATTCCAGATTGGTTTTGTTGTGTCAGGGTCTTCATCTGAGGTTTCCAAATGAGAAGAAGCTAAAACATTGAGGCACTTTAATATTTTACTTTCAAATATTAAACTCACCCCTCAAAGTGAGTGCACTGTGCTATAGTGTTTCTACAGTACTGTACTGTGTTGTGGATACATACTACACATATATTTTGATCCCGACATTTAATTGTAATAATATGGACTGCATTAGTATGCAGCATTAATTTTGCCGTGTGACGTAATTTTAGATTTACTATCGAATAACAGGCCACAGCCCCAATTAGTTCGATTTGAGGGGTTCCACTTATATATATATATATATTGTGTGTCCACAAAGTCATGGTACACTTTTAAACAACTTTATTTATAAAACTACAAGTTGTACATAAATGATAATTACATAGGGTTAAAGAAAAAAGTTTTGTTTATGTTCATCTGAGCTCAAAATGAGAACCACCATTCGCCCTACACAGGTCCAATCTAAAGTTGATCTCCTCCCAGACTTTGCATAGATTGTTAGGAGTAACGGTTTGACAAGCAGCTGTGATCCGTTGCTTTAAATGGTGGATATCTCTAATCTTTTCACTGTAAACAGTGGTTTTTATAAGGCTCCAAAAGAAGAAATCTAAAGGAGTTAGGTCTGGTGAGCGTGGTGGCCAAGACTTCCAACCACCGCGCCCTATCCAGCTTTGGGAAAATTTTTCATTCAAAACATCCCGAGCAATGTTTGCATAGTGTGGGGCGCTCCGTCTGGTTGAAAAATGAAATTTTCATTTTTGATTTGTGGAATAGCGTATAGCTCTAACATGCCTAGTTAGGAATTGCTGTTAATGGTATTTTCAGCGAAGAAAAAAGGACCAATGACACGTTCACAGGTAAGAGCACACCAAACATTGGTCTTTGGAGAATTGCGCCCATGTTCAACAAACGCATGAGGATTTTCATTCCTCCAGATACGAACGTTATGGTGATGCACAAGTCCTGAAACATGGAAAGAAGCTTCATCACTAAAAAGTATTTGTTTGAGACAATTTGGATCCACATCGATTTTATTTAAAATGTCAACAGCAAAATCATATCTTTTTAAATGGTTATTTGGTTTCAAAACATGCAATAACTGGATTTTATAAGAAGTAAATTTTAGTATTTTCTTCAAAACCTTGCGCAATATGGATTTTGGAAGGTTTAATTCACGACCACATTTCTGTATGGACTTTTTTGGACTTCGTTTAAAACTACTGTATCTTGAATGTTCTCAACAATTTGGTTTTCTGTTGAGGGCCTACCTGTACGAGTTTTGTCTAATACGCTACCTGTGACTTTAAACTTTTTATACCATCTGTAAATGTTGCATCTTCTGTGAGGAGGATTTTCACTGTAAATACGCCTAAATTCCCGTTGGACTGCAATAACTGATTTAAATTCTGCAAACCACAAAACACACTGAACTTTTCTTAAAAAGTTTACCATTGTGACTGATTTGTTATAAACGTAAACACCACATGATAAAAATGACAACAATGGGTTACTTAGTAGCAAAAAAACTACATAAACAGCTGTTTAATTTGACATCTGTTTCAAAGACTTGCGAAGTCAATATTGAAACTCACCAGGCCAAAACTCGAGATTTTTAAATTCAAAGTCGGTCATATTGTACATTATTTTAAACAGAAGACAATTCTCGACATATTGATGAAACAATTTCTTGGATATGTTGCCCCGTTACAAAACCAGAGCTATGAACATAAATTGCGTAAGCAATTATGGGACGCCCTTTAGTCAAATTATCAATTCGATTAGAAATATGGTGTTTACGTATTTTTTCTCAGATTTTGACGAGCTTTTCAACGGTATGTCGTAAAACCATGTTTGAGAAACATTTTTAACCTCAAAGTCGATGTAAACATTAAATTAGTTTAATAATGAATAGGTTAAAAACATCAAAGATTTAGGTATATCATGCTGCATGTCATTGCAAAGATAATTTTAATATTAACATTTTTTGTTTTTAAGATTATTTTGTATCTTTATTAATTTGTTTAAGGGCTATAACAATAACACCAATTTTAACCTAGATTTTGCCTGTATTTTAGTAGTTTATACGGTCGTTTGACCTGCTTGGTATCTAAATTAAGAGCAAAATTCTAATAAAATTGTTTTCCTTAATAAAAAGCTCAAAAAATGACAAAAAACACAACAAACAGAAATAAGAATATAACAATAATGTTAGTAGCTTTTACAAAAAGACACGAGAAAGAAAAACCAGTTGTCATGGTTATGTTATTGTGCACTTTATCTGCTGTGGTATATCAGCTGATTAATTTCTCCTGCTGTTGTATTAATGTAATTCAGTTTGTTTACATTGTTACATCGTGGTTCCATTGAGGAATATTAATTGTTTTACATCGCTAAAACCATTCTGTTTAAAATAATGTACAATATGACCCATCTTTGCATTTAAAAATCTCGAGTTTTGGCCCTGTGAGTTTCAGTATTGACACACCCTGTATACTAAGAATCTTAAAAATATTTTTCCTAAAATCTCTGTGTACGATTTTCAGTGAGAAAAGTTTGTTTTATCTTTCTAGCTCTAACAGTACTCCTGTAATCCGTTCAGGACACTTCATCGTGGCCACCCGGTATATACAGTGTGTCCACAAAGTCATGCTACACTTCTAACTGATAGCAGCTACTCTATTTATGATCGCAAGTCTTTGAAATGGATTTCAAATTAAACAGCTGTTTATGTAGTTTTTTTTGCTACTAAGTAACCCATTGTTGTCATTTTTATCATGTGGTGTTTACGTTTATAACAAATCAGTCACAATGGTAAACCTTTAAAGAAAAGTTCAGTGTGTTTTGTGGTTTGCAGAATTTAAATCAGTTATTGCAGTCCAACAGGAATTTAGGCATATTTACAGTGAAAATTCTCCTTACAGAAGATGCAACATTTACAGATGGTATAATAAGTTTAAAGTCACAGGTGCGTATTGGACAAAACTCGTACAGGTAGGCCCTCAACAGAAAACCAAATTGTTGAGAACATTCGAGATAGTTTTGAACAAAGTCCAAAAAAGTCCATACGGAAATGTGGTCAAGAATTAAATCTTCCAAAATCCACAGTGCACAAGGTTTTGAAGAAAATACTAAAATTTACTGCTTATAAAATCCAGTTATTGCATGCTTTGAAACCAAATGACCATTTAAAAAGATATGAGTTTACTGTTGACATTTTAAATGAAATCTATGCGGATCTAAATTTTCTCAAACAAATAATTTTTATTCGTTGGGTTCTTGATGAAACTTTAGAGGATTTAAATCATTACTCATGTTTTAAAACAAGTTTCATATAATTTTCAAAGCAAGAGCGCTTTCACGGTCAAGGCATCATCAGTTATAAACATAAGACATCTGTATGAAAATAACAAATAGACTTAAAACACACAAATACAATTTTGAATAAGTTCAGCCGAAAATAGTTATAAAAAACCCTTAAATACTATAATGAATAACATATGATTTTACATTGAAGATTTGTGTTGAATTTTGAACCTTTTTCTTGATTTCATCTTCTATTAGTGGTATAAAAATATTACTAAAATTTAGAGAAGGCTGTGAAATGCAATCGTCTTTATAAATGGCCATACATGCACTTTCAATTTTGTTTCGTTTAGTCCAAGATGGTTCTTTACAAATTAGGGAGGATGATTCAAATTTTATTGTATTACTTTCACTAACAGCATGTTCCACTAATTTTGAATTTTTCTGAATTTTTGATCTTATAATTATATATAATTATGTTCCTTGATCCTTGTCTCAACTGGCCTAGAAGTCTGTCCAAAATAAACCTTATTGCACTCACAGTCAATTTTGTATACCGATTCTTTAGTGCCTTGATTTTTGTTTTTAGGTTTAAGTTTTGTTAATTGACTTCTTAAACTATTTTCTGATTTAAAAGCAGTTCTAACATTGAATTTATAATTTATTTTCCGAATATTCTCTGATAGCCCTCTTACATATGGGATTACAACTGTTCCAATTGGCTTAACTTCTTCCTGATTATTGTTTGGTTTTCTTCTGAAAACTTATAGATTTTTTAGGTAATTTTAGTTTCTTCTTGTTTTGCATGATTTGGGTCTGAGGACTCAAACTTACTACCAAAACGTGTGATATACTGATGTTTGAATATTGTTGTTCCCTGTCTTACTGATAAGGACATCTACTATCTTCCAGGGTAAACTGATTGTTGGTCGAATGTTGTTGATATGGTCTTCATACTGAATATTTTCTTTATTGTTTTTTACTATGCGACTCAAAATGGTCCATTAAGATATTGCTGACAATAGGGCTTAAAACCCCTCCCATCGGTATCTGCTTGAACTTCAACTTGAAAATAACTGTTCAGCATTCAAGTAAAGTTAATATGGTGGGTATCGATAGTAATAACCTGACATCATTTTCTAATTAGGTTTTATGACTTGTATTCAACTTTAGTTTTCGTCATAACTAACCAATATCTGAATCCCATCCAGTGTTCTTAACATAAGATGATCTAGACCCAAGAGGATTCAAAATTGGAATCAACAAATAGGTCGCCGATGGAAAATTCTGAGGACTCAAAGCTCATTAGAACATTGTTTAAGCTTAAATCCTTATTAACTTTTAACTAACTAGATCATTAACCTTTTCTGTATAATCTTTTTTGTCCAAAACTACCGTCGCCCTCCCTTTATCAACTGGGAGTATAACGATGGAATCATCAGCTTTTAAGTTCTTTAACGTAATGTATTCGTCATAAGAAAGATTATGTGGAGTCTTGATAGGTCTTTCTAAAACTTGACGTATCATTGCTCGGTAATAATCTCGTTGGTCATTGGTTAATAAATTTGAAACAGATTCAATAGGAAGAACCATATCTAGGTTTGAATGCTGATTTCTTGCGATGGAATAATTTAATCCTTTATTTAGTAAGTTTATTTATATTATTTAATCTTCAATTAAAATCATATGTTATTCATTATAGTATTTAAGGGTTTTTATAACTATTTTCGGCTGAACTTATTCAAAATTGTATTTGTGTGTTTTAAGTCTATTTGTTATTTTCATACAGATGTCTTATGTTTATAACTGATGATGCCTTGACCGACAAAAGCGCTCTTGTTTTGAAAATTATATGAAACTTGTTTTTAAAAAATTAGTAATGATTTAAATAATTTTTAGTGATGAAGCTTCTTTTCATGTTTCTGGACTTGTGCATCGCCATAACGTTCGTATCTGGGGGAATGAAAATCTTCATGCGTTTGTTGAACATGAGCGTAATTTTCCAAAGACCAATGTTTGGTGTGCTCTTACCTGTGAACGTGTCCACCATTGGTCCTTTTTCTTCGCTGAAAATACCATTAACAGCAGTTCCTATCTAGACATGTTAGAGCTATACGCTATTCAACAAATCAAAAATGAAAATTTCATTTTTCAACCAGACGGAGCGCCCCGAAACTATGCAAACAATGTTAAGCCTTTTTCAATTTTCTGACCTTTTCTTTTAATTTGTAATGACTGATATAAGCTTTTTTTTAATCCCGCCCGAAGGGAAAAAACTAATCCCGTCCACCCCTGATAAATATAGATGTACACTTTATAGCTGCAGACAACACTGACGAAATGGTTGACGGACAGACCATTTTACTCCATAAACGAATTTCTGGGCTGGAGACAGGGAACAACCTAAGACTCGACTGCAACATCAAGATACTCTTGTAACTAGTTTTAAGTTTTGACACCTATGTACTTATCTCAAGGATAATGTAATAAAGCTATTTGACTATTTGACTATTGACTATTTGACTATATAGTGTAAAAAATAAGAAAACATAGCACCCTGGTTTTGAGAATTTTGTATATTTCGCGGCCGCTTTGGAATGTTATGTCATCTTTTCTGCGAGTACAGCAAACAAAATAGTATGTCTTAGTTTAAATATTTTTAATTTATAGAGCAAAGGATAAATCTCTTACCGACACGAAAGGTGGTTGTTGACGATGACCTCAAGATATTTGGCCTTTTTCGTTCTGCAGTTTCAGACATCAATAGTTTCTCCTTTGAGTCTTTCTGAGTAAAAATACAAAACAATTTAGAACAAAAGTAAAATACTACTCATTACTATCGTTGATACAATTTAATTGGATTCTTGATTTTAAATTCACTAAATAAAGCTGTTCTTTCAAACTTTTTGTATAATACACTGTTTACAAGTTATTGTGATTCAAACCCTTTAACGGTTAATGATTTATTTTATGTTTGTTGACATTCTCTTTTCTGATCACAACTTGTAATACACACATGTAAATGGTGTTTAACGTCAATAAAGAATTGAATTGAATTTTCTAATTGACTAAATAAAGCTATTCTTGCAAATTTTTTGTATAATACACCGTTAACAAGTTATTGTGATTCAAACCCTTTAAACGGTTAATGATTTATTTTATGTTTGTTGACATTCTCTTTTCTGATCACAACTTGTAATACACACATGTAAATGGTGTTTAACGTCAATAAAGAATTGAATTGAATTTTCTAATTGACTCAATAAAGCTGTTCTTGCAAATTTTTTGTATAATACACCGTTAACAAGTTATTGTGATTCAAACCCTTTCACGGTTAATGATTTATTTTATGTTTGTTGACATTCTCTTTTCTGATCACAACTTGTAATACACACATGTAAATGGTGTTTAACGTCAATAAAGAATTGAATTGAATTTTCAGTTGTTAAACGAGTTTTGTTACTTTTTCCAAAATGTATTTGGATTGTATTTAGGCGAATGAGGAGTTTCAAGTTTATAAGTAAAACTGTCTTTGAATTTTAAAATAAAACATGATAAAACAAAATGGCGGCTATATAAATAGGAAGGTACTGATGCAAAATTAAATCCCGGCTTCTTTTACTCCCATCATTGATACATTAAAATTTACTAAAACAAATAGTCTATGAGAATAATATTACCCTAACACAATGGTATATTAGCCCGCGGTATGTTCCAATCGCCTTTTTAAACGCCACGATACATTGAAAGAGCCCTTAATTGCCTGCGACACTTTACGTTTACGCCAGTGATACGTTATGGGAGTTGTCTAAGACTTGCGGTACATTCCGATCGCCTTTTTAAGCCCCACGCTACTTTCCGCGGTTTGTTCCGACAGATGTTTCAGACTCACGGTACTCCAGCAGTATGTTCTGCTTGCAATTTTAGCCCGCGATACGTTCCGAACGATGTTTCTTACCCACGACACTTATCAATCGCTTTTTTATGCCCGGGAGTCGTCCCGAGATACGTTTCAGACCCGCAGTGCATTATGATCACCGTGTTAGGTTTGCGATACGTTAAGAAAATCAGTTTCTGACCCGGCGGTATGTTGTGATCGCCATTTTGTAGGCGCAATACATTTTGACAGTTGTTTCATACCTGCGGTAGGCTCTGAGAACCTAGTTATGCCTGCGACACGATACAAGGGCTGATTATTCCCAGTTACACCCAGAATTCATGATATTTCCCAATACTTATAATTCTCGGAATTCCCAGTATTGGCCTTTTTTGATGTTCAGATATATGACTGAAACTATTATTAAACCAACCATATCTATGATGAGCTTTGGAGAGTCCCAGCCAAGATTAGGTTCTTCATCAATATCTCTTATGTCTGGGGGCTCCACTTTAATCTGGAAAAATCATTAAAAAAATACACAACTTGGCTGATTTAAGCTAATAAGTGAAGAGGAACTATGCTAATCATCGACTAGATGAATCAACGCAAAAGAGCTAACTGATTTTACAATGAAAAGATGGGAGCATAATTATTAAACTAAATCTAGATAATTTTACAAGTAAGGACAATTTAATTCTTGAAGCGGAGATTATTGGCAATTCATACAAGTACTTTTAAAACAACAAAAGGCCAATATATATTGGCCTTTTGTTGTTTTAAAAGTACTTGTAAGGACAATTTAGTTTATAAAATGTATTTTGAAAGTGATACCATGAAATTGATTTATGATAAAGCACATAACTAGAGGTATGCTCTATTGGATTGCATATCTGGATGGAGGAATGTCTCATCTAATTTACATTAGCTACATAAAATAAATCTCTTACTATATTAGAATAAAAGTTGAAACATAGTACCCTTTAAGCATTTTATAATTGCACGACTAGTTTCGGCGGTCATGCCATTTTCTTGGTGCGATCAATACAAATTGTAAGTTAAAAAAAATTAGTATCTATTTTAGTACCGCTTAAAGACTACTATGTTTCAATTTTTATTGAAATATACAATAAAGTAGCCCTATTTGAATCTCCTTCAATAAAATGAAATCTCTTACTATATAATAAAAGAAAATGTGCAGCTCTCATTTTAAGAGAGTACGAGAACATCCCCTCAATGAACTCGATGAATGCACAATTTTAGCTTTTTCTTCTATTGACTTAACATCTTTGACTTTGTCTATGCCTTAACATGTTTATATAAAATAAATGATTTGACTCAACTATAAACAATTTTATTAAAAAAGTGAAAGGACTTCAAAAAAGGTTTAAATGAAAAGCTCTAAAAAGTGAAAAATAATTTTAAATGCATAATATACCGTGTCTTAGTCTGCTACAAATGTATTTAGTAACTGCTACCGAACTTCAATAAATTACAAAATAGAACTTCAAATGTCTGTTTATAGTATAATGCATTGAAATCCTATTAACAAAATTCAGTCTTAAAAAGGCAGCTTGAATGTTTTCAAGATAGCTTACTATGACTTGAATGTTTCATTTCAATGTGTGAAATATTAAAATGGCAAACGGCTTTAAACCCAGTTACCACTAGTCTAGGCACTGTTTATCCATACATTTTGGAGAAAATGTCATGTCAATTTGAAGTTAAAGCTGCGCATTTTCCCAAGACTTTTCCCAAGATTTCTAAGACAGCTTCAACTTCAAATTGACATGACATTTTCTCCAAAATGTATGGATAAGCTTTGCCTAGACTAGTGGTAACTGGGGGTTAAGTCTTTAGCCATTTTAATATTTCACACATTGAAACGAAACATTCAAGTCATATTAAGCTATCTTGAAAACATTCAAGCTGCTTTTATAAGACCGAATATTGTTAGTGGGATTTTAATGCCTTATTAAACAGACATTTGAAGTTCCATTTTGTAATTTATTGAAGTTTAGTAGCAGTGAATAAATATATTTGTAGCAGACTAAGACACGAGATATTCTGAATTTAAAACTATTTTTCCCTTTTTAGAGCTTTTCATTTAAACCTTTTTAAAGTCAATTCACTTTTTTTATTATAAACTTTTTATTTTTCAATTTTTAGTTTTCATTTAGACGATTGTTATGATAGGCTAGTACATTTAAAAGAAATAAGGTCAAAGAGCTAATACTGCTTCAGCATTTGAACCTTATTAACTAATTTGAATTTAGCAATTTATACCTTGAACTTAATCTATATTTATAAAAGGCTTTGTCCTGACTGACTGACTCACTCACTCACTCATCATCGCTGAGCCAAAACTACAAGGCTTAAAGAGTTGAAACTTTGCACACCTGTTTGTGGTAGCCCAAAACCACCCACTAAGAAACGGTTTTGTAAAATTTCTATTTTAAGGGTGGTTTTCGAGGGGGGGATCTTTACTATATAACTGCTAGCGCCTAAACGACTGATCCGATCTTCAATGTGGTGGAAAATCATTGGTGTGGCATGAAGTTATCTACAAGTTTTATCTCAAACATATTTTTTTATCTCTCTAAGTTTACGAGTTATTGAGCAAAATGTAAAAAAAACAAGCGTTAAGATTATTTGTTTTGACAAAGTTAGAATTGATGAACATGTTGGCCAAATCAATTGACTTGAAGTTGCAAACTACTATGTTTTTGTTTGGTTGTTTGAGCTCTATTATTCCCTGAACATTACTTGAAAACATTTTCTTTCCAAGGGATAAAGGATGAGGGATGATATTTGGACCCAGTGTCCATGTCCATTTTGCCTACAGCTAGCCAAAACCACTTGAACTAGTAGTATAAACGGTTAATTAATAAGAAAACAATTAAAAACAAACTCTAAACAAAAATAAACAAAAAGAAACCAAGAAAACTGTGCAAGAAGTTATGAAAACTTTTGAAAAATTACACTTATTAGGAAAATTAGAGTTGATTTCACAAATGTAAACAAACAACTCCGCTTTCTTATTTCAAACTACTCCTACATATTATAAACTAATAACAGCTGATATAGGTTTAAAACTTAATAGAAATGCTTAAAACATTGTGCTTTTTAGCGAGAATGATGCCGAAGCTCCGTAAGTATGAAGAATATCATATTGACTAACCATATTTTCTGAAAGGCAATTAAATTTTAACCTCACTTGGTATATTCAAAACTTTCATCAATAGTATAGCTCGGCTTCTAATTCTATAAAGACAAACAAAGAAACATTTTCATGTATTTTTAGAATAAAATATATTTTATCTCAGCCAAAACCAAAGATACTATGGATTTAAGGATAGCAAGTTGTTGGAAATTTAATTTTACATCAAAATAGTGTAATTTAAGTCTTTATGTGCTTCAAAATAGTGCTTTTACAGCACAAAATATGCAGCAAATACAGGGTTTTTTGAGGTTTTTTTGGAGGTTTTACTTTTTTTATATAGAAGCTTAAGTTTGATTCAAAATATTTTTATATGGGACCACGGTCAAGGTACCCTCTACAAAACTAAACGCGTTTAAAACGGTAGTCGCCTTCAAAAGTTATAAGTGAACAAAATATAAACAAACAAAAAACCCCATGTCGAATTTTGTAACCTCTTACTTGCGTAGGAAATAAGTTAAAAATGTATGGTAACACAAGGCCTACCAGGAATGCTTTCGCCTTGGCAGGCTATGTACCCCCACCAGCTCCCTTTGATGATTTATTTTGTTTGATTTTCATCTCACGTCTTGGCAAGTTTTTAAAAGTTTGAACGCAATCATTACTTTGTCTCTGTTTTCAACTCCATGTCGTTCAGCATTTGTTAAAAACTTGAACCTTACGCTAACCGTATATTCTGACTCAAACTAACTAATTCATCTGTATCTTTCCTTATCTATAATGATCCAAGTTATTCTTTTTGGTAATATTCAGTCATAATAATATTTGTACAAGTAAATAGCATGTGCTTGTCAGTATCTTTTTCCTAAACTGTAATTTTGGTTATTTTAAATGGTCTTCCTCCCTCTTCTTGGGTTATAAGAGTTTCCACTGTAGTATTTAATATACTAAATTCAAAGTGGAATATTTTATAAGTTGAAATGACTTCTTGTTACTAAAGTGTTTATTATAGGAAATTCCACAGCTACATACAATCATACTTACTGTGGCAGGGAAATCATCATTAAAAATGTGTTCGGCTGATGTGGATGATATGCTTTGAGAGTTTTGTCCCTCCGTCCTTTGACGTCCCTTCGAAATAGAATCTTCACCCTTCAAAATTTTATACATTAAACAAAACAAATAGGCTTTAACAAAAAAGTCAATACAAAACTGGAAACTTGAACAATTTATTTAAGTACCAATGCATGCGTGGAAACTAAAACTAATAAATAATTAGTGGGAGTCTAAATAATTGGTCACACCAAGGTACGTTGGTTTTTTAAGTGGGTGTACATGTTACAAGTAAGGGTGCAAGTTTAGTTTACCAGTAATCTTGTGGCAAATCATCTTGCAACATGTAAACAATGCAGCTAAACAACATGTAACAATGTCAGCTTGTTGGCGCAGACATCCTACTAAATTAAATGGTGTAAACTGGGGATGGGTCGGTTCCAAATGTTTGCCGGTTATCGGTTCTCTAGCTTTTTCAGGTCTTCGGTTCTACTGGTTCCATCGGTTCTTTCTTAAATAAAACCAGATGATCGCCAAAGTCACGTGTGCAACTATGAGGTCCATAATATTAAGTTATCCATAATACGTTCAGAATTAATAAGCTGCAGCAAGCTAGGCCCAAGCTTTAAGCCAGGCAACAGCAACATAGCCCAATAAGTTACTAGTCAAATTATAAGTTTAATTAATCTAGGCCAAGCAGAATATTAAACTAATTTTTTTTAAATTTTACAGTTATAATATCTAATTATAATATATATTTAAGTGATTGATAATTATTCCCTATTCCATCCTATCACGATAAGATTCAGTTACATAATGAAAACACCAGTTTACTACCACCCTAGCTTGAACTGATAATCACAGATGATAATCGGTATTTTGGGCTGTAACAAAATGACATATTTAAATAAATTTGATATTGCATTACAATATTTATTTTAGCTGGATGAAAACCCGTATGAATAACAAAAATCAACAGTCTATGCTTACGATTTTGATTTGATTAAAGCTTGCATTTTGTTTATGAGGTTAGGTTCTAAACGTACTGATAAAGGAGCATTTTGCCAATGTTGTAACCGAAAATTGGATTTTTTAAACTACTTTCCTTTATTAAAATTCCAAAATCGCAACAGTTTACATTATATTTGATAATTTTGTAACACAAGTACGACCGACGATGCGATCGAGAGCCATATTGTTTGTCTGACAGCGACAGACGACACACCTGCGCACTCTGTACACCTGCACATAGTATGCGTCATGTGATTGCTCCTGTTTGCAATAAATCGATATTCGAAACTCTCGATCTATGCTATCGTTACGTTAACTGCGCGGTAACAGATGGCATGATCAATGTTCAAAACTAGTCCATAGTCAAACAAAAATTGCATCCGATACGAGTTTACTTGCCTAATAAGGCAATTATTTTAAGACGCAATACGCTCACTCGGCATTTCTTAAGCTTTAATAACGGTTTATTTTACTTGGATTGATGAGATTCAATACCCGCCTGTGTATCGGCAAAGGTCCGCCCGACTTTTGAGTACTGCTTTCGGATAGAAAAATCATTAACTAATTAAAACCTGCACCTAAAAATATCTAGGAACCGATGTTTTGCCGAGTTGGTCATCGGTTCCGGCAAGAACCAGTGGAACCCATAACCGAGAACCGGAACCGACGCAACCCTATTGTAAACAAATCTTGGATAATGTAAATAGAGCAGTAGGCCAGGATATGCTATCAAGAAGGAATAGAAAGGAGAGCAGGCTCACCTGGATAAAGTACAGACACAGAAAAGAACACAGACTCAGATTTTCAGCCCTACAAGGGTCTTTGTCAAGACAAAAAGAGATAACTTAGAAGAGTAAGTAAACTAAAGTAACTAAAGTAAGGTTTAGTTTACTTACTAAACGATAGATAACA
Source organism: Matsumurasca onukii (assembly GCA_018831715.1). NCBI lineage: Eukaryota > Metazoa > Arthropoda > Insecta > Hemiptera > Cicadellidae > Matsumurasca > Matsumurasca onukii. Next base: position 91,078,468 of record CM032059.1, read on the forward strand.
AGTGTTTGTTTATTTTACTCCAAAAGTATATATTCAGGGTGTACAGCATTCAGGTAAAAAAATCCTGTATTTTCCCAGGTAAATTTTGCTAATTTCCAGGATTTAGCTACCTTAAGGGAGTCATAGTTACATAATTTCGACAAAACCACAGCTTTTTCTAAGAATCGTGACAAAGTCACGGTTTACGTTATCGTTCACGACGATCTCTTGACTCCCGCTAGCACCCACGACAAAATCTTGACTTTGATAACGAAAGCGTTAGGTTTTAAATAGTATCAATATCGAATCCAAACCTAAGAAGTCGAGAATCTTCGATACCTCGATACCACTGGTATTGAATTTGTTGAGGTATCGAGTATCGGTATCGGCCCATCTCTAGAAATAATGATACTATTACTTATTCTTTATTTAAGTTTAAAGTTGGTTAGTCAAAATGACAATTTAATGCAGAAAAAACCAATTGTTTCAAATAAAAGGGCAGATTTTTATTTTAATAATAGTAATAATTTTAAGGACAGATTTTTATTTTAATAATAGTAATAATTTTAATAATATAAGATTTTATTTTATAAATCTTTCCAATAATGTTTGTATTAATGTCAAATAAATTTAACCTTATAATAAAACCTTATCATACTATTAAATACCTGAATTGTTGTGCTTTGATTGCTAGTGGTAGCTTTCATGACCTTTTCCAAAGGTTCCACACCTTGTAGATGTCCTTTCTCATATTTATGTCTGACATTCGAGAGACCCTTGACTTGTAAAGATTCGGCAACTAGTAGCATTTCACCAAGATCACTTTCTGGAACCTGTATAACACATACCGTAAATATGAGATGATGACTACCTAAATGAGAATAAAACTATTGTGTTCTGTTGAATTTTATCTTTAATATAATATTTTACTAGCCCATACCAAGCACTATTAAAAGTAGTTTAATGTAATTTATCTGTTGACTAATTTTCAAGGTTGAAAAATTAATATTGATGCTTTTGAATAATAAGTTACACCTGCCTAGTATTCTGAGAATGTTAGTTACTTTGGTGGCCCATGCTTTGGCTGTTTCACTTTTACGATAACTTTGGAATACCAATTTTTTTATGTGATAGCTTTCGAACGCCGTTTTACTACCCCGATAACTTCCTAGTGTCATTTCACCTCATTAATTACTTCCAAGAGCCGTTTTTGTCTCGCGAAAACTTTTGAGTGTAAATTTACTCCTAGGAATAGGATACATTCCAAGTGCTGTTCCACTCTTGCCAAACATGAGTGTTGTTTTTAGTTACAATGCATTACAAATATTGTCCTAATCCTTTGTTTGTTTCAAGGTTTAATTTAAATTTCACAATATGTTCTGAAGGTTATATTGCACGGCTTATTCCCGGTTATTCCTCAGTTGAATAAAGTCACAGCTTATCCATGGTTGAGTGGACACTTTATCAATATTTGGAAAGTTAAATATTGGTCTACACATTTATTTCTGGCTAAATTTCTTCAGTTATGCCTGACTTTCTATAGCTAGTTTTGGGGAAATTGGTGACTAATATACTTAATACGACCGGTCGCACTATAGACCTGCGCGTGCCCTACCTTGCTCCTCATCTATCCATCTATTTCAACTGTTTTCTGCAAGCTGGAATCTTTCCTGGCTCACTAAAGCTTCCTTGTATCCCTTCAAGTCTAATGATTCGATTATCTCGATTTCGCCAATGTGTTCGACAGAGTTAGCCATGCCCACCTCCTCGCTAAGCTTGGCGCCTTAAGTATATCTGGTTCACGAGCTACCTTACAGGAAGAACTTTAAGTGTCAAACTCGCCTCCTTTTGTTCCAGAACCGTGGTGCGAGTAACATCTGGAGTTCCTCAGGGCTCCCTCCTTGGCCCGTTTCTCTTTGGCACCTTTATTAATGACATTGGCAAATCTCTGGCTTGTAAATTTCTTCTCTTTGCCAGCAATGTTAAGATCTTTAGAGAGATATCTTATGTAAGCCATCCCATGGAACTCCAAAATGATCTGAGTGGCATTGTGAAATGGTGCTCTGACAATGCCATGCAGTTTAATGCTGGGAAGTACCAGGTGATTTGATTCGAGTAGGATCAAAACTGTGTCAACCCATGCCTACTACCTTCAAGAAAGTGTCCTGGTGAGGGTACATGAGGTCAAGACCCTCGATGTTTTCATGTTACCTGGTGGACTTCATGTTACCTAGCTTGGATCCAGGTTTGCACATAGTCAAGATATGCTCCAAAGCGGTCTCTCTTTACTAGGACTCATTGCTCGCTCCTCCATTGTCTTGTGTGAAGACCCTGTATGAGATAGGATATTGGTCCGTCCTGCTCTCAAATACGTCTCAACTGTTTGGTGTCCCCATCAGATTGGCCACTGCCACTCTCTCAACATGGTTCAAAGGCTTTTTTCACCTCCTGGGCGTTAGATCTGGCATGGACTACATCAACGTTGATAAGTCTAACAATAGTTAGAATTTTCATGGTTTTAATATTTTATGTTAGAAAAGAATCTTTTTACCTTCGGTTTTGATTACTAAAATATTCTTTATTACAACATAGGGCAGTATTCTTAAATGTTCCTCAAAGTTTGAGGAGAACTCACATATCTCCTCCAACCTAAATCACATTTCTTGAACACCCCTGCATCGTTGAAGGTCTCCTCAATTGGAGGTCTCCTCGATGGAGACCTCACACTTCCCCTCACAGCTAAAATCGCAATTCTCAAACACACGTGTATGGTCTCCTCGCACTAGCTTTCCTTGGAGGAGACCAAACACCTACCTCAAAGTCTTCCTCACACTGTATTTTTTGTTATGTCCATGGTATATTTTGTAAAAAATGTTAAGTTAACCCTTTGCGGTCTCCTTTTATTTTAAAATTGTCATTAAAAGACTACTGTATGGGTTGCCCCTGCCCCTGTAGACAAAATTTCAGCAAAACCGCTCTCTCTGGTATGGTGCGTCACCAGTCATAGAACCACTCCTCTAAGCGCGGGGATTTAGCGCCTCCCTAAGCTCAAAAAGTGCCACTCGCCACCTCACTGGATTTGATGAGTCATTTTCTCTTCAGTGATCCTCAGCGGGTCATTGTGGTCCCAAGCTGTGACAGACAGGGGCCATCTGTCCATCACTATAACCACCGGGCTGTTTGTCGTGGGCTGTCAAACTCACATGGCGTTGGAAGGGGGGGAGTGGTAGTTTAGGTGTTCTCTGCTGTAGTGTAATAACAGACTGACAGCGCAGCGTAGCGTAGCGTAACGTAGGGCACCGTAGCGTAGTCGAGCGCAGCATAGTCCAATACACACAGAGAGCGCATTGTAAATAAATAAAATAATAAATGCTATGTTATTGCCATGAACAAAGGAATTTCGCATTGACAATTAACAACATATTAGCCTAATGAAAATAATTAAACAATAAAAATTGTGTATCAACTACACAATCTTTAATTAGTTTTCAAAAACATCTTCATAATTGTAGTACACATCTTGCTTGTAATTTTTATTTTAGTTTAGTTGCGAATTTATTTATACTTTTTAAAAGTTGGATCATATTATAAATAGGAAATTTTTTAAATAAGTTGTTCGATGACTTGTAATTTTGAATTTATTACAAGTTTTCAGTTATAATATATTTTGATCTAAAAATTATTTTGACTTTGTTTTGATGAATGTTAAAGTTTCGTAGATATATAAAGAGTAAATAGTCAAAATGTTGTTTTCTTTAAATAAATTAACACAGGTGTAACCTAATAATTTATTGGCTATTGCAACTTTGAGGTAGGATATAGTGTTTAAGCATTATATATAGGGATGGGTCGGTTCCGGTTCTTGGTTTCACCGGTTCTTGCCGGAACCGATAACCGATCACTGACACGGCAAAACATCGGATGGTGGAACCAATGATTCGCTTGATATTTTTAGGTGCAGGTTTTAATTAATTCGAGATTTGTCAATCCGAAAACGGTAGAGCTGTGCGGGATCCCGGATTTTTGGTACCGGCACGGGATTGAGATCATTTCTTGATCCCCTCACCCTAGTACCGAAATTTTGGGACGGGAAGTAAAAACTGCTGGTGTTTTGTTGTGAGTGTGTACCTCTGGGGAAGATAAGATAAGGAACTAGTAGCCGAGTAGTTCTAAGTAAACAACCCCTCTCCCCCCTAATTCCATGCTGAGTACATTTTCAATGGAAGCCGGCAGCCATTGTAGAGTTGGCTAATAACGATCTCCATACCAAACATCCATTTTTTACTTGTACTAGACACTTGTAGCTTGCCATATCATATTTTTATTGTTATAAAACCTTTGCAATTTACTGTAATTTAAAACTTGTATAAAAACTCTAAAAACATTATTTGTCAACTAAAATTCATCAGTGAGTAAATGGAGATGAGATAAGGAAACAAACACACACGACACTCTCCCACTATATCACACGGATACAGAAAAATGCTGTGATTGGTTATGTAACCCCACCCCTATATGGTTGCCTAGCAACACCTGGAAATATGGGTAAATCACCAGTGGCAAAAATATGAACTAATTGACTCGCCAGACCCCAGCCCCCAGGTGGTCCTTTCTCTACCTGCCTTCCTTATCTTCGTGTTGTTGACCCTTGTATGTTAATTTGATAATTATTCCAAACCCAACATTTTTTGTGCTGCGGGAGGGGCAGTGGTGGACATAGTAGGGCGGGGGATGGGAGGGAGAAGGCAAGCGTGACGCATTCTTTGTTCTGCTTTTACCTCTTGACAGCTGCAGCTGGCAATTATGTCACTTTTTTAGATATGAATCAGTATCAGCAAAGAACCGATGGAACCAAAAACCAAAATGGCTAGAGAACTGATAACCGGCCAAAAATTGGACCCGACCCATCCCTAATTATATATCTAGGCCTAGTTATATTTTTTTTTAACTCACTTTCGCTAATCTGATGAGAAATTGGCACTTTACTTAGTCGGCCGGCGTGTCTCCACTCGAATATGCTCCACTGCGCTCTGTGAAAAACAAAAGTTTGTTCTTCCAGTATACGCTGCGCTGCGATACGCTGCAATACGCTACTAGTGTGTCTTGCCTCTAATCAATGCGTGATTTTGTTTTAAAACATATGCTATGCTGCATTACGCTACGCTGCGCTGTCTGTCTATTATTATACTTAGTGTAGCGCAGTCCTTACACATCAGAGACTGTATCAACCGCAACCTATACTGGACATCCAAGCGTTCAAAGGGAAATAGCGTTTGTCGACCTATACTCGACACGCGACCTCAGGGTTAAGAGCTAGCTGTATTAAATATAACAAATTTTATATAGCTTTTTTTTAACCCTATGAGGATGTTTTAAGTAAGTAAATGTACTAAAATAGGAAATGGTTTTTCACTTGAAGCATTGATCCATTAATTATATGAATTAAAAAAACATAGAGCTTCTCTGCCAAATTAAACATTCATACCCTAATTACGAGTTTGGGTTCTCGGTTTTTTACTGTTAAAAAAAATCATAGTTTGACAAAGTACAAGTTTTAGGGTTTATTGCAGCAGCCTCAAATGTGGAAACTGTATCTATGGAAGCATACTGTTCAATAGAAACAGTTTCCACATATAAGTACATCAACTAGCTTAAAATATTGTTTGCAGTTTTTACTCCATATTTTAAGCAGTGCTAATCTTTTGCATTTAACTAGACAATTATTTACAGCAACGCTTCAAAATATTGACAAAACTAAATTGCTATTAGCTTGATTTAGAATAATATTTGGTGTTTCAAAGCATTCAGGTTTTTTTATTTCAAAATCCTTAACTTTTTGAAGCTGTTGGAAATAGTGTCACTCCTGACATTGTGCCTTTTTTATAGCAGCTGTAACTTTCCCAAGCCATGAAAAACTATCAAATTTTACTCCAAATTACCAACTGTTTCTAACTTTTCAGAAAGTATAGAATGACTTGTAATGTTACCTTGACTTCTCCTCTGTACATGAAGTCAATAATTAGCTTCATGTGAAGGAATTCTGTCTTATTCATGATTAACACTGGGTGAGGTACTTGGTGATATTGAAACAGTTCCTATAAACATAAACTACAATCAAAAAATAATTAAAATACAAAAAGGTCAACATAGAGTTTTTCCCCCGAACTTTCACATTACACCCAACAAGAGGCATAGCTTAAATATTTAAATATAAATTCTTCCTTCTTATTTTATCTGAAAACTGAGATTGCCGTAGCTATTAACTGGCTTTTAATGAAATGTAAGTATTAATGATCAAAGCCTACAAACCAACCTAACCTTTGGGCCAATCATTCAGGGCTGCCACAACTTTTCCATATAAACTCCACTAATTTTCCATGGTTATGAAGCAATTTCACAAGTTAGATTACAAGCTATATACATTTTAGATAGCTAGATAACATTGTAAAAGCGACAATGTTGTCGCTTCTACTATGTTTTCTGTTTCTTGGGGTTTCAAAGATACCCCCAGACTCTTACATGTTTACCAAGATTAATATTCAAACCTTTTTAAGTATATCCGTATTACACTTTACATTTTATATATATTCTTGGCAAATAAAATAAAGTACATCACACTGCGATAGGGATTAAAAATCTGAAGAAAACTGTATTTCTACAAAAAGTTGTTTCACCCTGCATTAGGCCCTTGACTTTCAAAACACCAACAGGCGCTTACTGAGGTTTCTTCCGGATCCAATCAAACATAAATATAATTAAATGATTTTTTTACTCATATAACTATAAAATAAACTTACATTCATAAATATTATTTTTACACTTGTTTAATTACTTAAAACCAGCGTAATACAGTTTTAATACATGTTATACAATGTGTGTACAAAAACATTAATATTCAAATTCATTATTTTTGCTCAACTTGAAATAAGTTCTAGAATTGGTAAAGTTTAATATCTTAAAATTGTCTAATTATTTTAAACCAATATTTATTAATGTAATTTACTATACAACACTTTAATGATTTACCCTATACACAATAGAGCGCTCACGGAGCTTTCTTCCGGGTATATATCAAGTTTTAAGACTACCCTGTTGCTAGGTTTAAAAACACAAATTGGCAATTGATTACCATTCTTAAATGAACTATAGAGAGGTGCTGTAATAAGTAGACCGCTATTGTACTTAAAGATTGGTTTATTAATAAAAACAAAACACACAAAGGACACTTCCAAAAAGCACCCAATGCAGGGTTAACTCAGTGAAATGTATGTACATTTTCCCTAAAAATTATGGTTTTTTTAAATCCCCTGACTTTTTCTTGTTCTTTAGGTTTTATCTGACCAAGGCAACCCTTCTTTTTCCCAGAGCAAAAAAACCACTCTCGTAACATATTGTGTAGAAATCCTTGTCAAGTTGTTAAGAAGCATGTGCTGTGCAAGATGCAAGATGAAACGGGGAAAATGTCAAACAACCACAGTTAGATTACGTAAATAATATTTAAATTACCTGAAAATATGGACTACAAGCTGATAAAACCATTTTATGAGCCTTCAAAAACTTGCCCTGGCATGAAATAGTAACATCCACTAAGTTCTCACAGTTCAGCTGTTCTGCAAATACCTGAGAAAATCAAAACCAATGTTTAAATACAATATTATGTTTACATAAATTATAATATGAAATCAAGATAATTATATTAAGTATGGATTATATTTCTAAAACTTAAGTTAAGTGAAACTTTTATAAGCAATTCATAGTTTTATGTCATGTTAAGTAGGCTTGTTTGTCAAATAAATTGTATAGTTTTAAATGTTTAAAAAAATGAGTTTGGGTCAATTCTTAATTTCTTACAAATAGCCTAGCTCAGCCAGAGCTGGCTCATAGATGCGGGGTGAGAAGGGGTTTCTTCTCTAACAACATTGGTGTCAGAGAATTTGTTACATCTTAATTTGTATAAATGCTAAATAGCATTTAGTCAAATAATATAATAAAATTGGCAGTATGATATTGTTTATGTTTTAACAGCTGTTCTGATATTGATATATGGATGTTCTTATGATTACTACTTAAGCTGCAGTACCAGGTGTGACCTAGATTGAGGATAACATTGATATCTCAGCAGAAGATAAATTTGAGTTTTCTTGACTTTGAAAAGTGTTTAGAAGTTGAATTGTTTATCTGGGTTAAAGAAAATCATCTAGATAATCGAACGGCTATGAAGATGAGCTGAGAGATGCCAACTTCCCCCTATGAGCGAGAGATGCCAGCACAGTTTCCTATGAGGTTGAGCCGAGATGCCATCTACAGTATTGTACCTATATCAAATTCTATACCACATTGTGTAAACCAATTTGAATTACAATACCACAGCTAGAGAAATCAATCAGCTGATACATCACAGCAGATAAAATATCACTAAGTATGCAATAACATGACCATGACAACTAGTTTTTCTTTCCCAATCCTGTTTCATAAAAGCTACAAATAATAATTGTTATAGTCTTATTTTTGTTAGTTTTTAATTTTATGACCTTTTTTACCAAGAAGGACAACTTTATTGGAATTTTTGCTCTTAATTTAAGTACCAAGCAGGCCAAACGATTGTATAATCTACTAAAATTCAGGCAAAATCAAGGTTAAGTGTTTTTTTGTCATAGCCCTTAAATGAATAAAGATATAAAATTATGTTTTTAAACAAAAATGTTTAATTTAAAATTATCTTAGTGCCCACTTTGGTCCTTTGTCATTTATTTTCTAGATGTAGATGTTGTAGATTCGGGACCATTTTTGTTGTGGATTAAATTTTAAAGCTCGTATGGGCTGTCAAAACTTAAATATCTTTTACAGGTTTTCTAGAATTTCACGGTGCTTATTCATTTTCACATGTAAATAGGTCTTATTAATGACCGCCATCTTGAAAATACTAAAATTATCAAACATGTTAATAGCCTATGTGTTGGTCAGGTATAAGCTACGTGAGTTCAAGTGTAACATCTGAGGCGCGACCGAGGACTATTTGAAATTGTTTCTACAATGTGTATTAATTTGTAAATAAGCTTTTGACTGTCCCAATTTTCAGAATTAAAGAGCAGGATATGCACAAAATCCTTTGAATTTGTAACAGTATCCCGAAATGTAGACTGTAAAGTGTAATATGTAAAGCTGTAAAGTGAAATCACTGTAATAACCAATTACTCAACTATTTTAGTTATAATAATCGTGTCTATACCTGAACAGCACCAGACACACTATAAACAAAGCAGACCACTGATAAATTACCAGTAGATGCTGATTTTGTTCTTGGAGCCACACTGTGGTTGGTCTACCAGTGAATCCATCGGTAGACCCCAAGAACATAATCACTTTCCATGAAAAAGGAGTTGTTTGTAATAAGTATTATTACAAACCAACAGTAAAATCTCCATTGTGTCGTCTCGGATTTTGGCAGTGGTGACAGTTGATATCCACCAACTGTATTCGCAACTTGTGAAGAGTGATGAGCTGAAACTAACTGTGAGCAAAGCAAGAATTCATTAATCAATGGACAGCTGGTGATTGTTATCACTCCATTTATCTTCACTGAGTAAACTCCACTTGAACCCGGCAGTATATGCTGAGCTGCCTTGTACCTTCCTGCAGTGTCAGGACAGGTGTAAGGGTCAACTTTACCAGCAATTATTATACAGATTGGCTACAAATCCCTCGATATTAATATTTTCTTGCTTGTTGAGGTATTTTAATGCTGCTTTCGCCAATGTGTTTTGAAAGGAAAGGGGTGGTATTCCTCATATCGCACTTTTGAAGTTTGCACTCTAGGGCCAAGGGTGATATTACCTCAAGAAATCAAATTACGAGTATAAGATAGACTGCCGAATTTCCAAATCAAACGGGAAAGATTTAAGGGAGTCACATTACTAAATTAACATTTATTTAGAAGATAAGGAAAAAGGTGATGTGCCACTATTCCTATCACAATTTTGTATCTCCTATGTTGCATTTTCATGATGAGACGAACGATAATTTTTGCCACCTCTACACATTAATACTGAGATCAAAACAACAAATATATTATTATTCTAAATAAATACCATTTCGTCACTTTATATGTTTCAAATGCTAATCAGCATGTTTTACAAGGTGAGTTTGACTGCAGCGAGTGGCTGTGAACATTGCGTGATCAAAGTTATATTTCATTAATTACAAACTTAGCCTCACGCAATGTCTCCCTCCAGTCACAGAACAAAGAGAAGAACTTTACATACACTATACAACTAGGTCATAATGATAAGCAAATGTATTCTTCCATTATCAGTGCATTTATTTCTGTCGTTTCTACGACGAAAGACACAATTAATCTTAAAATATCCTATAGAACAGATAAATGGAAAAATAATAAATATTTATAGCTACTGTAGTACATGGTTTAGATGAAGTTAATAGTGCAAAATGAAGGTTGTTGACCATTCAACATAAAACATTTGACCAAAAAGGTTTTAGTGTTAGTTTTTTTATGTTTTTAATATTGGTCCTTAAAAAGTTTAAATTAAATATTTCAAAAATCGAAAAATTATGTTTGTTTTGTATAATTAAAGTAGAATTATTTCACAATGGTGAGTTGTCATGTATCATTACGGTCCATTAAATACATTAACAACAATTTATATGCTCTAATTGTCGAATTTCCTTTAAAGCAAAGAGATATTCATGCCGTTAGAATGGCAAAACCCAGACTCCCAGAACACGTTTTGATGCCAAACTTTATATACATATATATATAAAGTCTTGTATATATGTAATTGTAAGTAAAAATCTCAAAACGTATTCTCGGTGTCAGGATCGGTGCTCATTTCACGGTCCCGGGTCTGGTTCTTGCCATGCTGGCGGCATAAATATCTCATATTTCTAAAGGAAATTCGATAAAAAATATTTATTTCAATGCTATCAAAATACCAAAATTATGGAATTTATCAAATCGTTTCAAAATGGCGGCAAAAAAGTTATTTTTCGCTATAACAGCAGAAGTCCCATTTCAATGAAATTTAACTTCATTACACATAATTATGTTATCGCTTCAAGATAAAATAACACGAAAGTCTAAGCAAAGCGCGGCTGTGTGCGCAGCGAGGCTGTAAGCGTTTTACTGTGTTGATGAGTTTTTAGCACACAATGTAGATCTGATCAAAGAGCTAAGGAATCGTATGAATGAAGATGAACGAGTGTACAATATATGTTTGAAAGAGTTCTCGGTGTTTGAGTGAATGTAAATTTTAGTTACCCATTCTAACTGACGATTGTCATGCATTGTGTAAAAACTGTATGCAATAAACCATTTATTTGATTGATTTGAGCACCCGCGATAATGGACCACGTAAGTCTTAGGCCGAAGGCAGAAGCGAGGCTGTGAGCGGAGAGTGAATAAGAGTAAGAAATTGCAAAGGAAATTCGATTCACTACTGCCAGTGGTGCTTTAGCGCTAAGCTGCGTTTTAATGCATTTTTCAATGAATATTCAGTTGAGTTCGGGTCTCGTGAGATATTTTTAAGTGTCTCGGTTTGAAGCCGACAGAGTGAGGCTTCTGAAGTAAGTCAGGATTAGTTCTGAGCAAAATATCCAACTTGGCATACCAAACAAACTGAGCAATTTAGGAAAAGTTATTAGACCTATTAGAACGTATGAAGTGTAGTTTTGCATTAATTAATGAGGACTAAGTGCATTAAAATTAGGTAAATGATATAAAATAACACCACATGAAGCTCAATAATATATCCTCTGAGAGCGAGTTTTGTTATAGCCCCAAAACACATTTTAGTAAGCCTAGGCTAAAAATAAATAAGTAAAGGTACCGGAAAAATTAGTTTTGCCATTTTTAATAAAATGATAGTTTTTCTAAAAACAAAGCGAAAGAGTTTAATGTTTGAATGAGGATATTGAAGGCTAGAATAGAGAGTATTATGTGTGAACTCTCAAGAGAGGACAAGTTTTGTTGTGGCTACGACTCCCAGTTGGCCTCAGCAAGACTACATTGATAGATGAAAAGCTCGGGGTGTTCTCTCGAGACTGACTGAAGGAGAACCGAGCAAGTTTTGGCAGTGGCACAGTTTACTAAGTCCGGTTTGTAATTTTACTCTTAAACATCTGTTTTCACACATGCAATAAAGAACTTAAGTTGCCCGTTTTCTTGAAAATAAATTAATTATTAATTACCTTGTATTGTGTCTGTAGATCCTACAGTTGGGAATAAAGTGTGGATGCACATTTCGCCCCGCTTGTGGGGCATCGCCGGCACTCTTATTGTCCTTAACTAAAACATATGGTACACTATTTACACTAATTATTGTCCTATACACAGGGGGCGAACGCGGTGACGCACTACGCGGGTTTTTCGTCCGATGGCCGCCTACGAAACATCGCGCACTGGGGGATGAATGTGCGACTGGCAGGTTGGAGGTGTGCTCGTGCTGGGCTGCGGGGGCTAGCCTGGGAAACCCCATGGCCGGTTTCTCTGCTTTGTGCCGTTGGTGGTGACCTATTTTCTAGCTGGCGCGCGAATTAAAAATTACTGTTCTTCATATCTTCTTTTTTGTTTAACAGTGAGTTGGATCCGTAGGTGTCAATTTATTAAAAATGGCATAACTTTCGTGTGATTTTGCTAAGTTCTTGTTATTATGTTTGCGACTTTAGTGATTGAACTGAAGTGATTGGGAAACTGAATACTATGTGATTGATTGTTTTTTAATGTATGGCTACTACTAGAGATGTGTGCCTTTGGTGATGTTTGGCTGCGTGCTCCTTAAATCGGGTTGAAAATTGTCTATTGGTGTAACCTATATACTACAGGGTGTCTCAGGAAGGAATGCACATTTTAAATCGATATTACAGGAAAACCACTTTATTAAAAATTATATCTAAATACAGATTTTACAGAACACATTTGGGAAATTATGCGTGATGGATTACGTCATCGAGATGTTGACCCCGTCGGCGGCGGCACTCCGTTAGCCGAACCCTTACATCTGTGAAGACCGCGCGGCAGACTACTTCAGGAATTGCTTCAATTTCTTGGCAAATGTGTAGAGCTGATGTAAATTATCAGGGGGGTTGATGTAGACTTTACTTTTGAGATATCCCCACAAAAAAAGTCTAGTGGAGAGAGGTCTGGACTCGGGGAAGGTGGAGGGGGGGGCAGTTGATGTCACCAAATCTTGAAATAACTTTGCGAGGAAACAGCTCTCTTACTGCTTCCATAGACACATCAGCAGTGTGGAATGTGGCTCCATCCTGCTGAAACCAAATTCTTCTCCTATTTTGACGTGGGAAATTATCAAGAGCAGGCCTGAAATGGTTATTCAGCATTGCTACATACCGCTCAGAGTTAACAGTCAGGGTATTCCCATTACCATCCTCAAAGAAAATGGAGCTATGAATCCTGTTTCTGTCAATGCAACCCACACGGTGAATTTTGGTGAGTGTAAACGCCGTTGGCTTTTTTCTCTAGGATTGTTTGCTGGCCAATAACGACAGTTCTGTTTGTTTACGTAACCATCCAGATGGAAATGAGCTTCATCACTAAAAATTACATTAGAAAAGTTTCTGAACTTCCTAAGCATTTCACTGGCAAAATTTAACCGGTTAGGAAAGTCTGTTATTTTTAACACCTGAACCAACTGAATTTTGTAAGGGTGAAACATGAGATCTTTTTTAAGAATTTGATGTATACTTGTACGCGAAACGTTCAAAGCAGCAGCATGCTTTCTCACTGAGCGGTGGGATGTTGTCTTACAGCGTATCGGACTCGCTCAATATTAGCTTCGGTTCTAAACATACCTGTTGCAGCCTGAGGGTCGAGGGTTCATGGCGGAGCCAGTTTCTTCAAACTTGCGTACCCAGCATTTAATTGCGTTGTTTGAAGGCATTTGGTTGATGTCATGAAGCCTGAAATGTTGGCGAAATCTACGGCGAACAGTGCATGAGAGAGTTGTGTAAAACTCACGCACACAATAAGCACGTTGTGCACCGATGAAACGATCCATCTCAAATAACTTTCCCTGAACATGACTAAACAGTCCGCTAACCCTTATCGTATTCTGTTGTGACAAGCTATTTCAAAAACCAAAGTGCATTCCTTCCTGAGACACCCTGTACTTATCACACCGGGGGTTGTCGTTTGAACAGGTAATTTTGTGGACGCCTTTTTGAGTTGCTAGATCAGATTGGTTTTTGAAATTCCTGTACGTTGCTATTGGTTCTCTGTTAACTTTGTATGCCGGATAGTATCCTGCTTTCTTGAAAACTTTTCCTATGGTTTCTGTGTTTCTGTCTACGTATAAAAGTGGTATGTGTTTGATTTCCTGGGTGGTGTTTGAACTGGATTATCTGGTTGGATTTCTTTCGATTGTTTTTCATTCTTCTAATTAAGTCATGGATGAGTTTTGGTTTATAGTCATTGCTCAAGGCTATTTGTAGGATGGTATTCTTTTCTTTTTCGTATTCTTCTTTATTTAAATTGTAATTTATCAGTCGGTAAACTAGAGATCTGAAGGCGGCTATTTTGTATTTGTACAGGTGTTTTGATTTGGCTGGGATGACAAGATCGGTTTGTGTATGTTTTCTATAAATGGTTATAGTAGTGGTTATAGTAATGGAGTATTTGAATTGGTTTTGGTAATTGTAAAATCAAGGAAATTAATTTGTGCGTTGTTTTCTACTTCCATTTTAAATTTAATTTTGGAGTGAAGGCTGTTTAAGTGGTTTAGTGTTATTTGGGCTTGTCTTTTATTTCCTTTATTCTCAACTCTCTTTTATTTCAGTCGTATTCTCAACTGTAGGATCTACAGGCACAATACAAGGTAATTAATTATTGAACTTTGGTCCTACACTGGGTTTCACTTCTAGTAATAAATTAATGTGTCTTTTTGCAAGTTACAAATTTAAAAATATCAACGCTATAAACGATGTAATAATATTGTTTAAACATATACACAAATAAATAGTAAATCAACTTATGTAAAATAACAAGTTAATATTAGACATCATATTTGACTGTATCTAACGAATAACTTCATGTTTCATTTTCAGGAGCTTGCAATATGACGGTATTTTTCCTGACAGTATTCAATGGTGTACAAACACAGATTTCTATTTTGTAACATTTATATATTATTTATTTAATTTTTATGATAACATCTTTAATTCACGTGTTCTTAAAGTAGTCTACTGTTGATTACAGCTAGAGAAGGTGCAGTGTTGCGTGATACTCTAGAGTCTAGATTACATTAAGGTCACGCAATGTAGTGTTAACGATCAGAACTGTATCGTCCATTCGAGTGCCTGACAAAAGTATTCCATCGTACCTACGAGTATATCCCTGCAATTGGAAGGTTGGGTCTTGATTGAGTACTGAGTAGGGTTATCACAATGCATTGGCTGATGCTAGCTGTGCTTGTGCACAACTTTGGTTTCTTTCATTACAGTCAGCCGACTTTGAAACTGTGTTATTGTGTTGTTATTGTGTGCTCAATACAAAGATAAAAAGTTCATACCAAAATTTTGTTTTCCTCGCTTGGTTGATTTTACTCAGTTTATACTTATTGCTTGTATAATTTATCTTTTTACATCTTTTACACGGGTTAGAAGCTAAAATACACTGTTTCGATAGATTATTCAATTTCTGGTAGTTATACAGTTTATACAATTAACTCAAAGAAGAAACTACGTATTATATGCTTGTGGTGAATGGGTTCGGCATAGAAAAACATACTTAGCAAGTAGTTTCCATGCAGTTAACACATGTTTGTAGTTAATCCACTTGTCACCAAGGACATATGCACTGCAGCCTGTGCGGGGACCGCAGCTCGCACGCTACCGACTCAGCCAACACAACGAGATTGTAGTTAATCCACTTGTCACCAAGGACATATGCACTGCAGTCTGTGCGGGGACCGCAGCTCGCACGCTACCGACTCAGCTAACACGCTGAGATTGTAGTTAATCCACTTGTCACCGCGACATATGCACTGCAGTCGTGCGGGGACCGCAGTCGCATCGCTACCGACTCAGCAACACGCTGAGAGTTAATCCACTTGTCACCAAGGACATATGCACTGCAGTCTGTGCGGGGACCGCAGCTCGCACGCTACCGACTCAGCTAACACGCTGAGATTGTAGTTAATCCACTTGTCACCAAGGACATATGCTGCAGTTCGTGCGGGGACCGCAGCTCGCACGCTACCGACTCAGCAACACAACGAGATTGTAGTTAATCCACTTGTCAAGGACATATGCACTGCAGTCTGTGCGGGGACCGCAGCTCGCATCGCTACCGACTCAGCTAACACGCTGAGATTGTAGTTAATCCACTTGTCACCAAGGACATATGCACTGCAGTCTGTGCGAGGACCGCAGCTCGCACGCTACCGACTCAGCTAACACGCTGAGATTGTAGTTAATCCACTTGTCACCAAGGACATATGCACTACAGTCGTGCGGGGACCGCAGCTCGCATCGCTACCGACTCAGCTAACACGCTGAGATTGTAGTTAATCCACTTGTCCCCAAGCGACATATGCACTGCAGTCTGTGCGGGGACCGCAGCTCGCACGCTACCGACCAGCCAACACGCTGAGATTGTAGTTAATCCACTTGTCACCAAGGACATATGCACTGCAGTCTGTGCGGGGACCGCAGCTCGCACGCTACCGACTCAGCCAACACGCGAGATTGTAGTTAATCCACTTGTCACCAAGGACATATGCACTGCAGTCTGTGGGGACCGCAGCTCGCATCACCGACTCAGCTAACACGCTGAGATTGTAGTTAATCCACTTGTCACCAAGGACATATGCACTGCAGTCTGTGCGGGGACCGCAGCTCGCACGCTACCGACTCAGCCAACACGCTGAGATTGTAGTTAATCCACTTGTCACCAAGGACATATGCACTGCAGTCTGTGCGGGGACCGCAGCTCGCACGCTACCGACTCAGCTAACACGCTGAGATTGTAGTTAATCCACTTGTCACCAAGGACATATGCACTGCAGTCTGTGCGGGGACCGCAGCTCGCATCACCGACTCAGCTAACACGCTGAGATTGTATAATCCACTTGTCACCAAGGACATATGCACTGCAGCTCGTGCGGGGACCGCAGTCACGCTACCGACTCCAGCTAACACGCTGAGATTGTAGTTAATCCACTTGTCACCAAGGACATATGCACAGCAGTCGTGCGGGGACCGCAGCTCGCACGCTACCGACTCAGCCAACACGCTGAGATTAGTTAATCCACTTGTCAAGGACATATGCACTGCAGTCTGTGCGGGGACCGCAGCTCGCACGCTACCGACTCAGCCAACACGCTGAGATTGTAGTTAATCCACTTGTCACCAAGGACATATGCACTGCAGTGTCTGTGTGGGACCGCAGCTCGCATCGCTACCGACTCAGCTAACACGCTGAGAGTAGCATCCACTTGTCACCAAGGACATATGCACTGCAGTCTGTGCGGGGACCGCAGCTCGCACGCTACCGACTCAGCTACGAGATTGTAGTTAATCCACTTGTCACCAAGGACATATGTGCATCTAGCAGCCCGCCGCATCGCACGCTACCGACTCAGCAACACGCTGAGATTGTAGTTAATCCACTTGTCACCAAGGACATATGCACTGCAGTCTGTGCGGGGACCGCAGCTCGCACGCTACCGACTCAGCTAACACGCTGAGATTGTAGTTAATCCACTTGTCACCAAGGACATATGCTGCAGTCTGTGCGGGGACCGCAGCTCGCACGCTACCGACTCAGCCAACACGCGAGATTGTAGTTAATCCACTTGTCACCAAGGACATATGCACTGCAGTCTGTGCGGGGACCGCAGCTCGCACGCTACCGACTCAGCCAACACAACGAGATTGTAGTTAATCCACGTCACCAAGGACATATGCATGCAGTCTGTGCGGGGACCGCAGCTCGCACGCTACCGACTCAGCCAACACGCTGAGATTGTAGTTAATCCACTTGTCACCAAGGACATATGCTGCAGTCTTAAACACTTCCACCTGTTCCTTCCTTGAAGAAGCACCTGGGCGGCGTGTCACGACGACGACGACAGAGATCAAAGACTGTGCTGAATTTTTGTCAAGTCGGCGGCCAAGTTCTATGACATCAAGATTCAAAAGCTAGCTGGATGATATGATAAGTGCCTCAATATTAATGGCAATCATGTAGAAAAATAGTTTAAAGTACAGGCTTTCATGTAAAATAAAATTATTATGGAAATCTCTGCTCGTTATTGTTTTATTTAAAACGGTGCCTTAAAAACATGCCTCGTATTAAAGTTTTAATTTTAGCCCAAAGTAATGTTTCAAAGTCGATAGGCAGTGATAGAAAGGTTCATGTTACATGCGTACAGCGCAATGGCTTGCTGTGCAGCGTGCACTGAGCGCGAATCTGTGTGGCAAGGTGCTTCTTATCACTGTTATCAGCCCATGTTTGCTCCTTGTGATAAGAAGTGTAGCAACAGCGACCTTCTCTTAACATACATAGCTTCTTTCTTACATATCCTCTTCTCGACCTTACTCCATTGATCAACAGCTCTCAAGTCTAAATAAAAATAAAGGCCTCTATACGAAAAGTATATACTTTGAAGTTTGAATCCCTCTCTTAATAAAGGTCCTGCCAAAATATGTCAGTGCAATTAAATATTGTGTATGAATAAAAGGTTAATATGGTACTGCCAAACCTCAAACTTGTAAAGTAAGTTTGCATTGATGTACAGTACATGTAAGTGACGTATGTACATAATTACGTACCATAAGTGCATCTCTTCGTTGAAGAATTGTGCCTGTCCATCTATCGGATTAACAAACATGAATTGTATAACAATATGAATTGAGTATTTTCAAATTTAACAAATAATAGCTTTGAAAATAAAGTTAAAATTGAAATGAGAAGCTTCATCGAAACTCTATCCTAAACAATTCGGCTTGACCATACAATAAATCGTTAGCTTCGCCCTCTAACTGAGTTTTCAACCAAACCCGTTGCACTGATTCATTCTGATTGTATAGCTGACTATAAATATCGGCTGTTCTGTTTCAGTAAGTTGCTGTAGGCATATATCAAAATAAAAAATATGTGCGTTTTTAAGTGCAAACATTGTTTTTTGAAGAGTTGAAAAGCTAAGCAAAAAGCATAAATTGTCGTTAAGTTTTCACAATTAGCTTTGAGCTACTGCACTTGCTAGTGCTGCACAACAGTGAACAAATTAAAGTACGCTCTTTAAATACGCACGGTAAGTTTGCTTGAATATGCGACAGAGTTTAAGACCTGTATGGTAACATCACAGAATACCCACACTTGAACACATGTCTGGTTCGTGTATATCAAACATCAAACAAATCCGTTCAGCCAGATCAAGAGAGCGGTGGAAAATCGTTTTTGGTGGTTAGATCGTTTTTTATTATTAACATCTACATTGGTGCTGTTCAACAAAATTGCCCCTGCACTGGCGTTTTGTTCATATATATATGAAAAATCATCCCTTGTAGTTCATTCTGTCTCCTTTTTTATCTACTTCAAAATTATAATGTTGACTTCCATACTTGTGTAAGTGTGGCTGGTTTTGAAGGAGGTGCTCAGCAAAAAGCAAGTGCAGGCAATTTGTTGAACAGCACCAATGTGAATATTAATAATCCATTTTCGATTATATTAACAACTTATAATGCTAAGGGATGTAGCTTTTAAAGCTTGCACACTGTTAGAAATCAACCATCTGTAAATATTTATTTATCTTGTTAATTTATACTTTTGTTTGTATACAAGTTAATATTTGTGTAGGTATTTGTGATGCTTTGTACCACCAGGAAGATGGGATAATTCGGAAACCCATAGTGGTTTAAATAAATGCAAGGGTGCTTCTCCAGTTTGTTAATTTTTGTATTAATACTGTGGTTTATATTTTGTGATATCTTTTCACTTTTAGGGATACGTGGTATATTAATGCGAGAATTGAAAACACTGCGAAGCACCCTTTAAACATACTTTTTATTTTAACCACTACCGCCGGTTTTGGGGAATTATCCCATCTTCCTGGTAGAACAAAACATCACAATAAATGAACTACTAAAATACTTAGCTTTGCATACAAACAAAAGTATAAATAACTGGATAAATAATATTTTAACTGGTGATTACCTTTGAATATTAATAAACTATCTTTCCTTTGCATTATAAGTTGTTAATATATTCGAACATAAGCTAAGTATTTTAGTAGGTCATTTATTGTGATGCTTTGTACCACCAGGAAGATGGGATGATTCCCGAAACCGGTAGTAGTTAAAATAAAATTATGTTTAAAGGATGCTTCTCAGTTTTTGATTCTCGTATTAATATAGTTTATAATATAATGTTTAAAAACGGCGTGAGTTATATCTCATCAAACTAATGACTTTGTCAAGCACTGTACATGCATACATAACAAAAAATATATATGAAATGATAAATTGTATAAGTATAAATAGGTGTAAAGAAACATTTTGAAACTATAAATTTTAAATATTTACAGCATCATGTGGTTGAATTAATTTACTATATACTCGTATATATTATAGTTTTGCCATTAGACTTAGGCCATTGCATAGTGTTAGGAAGCTTAAAACTGCTGTCCAATTCGTTCTACGGTGGTTCATCCTATACAACCATAGAAAAGAAATAGCTCTGTTTACTATGGAAATTCTCTATACACAAACTTATTAGAACAGGTGATTACAATGCAATATACAGATCATTTAAAAAACATGTTATCCCTGAGTAGAAAAAGATCATCAAAACAATTATTTTCCCCCATTAATAAAAGTGAAACTTTAGCATGTGACAAAAACAGCAATTTTTCGATTCAAATTACATAACCAACTATTTGTACTTCCAAACATTTAGTAAGTGTTAATAATGTCTGATACGATAAGATTGAAAAGCAAAGGTTGGTACACAGCACTACATACTGTACTTGTAGTGTTATGTTCCTCACAATAAAATTAATGTTGCACAGCACATATTCCAAGTCTGGAATGTGTTTGCTTTGTGAACTCTTATCACGTAACTTCTACAACGACTTGTGGAAGATTCTAAGTGTGAGAAAACTAACCATTTTCAATGTATTGTATGGGTAAATCCAATGTAGTCTACTTATTGAACCATGTTACATTTTTGTTCAACCATTGTACATACGCTATCTTAGATTAATAGTAATATGTATACACAACATTATAATTAAAAACACAATCCTACAATTTACTTTCCTTGTTTTATTAAATTAACTACAACTAGTAATCATAAACATTATGACGACAATTTTAACATTTACCATACGGTTATTTACTTGAACTAATACTGTCCACGCGTAGTGTATTTATTCATTAGTTAGAGATGTTATACAAAGCCAATCACATTTACAAACTGTTCGCCACTTTAGGGTCGAACTGGAAACGCAAAGAGTTTGTTGATAACTAAAGTCGAGGTGTCTTAAGGTTTTGAATGATAGCCTACCGTACTTTGTAGACGTTGTCAATTCACGAATTCTAACCCTTTATGAGAGGATTTTTAATTTTACATGTGTACGTAAATAAAAATAATTAACTATATTTAACAGCCAAAGTTAGTTCAATTTTTAATGCTTTAGTTCGTTTAATACGTATGGGCGGTATTATGCAAATGTTGAAATCTCATTTGAACAAAATACAAACAGACGCATAGACATTGCTACTTACTGTCATCAACAGAACCCAAAATGTAGTGTGATGATGACATTAAATAGCAATTTGTATTTGATGAACACTATCCTCCACATTCTTATTGTAATACAAATAAATAGGTCAAAATTCATCAAAGTTGTTTATCTAGATTTATCAACTTACTGAGTCAAAATTTAATATGGTGGGTCGTTTTTAGGTAAGACTTTGATTGTCCATAAAACGTCTTGTTTTATGGTTGACACTCAGAAGAAGAGCCTGTTTTTGTTTACTGTTCCACTTGGAATCCAATAAACGCTTTCAATAAAGCTTGATATCAAGTCTCATCCTCTTTACTTTCATCTGCCCGTGTGGCTGTTTTCAGTCATACTTCTTTTATATTCTGTAGTGAACACAACGTCGGTATTTGAAAAAGTTCAGAATTGATACGTTTCAAAATCTACCACAGGAAGTCGGTCAAGTTGTTCGTACAATATAAATATCATTAAACGTTATGTAACAGGTAGCTCATGAAACACACTGGGAGCCTTTTGTACCACAAAACTGGTTAGAACCAATAATTTATCTCAGTTGTATTTCCAATTAAATTTGGCCTAGTAATAGTCTTACTTGATTACGATTTGCATTGTATGACAATCAATAGCGTGGTGTTGGTGTAGAGTAATCGTAATCAATTGAAATCAATGGAACGAAATGTGTATTTGTTAAAATTTAACTTTTGGCCTCACCAAGCCTTAATGTATTTCTTACTAAACAAGTTTAACTTATGCATTTATTCTTAATCACGCCTTTACTGGTGTCATGGCTTATAAATCACTAAAATATATTATTTAAAGTTGTAATTATATTTCGTAACACTATTTAGAGAAGTAAAATAATATGGTAACACTTACCAGGCTTCAAGCTAAAGGTGGATTTGTATTTATAATATGATTTTCTAAAACAAACAAAAATCACATGAACAAATTCAAATAGACTGAAAAAAATAAAAGAATCTTGAATATGTGTACACTATGGAATGTTTTCATTAACTTTTTATCTTTTTAATTTCGTCGAATATCGGGTTCCTGACATTTAAATGACATGTGTTTCATTTAAGTAAAGGAAATAACGGACTTTTCCAGCGACTTCCAGAGAAAAAAAAAGTCCGTTGTTTCCTTTATAATGCTCTCCGCCACTATTATGAACTTTCAAACTAACATGTGTTTCATGTTCCTACTTTACTTAAATATATGTGGAATTGTACTGCAGTTCATCATCAGGGTTTTCCGAAAATAAACATCCTAAACGGTTAAATTGTCCTCAATACTTGTATAGTTGTGGTTTGAGTTGAGGATGTGTTCTGCAAAGTTTGGTTTCATACTTGTTGTGTTGTTTGATTTGATTGCCTGGACGTGCTATCTGAATCTTGATTTGAAGGTTTGGGGAGGCGTTTGACCTATAATTATAGAAACTTTCACAGTCGGAACATTTAAGCTTGTAGATGCCATTTTGTGATTTGTCATATTGAAATAGGTTGGTTAGGGTTTTTATTAGTTCGACTGTTAATAATGTGAAATGAGTTGTTTCTTGTTTTATAACTTATTTTATATTTATTATTAACAAATATTCGTCTGATTGCACTATCAGCCATAGTGGAACACAAACCATTGTTCTCTCATCATTTATTTTGTTTGTATTTATTTTTAGATTTTTTTTCTTCTTTTTTAGCATGTTTTCGATCATTGTTGTCTGAATCGCTAAGCGCTTTATGACATTTAATTCATATTTGTAATCAGAACTGTTATGGGGTGTCTTTATCAACCTATTAAGGCCATCTTGTATTGCCATGGATGATTAGAGTTATGTGGTATGAGCAAGTATGATTGAGTGTGTTTTCTAAAAATCTTAAATATCTGTTTATTGTGCTCTAGCAGTATTATAACGTCAAGGTAGTTAATTTCTTTTTCACTTGTTCCTGAAGTAAACTTGATCGTATTCGACATAGTGTTTAAGAAATTTAAAAATGACTTATCTTCATCCTTAGAATTTTGGAATAGACATTAACATGGTCTACATATTTATACCAGTAGATGATCTTATTCTAGAAAGGATTATTTGGGTTCATAATCTTTTGTACTTCGAGATTGTGCATACAAATTTAAATATATATATTGTGCAAGTCCTGACAATGGAGAGCCCATAGCAAGCCCATCTTTTTGCTTGAAAAAATGTCCATCAAATCCAAAATAGTTTTAATGTACTGTATTTTAAGTTAAGTTAGTTATGTTGTCTATTGCTTAATCTGTTAAGTTTAAATCTTTATTTAATTCAACTCTAAGTATGTCAACAGTTTCATTGATTGGGATATTTGAGTACTTGTTACTAACGTCAAAAGATATAAACATTGAATTATATGGTATGTATGTCTATATTTTTGATGTTTTCTATAAGGTGTTGACTGTTCTTGACACTATAGTTTTCATCTCAGCTTAAGCAGTTTTTAATTTTATTATTTAGATACTTAAATACATTATAGGTAGGAGCATTTTTAAAATTAACCACATGTCAGATAGGGGTATTTTCTTTGTGGGTGTTTCGTTGTCCTGTCATTGTTGGAGCTCTTGGATTCGTCATCTTCAATCTGTATTTTTGATGTATTGGTATTGTTTTACATTGATTTATTTGCATGTTAGTGCTTTTGCTATATTCTGTTGTTGGATCTTTGTTCAATTTCTCAAAGTTATTGGTTTAAACAAAATCTTCTATTTTCTTTTTATGGTCTTATTTTCATAATAACCTTTGTCTGCATAGAATATGCATAATTGAGTTTACTGTATTTGTGATTGAGTTCACCAATTTAAGATATGCTCGTGACTGTTTAAACGACTCTTCGGTTAAATTTGACAGGCTCGTACTTATTTCGTGAATTAAATTGTACCTCAATTTATCTTGCTCACTTTTGTTTTTGCGTATAGCCATGTCTAAATTCAGTAATTCTTCTTCAGTATTTGATTGTTTGTGATCTAAATTTAAGTTGTACTTAAGTGTAAGTGGCTTACCTAGGAATTTAATTTTATTTTCATTAAATATTATGTCGGTCAAGTTCTGGACGTTAGAGTGAAATTTATTAGGTTCTGTTTCTGAAATGGAGTTAGCTAGAGGATTTGGTAACTTCTCAGTCTATTTAGCTTTTTTAGCAAGGTTTCTTTTTTCTTTCTGACTATAGGTTTTATCCAAGAATCGACATTGGTGCTTATTTCTTCTAGAGTTTCATGATGATATTTTTTTCAATTTTGTACATATATCTTTAGACTTTTAATCTGACTGGTCGGTTTTGGTTGGTACATTACTAACGGAGACACACATGTGTATGCCAAATATTGTTCAGACTGGATTGACTTTTTAACTACTGTATTCTGAAAATGTTTTACAATGGATAAGCTGATGACTGTATTATAAATTTGTAAATTAAGCAGCAGATTATAACTTTGTAAATTATAAACCTGAAGATAAACCGGTAGATTATAAACTTGAAGAACTACAAAGGAAACAATAACTTGGTTTTCAAAGCTCTCACGCAATAGTGTGCTATACCTTCCTTGTTCCACGGCACTCTCGTTAAGTAACCTTTGTTCCCTGCAAGCCCTTTGATTAAACATCTTACGAGTATAATATTACTTTTACGATTCCAAGAATAAACATAATATTTCAATTATTGAACTTACCTTTTTACATGAAATAAAAGCATCATGACTAAATGCGTTCAGCACGATGTGCGCCGACAGTGGCGTACAATAAAGATTTATTTTATCATAATATTGTATTTTGATACCTCTGTTTATACAAAAGTGAACCAATTTTGAGGTATTTTACGACACATTTAACGTGGGCCATAAGTGGCGCATGTCGACTTGATTATTCTGCTACGATAACATGAAGCTTGAAAAGGAGGATGCAATTGCTCGAAAACTAGCAAAGGGAGTGTCAACGTATTGCAGCACATGTATTGACAACCCAACAATGTGTTTAGAATGTTTCAATAGTAGGCACTGAAGTGTTTTTCACAAATTGAACTTTTTTTCCATTTATCAGTCAATAATTATTTAATGTTTCATTTTAGCCAAAATAACTATGATTTTCTTCTGGAGATATTGGCACTTGATTAATAGAATTTAAAACATTCGGCCAATATAAAATGTTTTTACAATGGCCTACTGTTTTAAATTCCAAAATAACTTTGTTTTTGTCATTCTGATCTGAAAACAGCTGCTTTAGACACATGTATTGACAGTGCTAAAGTGTAACTTTTACACCAGGTAAATAAAGTATTGTTTTGATATGCCTGTTGCCATTTTTTTGAGGCTGTTATATTGACATCAAATGTAGCTAAAGACACACTGTGGGGTTAACTTAACCCTTAAGTTTCACCTCCATAGTTTCATACGATTTTGACTTATAAGCGGTCAAAAATGCAAAAGCATTTTCAGATTCCACTTTAGTCCCTTGCCGTTAATTTTGTGGAATGTTGTATGGATATAACATAATAGCTACAGACACACTGAGTAATGGGCTAAACCCTTGAACGAAGTTTCACAGCCATATCTTCAGCCGATTTTGAGGTATAGGCAGTCCCATATACCTTGAAAACGTTACAGACAGACAGATGACTCTGAATCGCCAGTCGTGACTCGCCACCGCGGCCGCGTGAGTGGAAGAGTGGGGGACTAATTCGCCGGACACACCGCAGAGTGTGCCTGTGGGAAAAAACCTTTTTAGAGCCCAATTTGGATTGGCTGGAGTTCCAAAATGGCTTAAAAGTTTTGCAGACAGGAATTTTCTTAATGTCAGTTTTGGTCTTTACAAAGTGTAAGAAAACTTATTGACCAAACGCCGATGGATTCATTTCAATGTACAGACAAACTGAAACCAATCGATGTTTGGCTAGGCTATCCTGTGAGAGTCGTAGTAATCCCGTCATTCCAGACGTTTTTTAGAGCCCAGTTTTTTCCTCGCCATTTTGTGGATACAAAATATAGCTAAAGACACACTGCGTAAAGGGTAAACCCCTTAAAAGGTATCACTACCATCGCTTCAGCCGATTTTTAGTTATAAGCGGTCTAATATGTCGTAAAACATGTTCAGTTCACTTTGGTCCCTCGCCATTTATTTTGTGGATGTTGTATGGGTATAAAATGTAGCTAAAACGCACTGCGTAATGGGCTTAACCCTTAAACAAAATTTCACCACCATAGCTTCAGCTGATTTAGAGTTATAAGCGGTCATTAAAACCATTTTATTAGAAAATTAAATTTTAAAGCTCTATGGGCTGTTAAAACCTAAATATCTGTTATGGTTTTCTAGAATTTTACGTGACAATTTTGAGTTATAAATTTTACATGTAGTGAGGTCCTATTAATGACCGCCATCTTGAAAATAATTCAATTATAAAACATGTATATGTGTTAACCAGGTATATAAGCCACATTCCTGTAAAATTTCATGAAAATTGGTCCAGTGATTGAGGAACAGACAGACCACAGACACACACCATCTCATTTTTATATATTAGTATAGATTATTATTTCCATCATTACAAAAAGTAGCGTTCATCACTGGCTCGAGTGTCTTTTTGACCTCGGTCATTAACGTCTCGGCTGCGCCTCGATGTTAACTTGAACTCGTGTCAAAAGTGTTTTTATGTGTCACCTATAATAAAATAATATAAAGTGTCACCTAGTGATAAAATATATTATTATTTTAACATTTATTCCATAGAGTAAAAGATTGTTTAATATTAAATAATAATTTTGTTCTCATATTGTTTCAAATTCATATTATTGTAAGTTTTGTTCATAAACCTTTGTTCAGTTACCTATAAAATAAAGGTGTTCTACATCCTTATAGTGGACTATTTTCAGACCTATTCCATGTCGATGTGCTCCACCCATGGTACACAATATGTATACAGCCTTTATAAATTACGACCTAGAATCTTCCCTTCACGATAAAGCCCGAATATACTTAAAACAGTATAGAATCAATGGCAAGCGCACTCCACTGGTGGCGCACGTCGGGGTTTTAGTTTTTCATTGTACATCACGTCGTGCTGAAAGTGTTAATTTCTTTATCTCCCATTCGAAGCACAGGGATCCACAAAGACTTGCCACGGCGCTAACCTCTTCGTTCCTGTGTTTTTCCTGCTTTTATAGTTTTTTCACTGTCCTTCATTTTATTCTTGACCGACTTCTTCTTCTACTTACTGGAGATTCCAAGCCTCTTTTTCAACAGTTTCTGCCCTTTCCTTAATTATGTCCTAACCCAATTCCATTTCCTTCTTTTTATTTGCTTTCTTATTTCTTCTTCGCCAGGACTTTCCCATACAGTTCGGCCAGGACTTCGGACTTCAGGCCAGTAAATTTTGAGGATCTTTCGAAGGCATCTATTTACCACGTCTTGTAGTTTTCTTGTAACGTGTGAGACTGTGTCACTGTCCACGTCTCACATCTGAAAGGGAGTACTTTATGTGGATGTCAAAGATTTGTAGCTTTGCTTTTTGCGAGATTTCTCGCGCTTTCAACCTGTCGATTCTTGCATTCGCTCCCGTGGGTTTTGTTTTATCTACGTTAATTTTCAACCTTACTTCTGTTCCATTTTCCACGAGGTTTAGGAGATTAGGTTTGCTCATTTTTATGGGTCAAAAGACATTTGTCATCTACAAAAGCAAGGTTCTCTAGTATTTTTGTGAAAACCCAGCTGATAACTCTCAGTGCCACATCTACATTTTGCTCGTGACTTTTTCAATCAGGATTAAAAGCCATGTTGGTGCATGAACACAGTCATGTTTCCCACTTGTTCTCATTGTTAGGGAGTCATTTAGATTTCCGTTGAGAACAACTCTGCATGTACAATCTCTATAAAGCTAGCACTTGGACAAACCCCTTCACTCTACTCAAAATTACTCTAGCTAATAGTTTACTTAATATGGACAAGTACTCGGACATTTATGTAACACATTCACAAGTCTCCCTTTTGGGTAACACCTAAAGCAGTCCTGTTCTCCAATCTTGAGGAACATCTCCTTAGCCCCAGATCTTTTCGAATAAAGTGTGAAGAGTTTCCGCTGATGTGTCAGGAGCAGTTTTTACAACTACTAGGCTCAACAGTAATATCGTCATTGTTGAAATAACTTTTACATTAAAAGCATTTTACTTTTGTTTAAAACATTAAGTTGTAATATTTCTGTGTGTCTTACAATTTAAAAAGAATTCTCACTAATATGGGCAAATAATATTTAAATAATTTACGGGACTTGTCAATGAAATTGTGAGAACTCAGAGCAATGGCAAAGTATGTACCTCACAGTTCTGCTCGTTCTTGAAAATGTGTTGCCGTTAGTGTTAAAGGGGGGAGTACATAGGACGGAATCGATAACTGCAGAACAGGAGGACGAGGTGTAGACATCGGTACCTCTCAGTAGATAAGATGTTATCTCTGGAGGCGTGTTTAATGCTAATGCAAAGCTGAGTGCATCTCGTAAACGGTTTATTGCTGCCTTAAGTGATTTCTCAAACCTTATTTCTCTAAGTTTCAGTGCGCTATGCGAATAATAAACTTGTATGTAATTGACCATATTTTAGCAGATAAAGTGTATTAAACATTTAGACTGCATAACAATGTCAAACAACACCCATGTTTGTGATCTACATTAAATGTTTCATTTAGATTAGATCAACTTTTAAAATAATAAGAATAAGAATGGTTTATTTTCTTTGCCTTTACATACACATTGGCATATTACACTTTATTTACTACATTCTACATAGAGTTACTTTTCCAGGCTGACCTGTACTATATACTGAAAAATAACACTAGAAAATGAACAAAACAAAGAAAAAAGGGCCCCTAGGACTTTTGGTCCGTTTAGGTGTTCCATCACTGTAATATAAATACAAGAAATGAAGTTCAGGAGCTCTCACCCATATAAAAAATAATTTTTTAATAGCGTACTGTGTAAAAATAAAATAAAAACATGTCTTAGAGGTACTGGTTGCACAATGTGCCCCTTACAGAAATGAGGAAAATTATTAATGAATTTCAAGTTTGAAAGATGTGTTTTAGAAATAAAATATTAACAGACAATTTAACTAACAGTAAAAAATTGGAACTAATACTAGAAAAAGTTCAAACAGAATACGTTAATAAAAACAAAATGTTGTCATAGACAGAAAGCTATGCTATTGATAAGTACAGTAGATTATTTACATTATACATCACTTTAATATATTTAACAGCACATTAACATTTTCTATTTGCATTAGCCATTCCTTTACATGTTTTAGGAATTTTCTATGGTTGGTAATACTTTGGATTCTTTCAGGAAGTGTATTAAATACTTTTGGTGCAATAAAATTGTATGTTTGCATATAGAAAGTTAGATTTGGTTTAGGTACATAGACCATACGTCTTCTCAACATTAATCTGTGTCTGTTATCATTATTATATTTAAATCTTGTTTGTAAAAAGAAAAGTTTTAACACTTTGTAAAGGAAAATATTTCTTAAAGGTAGAATTTTCAGAGAAACAAAACAGGGATACGAAGGTTCATATTTGTTTTTGTTCAAAATTACTCTGACAAACATCTTTTGTATTTTTATCACAGGATTCAAATTTGTAAAATAGGTCCCGCCCCAACAAACTATGCCATATTCTATTCTACTATTTACTAGGGCAAAATACAAGCTTCTTAAAATCTGGATAGGGCATATTGTTTGCAGGAAGTAAAAAATTTTATACTAGTTACAATTTTATTTCTGAGTTGTGCTAGATGAGTTTTCCAGTTGAGTTCACTGTCTAGTATGACACCTAGGTATTTTTATACCTGACTTGACTTAATTTCAGAGCAATTTGGACAAGTACCATTCATAATTTAACAATCTGTACATTTGTATACTATATTATAATTAAAGTGTATTGTCTTTCTTAGTAAAAAATTGACATACGTTGTTTTTCGGCACTTAAACCAATTTATTTTAGCAAACCACCATTTGATTGAATTAAGGTCTGCGCTCATTTTGTGTATATTTCATCCCGCGTATTTTCAAAATAGCAGAGCAGTGTCATCGGCAAACGCCGTCACGTTTCCATTTAACCTTGCATTACAGAGATCATTAATGTAAATTATGAAAAGTATGGCACCCAATACTGAACCCTGCGGAACTCCACAAATTACTTGTTCCATTTTACTTAAAGTGTTTTGTATTTTAACACATTGTTGTCTATTACTTAAGTAGGACTTAAACCATGTTATTGCATTACCTCTAAATCCATAGTTATAATTTACTCAAAAAGTATACCGTGATTCACCGTGTCAAAGGCCTTAGTAATATCTAGAAAGAGACCGCTAACATTTCTATTGTTGATTCCCTCGGTTATCCTATCCATAATAATTTGTTATGCAATTTCCGTATTTAGCTCCCTTCATAAATTCATACTGATTTTACTGAAAAAATGTGTATTGTTTAAAAACCCTATCATTTTTTCCTTCATAATTTTCTCATAGACTTTTGACAGTGTTGAAATTAGAGATATAGGTCTGAAATTCGAACATACAGAAGTTAACCCTTTCTTATGTATTGGAATTATCACGGCTTTTTTCAATTGATCAGGAAACACACCAGTTGAAAAACTTAAATTAATTTTAAAAAAAGTCATTATTTCCAAAATCTCCTTATATGTACTGTATATGCATTTTACCAAGTGAGAACTAATGCCGTCTAGACCTGGGGACTTTCCATTTTTTAGCGATTCAATTGCCTTTTCAACTTCATCTAATGAAACTGGTGTAAGGAAAATTGATCTATCCGCACTTTAATATATATAAAACTTTTCTTTTGTGGGAGTTGAAACAAATTACTATTACCACCATTATTACCTACAACCTGACTTACAACAGATACAAAGTATTTGTTGAACTCATTTGCTACTCTAGCCGGTTCGCTAACCAACTCGTCATTTATCTGCTAGGAAAAGTTGGGTTTCTTACATTTATTCTGCCAGTTATTTCATTAATAGTATTCCAGGTTGCCCTGGAATCCTTATTGGTTAATTTTTTTTTTGAAAAGTAAACATGTTTGCCTCTTTGATGATACTCAACCTCTATTTCTATAGTTTATGTTAAATTTTCTAAACTTATCTTCTAGAGTTTTTTTTTTGTTTATACATTGTATTTCTTTTTTTAGTTAGTTTACTGAGTTTTAAGGACATCCAAGGTTTAAGTTTTTTGAATTGCTTTGGTATAAAACAACCAACTCTACCAGTCTTACATTCAGTAATTGTATCGTTTACTTGTAATCTTAAAACTCGGCTGGAACGTATGTAGTTTATTTCAAATACAGTACTAAAATACTGCTAATTTTAGTTAGTAAAATATAAGTTGAACTTCGAGAAACTCAGCCATCCTCTACCGACTGCTATTGCTTAGTGCACGAAACCGCTCATGGGCGATGTAATAAGTTATATGAACTGAATTTTATACCGGGTTTCTTTTATATGCAGGAAACAACAGAATACCGGATATATCGAGTACTGTATACTGATATTGCATGACCCTTACCCAATAAGGCTAACCAACACCTGTAAACTCAGAGAGATAACTTTATCAACAAAGATTACTGTGAACATATTGAGGTTTCGGGGTCAACTCTACTCTCGAGTCTCGACAGCTGTGTGCAAGTCGCTCAGGTTGAAAAAAAACGTTTACACTCAGTGTATTTAGCGGCTTATCAAAGCCCTTTGTTGATCGACCCACTCTGATACACGAACTTGAAAATTACGGGATACAAAAAGTACAACTCAAGTGGATCAACTCGCATATCAGTACGCAACCCTTCGCATTTCAGATGTTCCATGAGGAGATGAGGGAGTTACGGAGTTAATGGACGATAAACAAAAACTGCAAATTAAATACTGAGATTGCACTGCTTTATTATAGTACTATTATTTATAGTAGTACTATTTAGTACCATCTAGGTACTAAAGTGTCACTTCTTCACACCGGTAAATAAAGTATTGTTTTGATGATATTTTACTCCCTAAGGAGAAAAAGCTAATTTTAATGATCTTTTTGTGGTATGGGCATTAGCTGTTTCTTCAAAACAATATAATTCAGACTGCTGAGTACAAAACAATTATTACAGTACTTAATTAATTCTTTATAATATTAAAACATTTATTGACATTTATTTCTTATTATTATTTCCATTATGGCAAAAAGTATCGTTCATCACTCGGCCCGAAAGTGTCTTTTTGACCCTCGGTCATTTGACGTGCTCAAACGTTAACTTGGCCTCGTGTCAAAAAGTGTCACTTTAGGACCTAGTGATGAAATATACTATTGTCATTTTGATCTGAAAACAGCTGCTTTTGACATATTTATTGACAGTGCTAAAGTGTCACTTTTACACCCAGTATTCATTTGATGATGTTTTTCTTCCCCAGGTTTTAGTCCCTAGGAGAAAAAGATAATTTTACTAGTTTGTTTTGTTTGTTTTAAGTCTTAACACTGACTTTTACTAAATTAGCGTAACAGCTGTCTCTTCAAAACATTATAACTCAGACTGCTGAGTTCAAAACAATGTTTACTTGATTAATATTTTATAATATTAAAACATTTATTGACATTTATTTTTCATTATTATTTGCGTATTTTTGACCTTCGGTTATTTGACGTGCTCGAACGTTAACTTGACCTCGTGTCAAAAGGTGTCACTTTAGGACCTAGTGATGAAATATACTATTTGAACTCAGCAGTCTGAATTATAATGTTTTGAAGAAAATCTTTTACACTGATTTACTATAGGTCAGTGTTAAGATTTAAAACAATCAAAACAAACTCGTTGAACCAGCTGATGTTCATGCCTCAAAAAAGATCTTTATAAAAGCTTTTTAACAAAACAATTGAACCTACTTCAAAAACAAACTTTAGTAAAATGCTCTAAAAAGTTTGTAATAATTGGGTAAATGCAATTATGTATTGCTATCATTACATGCTACATTCATAAAAAATGAGTTTCTAATGTTTTACAGTGTACAGGCAATTTTATCCATTACACTGCAGTAAGATATTACAGATGTACTCATTGATGGTAACCAATATAATACAAATTAAGTTGCCTAACCAGCTGATGTCCATGCCTCAAAAAAGATGTTTAAAATGATCTTTTTCTCTCTAGGGACTAAAACCTGGGTATAAAAGTGACACTTCAGCACGTCAATACATGTGTCTAAAGCAGCTGTTTTCAGAGCAGAATGACAAAAATAGTATTCAATAAAATAGGGTAAATTACTTGCTGTGTACATTATATGCCAGAACTATTGAAATACTGCTCCTAAACATATCTGGTGTTGCTTTGACTGCACATGTTTCTTTACAACTCGTTTGTAATTGCAGGGCTCTAAGGTGAAACCCCCAAAATACGCTGTAAGATGAACTTTTTAAATGTTGATTTGAATTGTGTTGTCTATTGATGAAGGTCTTTGTTTTCAAAATTAAAACATCTTTTATGTCGATATTCTCACTTCTCGTAGTTTCCCCATTAGAGGTAGTTTAAACACGCTAAGATATTATGCGAGTGGTATTAAATAGACCTTATATTAAGATATTATACGAGTGTACGTATTAGACCTTTGTAAGTTTCGTTAAGAGAGGTTTCATAGTTTAGATATTACAACAAGTTCTATTGTCTTCCGCGAAGTACATTTCATTGTTCTGGTGTACCAAAAGCCGTAATGAAAGCGGCTATACAATTTGGAAGCATTTTTGTTCAGTTTCAGCAGATCATATGAAAGGTTCATTACTGTTATCAGTATCAGTGTTAGCTGAGATAAGGACAACGGAGCTTCGCAGTTCAGATAACATGCCACAAGCCTTTGTGTTACCCGCATACCCCCCTTCCCTCTGCTCAAACACATGCACAGCAGCCACTGTATCCACGCATACCGGCAGCATATCACACACTAGCTCGTTACTGTGACGCCGATATGGCACAAAGGTGATAGCAATCCTGAGGGTGACGAGAAGACGCGTTTATATCGCTCTATAGGCGATGAACAAAGGGAAAAAGGATGGTTTATTAGCTAGCTTCCATAGGAAATAGAGCTATTCATGTCTAACCTTTCATGTCTAACATATTAAGGTAAGAGCTTAATAAGTTAAAGAAACAAATTAATCTGTCTTAGAACAAGGTGACTTGCAGAGTTAGGACTAAGCTGTTGTATGATAGATATGTATTATAAACCATTTCCAACTACAGTAATATTGTTTTTGTCATTCTGATCTAAAAACAGCTGCTTTAGACACATGTAATGAATTTGTGAAGTTGGTCTGCCCATAACCGGCCCGCCCATCTCTGACAATGTCAACCGTTAGTGCTTCATTAGTGTTGGTAAGCTCGACGTTAGTTCTGCATTTGCCAGACAGTTAAAGGCTGAAGAGGGTTTTCACTACTTTGGCATATATACGTTAGTGCTATGGAAACGTATCGGCCCGCCCAGCAAAATTTGATCTTAAATTGTAGTGTTAGATTGTGTGAGGTACGTGCCGTAAAAAAGTTCGTTAGTGCTGTTCAATAAAGTAAGTTTTGTTAAAGAATATGACGATTTTTCTCTATTTTAAAATATTAATTAAATATATATTTTTAATCTAAATAAAACGAACGTCTTGACGGCACTTACGAGCACTACAATTTAAGATCAAATTTTGCTGGGCGGGCCGATACGTTTCCATAGCACTAACGATTACCTTACCTTACCCTCCAGCGCTACAGCCCGATGTGGGCCTTGGCTTCCCTCGTGACTCTTCTGCATTCAACTCTGTTGTTGGCCACCTGTCTCCAATTCCTAATGCCCATAGTTCTCAAATCTTCGTCTACATCTTGTCGCCACCTTTTCCTTGGCCTCCCTCTTCTTCTTCTGCCATCAATGGTCCCACTAAAAATGTTTTTGGTCATCCGCTCTTCTCCCATGCGCACTATGTGTCCAAGCCAATCAATCAATCAATAGTTTGCCATCTAATTCTATGGGCTTTAATATGCCTGACGATATCTGCTGCATCAATGAGCTCTTCTATCTCCTTGTTGGTACGGGCTCTGTACTCACCTCCTTCTTTGATAGGTCCATAAACTGTTTGCAGTATTCTCCTTTCAAATACTCGCAGCACTAACGTTTATATGTCGAAATAAAGAAAAATCATGATATTTTTGTACAAAACCTACTTTATTGACAAGCACTAACGAACTTATTGACGGCACTTACCTCACACAACCTAACACTACAATTTAAAATCTAATTATGCTGGGCGGGCCGATACGTTTCCATAGCACTAACGATTATATGCCAAAATAGTGAAAACCTTCTTCAGCCTTTAGCTGTCTGGCAAAGGCAGAACTAACTAAGTTCTCTAGAGAGAAAAAACATCATCAAAAGAATACTTAATTTACCTGGTTGTAAAAGTGACACTTTAGCAATGTCAATAAATGTGTCTAAAGTAGCTGTTTTCAGAGCAGAATGAAAAAATTATATTACTTAATAAGGGAGAAATTTGCGTATTGATCACATCGTGTTATCTCCACAAATAAAAGTGCTATTGGAGTAGGGTTAAACCTAACCTAGCTTACCTTAGGTTCATTAGTCGAAAAGTGTGTATTCGCATTTATTTAGTTTCTGCGGTAATCCAACGTTAATTGTTCTAAAACCTACATGAAACACGGAATTTTTAGCGTTCTACCCATTAGAAAAATAAAAACTGTCAGACAAAATAACACTCATCTAACACGCAAAGCTCAGTAAAAGAATAGACAATCAATGCGAGTTTGGATTTGGATTTCTTGACTAGCGCACATAGCAGAGTTCTGATTCCGACTGACTATTATAAATTCCCATAGTAATTCAAAGCACTTTGTAGTTTGATTGAGTTGTTTGCATTAAACAGCCAGTCAGGTAGAACTGGAGATATTAATATCAAGAACCGCCGTTAGTGTATTCATAACAAGAGTCAATGAAAGATGCAAACATCAAGAGGACGCTAATTGAAAGGCCACTGTGCAAGTTGTTTGTGGAAACACATCCCCCCTACCCCACAACCTCCGCTATTCTCAATAAAACCCGTTTCTTTGCGTGTGGCGACAGTTGCTAGAATAGGGTAGGAAAATGTCTTGGATGTAGTATTTAAGTGGTGAATAGTGAGAAACCAACACCGAAACCCATTATTTGATTTAATGTTGACAAATTATGTCATGTTCAGAATGATTGTAGGAACGGTTTTGTTAAATTACCGAGGGCCGTTTTGGAACACACTTCTTCCGTTTAGTATCTCAAAGACCTAAAAAGTGAAAGTTACAACAAAATTAAACATATTGTATGTAAAAATAGGTTTTTGATGTTTAAAACCTTTATTTTTCCTTCCGAGCCCTTTGTTTAGTGTGTGAGAACTCCGATCAGATATCTCAGATGTGTGCACAAACCTGTACCAGTCAAAAACCAAAGTTTTAAACTTGTCTCATTACAAACTAAGGTGCCTGTCGTAAAATGTAACACATAAGTATGTTTGTAAATGTATAACAGATGACTCACTCCGCCACCAGCTGTGAACTGTCACATGTATAGCAGTCCCAGATGTTGTCTACATAACAATCTCATGTACATCGCTGATACTCATGTCTAATCTAAATCCTCTACACAATTATCTTCCTTGGAGCCGAGAAGACTGAGTAACGTCAATTATAGGAAACAGACGCGCACACAGAACAGGGTGTGTTCAAACCAATTACTAAATCAGTGTTCAAAGTTTACGAATCTAAAATTAAAATATGATTATTTATTTTCAGGCATACACGTACGTCTAGTAACGGATATATAAATAACTGTGGGTGACGTGAATGATGTTAAATACAACCCAACCCTACGTTTTCTCTACTGATGTTTTGAAAGGTTGTGAATTACTTTCAGACCCATCTAATGTATCTTTTAACAATATAAATACGAAAACATCGAACACGACTGCAGTGGTCACCTTAAAACGAATAATTTCGAAAACACGCTCTTCACACGTGTCAAAACCCTTTCTAGTTTTCAAATTTATCAAGTTTTTTGAAGTAAACATTCTTTATAAAGGTGATGAAAAACGGGCCTTGCATTGAAGCGTCTTCGCAGTTGAGGCAGACCTTTAAAGAGTAAACCCGATTATAGTGGGCGTAGGAGTTGATACTTTGCCTTCATCCAAGCGTTACCTGCAGACTGTATGTAGCGTGAGTGTTGAAGAAACCCCACATGCTCAACGAAATGATTAACTATATCCAAAAACATAACTTACAAAGCGTGATTGTGAAATAAGCTTTGTGTTCCGCCAAACCTACGAGTAATATTACATTAAAGGTTTTAATCCAACAAAACAACGAGAGCAGTCCTGCGACAACCAATTCGACGTCATCGAGTTGGTGTCACCGAGTATATAACAATGTTTAAAAGGATTTACACTTTTATTTATTGTTTTAAATTCAAATTATAGTTTAATTAATAAATCTAGTGAAGTTGGTTAAACACTGTTTATTTACAAAACTCAACAAACAAAATCCACATAAATCAAAAACATGTGTTATTAAAAAAATACTAACACAACATCCCCTTTCAAGATGGGACATCTTCATTATCAGGTCAAAATACTAACACAACATTTATGGTTTTCTAAACGGCGCAAACCGTCTCGATTTTAACATTGTGAAAGGTACTTAGCGTCAATCTATAAAATAAGAACACTTTAACTCTCATTTACAAATCTATTATTTGATAAGATATGAATAATCATTTTTAAAGAGGAGCTCAAAGTCCCTTGTAATGATACTTTAGATCATAAAGGTGGTCTGTTTTCAACAACAGCCTTAATCGTTCAACTAACCTGAAACACGGTATTTTGCCAGACTTAATGCATTATACAGGGGGGGGGGGTTACGATCGTGGGCATTTGAGACTAGACACAAAAAACAAACCAATCGTTATTATTAAGTCTTACAATGTTCGTTATCCGTACAACGACAATTTTGTTATGTGAGTTTCAAAGTTTAATTTTCTGATGGATAACTACTTAAATTATTACCTTGAAATTTGCATACATACATAAGGTTAGATATTAGAGTAAAATAATCAAACATATTTTCGACGAGCAAAATAGTAATGGCGCCGTTAAATCTTTTGAATCACAAAGCCCGCTAACTGTACATAAATCTCTAATAAATAATCGAGTATAGTAAATACAGTGTTAACATAACCTGTACCCACAGAAAACGTGGAAGAATATGTGTTAAGATCGTATATAATGTATATTTCGTGTTATTTTGTGTCAATATTAAGTGAAGACCATCTTCAAGAATTTACTATCTTCGTTTTCCATTACCCTAAAGGTAAGTGAGGCCATTAAGTTTAGGCTACATGCAGAGTTTACCTGATTGCTAATATTTGTTCGCAGCCAACTGTCAGTTTTCGCTTAGTTCGGGATTTTTTGTTGTAGGTGCGCTACTTGTTTACTTTTGGCATCTGGTCATTAGAATAAACTATGCTCTCTATTGCCAAATCCTCGAACACTTGACTGAGTGGGGAATTAACTCAGCGAACATACTAGTAACTCTTATATGTATACGTATTCAATGGTGAGTCTCAGCAAACAAACAAGTATTAAAACCTCTTTGTCGAAACCCTCTAATAAATAACAAAGGTATGGAAGAATATGGAACGCAAGAAATAAATAACATTATTTGATGTTTAAAATGTTGTGTAATTATTATTTAAAACCCGTCAGATATGTTTGCTGAAGCTAAAGCCTGTGTTTCATTCTAAAATGTTATTCCAACAGCTGTGGTTTTATCATGCCAATTTATAAACTCGTAGTTGCATGCAACCAAAAATTGATAATAGTTACAAGTGGAAATTATTCAAGGGACTGTAGAAAATTTTCGAACGTTATAGACTTTGGAATATACTGTTTTCCAAATAGTGTTCACGATAGCAACTATTTAAGAAAAGGGCACTTAGATAAAAATGACAAACGACTTTATTTTTTGAACTCCTTTATCTGTTCCCTTCAGACTCAAAATTTCCATCAAAATCTGATGTATTGCTAAGGCAACATATCAGTTACGAAACACCAGTACTACCAGCTAATTGAACAGCGGTTGGTGTGGTGGATTACCTGTCGTGTTGAGCAATCAGGTGACAGAGACTACAGAGATATCCGACACTTGACACTCGCACCGCACACTCGCACCTACTGAACACTCAACAAGCATCGCTCACTGATAAGTGATAACACAGCACACTGCATCACCACGACACTTCACTAGACACACTGGCTGTGGCATAAGTGTTGCTGTAGCTGGGAGACACAGAACAGTAGTTACCTCAAGCCAACACTCAGGCATCGCTCACTGATAAGTGATAACACAGCACACTGCATCACCACGACACTTCACTAGACACACTGGCTGTGGCATAAGTGTTGCTGTAGCTGGGAGACACAGAACAGTAGTTACCTCAAGCCAACACTCAGGCATCGCTCACTGATAAGTGATAACACAGCACACTGCATCACCACGACACTTCACTAGACACACTGGCTGTGGCATGTGTTGCTGTAGCTGAGACACAGAACAGTAGTTACCTCAAGCCAACACTCAGGCATCGCTCACTGATAAGTGATAACACAGCACACTGCATCACCACGACACTTCACTAGACACACTGGCTGGCATAAGTGTTGCTGTAGCTGGGAGACAGAACAGTAGTTACCTCAAGCCAACACTCAGGCATCGCTCACTGATAAGTGATAACACAGCACACTGCATCACCACGACACTTCACTAGACACACTGGCTGTGGCATAAGTGTTGCTGTAGCTGGGAGACACAGAACAGTAGTTACCTCAAGCCAACACTCAGGCATCGCTCACTGATAAGTGATAACACAGCACACTGCATCACCACGACACTTCACTAGACACTGGCTGTGGCATAAGTGTTGCTGTAGCTGGGAGACACAGAACAGTAGTTACCTGCCAACACTCAGGCATCGCTCACTGATAAGTGATAACACAGCACACTGCATCACCACGACACTTCACTAGACACACTGGCTGTGGCATAGTGTTGCTGTAGCTGGGAGACACAGAACAGTAGTTACCTGCCAACACTCAGGCATCGCTCACTGATAAGTGATAACACAGCACACTGCACCACGACACTTCACTAGACACACTGGCTGTGGCATAAGTGTTGCTGT
This sequence comes from Matsumurasca onukii, assembly GCA_018831715.1. NCBI lineage: Eukaryota > Metazoa > Arthropoda > Insecta > Hemiptera > Cicadellidae > Matsumurasca > Matsumurasca onukii. Next base: position 91,119,490 of record CM032059.1, read on the forward strand.
AGCTGGAGACACAGAACAGTAGTTACCTGCCAACACTCAGGCATCGCTCACTGATAAGTGATAACACAGCACACTGCATCACCACGACACTTCACTAGACACACTGGCTGTGGCATAAGTGTTGCTGTAGCTGGGAGACACAGAACAGTAGTTACCTCAAGCCAACACTCAGGCATCGCTCACTGATAAGTGATAACACAGCACACTGCATCACCACGACACTTCACTAGACACACTGGCTGTGGCATAAGTGTTGCTGTAGCTGGGAGACACAGAACAGTAGTTACCTCAAGCCAACACTCAGGCATCGCTCACTGATAAGTGATAACACAGCACACTGCATCACCACGACACTTCACTAGACACACTGGCTGTGGCATAAGTGTTGCTGTAGCTGGGAGACACAGAACAGTAGTTACCTCAAGCCAACACTCAGGCATCGCTCACTGATAAGTGATAACACAGCACACTGCATCACCACGACACTTCACTAGACACACTGGCTGTGGCATAAGTGCTGTAGCTGGGAACACAGAACAGTAGTTACCTCAAGCCAACACTCAGGCATCGCTCACTGATAAGTGATAACACAGCACACCATCACCACGACACTTCACTAGACACACTGGCTGTGGCATGTGTTGCTGTAGCTGAGACACAGAACAGTAGTTACCTCAAGCCAACACTCAGGCATCGCTCACTGATAAGTGATAACACAGCACACTGCATCACCACGACACTTCACTAGACACACTGGCTGTGGCATGTGTTGCTGTAGCTGGGAGACACAGAACAGTAGTTACCTCAAGCCAACACTCGGCATCGCTCACTGATAAGTGATAACACAGCACACCTGCATCACCACGACACTTCACTAGACACACTGGCTGTGGCATAAGTGTTGCTGTAGCTGGGAGACACAGAACAGTAGTTACCTCAAGCCAACACTCAGGCATCGCTCACTGATAAGTGATAACACAGCACACTGCATCACCACGACACTTCACTAGACACACTGGCTGTGGCATAAGTGTTGCTGTAGCTGGGAGACACAGAACAGTAGTTACCTCAAGCCAACACTCAGGCATCGCTCACTGATAAGTGATAACACAGCACACTGCATCACCACGACACTTCAGACACACTGGCTGTGGCATGTGTTGCTGTAGCTGGGAGACACAGAACAGTAGTTACCTCAAGCCAACACTCAGGCATCGCTCACTGATAAGTGATAACACAGCACACTGCATCACCACGACACTTCACTAGACACACTGGCTGTGGCATAAGTGTTGCTGTAGCTGGGAGACACAGAACAGTAGTTACCTCAAGCCAACACTCAGGCATCGCTCACTGATAAGTGATAACACAGCACACTGCATCACCACGACACTTCACTAGACACACTGGCTGTGGCATAGTGTTGCTGTAGCTGGGAGACACAGAACAGTAGTTACCTCAAGCCAACACTCAGGCATCGCTCACTGATAAGTGATAACACAGCACACTGCATCACCACGACACTTCACTAGACACACTGGCTGTGGCATAAGTGTTGCTGTAGCTGGGAGACACAGAACAGTAGTTACCTCAAGCCAACACTCAGGCATCGCTCACTGATAAGTGATAACACAGCACACTGCATCACCACGACACTTCACTAGACACACTGGCTGTAGCTGGGAGACACAGAACAGTAGTTACCTCAAGCCAACACTCAGGCATCGCTCACTGATAAGTGATAACACAGCACACTGCATCACCACGACACTTCACTAGACACACTGGCTGTGGCATAAGTGCTGTAGCTGGGAGACACAGAACAGTAGTTACCTCAACAACACTCAGGCATCGCTCACTGATAAGTGATAACACAGCACACTGCATCACCACACTTCACTCAGACACTGGCTGTGGCATGTGTTGCTGTAGCTGGGAGACACAGAACAGTAGTTACCTCAAGCCAACACTCAGGCATCGCTCACTGATAAGTGATAACACAGCACACTGCATCACCACGACACTTCACTAGACACACTGGCTGTGGCATAAGTGTTGCTGTAGCTGGGAGACACAGAACAGTAGTTACCTCAAGCCAACACTCAGGCATCGCTCACTGATAAGTGATAACACAGCACACCATCACCACGACACTTCACTAGACACACTGGCTGTGGCATGTGTTGCTGTAGCTGGGAGACACAGAACAGTAGTTACCTCAAGCCAACACTCAGGCATCGCTCACTGATAAGTGATAACACAGCACACTGCATCACCACGACACTTCACTAGACACACTGGCTGTGGCATAAGTGTTGCTGTAGCTGGGAGACACAGAACAGTAGTTACCAAGCCAACACTCAGGCATCGCTCACTGATAAGTGATAACACAGCACACTGCATCACCACGACACTTCACTAGACACACTGGCTGTGGCATAAGTGTTGCTGTAGCTGGAGACACAGAACAGTTACCTCAAGCCAACACTCAGGCATCGCTCACTGATAAGTGATAACACAGCACACTGCATCACCACGACACTTCACTAGACACACTGGCTGTGGTAAGTGTTGCTGTAGCTGGGAGACACAGAACAGTAGTTACCTCAAGCCAACACTCAGGCATCGCTCACTGATAAGTGATAACACAGCACACTGCATCACCACGACACTTCACTAGACACACTGGCTGTGGCATAAGTGTTGCTGGAGACACAGAACAGTAGTTACCTGCCAACACTCAGGCATCGCTCACTGATAAGTGATAACACAGCACACTGCATCACCACGACACTTCACTAGACACACTGGCTGTGGCATAAGTGTTGCTGTAGCTGGGAGACACAGAACAGTAGTTACCTCAAGCCAACACTCAGGCATCGCTCACTGATAAGTGATAACACAGCACACTGCATCACCACGACACTTCACTAGACACACTGGCTGTGGCATAAGTGTTGCTGTAGCTGGGAGACACAGAACAGTAGTTACCTGCCAACACTCGGCATCGCTCACTGATAAGTGATAACACAGCACACTGCATCACCACGACACTTCACTAGACACACTGGCTGTGGCATAGTGTTGCTGTAGCTGGGAGACCTGAACAGTAGTTACCTCGCCAACACTCAGGCATCGCTCACTGATAAGTGATACAGCACACTGCATCACCACGACACTTCACTCAGACACTGGCTGTGGCATAGTGTTGCTGTAGCTGGGAGACACAGAACAGTAGTTACCTCAAGCCAACACTCAGGCATCGCTCACTGATAAGTGATAACACAGCACACTGCATCACCACGACACTTCACTAGACACACTGGCTGTGGCATTCGTTCAGCTGGGAGACACACAACACAATCACGATTTCACCATCGTCATGGGGACTTGAACATCGACGTCGTAGATAATCTAGCCCCTATGACAAAAGGATTTGCTGCCTTGAGTTATCTGTCAACTCCCCAACGAGAGTGTCAGTCAGCTCATCAACAGCTAACTCGACAATGGTATCTTGAGGTTTCAGTGATCATCACCCATTCTCCTACCATCAAGACTAACAGGTCATCAATGGTCACGAGCCAACAAGGGCAAAATCAACAAAAAAACCATCAGAGACACAAGGCCCACAACTTCCTAAACTTCCTTATCTCGAAGGAAAGTGGAGCTTTCTAAATCTTTTAGATCCAGAAAAATTTAACCATTTTTCATTGTTAAAATCAATAATAATTTTATTGATCAAATCGAAATTTCAAAACATTTATTCAAGATTGCAAAAAAATGTATCGGAATGTCATCAAAGCTGCTAAAGCTTATGATGTCAACAAAGCGATGCTCACTTCAATTTTTTTTCCAAAACAGCCTGGGCTATAATCAACAATAAAGTCAAAGGTGTAAAAACCAATCCAGCTTCAAATTAACGGTGACCTCATCAGTGATGCTCCAAAGGTTGCTGATGAGTTCAATCGTTTTTACGCCTCGGTAGGAGCTGACCATGGGCTCATCACATCTCCGAGTCAGCCAGCACGTTCATTGATAGTGAGTCCTACGGCCTCCTCAGCTCCAGTTACAGAGGAGGAAGTTGCTAGAGTGTTGGGATTTCACACCAAAAAGATCAAATGACTCAAACCTCGTCTCGACATGGCTCATCAAGCAGTAGGCCTACTCTTGCAAAGCATCTGCTGGCACCTCTTGAGGATTTGATCAATGTACCTTTTTTAATCTGGAACTAAATGCTAAATCATATTTGAGATGCCGACCTCTCTTGAAGGTATGCTTAAAGGCAAATATGTGGTGAAGGATGGTGATGAGTGGTAGTAATGAGTTATGAGGTGTAGTCTTGTTACAAACTAGGTCGACTCTTCCTTAGAATGCGTCATTGTTAATAGCCCAATGACCAATGATACAAGGACCAACGGCTTAACGTGACTTCCGAACCACGCAGGTGATGGTCCTGATATGTCTAAACGATGGTGGGAGTTGATGCGGGTATCATCAGATGATCACTGAGAATATCTGAGCCACTTTGAACCTATATCATCCTCAAAACCTGACCTCCATGAAGCTGGATTACAGAACCACGACACGAGTCCCAGTCATTTTGAAGGAACATTTCCTTCCTCTCTCAAAATTGCCAAAGTCACGCCAATTTTCAAAAATGCGATCCCTCCTCCACCCAAAGTATTGCCCCATCTCCAATTTTCAGCAAGATTTTCGAGAAGGTCTTTCTCGCCCGGTGCACTCAAATTTCGGAAAACCCATCTCCTATAGTCATACAAATTCAGATTCCGAAGTGGAAAATCAATAGTAGATTCAATCGTGCGTCTAGTCGAGATGATCGTAGAAGGTATCGAAGGCCAAATAGGTACACTCAGTGTATTTCTTGACCTATCAAAAGCATTTGACTGTGTTGATCATCAAACCCTCATCTGGAAAATGGAATATTACGGGATTCGAGGAGTGCCCCTCAGGTCGCTTGAATCGTATATTAGTATTCGCAAACAATTTGTAGGAATCTCAGACGTCAGATCGGGTGAGGAGTGTCTGAGATATGGTGGCCCACAAGGTTCTATACTCAGTCCACTGCTCTTTTTATCTACGTCAATGATGCCAGTTCATCGGTACAACAAGGACGATTCGACCAGTACGCAGATGATTTAACTTTGGCAACTACCAACGTATCCAAAATAGTAACCAAATGGACGGTTCTTCCCGATCAGAGTCTAAGTGACCATCGCCTCATCCTCTGTGACATAAATACAGGCCAACATGACTTAAACACGAGGTTTGAAAAGTATAACCTCAAAACCGCTGACTACGACCGTATAAATGAAATCATCCAAAGCAAGCTACTAGTCTTAAACAATTTACCAACAAGTACTTCCGAAGATATTGAATGCATCACTGAAGAATTACCGAAGGCTATAACCAGATCCTGCACGGAAAACCTAAGCAAGGTAAAAATCAGAGACAGACACGTCTCCTGGTGGAACGATGAACTCACCAGGCTAAGGCTCGAGACAGGCAGATTTCGCCGCAAGGCGCAGAGATGCTGCCCTTGCAGAGCGAAATTGGTGTATCAAGGACAGTTCAGACGGACAAGACAAGCCTATAAAATCTCATCAGATACTCCAAAAGGCAGAGCAGGAAAGACTTTGTCTTCAGGACCACCCGAGAAGACCCTTACAGCCTTCCCTACAAACTGGCGGCTGACAAGACCAAACTCAAAGAGGTTCTTTCCACCCTCAAAGTTAACGGGGTCCATACCAGCTGAAATATAGAAACGATGACTATCCTTCTGGATACACTTATCCCTAATGATCCTCTCCACGGGAGACGAGGCAGCCCATCTGCTTTCTGTCTCTTCCTCGCATAACATTGAGCCACCCATTACCACCGATGAAGTTAAACTCGCTCTTAAGAAAACACAGCCGAAACGGGCCACTGGCCCTGACAATATCCCGCCAGAAGTTTACAGGAACCTAAATAAACAGAATGTTCAGAATCTAACCACCATCTTTAACCTCTGCCTTAGGGCGGAAATCTTTCCCAAAGAATGGAAACATGCAAATATCAAAGTTATCCGCAAAGGCGGAGACAGAGATTGGGATTGCCCTAACTCTTACAGACCAATTAGCCTCCTGCCGGTAGCTGGAAAGATTTTCGAGCGGGTATTGAAGGAAAGAATCAATGAGCAAATTGAAAGTAACTCACTAGTCAGTGATCACCAGTTCAGCTTTAGAGCGGGCAGAAGCACCACCGATGCCATCATGAGACTAACGACCATAACCCGAGACTCTGACTCGAAATATGTAATGGCAATTCTCACATTCTGATTGACATAAAGGGAGCCTTCGACACACTCTGACGTGGCCCGAGATGATAGACCGATTGGTCAAACTGGGGCTATCCAAGAGCTTGTTCAATACACTAAAATCATATCTTTCGGACAGAAAAGTCCACATTCAAAGTGATGGAGAGAGGGTCAGTAAAACTATGACCAAGGGTTGCCCACAAGGCTCTGTCCTTGGGCCCCTCCTCTGGAACCTTACTTTCGACGCTCTTCTGAACAGACAATTCTCGGAAAGCGTCACACCGCCTTCGCTGAAGACGTGGCCTTCATTGTCCCTGGTAATACCCGAAGGGAAATCGAACACACAGGAAACCTAGTAACAGGCGTGCTCTAAGACTGGGCCTATCAGACTAAAATGGAAATTTCTTCCCAGAAGTCCAAAAAATAATAATCCTTAAAGGAAACATGGCCGCTAGACCGCCTGTAATTAAATACAGAGACGTCCAAATAGTAAATGTAACCCAGCTTCAGTATCTGGGAATGACGATTGATGCTGGACTTACATTTCTACCCTACGTTAAAAACCAGGGTACAAAAGCAAGGACCCTGTTCGCCAAAATTGCAAGAATTATGAAGATCAGGCATGGAGCCAGTACGGTCAGCCTTAACTTTCTATACAAAACGATATTCGTCCCAATTATGTCCTACGGGATAACTGTATGGCACCACAGATTGAACCAATGGTGTATCCTTAAAAACCTAAAAGAAACACAAAGTAAGGTGCTTATCAGCACCACAGGGGCTTACAGGACATCCCCTCTACAAGCGCTGTGTGTTGTCTCAAACAACCCTCCAATAAATCACAAGCTAGATGAGATACAACACTTAAAGCAAAGAACACAAGGACATTTAAATGATAGTAAGCAAACTATCAAAAACAGAACCACACAATTGTGGCAAGAGACCTGGAACACGGCCGATACTGGGAGGTTCACTCACGAACTCATCCCAAACATCGAAGAAAGACTAACTATCCGACACCTAGATGATCTAGATCACAACATCATCCAACTACTTACAGGACATGGACCTTTCAACAAATGTCTACTGAGATTACACAGGTCTGAAGTGGACACCTGTAATGTTTGCAATGCTCCTGACCATCCATTGCACGGACTTTTTGAATGCGAGGAAAACGAAGACCTCAGACAGACACTACACCAGTCTGCAATCAACCACAGGCAATCACCATGGAACCTGGCCACCCTAATAAGAAACAAAGGAACATTTGACGCTCTAAAACACGTGTATACCTCTCTGGTTGAAAGAAGAAACGTGTGGGTGAACCAAGCCTTAAATGGCATCGGGGCGGAACCCGGGATGGGGAGGCCCAGTCAGTGATCCCCATAGCATCCTAGCTTGACTAGGTTTGCTGAGTGTCGGATTCGCGGGGCAGTGGTTTCAAGAGCAAAATCGCAAGCTAGATCAAGACTACTGATCAAGACTAAATCCCAACAAATCAAAGCACACAAGCAAAGTTTAAACCATTCGGAAACAGTACCAAAACTACCAATTAAGCAAGATAGAAGACAGTGAAGAAGATAGAAGATAAGAACAGATAGAGACAAGAAAAACCCAGACAAAATTGACCAGAGAAAATGTCCGATTGTGAGGACATTCCTCAGCTCTTCCCCACCCCCAACCAGTGGACCTTGGATCCTTGGGTCCCCTGCCTAGAAGAGGCAGTACTGGCAACAAAGGACTTCTAACACTAATACTAACATAGTTAGTAGTAGTTAAATAAACACAACATTGACGGACTCAGAAATTACAATATGGGGCAAATCATATCAAACAATCAGAAACTAAAACCATCGTTATGCCAACAGGCCGGAACAATGGAAAGGCTAGTTCCAAAAAAAAGTACGCAGATGACACGACTCTCTGTTTCAACGCGAGTTCAATCAAAGAACTCGAAATCAGGACCTACATTGGGCTCAACAACATAATCCAGTATTTCGACGAGCTTAATCTTAAAACAAACTCTTCAAAATCAAACTTCATTCACTTTGCTTGCGAGGTAAAGACTCAGTCCCACAGTAATGTTAGATGAAACTGAGACCGAAGAAGTCTACTCAACAAAATTCCTTGGAATACACCTCGACCGAGAATTGACTTGGAACGTCCACGTAGACCACGTTTGTTCAAAACTAGCCTCAAGAACTTACGTTTTGAGGAAACTGTCCGAATACTCAGGTACTGATGTCGGCGTATTATGGAGTAATCTACCCACATCTATCTTACGGATTGACTTTGTGGGAGGTGTCGCAAATCCTTCAAAAACAAGCAGTTCGAACCATCGCAAAATTGCGCTGGAGAGAGAGTCGTGCAGGCAAGCATTCAAAGACCTCAAACTGTTGACACTCCCTTGCCTCTACATTCTAGAGACATGTCTCTTTTTCAAAACAAAATTTAATACCATAAGAGGTTGCCACACACACTCTTATGAAACCAGAGGCAGGGAACACTACCGAACTGGGAAACACAGTTCGGTAGTTCATGAGCGCTTACCTTCTCAGGCAGGTATTCATCTCATCAACAGATTACCAAATTCGTTTAAAGACGCACAAGTGCGCAAGGCATTCGAAGCTCGTCTAAAGAACGCGTTGTCCACTCAAGCTGTTTATATTATAGACGATACTATGGCGTTTAACTGGGAGACCTGGTAATTGGCTGATCGACTAGGGACTAGAGTGGGATAATTCGAATGAATGAGGGAGAGAAATTGGAAAAATTGTATGTATAAAAGGGACTTAGATGTGAGAGTGAATGGACAATTTTAGTTCAATCAACTTTTCTGACGATTGCCGTGCATTATAAAATGTTTTGCAATAAAAATTGTATCTATTTATTTATTTTATCATTATTTGCACGATGACAAAAAGTACCATTGGAGACTACATATCTACCGTAAATGTTTAGTTATAGTGTACCTAATTTACCTGTTATGTACAGTTTACGTTCAATTAATAAAGCGAAATTGAAGGATTATGTTAATCTTGTGATTTATTGGTCGCTGAGTGTGTGTCGCACGTGGCGGTGTTGTGGCGGTTCTTGCCGCGCCGCTGCGCAACTCGAAACAATGCCGGGCTATTTTGGTGCCGGACGTCTGCTATTTGTACTCAGTCGGCTTTTCGCCATCAGTCAGTGATCCAACTCCCGATATATACAGTACTGTGTAATATCTTACATCTTCACCATGAGAGAGATCGTGCACCTGCAAGCCGGCCAGTGCGGCAACCAGATCGGCGCAAAGGTAGACAACAGCTGTAAACTAACATATTTTAGGTACACTAATACCGGCGGTACAAAGTTCTGTACTTGAGCCAGTACGCAGTTTATTAGGATTACCAATGCCACAAGACTTAACCTTATTAATTTATTCAAAACGGGCCGTTGACGTATGTAATTGTAATTAATTTGAAATGTTCTATAGGCAAGGACCCAAAGCTTCTTTTCTCGTCGCTGTCTATATCTGGGATATACAATCCATTTATTGAAGCCATCAATATTAATTGTTTTGTAAAAAGCACAAAACTGCTAATACATGGTAAACGAAGCGTTTTTCGTAAAACAGTTTTTTAATATGGCTTCTTCGTCTCCCGCTGGATATTCATGTATTTTGTCTATTTTGTGTAGTACAAAATTGTAACAAACAGGCAAACATATTATTAAACTTTATCGCCACAATATAAAATTAAACATAACCGTGCGAGGAACAGGTACGTCGGCTAGGAAACTTTAAGACCACTTTCAAAATGCAGGAACAGGTGTAAGGATCGGTAGTTTGATGCCAGTACCCGAGCAACAGCCTGCCTTTGTACAAAAACACTTTAAAGAAATGATACTATAATATTTTATCCGTGGCGAAGAACGGGTACACAGCTAGTCTATTATAAAAACAAACTAAGGCACTAACAGCTCATAATGTAAAAGGAGAAATCTTTGCTGCCGAAATAAACAAAATAATTTCTTGTTTGAGCCAATTGGATTTGTCATATTAGTATTCCGTAATTATTAGCACAACGATTAGTATACAATATACGAGTACATGTTGCTCTTTGGTTACGTTGCTTACTCGGCTGAGCAAAGCTATACGAAGTTAATTTGTATCAATCGGAATTTCACCTAGCATCTATGGATGATGTGTTATGCAAGTAAAATAAAAACCTATCTGATGCGCTAACTGCGAACCTCTAACAAATCAAGTGAATAGTCTCAGTCAGTTAGAGATTATTTCAGAATATCCCATTTACGTGCGTACCAGCATTGAGAACGTACGTAAAGAGATTCAGTTGAAATGGGATCTAGTCAAATGTCAATGTGTGTAAGGTTGAGTTTTGCCCGCACTCTATCGGCATCAACCCTCAGAAGTGTTTGGAAATGTTGTCATTAGAGAATATAGGCCTAGGCTGTTATAAACTCATAATATCAGTTGTCAAAAATAGCTTTATGCAAGTGGTGCAACAATAGGCATCAAAGCCGAACTACGTGAAAAACGACAGAATTGACAACGAAAAATGTTATCTTCTTTGTTAACTTGTTACTCTATAGTCTATAACATATACTCTCAATGGTTCCAGTCAGTTAAAGCCTCGTCCTCCTTTCTCTCCTCGCCAAAGTCCATGTTTCCATTCAAGCAATTCGGCTCTAAAAGAGGAAGGTTTAATTTCACGGATCAATACTCAGTAATGTTTCAACATTACTAACGTTGCTAATAATTTTTCCTTTCAACAGTGCAAGTAAAATAAGTCATCTGAATTTTTGAACTGAATTATTCGGTTTTCAACACAGAGTCCTAGTGACGCCTTTGTTGTTGCAGTTTTGGGAGATCATCTCTGACGAGCACGGGATAGACCCGTCAGGCGTGTACCATGGAGACAACGAGTTGCAGCTGGAGAGGATTGATGTCTACTACAACGAGGCTGCCCGTTAGTAACTTGAAACTTAGTTAATCAACTATTCAATGCCATTAAAACTCCTTCTAGAACGCGGGGTCTGTACTTCACAACATAAACTGTTTATTCTGCTGGTTTAGTTATGTTTGAGACAACATCATGCAGTATTTGTGTAAAACAAGATTTTTTTAAGAAAACTCGTTGCTTAGTGGTAGGTACCGTGGCATTTAAAGCGTAATCTTTTCTCATTTATTACGCTGCTCTTTTCGAATTTTTTTCAAATGCCATATAACAGAATATGCTACATATTAACTAAGGTTTTATTAGTCCGAAATAGCCTTTAAATAATTTAGAGTTTTAAACAATTCGTTATGTAAACTGTACATGGCTGTCTGTCATTCTGGTGAAACGATTCGTACTGTCCATACATGATTATAACATATAGCTAGGCGGGAGTTTCATTCAGTATCACTTTGTTCCAAAATTGTCCAGTGCAACGTTCACATCCTACAGTCTATTCTAACAACGAATAGTAGCCTTGATTGTCCTTGCTGCCTATCGGGGTTTCAATAAAATCCCATCCAAATAAGTATGATGATTGGTTAAAATATTTGAGTCACAGCTGACAACTACCCCATTGACATAGTTTGCAAGATCACCACATGACGCGCGAGAGTCAAGTCGACTAGTCATTAGGACAGATTACAAGCAAAACTATTGTCAGCTAATTTCCATAAGAAATAGAGTTACTCGTATTAATTATGTTGTGCATATTTGTGCATAGGTGGGAAGTACGTGCCACGAGCCATCCTGGTGGACCTGGAACCGGGAACCATGGACTCTGTTAGGTCCGGACCCTTCGGCCTCCTCTTCCGCCCAGACAACTACGTGTTCGGACAGAGTGGGGCAGGTTAGTCGACTCAAGCCACGCAAGTTACAGATTACACACCTACCTATCTTGAGCATACACGAGAAACAGCTGGATTCATGTCTTTTCTTACCCGGAATAGGAACCTTTGACCTATAGAGTACTATATAATAATAATATAAAGTGTGTATACACAGGAGTGTAAAGAAATTAACTGTTAATGACCTGTTAATACCACAAGAAGAAAAACAAACAATTTTTTAGAACTCCTAAAGTAAATAAGTCGATTTACAGGCAGTCTTTTTCTTACATTGGTCCAAAATATTTTCACCAAATTCCACATAATTTGAAAGAATTGCATGGTATTAAAGCTTTTAGTAAAGAATTGTACTCTTGGTTATTAACTATTAAAGATATTCTTTATGTAAATAATGTACTAGTTAAGAAATTCCAAAGCAAGACATGTAAATATGTTGTAAAAAAGTCATTCACAGTTTTGTTTTTTGTTATTATTGTGAGGTATGCAGGCGTTGTGGAGAGCTGCTCTCAAATGATAGACTGACAAATTGATTTTTGTTTTGTAATATACATGTTTTTTCCCTGTTGACCTATTACTGGATGTTATTCTACAGAAATTTCTAAATATGCTCATTATTTTGTAATTATTGTTGTATAATGTTGGAAATAAATTCATTATTTCATTATTTCAAGATCTGGCTCAACGAGAGGTATGTATCCCAAAACCCATGCTCGGATAATTTGAAATATTCTTCGTTAAATTCTTGATGAAAATTGTTAGTATTCAAATAATTATTCATGTTTTAAAGTTATATGAAACTTTAAAAATTGAATAATTATTATAATTTGAAATAGTTGAAAAGTAGTCTACTTTGTCGTTTCACTGCTAATAATGTGAAATGTGTGATAAACTAAACTAATCAATTAAAATTTATTGAACCTCTGAAAAATGATGGATATTAGTTTTATACTTCAGACGTGATCTCACAACTACAGAATGATTGATGATGAAGAATTTAAATGCACAGTTATCGTTTATTTACTATATGACAAGTTTTTGTCTATAACAATCTAAGCTCATCTTGCAGTGTGCGCAATCTTGTTTTCAATAGGATTTACAACTTCTCGCTTAAACAGCCATAAATATGCACGCGTGAACATAAAACAAAACCAAATGAATAGTGTTGAAAGTTTCAAAACAATTCTTTTAAGTGCTCAGGACACTTGCAACAGGTACTGTTTGCCCTCTGATTTATAATGGCCTCTACAGACTTGTTTCAAGATCGCCGTTGGTTTGGTAACACTCTTAAGAGTCCGCCTCAGCTGCGCGGCGACGGTTTAAGAGGGGGCCGGATAGAGCCCGAAAGGCGTTCAAATGGGGTAGGGAATTTAAAATGGGAAAATTTTCAATACGTAGGATAATGAATTAAAACGTGGAAAGTTTTTCTCGGGAGGCATAGTCATTAGTGCTGCTGCATATAAAACAGAAAAAATGAGTTCGGTTATGAAATAGAATTTTAATTACCTGAATTTCGGGTGCTATGTCTTATGAAAAATCGAGTTTTTAGTTCAGAAGTACAAAACTAATTTGAGTACGAAAGTAAAAGTTTTAGTGTTTATACAAAGCAGCCCCAATAGATCTATGCTTCCCGAGAGAACATTTTCACATTTAGGTCAATTAACTGGCCTAAAACGTAGTTTGCATTTTTATCCCATGTTATAAGCGGTACTCTGAGTTGGACCTGCGGCTGCTCTATCCGGCCCCTTAACGCAAGGGTTTACGGTGGCTCGTTTTTCACATTTCAAAATAATTTTGACATTTATAAACATGATATATTTGAACAGTACGAGACAGTATACGAGATACTCATGTAGAGTGATTCTTTCACAATTATGCATTCAAGTGTACAAAATGGAGTTCAAAAGTACTAAAACTTGGACAATTTCAAAGTTTATTTCTGAAACTATCAAAAAGCTATGAAAAATCTAGCTCTATTCACGTTTCGGAAAACTCCTCTAGTTTCGAAATATATCAAATTATTTTGAAAGGGGAAAAACGGGCCGTCGTAATCCTTTGCAAGCGCACGGTTTTACAGTTAGGCCGCATTAGTTGAAAGAAGGCCTGTTGTTCGTACGCGGTGTCGTGTGTTCCTTGGGCGGACGTATTCAGTCTTTCTCTGAGGTGACCACTGAGGCGGGTCCTTAAATTTATCTTTCAGCACTTTGTAACAATTTCAAGAACTAAGATTTATTTAGTTTCACAATAAGGCCAAAACGTTTATTAACGACTCATCTTTTAAAGCTTAAGTGTCTGAAAACACTTATCCAAGTGGCAGTTTCATGCTGTGATGTGTGTAGGGAACAACTGGGCAAAGGGTCACTACACGGAGGGGGCGGAGCTGGTGGACGCTGTGCTCGATGTGTTGAGGCGTGAGGCAGAGAACTGTGACTGTCTGCAAGGATTCCAGCTGGCACACTCCCTAGGCGGCGGCACCGGTTCCGGCATGGGCACTCTCCTTATATCCAAGATCAGAGAGGAGTATCCTGACCGCATCATGAACACCTTCAGTGTCGTCCCTTCCCCCAAGGTACTTCACCTTCTACATGTAGAAAACAGAAGTCTAAGCACGAAGGACGGTAATAATAAAATACAGCTGAATTTCAACTGCCACCCCTAAAAGTGAAAGTTCGAGATGGCGAAAATACACGCCACGACAGTCTGCTGCATTTTCGCAGAGTAAGACTGAGCTAGGTAGGAGAAGTTTCTCTTACTTTGGCCCCAGGTTGTACAACGACCTTCCCGAGTGCCTGAAAACTCTAGTCAACGTACTTTTAAAAGTAAATTAAAAAACACATTTTAAAATAAGCATGTAACTTTGTGCTAGTCTGTATAACTTCTTGTTTCATGTATTATTTATGTTATTTCTTTTTTGTAATTTTTAAAGTAAATTGTGTTGACTGTAATTATAGTTTTTTAATGTAGTTTTATTATATTAAGTATAAGTTGACACGAGTTGTTCTGAAAACCAGTTGTACTGAGAAACGCTCAAATAAAAGGCATTTTTAATCAAGTTCATTATTTATATGTTTATGATGAACTTACATGTTCAGAGTTTTGTTTTCTAATAGAGAAAAACTCGACATTAAAAAGAAAATATACCATCAAATGTTTATTGTGCTTTCACTTGAAAGTCCCGTTCAAAAATACTAAAATGCACAATATTTGTGAAAACATTATATTTGTATTAAAGAACATTCTTTCGACTAAACTTTGACATATTTACGATAGAGACATGAGCAATTTTCAAACCAAGGCAGCATCTACGCTATTGTATGCATACCGCCGCCAGTGTCCATAACGAGAAGCAGACGCAATTCACTCTTAAACGTACTTTAGTTCGCAAAACGCTGAATTATTGCAAAACGCTCTTGAAAGTAAAAGACAAAATTCAAATATGTATGGAAAAAGAGGGTTATAGACACCCGATTCACAAAGGAAAGGATGCCAAAGTTATTTTTTCAGTCAATAGAGCTATTATTTAACCGGTAGGATTATTACATGCAGAGATCATTTTGTTTTAACATTTAGAGAGATAACAAAATCAATGGAAAACAAAAAGGCAAGTTGGTTTCACAATGAGTCATGCTACCCAACGGCGTATAACTTGCACAAATGGTTGTACAAGTGCTTTTCAAGAACGGAAGTCACTTTCTGAACAGCCCTAGTATCAGTTTGCTCTGAGTTTTTATGAATAAATACCGTATCTCAGATCTGTGGTATGTCTAACATTAGATTGTCTAATGTCCAGGTGTCTGACACCGTGGTGGAGCCCTACAACGCAACACTGTCTGTACACCAGTTAGTGGAAAACACAGATGAAACGTTCTGCATTGACAATGAAGCTCTGTACGACATCTGCTTCCGTACTCTCAAGCTCACCTCCCCCACCTACGGCGACCTCAACCACTTGGTGTCGGTCAGTCAATTCACTAGTCATATCCTAGAGTTCGAGCCTTGTTTGTTTAATCAGCCCAAAACTGTTAATAAACTTAAAATACGTGAACACAAGTTAGACTTTAAGGAATACATTTGAATGTATATCAACTTTACTTAGGTTTTAGTACAGGTAAAATGAGCCAAAACTTATGAGAGAACATAATACAGGTGTTTATTGTTCAGGCAAACCAGGCTAAACAAACCTCATAAGTTTGAACCGTAGCAGTAAATAATCAAAAGAAAAAAAAACAAATTTCGGTGGCAGAATGGAGTTTTGGGTTACTTCTTAAAGACTAAAAACCTTTAAAAGATATTGGATGATGCATTAGACGTAGAATACAGTTTCTTTTCCCATACATAGTACTGGGTATTCTTCGAGGAGAGGGGCTTTGCCTCTTTCATTGAGGATATCATACAACAAACTTTGAATCGCTCGTTTTTTTTTTTTTTAATATACTACAACTATTATTAAATCTGCCCTAAAAAGTAATTTAAAGCATTCGCCAGTAAAGTTTTTAGCATAAAGCTAAAGTGTTTTGCGTAAAGTTATCTGCACTATTTTAAACACAGCGCTTCTCTCTCAGTTGGCAGCATGAAAAATCCATATCCTCCAGAAAATCTCGGCTCACTTTCGCCATTTTTTATCAGGACTACAGTACAGTACCTCGTAATTTGTTGGTCTTGGACAACTTGCAGGTGACCATGTCGGGAGTGACGACGTGCCTGAGGTTTCCTGGACAGTTAAATGCAGACCTGAGGAAGTTGGCTGTGAACATGGTACCATTTCCTCGCCTGCACTTCTTCATGCCTGGCTTCGCCCCTCTCACGGCCCGGGGCAGTCAACAGTATCGCGCGCTCTCTGTGCCTGAGCTCACTCAGCAGGTAGCATAATAATTGAATAATTAACTTTTCCTATCAAAAAGGAATATAAAGGAGACCAGGCTCACCTGGATAAAGTAGAAACACATAAAAGAACACAGACTGTTAAATTTTGTCTACTAGGGCCTTTGTCAAGACAAACATACCAGTCCTTTTGTCTCTTTGCCTGTTCTCCTTTCTATTCCTCTTTGGTAGCAAATCCTGGCCTAGTGCCCTATTTCCTAAGTCTAACCTGAAAATTAACTTATTAGATCATTGTTATATCTAATGTGGTATTGTTATTTCTATATTTCATCATTGTTACACCTTTTTATAGTTTATTAATTTATTGTTCTTGGTTTGGTCGGTATTCCAGTTGTTACCAATATACCTTAGATATTAAATTACCTAGTTCGTACTCTTTTTGTATATTAAGCTGAATATGTCCTATTTATGTCATTTTATGTAGTTTTCATTAATGGCTTTTACCGTTGAGAGAATTAATAAAGTTCTTCTGTTTAAGTCAACTTTTAGAGCTAGCCTATGAATAAATTGAACATCAGCTGCATTTGCTCTCAAACGTATGAAATCTATAGGAGACCACAATGCCATTAAAACAGCATATTATGCTCTTTTCGAATCCAAGATCCGTTATGGAATAGTGGTTTGGGGAGGTTCGGCATATATTAATATAGAACGGCTTTTAATTTTACAGAAAAGAGCAGTCAGAATAATAGCAGGTTTAACTTCGAAAGATAGCTGCAGAGAAGTATTTAAGCAAAGAATTTTGACAGTACCAGCTCTTAGAAGTTGTGACGTTTGCATTAAATCAACAATACTTGAGGAACGATAACGTACACAGCTATAATACAAGAAATGCTAGCAACTTTCATCTCCCCACCCATAGATTCCAAAAGAAGCCATCTTACGTTGGGTGTAAACTGTTTAACGTTCTCCCACAAGAATTGAAAGCAGATGGGTTTACGCGAAAGAAATTAAAGAATTGGCTAAAGGATAAACCTATTTATAAAGTTGAAGAGCTCTTTAACTATCTATGACAAGAAAATATTTATTTATCTTTATTCAACCTATATATTTATATTTTAAACCTCCGTTTTTATACAACACTTTGTTTATCTATTTTAAACCATTATTTTTTTACGAGCTTAATTGTATTATTTTTGTCATTTTTTATTTTATTATTTTCGGTTTTATTTTATTTGTACATTTATTATTTATTCATTGATATTTATTCTATACTTAAATTATTTTGAAAAAAAAATTGTTCTTCTTCTTCTTCTTTATTTCTCAGTACAAATAAAAGGTACTACGAAACATTGGAAACAAGCGAAAACATAACTTGAGTTAACCAGACAGACAATTTATGAGTTTACAGAACAGGATTCCATTTATCCTATGCAATATCAAATGGGCCTCTTACGCGATCACAAACTCTTTCGATAATTTATTCTACAAAACAATTGGCTATAAGAATCATTTCAAAATTAAACTATAGGAACTCATTGAAATAAAACTTTTGGTTCAACCACAATGCAAAACCGTATTTATTGCAAAACGTTTCGACTTCGACGTGTTCGTGGACGATAGTCATCATCAGTTGAATAAAGAAGAAAAAGAAAATAACTATATACATACAAGAAAAGTTATTTGAAACAAATAATAATTTTAAATTGTAAATAAATAAACTAACTATTTCAGATGGTTAAATAATACAACTGTAAGGTATACAGTATTTTGGGAATAGTAGCCTAATTCTGGTTTGATTTTTGTCTTCAAATTTATTTAGTAATAAATTAGCTATTTATAAAAAATTAAGATCTATATGTATATACATATATATATAGATCTTAATTTGTATAAACGCTAAAAAGCTAATTATTGAAAGAAATTTGAAGACAAAAATGTTTTGACTGAACTGACTTGAAACCCAAGTCTCCGCATATATATGTGTAGAAAATAAAATTAGAACAAAGTATCCTGGTAAAATCGTTTTAATTAACACGACCACGGAAGTTGACTCCATCATTCAGGTGTGTCAAGAATAGCTTTCAATATTATTTTAAAATAATAAACCAAAACATGTCAAAATTACAATCAAATCATGTGTTACAGCTGTTTAGGATTATTTTAAATATAAACTAAACTACTATATGAATTATAATTTGTACATTTTGCAATATAGTCGAAGATTGAGTTTTTAAACTGAAATGCAAAATCTTGAAGTCTGAAATGTTTAACAACCCATTCGTTCTTGTTCTTATTTAGGTAGATGTGGGATCTTCCTTAGCCTATAATCCATAGTTTCTTCAGATACTCAACTATGTTCATGTTGCTTGGCATATTCGTAAATGTATTATTTGAATCTAATAGATGTTCTGCGAAGGAAGACTTCATCGTTGTCATATTATTTGAATTGAGGGCTTGTATATGCTCTTGAAATCGACACTTGAATGTCCGGCCCGTTTGCCCAATATAGTACTTGTTGAAGTCATTGCACTTGAGTTTGTAAATACCAGACTTATTATATGAATCTATGTTTTGGTGGCTGGTTTCTTTTGGGAATATTTGTTAATTAAAGAAAAGGCATTATTTTTAGTTTTGTAACCCAGGTTGAATTTTGTGTTTCGAAAGGTTTTTCGCAAGGCACCGTTAATAGATCTGTTGAATGGGGCAACTATGTACGGTACTATTCCTTTTATTTATTTAGATGTACTTGAGCTTGGACTTTTGTTTTATTTCTGAGTGTTTTCTTTACCATGTGCTCAATCATTTTGTTTTTGTATCCATTTTTAACAGCAAGGTGTTGTATTATATTCTTCTCTTTATCATAATCACTTTTAGACAACGGTACCCTTAGAAGTCTGTCAATCATGGAGTGAAAACTGGCTACTTTCTGCGACCACGGATGGTTAGAGTTGGCTGGTATGATCAGGTCTGACTGTGTTGGTTTTCTAAATATTTTGAAGGCATGTTGGTTTTCTTTATTACAAATAGTAATGTCTAAAAAGTTAATATCTTTTTCTTTAGTTTCCATATGAAGGCTATGTTTTGGGACAGACGGTTTAAAAAATTCAGAAGTTCTTCACAGTCGTTTTGGTCACCTTTTAACAGACAAACTATGTCATCTACATAGCGGTACCAGTAAATTATCTTGTCTTTAAACAGATTAGAATCATTAATTATTTTCTTGGTTTCTATATCATGCATGAAAATATTAGCTAATAAGGGAGAACCCATTGCCAAACCGTCTTCTTGTTTGTAGTACTTTCTTTCGTATTTGAAATAGTTTTGATTTGTAGTGAGTTTTGTCAGTTTTGTTATGTCGTCAATAGCATTCTTATCCAAAATAGAGCTTGTTTCCAAATCAGTTTTCAAAATTCGAAGTGTCTCGGGAATGGGAATGTTTGAGTACATGTCCGTAATATCAAAAGATACAAACATACATCCGTCAGGAATTTGTATATTTTGAATGTGTTCAATTAAATCACATGTATTAGGCCTATTTAAACTGTAATCTTCATTCCATGTAATACCACCTTTTATCCGTTTGTTAAGAAACTTACACACTTTGTAAGTTTCGTAAAGTTTACAATTGGTCTCATCGGTATATTGGCTTTGTGCTTTTGGGGAGACCTCTGAGATTAGGAGCTTCTGGATTTGTCATTTTTAGTTTGTACTTAATAGAATTAAACAAAGATTTGCATTTATTAAGAGTAATATTAGACATCTTATTGAATTCGGCAGTGGGATCTTTAACTAACAATGTGAATTTATTATTATTATTGATAACAAAGTTCAGCATTTTCTCGTGGTAGTCGTCTTGTTTCATTATGACAGTGGTATTCCCTTTATCTGCTTTAACGATGATTGCATTATTTTCTTTCAGTTTCGTTCCAGTTGATTCTATGGTTTTCATTTCCGTTTTGCTGTTTCTTTTCATATCTTTATTTGTTTTCAAAGGTAACTTATCCAATTCATGAACAAAGTTGTAACGTATTTGATCCTGTAATTTTTTATATTTACGTCTAATTGATACATCAAGGTTGATAAGATAATTTTCCAAATAACTACTTTTAAAGTCTAAATGTAGGTTATATTTCAGTGATTTACTCAACATACTTACTTCATCTGTATCAAAATTAATGTATAAACATTTTTCTCTTAGGTTTGTCGTTTTCGATATGTAAAAATGGGTCCTAAGCCGCAGGGAGTGCGTACGTATCATCGTTATTATTAAAGTTGTTGGGGTGTTTTTAAATGTCGATGGCTTCCCTAATGATTCTAGGAAAATAGAAGAATTCTTTTGAAATCACTTGGGTTTTATCAAAGTTAATTTGGTGTTTTGACTCATAGCTATGTTCAGCAATGGCTAATTTTGAAATTTGCTCAAATTTGGTATGTTGAATATGTTCTTTTAATCTAGTGGACACCAATCTTTTTCTTTGTCCAACATACACCGACCCACAACCCCACGGCACCTTGTAAACTCCAGCGCTGGAAAGAGGAATTGTGACTTTTATAGGACGAAGGAAATGTGTAACCTTTTTAATTGGTTGGTAAATGGGCTTCACACCAAAACGTCCCAAGATCCTGCCCACTTTGTCGGAAGTTCCTTGTATATACGGTATTCGGTATAAATTGGCTCTTTTCTGTTCCACTCCAATTATTGCACTTGCATCACACTGTTTCCGCTAATCAAATTGTTTTTTAAATGCCCCATATTGATTTGTCTGGACGAATATCCGTTATCTTTTAAAACACGTTTAAGGGTTTGCTTTTCTTTAAACCAATTTTCTTTGTCAGACACGTTGGTTGCTCTATTAACAAGAGTATTTAGTACGTTATTTTTCTGAAGTGGATGGTGATGTGAGTCTGTATGAAGAACGGTTTGTGTGTGTCGGTTTTCTGTACACAGCATGACCTATTGTACCGTCAGGTTTCCGTAGAGTAAAGACATCAAGAAAAAGTAGTTTTCCATTTTCTCGAGTTCCATTGTAAATTTGATGTTACCGTGGACAGAGTTCAAATGATTTAAGAAATTGTTTAACGTATCAATTCCATGAGGCCAAATAGCCCAAACCTCTTCCATATAACAATACCACGCTTAGGTAAAACCATATAATAATAGGTTTTAGGTCCGAACACTGCAAGGCATCTGACTCAAACTTTTCCATAAAAAGGTTATTCCATATTAGTGATTGGCGACAAAGGAGATCCCATGTTCATAGAATGTTCCGTTAAATGAAAAGTATGTGGATTCTAAGCAGAGTTTTGCCAAGTCTGCCAATTCTTCACCAAGTTTATTCCTAATCAAATCTATTGTTTCTGGTACTGGTACTTTGCCTTGCTTGAGTATTTATGCGACTTTTATGTTTTTAAAAAAAGTGTTCTCTATAAGGCATTGAGATACAAGATTTTGACACTCGACATAGGAACAATCGCAGGTCAAACCCTCAACACCTTTGTCTATTTAAAAAGCTACCTTCTCAGATATGTATTAAATTGTTCCAACCACTTCCTGATACAATAAATTCACTAAGAGGCTCAACAAAGTTCAAATCAAATTAAAACACTATCTAATTAACCATTTGTTTTACAATTTGAGTAAGTTTATGGATCCAAATAATTTACTCATATTATAGATTAAGTACTGTATGTAACTCTAATGTTTTCTCTAAATTGTTCACAAGTTTTGTGCTTTTCATAGGACAATAATGGGTTGTATTGTATTGTTACCAGTGAGTTTTATTCTTTTTCCTTTATCAACACAAATTATGTTTTGTATATTGACCCATAAATAATTATTATTACGAGTATTATTCAAATTTAATTTTATTTGAACTTGGAAATTTCAGGTTTTCTGGAAGTATACAGTAAATTCTATTTTAGTTTCTACATCTGCCTGAATCTACTTTCTGTATTTGCTCCACATTCTTCCTTTCAGACATCTACGAGTAGACTTTGTAACTGGTTCAACTAATGTTCTTCCTGAAGAAATTAAATATTAATAAACTGTGTTGTCTAATCTACGGGATCGTTCTAGATGTTTGATGCTAAAAACATGATGACAGCATGTGATCCCCGACATGGGAGATACCTGACTGTGGCAGCGATATTTAGAGGTGTTATGTCAATGAAGGAAGTTGACGAACAGATGCTCAATGTCCAGAACAAAAACTCTGGGTACGGTAACTTGATTTTCCATCATATTCAAATTTAATTCAATTATAAGTTAGATAGTTTTAATTG
The DNA here is from genome assembly GCA_018831715.1 of Matsumurasca onukii. NCBI lineage: Eukaryota > Metazoa > Arthropoda > Insecta > Hemiptera > Cicadellidae > Matsumurasca > Matsumurasca onukii. The sequence continues at coordinate 91,142,751 of CM032059.1, forward strand.
TAGACACATGTTGATCCCTTAGAAGTATATACTGATTAAGATAAGAATGTGACAGGTAGAACAATTATGTAAAATACATATTGTTCGTAGGTTTTTATCTATTTTAAAATAATGCTATTATTAAAACCTGTCTTTTTGGCAAAATGGTATATTTTATCACTAGTCCTTAAGACAAGCTTATATACGCACTAATGTTACATGTACATGGCACAGCAGAGGATTGATAAATAAGTGAGGATCAAAAACACTAGGGACACATGTATATATAGCCAAAATATTTTAATTTGAAGTTTTAGATGTTTTAAAGAAACTCAAATTAAACAATGTTTTGAACTCAGTGGTGTAGTTCACTGTCGTTTAGAAAAACAGCCATTATATTGTTTACAATTTATTAGACAGAGTTAAGATTTAAAAAATCAAACTCATTGAAACAGCTGTTGTCTCTGCAATATAAAGATCATCCCTATGGAGTAAAAGATCATCAAAACAAGCCTTAATTTCCGTTATAATAAATGTAAATCTTTAGCACGCCACTATCAAAACCATATTTTTAAAAATATTTTGAAATAGAAACAAATTTGGTTTAAAACTATCTTTGAAATAAACAAAAGATACAAGAAAATATGGAGGAAAACCAAACACTTGCAACATACTGCATGGGCACCTAGTACTTTTTTTAAATTTTAAGTATCAACTAATATAAACATTGACTTAAGTTTTTCAAAAGTTTCCCTTAACCCCCAATCCTCAAAGGTAACATTATTTAAAAAATATATACTATACAAAGATTGTTTGTTCAGGTATTTCGTTGAATGGATTCCCAACAATGTGAAGGTAGCAGTGTGCGACATCCCGCCTAGAGGACTGAAAATGTCATCAACGTTTATCGGCAACACAACAGCCATACAGGAAATCTTCAAACGCATCTCCGAGCAGTTCACAGCCATGTTCCGACGCAAAGCTTTCTTGCACTGGTACACGGGTGAGGGAATGGACGAGATGGAGTTTACAGAGGCAGAATCTAACATGAACGACCTTGTATCTGAGTACCAACAGTATCAGGTATGTGGGAAAAGTTACAATAGCCTGACCGTGACCTGTTACAAAGTTGATTGGAGTACAAAAGTCCCAAGCCAAAAGTTCCAGAAACATGTCCAATTACCGAAACTACCAAAGATTCAATTTACCAAAACTATATTTATATTATATACTAGCGGACCCGACAGACTTCGTCCTGTCAAAAAGATTTGTAATGTGGCAGTTTTTTGTTCCGTACATATGTTTTATGTCTGTAAAATAAAGATATCAGCTGGCAACGAATAGCAATACAAATTGTTTGTATGGGAAAAAGAAAAGAGCTGTTTTAAGGGGTTTCCCGGCAATTATTCAAATTTTTCTCGCCGTAAAAACCATCCTTGAACTCCAACGAACATTTAAGAAAAAAGTTTGGCCAAATTGGTCCAGGCGTTGTTGAGTTATGCGCTTAGCAACACATTTTGCGATTCATTTTTGTATTATAGATTTAAGTCTAATTGTACCTAGTTAGTAGTTAATAATTCCAATGGTCAAACATGTAAATTGTATATCGTGTACATCTAAGTATGCTGTTATATCGTCTCTATCCTTATAGTCTTGAAATCTGGTAACAATATTCATATTTGATATTTCGTGCAACAATCTGTTCTCGTGGGTCTCCAGGTTTTTTAACGTTTTAGCCAAAAGAAAGTTGATGTAGCATAGTTTCCATATCTACTCGTTCCTTTTAATAATTGCAGAAAAACGTATAGCCTTGGATAGTGCCGTCCAACAAGTTTGAAAACGGTTATGCCAACCCTCAGATGCCTTGTTTGTCCTAGCGATATGTTGAAGCACCATATCGTATTGATTCCATAATTTCAAAATCGCTGGAGCTGTCTTCAATGTCCCATCAACAAATAGTTTTGGACGTTTTGCTTTGGAACTTTTGACTCCCTACTACAGATGAGACCTAAGAATTGTCTCAATCGTTAAAAACCATAATTTGAAATGTAAACTGTAGTTTTTATTCCTGTTTATTTAACAGTGAATCAAATGTGTTATGACTGTGGGCTAAATATGTTTATGGTGTTAGTAAAACTTTCATATTGTATAAAATAACTGCCTAGTATTATGATAAACAACTAATTAGCAACTACAAAATTTCTCAACAATTGGGAAGGGACATGGCCTTGTAGTTTCTGCTTATACGGACGGACTGTGTAGATGAAAGATAAGAACAGACTTAACCTCTAATGCTTATTAAAGAAAAACCAGACAAGATGATATGATCTACATTTGCTTTTAATAGAGATGTGAGTTATACGTCTTATTCTGTAAATAATATTTACACAGCAACATGGCTAAAATTAAGATATTTGTATTGTGAATAGTTTTAAAGAAGTTAATTTAAATTGTTAAGTCAAATTGTCCACTTCTATTTTAGATCCTAGTGTACTGAGACAATCCTTCACCGTCGCACTGTATCCGGTCTAAAAGGTATATTAAAGCAATATCTTATACAGTGTGGGGAGGTTTTTGGACCACCAGTATGCTTAGTATTGTTCTCACGCAACAATTTGATCTTTTTGGGTTTGAACAGATAAATATTTGTATCTTACACTCTGCAAACAGCCATCAACCCTGCATTTGAGATTGCACCCCTGCCACGGGAGGTTTGGCATGGCTGCCCAGGAAGTCCCAAGTAAAACAGGTCTAAAAAGCTTGTTGGGTCTCTTTAAGACAACAGTGTTCTTGCATAAAACAGGAGGGCCTGGGTAAAAGTATTAATATGGTGAATCAGGAAACTTGTTTGTAACCCACCAGCGGCCTGCCACGATATTCTAATGCTCTGTCCCTGTCATTCAGTGTATGAGATGAAATCATGTGATGAGACAGGTTATGTGTGTTGCAGGAAGCTACTGCTGATGACGATGTCGAGTTTGATGAGGAAGAGGGAGAGGTTCAACCGGAAGAGACAGAATAGTCACAAAACTCAACATCTTATTAAAACTTATTTAATCATTATTTTGCAAGTTAATAATATACACCTATTACAATTATAAAATTAAGTCTTTTGTAATAAAAACCAAACAGGGCTCTGAATAAAACTTACTGTTTATATCTCTTGGTATAATCTGGTATATAACTATATTACTGAAGTATAACAATAATCGTGAAAAATGAAATGGTTAAAAAACTAAAGAATGTGAAGAGTTTAAGTTTAGGCCTACAATGGTTTTGTGTGAATACAGGAAAATAAAACAGGTGCATAATAGGAGGTATGAAATATCACGGGAGGACTACCTGTGCTATGAACTGTCTTGCAACTGGCTACGATCTGTCGATGTGTCTCTCTGAGGGCTAAATATTAAAATATTTAATATTTTGCTTTTTTTGCTAAAGCATTATCCGTATCTTAGAAATTTCTGAACTGTCTGGCTTTGCCTTGACGATAAATGACACGTTTTTCTTACACTTACTAATAGATGTATTTTTGCTATATTTTGACATTTCAGGAGGGGGTGGTTTGAACCCCCTTGACCCCCCTTTGGGTACAGCCTTGACTCAGACAAACATGGTGTGAGGTTGAATTTAGACTACAAACTTTGCATACAAACCACGAGGAAATGGATTACTTTCCTCGTAACATAACTTGTAAATAAACAATTTTGTGTCATTGTCAGTAATAACACCTGTCTATAATAAATGTTTTACATAGAAAAGAACTTAATACTATCTAAATGGAACAAAGTTGCCCAACTTATTGTTTCACCTGGAGATTTAGAATCAAAACTGTGAAATTTTATGCGCCAGAAATGAACATTAGTAGTAGCAGATACCAACTATCTAGATTTATCTGAGATGTAGATATTACACAAATTGTCAAATACATTTGTCATAGTAGCCTTTTCAACTGTGAAATGCAATGAGTCTAAACACATTAAAACCGTTATCGAGTACCTTATTAACTACCACATTTTGGCAGCAATTGTCAAAGAAGAAATTATACATTTTAAGCTTATCTTTATCACTTTTTTCAACATGTTCATACAGATATGTTAAGTTCTTTCTCTTTTGATTAGTAATTGGTTTTAAAAACCTACAGTAGATCCTCATAGAATATTTTACCTTCTGATAACTGCACCATTTAATCAAATAACCTAGCTACACTTCTGGCCATCTCTATCACTTTTGCTGGACTGGAAAGTTGAAAAAAGGATTTGGGAGCATCATTATTTTCCACAGGATGTTCTGAATCATCTTTTTCTTCTAAACTTGTATCAGAAGATTGACCGCTCGCTATCAAGCTACTAGCATCAAATTCTTTTTTTAATTTTGCAAAGTACTTATCAATTGTTATTAATTTATTAATGCTAATTTTACTTTTTATATATGTGTGTTTTTTTCTTTTTGGATCACCTGTGTGCTTAGTATTGTTCTCATGCAACAATTTGATCTTTTTGGGTTTGAAATAATTTTGTTCACTGATTCTTTTCTTGGTGTTTTTCTTTTCTTGGACTGGTTTAACAACTGAATTGTTTGACTTCTTGTTGTTGTTGATACTTCTTTCTTTGGTTGAAAGGTAGTTCTCATCTACAGTGTTTGTATCAATCAGTTGAAGACATTTAATTTCTTCATGGAACGCCGAGTTGTATTTCAATGAGGAGGCAAGGTTGCTTTGTTCATTGGTTGTTATTGCTGCAGAACTGTCTCCTAGAGGCTGACTTATTCTACCTCCTTCTTCATTTGTAAGCAGCTGGTTAACGTTGGATTTGGAAGGGAGAACTTTTGATATCTTTTGTGGTTGAGAATAATTGGTTGAGAGCATTTTACCATTCGTGTCAAGTAGTTGTATGAGTTCAATTTCTTCCTTGATAGGTGGATTGTCCGTTGGTGAGGAGGCAAATAAGTGTGGTTCATAAGTTGTTGGAGTAGCAGATGTGTCAACCAGAGACTGAGTTATTACATCCGTCTCTTGATTTGTTGTTGGCAGGTTATCATTGGGTGTAAAGAGAAGTATTTTTGATTCACTTTCATTATTAGAATCTGCAGGCGATGTTACAGTTAGGATTTCTGTGTTACTACAGTTTGATGAAAATTCAATACTATTTTCTAATTCTTCTTCATTTTGGAGGTTTTCTTTTTTCAGAGAACAGTGCGCTTTAAGTGACGATGTTTTATTTACTTGTATTAAATACTGTTCAATGTTTTTGCAATTTACACTTGAAAGTAAAGGCGATTTTTTCAGTTTGTTTGAAGTAGATGTTTTGACAATTTTTCCACAGGGTTTTTTATGTTTTTTTATTTTGGTCCTGAATTTATCACCCCCACTACTTGATGGTACTAGATTACTTGTTGTTACAATGGATTTATTGGTTGTTTGTAGCTTCATTTTGAAATCAAAAGGCAGGGTAGATTCCTTTTTAGATGATGTTGAATTAGAAATGCAGAACAAGGATCTAGATAATTTCAATTTTGCTTCTGTTTTTATTTTCTTACCAAAGTTTTTCTCAATATCTTGTTTGGAAGATTTTTTAACTTTTTTAGAAATTTTACTGGTTAATGGAGAGGGGTTTCTCTGGGTGAAAATCAATTTCTGCCTTTCTCGAACACATATCTGGAAAAATTAAACCCAATTAAAATTTGCATTAGAAAAGAATGTTAAAAACTGTATCATCACCATTACATGAAAGTATATAGATTATTTTAGTGATGGGGATTACCTTAGACAAGTAAATTAGTAATTTAAAAGTTACATAGAATTATATAGTAAACCTGGATTGAACCATTATATCTGTTTGAATAACTACATTGAACCAGATAATGTCATCATTTGTATTTAACCCTTTGAAGGCCAACAACGGGTTATACGACACGGTACACCCAAAACGGCCGCGGACTAAATCAGCTAAATGACATTCAGTGTATGTTACATAACTCTGGTATTTGTAAACCATTTTCATTAATTTTTTTTTTGTTGCGTTGTGCCTTTAATGTGCTTTGTTACTATGATACCAATAGTAGGATTAGGTTGTTAAAAAGTATTTGTTTTGGAAAAGTTATTCAAAAAGTTAACAACAGATTTTTGTTTTTTGTCTTTGGCCTGATTGAAAAGGATGAAATAAAAATATTTTATACATAAAAAACGTACAAAAATTACAATGTACAGAAATTCAGTCACTTATATCAAATAATAAAAATTGGAACGAGAATCAGGCTCCTCCCGCGTTGTACTGCAACAGCCGATTCCGCTTAAACTTGACATACACGCCTGTGTTATCTGTGTGTAGGCACACCCCAAAGTGGTATAAAAAAGCAAAATACCACATTATATGAATGTATTGACTCTTTAAAAACCTTTTATTGTTGTAAAACCGTTTTAAAAGCTATAACGGGTACAAAATAAATAAAAATATCAGGCGTCCGATGGATTGGATGTTGGTTGCTATTAAGCAAACCCCCGACGTCCGATGTATCGGACGTCGGCCTTCATAGGGTTAACATAATAATATTGAATAGTTGAACCTGAAAAAACCCCTCTTTAGATATAGGTGAATTTTACAAGGAGAGAGAGGATAGTAGCTAGCTAACCTAAGAAAAACCTGCTAGCTACTATCCTCTCTCTCTCCTTGTAAAGTTCACCTAGTTTAGCCATAAGACTCTGCCTTTCAAACCCTCATTAGATATATTTGTAAATAAACAAAGCCAACTAATAAAAATCAATAGGTAACAGTTAGTTTCTATGTAATTAATTTGAAAATATTGTAGTATTTAATAACTAATAAACACTTATTAATATAGTATCTACTTTGATCAATGAATTACTTTGATTAGAGGTTTTTTCATTTAAAAAATAGTGGACTCTTCATAACCCCCTCCCCCCGTCTGCAAGCAATACAGGGTGTCCAGTAATTACTGGTTTGTCAGATCATAATAAACAAAAAATGTCCTATAACACATAGGCCTATCTCGGTTAGTTTTCTGTCTGTGTTTTTCACTAGATAATCTCCGAGGTCAATTAAGTTACAAACTTTGCACATTTGTTAGTATAAATATTACCAATATTTAAAACATAAATTTGACTAATTTTCACTTCCGGTTAAACATTGCAGCCATATGAAATTTTCTAAGCTTAATAACTCAAAGCCCTTAAACTTTATTTATGGTGATACACTAGACTAATAATACGTGGCAACTGTTTTTATGAAAATTTTAAGACCAAGTTTGTTGTGCTGCGATAAGTAAAAACACAGTAATTAAATTTTTCCTGAGCACAATTCTGTATTTACATGTGTTTCTCAAACGTAAATAGAGGAGTCAATTCCTATTTTTCTATTCTCAATTCCAATACCAGAATATGGATTCTCAATTCCGGGTTCGATTCTTGATTCCGATTTTGGTCTACGATTCCCAATACCTGCGACCTCCGGAAGAAATCAGTATCAAAATCCACTCAACCAGCCGATTCGCAATTGCCGGGAATTGGCTATAGCTTACAACTTGTGCGTATTTCCGCATTCATTTGTTTTGAAAATTCAAAACTGTACCATGTTACAAGACATATAATATTGTAATATTGTCTGTAATATTGAGAATTGTTCTTTTTGGGATTAATAATATTGCAATTACTAATTAATTATTAATATAATATTACTCTAAGAGTACAAATAAAGACACATATCGTTTTCAGTTTACTCAACTAAACAAAATCCACTATAATAAATATTACTATAACTAGTATCTAACTCTCGACAATACAAAGCACACGCATCACAATTCGGTCAAAACAACCACCTGTCGCTTGTCGGGCTGACAAACAGAATGGACTCGTCAACTCTCTTGGTAGCTCGCTCTCCTCACCCAGGAGAGTGGACTTGTTCACCCACGCATGGTCTAGCTAGCAACCCTCCTCAAATAAGCAGTTTCGATTCCAAAATAGATATTCGATAATTCGGTGCCCCCGATCGATTCCGATTCCAAAACCGATTCTTGATTCTTTCTTTGTTATCAATTCCCGATTCCAAAACCGATTCTCGATTCTTTCTTAGATATCGATTCCCGATCCTCGATTCTGTGGTATCGGAATGGACTTTACTGACCGATTCCTTACTCAAGGAATCAATGGAATCTAGAATCGGAAACCACCCAACGGCCAACACTAAGAACGTAACTTTAATATAGTGATCAAATAATCCGCTAAGAAAGAAAGAAAATAATGTTAACTTTATTTTGCCATCTGCAGTAGATCCACATTTCTCACCTAGTCGTCTACGATGGGTTCAAGGAAACGTTCACCTGACCTTTAAAACTGTGGACAATGTTCGTATCAACCTATTAGCGTTAAATACGAGGGTCGTTCGGAAAGTAGTACCCGTCTTAATCTCTGTGTTGTCTATGTGCTGACAGATGATTGAATCAAAGTCAGCTGGTTTTAGCATCTTATTGGTCAGCTGTTTACTGAATTTAGTTTCAATACAACTCTTATTACCGTGTTTGTAAACATACAAAATGGAGAAGAAATCAATAACGCCGCCAGTTGTGAATTGAGATCAGTTATTCGATTCGAATGAAAAACATGCCAAGTGAAATATACCGCAAAATTAAATCCGTGTATAGTGAAGTGATGGACGAGTCAACTGTGACGCTGATGCCAAAATTTCAATGAACAATGAGGATGGCGGTCGCCGAAAGTGTCATCACGGTAACGCTTGTTGAAACTGTTGACGCTGTTTGTGCAAAAGGATCGAGATTGACTTTCGATGAAATTAGTGAAAGTTTTCCAAATGTTTCACGCACTATCATTTACAAAGTCCTTACAGAGCACCTCAAGTACCGTAAAATGTGCTAGGTGGGTTTTGATAATCACAAATTGAAACGAACGGCTGCAGCGCTAACCTTTCGACGCTATTCGAAACGACCTCATGCAGCTGAAAAGACGAAGCAGTTACTCAACCACTTCCGATGGGATGTTCTCGACCATCCGTGACAGCCCAGACCTAGCCCCTAGTGACTATCATTTGTTCACAACACTTTCTTTGGGTGGGAAATGTTTTGAGGATGACGACTAAGTCAAACAAATGGTACTGGCTTATTTCAATGGATTGGCGGCAGAAGACTACGACATAGGTATTTAAAAGCTTGTAACAAGGTACAATAAACGCTTGAATTTGCAAAAAATTATGTAGAAAAGTAGGTTAAGATATAGAAATGTAAAATACAAAGTTTTGTTGAAAATTTTGGTTTTCTTCAGATATTGGAAAACGGTATTACTTTCCGAACGCCCTGTGATTACATTTGTTTGCTTTTTTCATTAGTTATGTTAGTTGTTGCTGTGTACATTAGTTATTTTCTTTTGGTTAAATTTCACTTTTTAAGTTAGCTTTGAGCTACGAAGTGTGTACTCATAATAATACTTTATGACGTATTACTTGCTGCGTTTTAAAATGGTCAGTTGAAGGAGCTCATAGCCTCACTTGCTATCGTAGTTCTCAGTTTTCCCATCGACCCTGATTGATTACAAGGTCTCTAGAGTACACACAGTGATGCGCACGTACCAGTCCTCATAGTAACAGAACTGTTCCTCATGCTGGAACTGATCCTAGTCTCATAATTCATAAATAAACAAACGATCTTGTTTGCTTGTTTTGGAATTGGTTTTTGCGTCTCTAAGTTTGTTTATTGATTGATATTTTTATATTGCCATCCATAAGAAAATCCATATTTATATATTAAAACATTGTTGATAAAATTGTGCAAGATTTACTTCAAAGCATCTGTTGTTGATCCGGAAGTAGAGGGGACAAAGCAGGACAGTCGGGTTCAGTCTATTGTGATTATGTCCTCGTCGTCGCTGTCCAACACGATCACACTGGACATTGCTGCAACACAACACTCACCGTACACTATACGTACACTTACACACCTATCACTAGTTTTTAACTCTTAACTCGATTTTTAAGTTTTAAAACCTCTAAAAATTAATTATCTCTATTTAGTTTTGAGACAATCTTTTTCCCATAAAATTTACAGGATAAAAATGTTAACTCAAATGAGTAATAATGTATTCTATTTACTATTGTATATACAAATTTGACTACTTGTTGGGTACTCCGCCTTTTTGCTAGCACACTGGCCTTATGCAAAACAAAGATTTGTTTATTTGTTACAGGTTTTATTGTTTGGCTTACTTAATCTTTTAAGCTATCTCTTTTTTTCTCCACAAAGGCCTGTCCTGAGTGTGTAAAACTTGTTGATAACAACAGAGCTGTTGCAGTAATGCTATTTAAAACAGCAGATGTCAGCTAGAAGTTACTATTTTTAGCACATTTTTGCTCCTAGCTCAATATACATAATCGATTTTAAGAAACTTGCTATCATTAGATTTGTAATACAATTTGCTATTTGAAAACAAAATAATAACTATGCGTTTTAAAACATGGGGTTTATTTTTTGATATTCTTATTACAAAGTTTTGAATTTTACAACATGGATTTTTTTTCTTAATTTATTTTTACTTAAGAAAACGTTATATACAGTTTTAACTTGGTTGATCAATATGTTTCGAAGATAAAAAGTATTGACTGTAAAAAATAAAATGCCAGCTTGTGGGTAAATCAAGCATTTTGGACATATATGAAAATGGAGTTTTCCTTTGTTAAGATGTGCTGAACGATAACCTAGAGTATGGCAGGGTCATTACGTTAGTTACACTCTGTATATGGTAAAAACTTACTTTGATATTTCCTGGATCTGGAGGTACTGGGGGTTGAAATGGTTGCGGCTCCAATCCCTGTATTTACTGAAATCTGAATATTTGGCATCTGCATCACTGGAGGACCCCAGTTGCTGTTGGCATCGCAAGAAAAATACTGTAAGAGAGGAGAGAACTGTAGGTACCAACTGCGCCCCCCAAAAATTAAACCTAAAGACTAAAAACTAAAGAAAACTCCCTCCTAACCAAAGTTGGGTTGAAGTTAGCTACAAGTAGCGACGCTACAGTAGCACAATACTTGTTTAGTAGTTTTAGCTGTAGCGCCGTTATTATTGTAAAAGTAGATGTAGCTGTTGAATAAAAGCATGTATTGTAGCAGATTTCCCCTTTTTTGCTACTTTATTTTAACTACTATTTATTCAAACAGAAAAAGGTACATCAATTACATATTATGATATTATAATAATTGACTTCATTTCACAGTTGCCTTTGATGGTCGTCGTTAAAGGTTGGAAGCTCTGAAATATGATTTTACGTTTGAAACTACAAAATCAAAAACATATAACATCAGACCAAAAAATCTATTAGAAAATATATTTTATTACACATCTTGAAAGCTGTTTTGTGCACAGTGAAGGAAAACCCAACAGGTAGTAACATAACCTAAAATCTACAATGTATAAGGTAATGTTAATTATATTGTAAATAAAAGCATAGCACTGTTTTTATTTCAAAGATAAATTGTTCTACTAATCTATCATAAATTCATAATACAACATCTGATTTGCTCTTTTCTTAGTGTGAAAACCAATTAACTTCTGGAATGGGACGATTGTCATGCAAGTGAAAATTTAGTACACAAGGAAAAAACAAGCTGGCAATGCAGGTCATGCGGTTGTCGCGGGTTTGAATCCTCCAGCGGGATCAATCCATTTTAAGCTCACTTACGTGTGGTTTAGTGATGGGGCGGGCCCACCTTAAATAAACGGTGACCAGCACGGGTGGAAGTTGACAGCATAAGGGAGTTTAATATGAATTGCTTAAAACACAATCATGTTTTGCTACTTTTTTTATGTATTTTTGAAACACTCTGTATAGATGTTTATACATTAATTGAAAGAATAATCTTTAGACACTTCTTTGTACAAACACACAAAATGAAAAGGATTATTAATAAAGAGGTGAGATTTCTAGCAGGTTCAAGGTTCTATATTAATTTTGTTAGTAGGTTGGTTTCACACTAACCTTTATCTTTATACAAAAAGAATTTGCCTGCCACCTCTATATGTATTGTGTAAAGAAATAAACAATAATTTTACTTTAAGCAATGGTTTGGCCTGGATTTTGAGATTCCGATGTTTTGGGATATTGAGATCTCACACATTTCTAATAAGTTGCAAGAAACTAGTTAGGAGCTAAAACTTCCAAAAATAACTTATTTAGAAAATTTAATGACCAACTCAACATTACCAAGAATATGAATTTACAAACAACAAAGTTAAGTAAAAAGTATGTCAGAAAAAAATATTAAATTACTTCTATAAAATATAAAATAGTGGCTAGTGAGGGATAAAATGATTTATATCATTTGTTTTATTGGTTTAGACTGTTTATTGGTTTACTTCTAAAACTTTGTAAAAGATTGTTCTTTGACATCCTCAATTTTCTGAAATGTATAGACAAATACAGCAAAATATACTTGGACCTTAAGCTGTTAGGTAAAATAAATATTTCCTATGTACTTAGAGGGACATTTTAGCCCAACTGTGGTATTCATTCCCATTTCAATTTCAAGTGATTGCCTTCTTTTAAAACATTTTAAAAACTTTATTCTTTATCCCAAGCATTGAATAAATTGGAAACTGTTTTAATAGTTTCTCTTTTTTTATGAAAGAAGCAAAACAATTTAGTGAGACAAAATTAACTACAGAACCTACAGAATCCAGTTATAAAAGATGCTACCAAAACACTATTTGGTTAAAAATTCAACGTGCATTTTTATTTGTTATTACAGGCACATTCACAACAATTTAAAAAGAACCATAAAGAAACTCACTTGTGGCACAGGTTGTTGTGGAGGCAGGTTAACTATCGGTTGTATGCTTCTGTAAAGCACAGCGCCTGGAGGCAAGTCCTGAGCACGGTAAGTGTTTGGATCCACCAGGACATATGACTGAGCAGGGTTGTAAGGAGAGGGAACACTTGCACTGGTGCTGGGCTGAGGCTGAAACACTGGTGGAGGGGGCAAACTGTACACCACCTCTTTCAGCGGTGGAGGCGAAGGCACTTGCACTTTGGGGAACTTCAAATTGGTGTCTACAATTGCCAGATCATCACTTTCCAACACACGAACATCCCCTTCCACCCTAAGTTTGTTCTGTCCTCCCACTACCGAAACCACTTGGATAGTGGAGCCGTCCCTAGTTTTCAAACAACCGCTTACATTAGGGTTGTCAACCACCTAAAAAAGTCAAGTTGTTAGAGTTACAGATTAAAATTAAACTAAAACCATGAAGTAGAAATAATTATCAAGACATACAATTTGTATGGATTGAGTGGATTATAAAATCATCTAACTAGTTCCTTTATTGGTAAACTTCAAAACTAAGGTTTTACTTTAAGTTGGAAGAGCTTGGAAAGATGGCTTTATAAATGCGTTCTCAGAGAAAAGGGTCATTCTCCATCAACCTATGGAGTGGCAAAGTTGAGCCTTGAATTAATGGTATCTATCTATGGCCTAACCTTGATGTGTCAAATAGATTCATGTTCGTGTCTTTGATGAAGAATGGATATAAGTTGGTAATCTAGCAGATATCGATTTTTTCAGCTAGCTCCTGTCCAACTAGGGATGGGTCGGTTCCAAATTGTTGCCGGATATCAGTTCTCTAGCTGTCATTGATTACAGTTATACCGGTTCTTGTAAAATAAAACCAGACGATCGCCAAAGTCATAAGTTCAACTAGGAGGTCTGACATTTGTTTAATAGTTAGGCCCAGGTATATACGGGTAGTCAATGTAAATTACTAAGTTAAAGTTATCTATACATTCATAATTGTCAAGCTGCAGCAAGTTAAGCCCAAGCTATAGGCCTGGCTACAGCAACATTGCCCAAAAAGTTACAAGTCAAATTAAATGTTTAATTAACCTAGACCTACCAGTATTAAGCTTAAGTATTATTATTAATAATGTTGTGATATGAAATCATAATAGATATTTAAGTAATTGTTATTATTATTCCCTATTTCATCCCTATTTCACCTTATCACAGTAAGTTTCAGTCACATAATGAAAACATCAGACCTACTACTACCTTAGCTTGAGCTGAGGTCACAGAGTTCTAATTTCAATATATATTAGTATATAAATTAAAATCTTCCAAGAGTAAGAATATTTTTGATTTGGCCTCGGAATTAATGAAAAAAGTTATTTTGATCATTGCCCCTCTACTTGCTTCACTGTTTAACTTGTGTTTGTCTCAGGGTGTATTTCCAGATGTACTGTAAGTTTCAAGGACTGTGCCTATTTATAAGAAAGGTCCACATCACCTTGTGAGCAGCTATAGGCCAATATCGCTAGTACCAGTTATTGGTTAAGTATTTGAAAGCCTCGTGTTTCAACAATTGTATGAGTACTTTGATATGTATGACCTGCTGGCCTCGACCCAGCATGGCTTCAGGAGGGGCTATTCGACTGTCTCGGCAGTTGAATCATATTTGATATTTTGAATCATACTTCAGCTTATCTTGGAAAGGGTCCCGAGAATTCAAGATAAGCTTCGCTGCACCTGGTGCGGTGTTCCCATATTCGGCCGAAAAGGACGCACGATCCGGTAAACATGCCAAGGATGGCTTTACTCAGTTAAATGTGCAGTTTGCATGTCACAATCGAACATAGGAATTCAAATGAGGAGTTAATACAGCACAGCAATACACAATAATTATGCACAAACAACTGATTGATGAAAAACCACAGATATTATGGCCAGCGCTCATATGTAAGTTTAACAGTATTTCAAAAGGACCAATGTGATTAAACTTGTAGGGGTTGGAACTGCGACGAGATAGGTCGTTGACCTTACCTAGCCACAATGCTCGGAGTCACGACTCTTTTGTAGTCCAAAATGGCAATAGAGGCCACCCCCACCTTTCTCGTATTTCGGGAAATGTAGGACCTTTTAAGGGCAAGCATCATAGTTGTTTTTTGTTATCATAGTCTAATACCATCTAATAAAACAGGGTAGTTTATAAAAAAACTTGAGAATAAAAACAAAAACATAGTTGGTCCGTTTATATTGCTAGAATATGTTTAAAGTAAATTCGAGTCCTGTTTTGTTTTGCCAACTATCCAAGTCTCCTTAGAAGTGCGCACTCCAATAGTCGGTAGGCCTATAATTACAAACAAGAGATAAGATCGGAGGTTTCTGATTCGTTGCCGGAACCAGCCTTGCGCGACACGACCGACCGATGCGCAATTGCACAGTGAGTCACTTGGCGAAGTGCGCAAAACTGATGCGCAGCAGTAAAATTCCTTTTGTCTCGTATATGCACAGCGTTCTCTCACTCCTCCTACCATCTTTCTACACAGTACTTTCTGCTTTTGGTGGCAATTGAAATAAGATTGATTGTTAAGCCATTTGTGGAAGTGTTCTGTATTAAATAAATTCATATTTTGTACAAATCCACATTTTAAACTTTATTACAATACATGTTTTGTCCAAAAATTTACAAAATAAACCGGGAGTAAGTTTGACACAGTATAATTACTATGCAAAAAAATTTATGTACCGTAATATAACTAATAATAATAATAAAACGTCTTTATTGGTATTAAAAGCCCCTTCTACCACTTAACCTCAACAAAATAATGAAAATATATAAATATAAAAAACAACCATAACTACACATCTTTATTATAATTCCAAAATTTAAAAAATAAATTATATTTGATGATTTTGTAACACGTGTACTATTTTGATGATTTTGAAACACGGTACTACTGATGATGCGAACAAGTGATGTGTCCTGTATCTGACAAGTAACAGACGACACCTGCGAACTAAACGTCATCACGAGATCAGCTCAGAACTTATTTTTCTGGAATTGATAAGATTTAATACCCGCCCATGTTTTTGTGTATCGACAAGGGCCTGCCTAACTTTTGATTACAATTTTTGGATTGCTAAGATAAAAAAATTGCGTATATATTAAAAACCTGCACCTAAAGTATCAAGCAAACTATCGGTTCCTGGAACAGATCTTTTGCTGTGTCGTTTATCGGTTCTGCCGGTTCTTGAGGACCGGAGCTGACCCATCCCTGTGTCCAACACTATCGCAGAGGTTTAGTTACTGTGCAATGTACGTTTATTTGTTTTTATTTTCAATAAAGTAAACAGCCTAATATTAGCAAGGCAGGCAAATCATATTAAGACTATTACATCTGAAACTATGACTAAAACTACTAATTAATCTAAAATACATAAAATTAATTACCTCAAGATCTTCATCACTACTATCGATAACTATTGCTTTTGATTTATATTGCTTTGTTTCCCGTTTTGGTTTTACTCTATCATGAGTAGATCGTCTATGTTCAGGTAATGTTGCTCTATGTTTCCTGTGTTCGGGTGATGTAGCTCTATGTTTCCTGTGTTCGGGGGATGGAGCTCTATGTTTCCTGTGTTCGGGGGATGGAGCTCTACGTTTCCTGTGTTCCGGTGACACAGTTCTATGTTTCCTATGTTCAGGTGTTGGGGTTCTGCGTTCACGTTCAGGTGAAGGAGAGGAGGAAGATGAGGGTGAAGATCTCGGAGATGCCACTCGCCTCCGACGATTACTCAATGTCATCTGCAAACTGTCATCAGAGCTCACACTTCGAGCTCTCTGTCTGCTCCTTTCAACGCGCCTTGAAACAAAATTGAAAAAAATTCCTTAGACATAAGTCGATGAGATTAAGATGTGTGAAACTTTATTTCAACTGTGCAAAATTATGTGCCCTGAATTTTGTTTGCATGTACTACAATTTTGTTGTCATGTTTTAAAAATAATCCTTCTGATGAAATTTTTAATAGATTTTTCAAATATTAATTAATAATACAGGGTGTTTTTTTTAAACGCAACCCAACTTTCAAACTTTAGTAAGTCATTTCTTACGAGCGCTATAAGGTCGTAAATTGTATCATTGGTTTGTTCACTTCAATACCTATCAAATGGTATGTACTGTTGCAGTAATATAGTGGTTTTGATTTGCTAATTTAATGTAACTGTAAAATAAAGGCAATCATGGTTTTTACTTTTTAGCAAAGATCAAAGAGTGCTTATTGTTGAAGAACACTTAAGAGCAAGATAAAATTTTTTCAAGATGCGTTTAAGATCAGGTATTCAGGCGTTAGTAGGCTATCTGCTTTTGTTGTTTCAAAATTCTGAACGATTTTTTTAGGATCATTTTTTAGTCCAACCCTATTATTGTCCGTCACTTTTTCATTCAGTACAGTTCGCCTACTGTTATGTTTTCCGTTCCCTACAGAACCTATTCCGTTAAACCTTTTAACAAACCTGTGAACTTTAGATTTTTTTTGGAATATTAACACCTGTAAACTTTACCCCAAATTCCTCTTAACAAAAAGAAATTAACTTCTTCTTAAATGTTCTTCAACAATAAGCACTCTATGATCTTTGCTAAAAACCATGATTATGTTTATTTTACAATAACATCAAATTAGAAAATTAAAACCGCTCTATTACTACAACAGCACATACCATCTGATAGGTATTGAAGTGAACAAACCAATGATTCAATTTACGACCTTTAGCGCTCGTAAAGAATGACTTACTTAAGTTTGAAAGTTGGGTTGCGTTTTGAAAAAAAAAACACCCTGTATAACATACTTTAAGAAACAATGTAAATTTAAGGATACCAGATCAGTGTCTAGACATAATCAAAAGTGGTACACAAATATGGAACACAATATAATATAGATATTATATTATTATCGTTATTTAGCAATAGTTTGTTCAAATTCTGTGCATGTTTTCCTATTTACGTTATTTTTTCATACATTTATCCATGTTATCATTCTTATTTAATTATATTCATGTTATTAAATTATATATTTAACTCTGTTATTATTTACAAATTTATTATTATTTATTATATATTTATTATGTTACTATTTAATATAGCTTATTACCAAAGTTACCATCGCATGCACTGTCTATATCATTCCATATTTTGTATATCTTGTGTTTTAATCGGTTTACCACTCAATCAGCAATTTAGTCATCTTGTGTTAGTCTTATCTCGCCCATACATTATTTTGTTTTTTTTTTTAGGTTAAAGTCACCAGCAGCTATTTTTCCACTTTTGTCTACCCATAACCACCCCGAACATTAAATCTGTCTTTCTCCAAAAGAGTACAAAAAATATAGTACCACGAAAGTAGGGGTGGATTGGATGAACTTCCCAAACATTACAATTTCCATATTACAAGTGCTTGTTTGTTGTTTTGTTTTTCTTTTTTTCAGCCCAAGACTATTTGTCTTTGTATTGCTTTCACTATTTGTGCATTTACATTGTAAAAATGGTGTTTACCGTGAATTAATAAAATAAAATAAAATAAAAATATGCAAATAGTCGAGTTAGCGAAGAAAGGAGAGAAGATGGATTGTAAGGAAGATCTGCATATATATATATATATGAGTAAAAAAAGAGATGAAGGGGGATTGTTGAACAACACGGATTACAACTACAAGAACCCTATTTTTGATTACGTCTACAAAATGAAACCAGTTTAGTCATATAGTACGAGTATTAACACCAAGGAATTTTTCAAAATAGTCTTCCACATTTACCATATGGTTTATTAATTTTACTAATAATTTGATTTATAGTTTTTGTTGACAAATATTTTAAGGCTTCATTATTTGTACACACACCGAAGATGGAGTCATCTCTGAAACCGGTAGTGTGAATAAAATGTTAATCAAAAGGTACATAGTTTTCACTTTTTTCACTTTAATTATTTAATATTGAAAGTAGTACAAATAAATGCAAGGCAGCTTGGAATATTATTAAATGTAATACAAAGCCTAGTAGAGATTTCTGTTTGGATCAATGAGCCTAATGTAATGAATAAATATTTTATAGATTCTGTTGAAGATTTAAAACAATATATTATTGAAATCTGACTGAAATTACTGAAAAAGATCATCTTTTACAAAAACATTACTTACTGAATAAAATATTAATTTGTTTCTATTAAATATTATTTTGCCTATTGATTTACCTGTTTGTCACGTTTCCAGGGGAAGTTGCGGGTGCAAGTCTATGTCGGTCTCCTTGCACATTCATGTTATCTACAATATAAAATAATCCAAAATGAACTCTTTCTACTTAAGCTTATGGATATATAGGTTAGGCCTAACTAACATAATTTGAGCAACTGATCCTTGATACGGTGCAATACTAGACATCGGTCTACTTTTGTTCCAAATTCCACCTCCACAAGCTCGAAAAGTGCAGCTTGCAACCATATTAGCCTATTAGGTTTTCGAACCGCTCACATTATTGACTGAGCCATATTCTCTTTAGTAACCTTTGGAGGGTCATTGCAGCTCTTGCTCACATAGTAAGCTCCAATACCTAGACATAGCACTGTACCAAATGCACCAGGGTGGAAATTTAACCCACTACTGTGAGAGGCTCTCAGTATAACCACTAAACAAACATTGCTCTCAGCATGCCTAATTGCACATAAGCTGGCACGGCGAGGCAGTTAAAGCTTTGATGCACAGCGTTAGTGTTTTACCAATTAAGTCTTTACTGGCTGGAGCCTACTGTCCTCCTGCTAGGATGCAAAACTAATTGTCTGGTGAAATGTATATGGAGAGCGCAATGGGTTGGTATTGTCTTAATACATGAGATGGGGGATGATAAATATAAGATGATTATCAAATTGTGTTTCATGCTATAGGATTAATTAAACTGTTTAAAATTCCGAAATTAGGTACAGTAGAACTCCAATTATCCGAACTCCGATCATCCGAATCGCCAATTATCCGAATCGCTTTTAGAGAAAAGAAATTTCACGAAGTTTTGTTACGTAATTAGAAGGATGATTAGGAGCCGCTCGCTACGTTGTTTCTTCAAACTAAGATTCAAGTGACTGTACAATACACTACTAGTATTGGCAGTGACAGTACTAGACAGTCAGGCGGACACTCTGTCTGTCTGTCTACTCTGCACCTGCTTTTGTTTGTTTACTCAGTCCATGTACTCAGTCAGCCTATTGATGTCGTAGCGTTGACATCTGTCTGTGCTGGTGTCTTGTGTTGCTTGCATATTTTTACATATTTATGATTGAGTTGCACTGTATCATCTTATCATATGGCTTCTAAGAGAAAGCGTGTGGTTTTGTCATTATCAGACAAAATTAAAATTTTAGAACAAAGCAATAAGATTCTTTAGTAAGTAAAGTCTGACGTGTGTATTTTACTTTTGTAATTAAAACCTCCATAATACTATTAAATTGTGAAAAGAGTTTTTTTATGAATTTACTATTTTTTGGGTGAAAACTCCAATTATCCGAATATTTGATTAACCGAATGAGGTCCAATCCCAATTAGTTCGGATAATTGGAGTTCTACTGTATTTGCAAAGCCAAAAGATACATATAATAAAGCATGACAGTTAGGGTTGGCTTTTTTTTATGATTGGTTTGGGAAAATGTTGATGAGTGCTGAAAACTAGACGTCTCTATCTTAACCCAAAAAGAAATGGCGTCCATTTTAAGTTACACAGATTTCTATTATGCGAAAGTGTGAAAACACCTTTATAACTTTTTAATAAGTTTTCCAGCTCAACCTAACTCGGTACATTTTATTAGAGGAAACAAAAGTACCTTTTACTGCATACCGGCACTTGGCTCTCAGTTTTCAAAATGGGGGATTGGTGGTAGCCCCATAATTTTCTTAAGGAAGCCCCATCGAGTGACACCTCATTTTAAAGGTCTTAGAAAATGATGATGAATGCTGGAAACTAGACGTATCTATCTTAACCCAGAAAGAAATGGCGTCCATTTTAATATACACAAACTTTACTACGGGAAAGTGTGGAAACGCCTTCATAACTTTTTAGCCAGTTTTATCAGTGTAACCAAACTTGGTACATATTATTAAAGTTATCAAAACTATCTTTTAATGCATACTGACACTTTGGGGAGGTAGACTTATAACTCTGTGTAACTTAAAACCAACGCATATTCTTCCTTGGTTAAGATAGAGACGTCTAGTTTTTAGCATTCATCATCATTACCAAACATGCTAATGCTTTTGGGCTTAAGGCCTTCAAAATGAGGTGTCACTCAATGGGGCTTCCCTGAGAAAATTATGGAGCTACCCCCCAATCCATTTTGTTGATTGCTTTGCCCCAGTATGCATGAAAAGGTACTTTTGTTTCCTCTAATAAAATGTACCGAGTTCGGTCGCTTGAAAACTGGTTAAAAGTTATAAAGGCTTCCACACTTTCTCACTAATAAAAGCTGTGTAATCTAAAATCGACGCCATTTCTTTCTGGTTTAAGATAGAGACTTCTAATTTGCAGCATTCATCAACATTTTCTAAGACCTTTAAAATTAGGTGTCACTGATGGGCTTCCCTATGCAAATTATGGTGCTACCCCCAATCTCCCATTTTGAAAACTGGGGCGTCAGTATGTACTAAAAGGTACTTTGGTTTTGTTTAATAAAGTTTACCGAAGTTCACAGTTGAAAACACTGGTTAAAAGTTATAGCATGCTTCACACTTTTGCCTAACCCTGTTTAGTATCTTGACATTAAATGACTAATTTTCAAAAGTTTTTTCATCCACTTGAAATATACATAACGCATATGTACTGCACTATCAAGTTCGTTTTAATGTTAGGTTTGAAATGTTAGGTTTTTGTTTTAGTTGTTTGATAGGTTTTTGTTGACCCCTAAACTTGTTTTTGTTAGGTAAGCTAGCTACTATCCTCTCTCTCCTTGTAAAATTCACCATGTTCATTTTAATGTTTTACAGCCTAACAAGCCCAATTTAGACCTCTGTCATTGTCAACATGGCGGCTCGTGAGCCTAGAGGAAGGTGAAGGGCAAATTAGCTATACTCCACTATTTAACATGAAAATACGTTTAAACATTTTTCTCAACACGTGGACAGAAAATTCAAGATACATTGCTTATCGATAATATGAGTATTTTTCATAATCTGAGAAACTAGGTAAATAACTGAAAATGTAGTTATTATAGCTTGCAAGTTCTAGCAGGGAATTAAAAGTTAATGTTAATGTTTGTAATGTTGCAAAAATAATATGTTGAATTGAAACATTGAACTACTAGCGAACTAGGTAGAACACTGACATCTTACAGAAATCATTGCATAAAATTGTTTTGTAGTATTGGATCAGTAAAAAATAATATAGAACTATTTAAAACTAGTAATTGTTAACTTAAAAAAAAGGTGCATAATCAGGTTGTGTGATTGCAAAAGTAGGCCTAAAACAGAGTAGTTGTGACAGGCGGGTCTAATGATAGCTGGACAACTGGTCTGCTGTCTGGCGGGCTACGCAAGTGACGGGCTTTGAATACGAGGTCTGTCCAATAAGTTTGTGAACTAGTTCAATGTCGCGGCCTTGAGGCGACGTAAAGGTCTGTCCACTACATCACGTGACTACTAGACATCCAATGAAGCGCCAGTGCTCGTGTGACCGTCGAGCTGTACCTATCAAGCTGACAGTGTCAGTTTATATTTTATTTGTTTTTGCTGTATGTTGAAAAATTGTGATTGATGAAATCACTGAACAACAAATCAACATCAATCGATCCAGTGAGGCCCCTCGTCACCATTTTTCTCAAAAAACCATGATTCATCTCCAGTGATGACTCTCTGTAAGAACTCACCGTCGTTTCCGCCAGTCTTCCAATCATTCACACAGTCAATCTTTCTCAACTTTTGTTCTGGCGTCTGCGGTTTTGGCACATTTTTGCACAGAGTTTTCTTAAGCCAAAATGCGCCACTAAAACGGTACTGATGAACTGATGACTTGCATAAATTAAAATCGTCTGCAATCATTCTAAAAGTTTTCCGACGGTCATCAGACACAAGGGCTCGCACATGAACAATGTTTTCATCCACACATGAGGTTGAAGGTCGTTCTGCATTGCATCAGCTTTAACGCCTTTCGCCATCTTTGAAACGCTTTGATCCACTTGAAAATGGACGCTTTTCAAGGCATCTCCGTAAACAGTCCTCAACATAACTGTAATCTATCCCTACCACGTAGATAAGCGTCAAGTGAAGGCCCGAACAGAGCTCTTCACCTACAACGAAGTATTCCGGTCTTACACGAAGCAGCCAGTGGCAACCATAGAGACTTTCTGTGGGGATTATTGAGGCAACCTCGATTGTAGCTGTCAAGCTTGTACCACACTTACTGTCGTCGTTGAAAAGTGGTCCCACGGACTTTGGAAACGGATTAATTAAATGTTAAAGTTTAATTTTTCCTCTCTAAAACATAGGTGAAGTGACCCTTCACTCCCTTCAACTGACGAGCCGCAACTGATTGTCAGTACAAGTTATGGTATCAGTAGGCCGGTGAAACTGAAACTTGATGTGATGGGATGGAATAGGGAACAATAATTAACAATTACCTGAATATCTATAATCTGTATGTCATAACCTTAATATTTTAGTTTAATATTTCTGGTAGGCATTAGTTAGTTAAATTTTGGATTTGACTTAGGTTATGTTTTAGGTTATATTGCTTTTGGTGAGGTCTAGCTTAGACTTAGCTAGCTTAGACTTAGACAATATATTTTTTCACTCTTTTTCATGTAAAACAGTTATTGATAATTGAAAATTGGACTAATATTTATTTATATGTACAATACTTAAACTATAGGAGCACTCAGGAAAAATAAAACATATTACACTTTCAATGTAACAATAATATCCTAGAGAAACTGAGCAAACTACATAATAATAGCAAAACAAAAAAAGAGCAAAAAAAGATTTATCAACATTAAAATTTCTCGTCTCTATCTCGATTCTCAAGATCTTGGCTGATTCTCACTCGATCTCGTCTCAACCTTAAAAACCTGCTATCGCACATCTTTAACTTTTTTTCCGAGAAACTTAATCCTCTGTGCAGAATTACGTTTTTAGTATTACTAGTAACTTGAAGGTTTTATGCTACACTATTGTAGCAAGGTACAGACTTTTTCTGTCTTTAGTAAATTAGACAACAAGTATATTGTAACAGTGCAGCTTTACACCTTCAACTTACAAGGAAAATTAAATTAAGTATTAACTATATTAAATTTTTTTGTAGATTACTAATGTAAGCATACCTACCTTCAGCGGAATTGCCAGAACATGATTCACATCCAAATTCCGGACTCTTCCACTTTAACCTTCCACAGCCAATGTGAACTCCTTGAGATCCACAGAACTTGCAGAGGATAAGCTCCCATCTCCTAGACATCATCAACAGTTTAGTTTAGAGCTGGATTCAAAATATAGTAATCTTCTTATTTTTTTTAATCCTTTGCTATCTATAAACACGTCTGAAATTTAAATCAAACCCTGTGTCTTGAAGTAATATAAAAAACTGTATTCCAAAATGTATTTTAAGTTAAATTTTCAGAAAATTTTGTTTGTAATATCAATTTTGACTATTCAATTATGTTTACCTCATCAGAAAAACTCCAAAGTTTAACCCAGTGTTTAACTTTCAAGTTATTTTGAGCTGGTTTAAGATACACTACAAATCGATTTCATCCAAGAAACATGCAATCTTTCAAATTTGAATAATGGTGTAGCCAAGAAATAGAAATTCAATTTGTATGGCATTTCTAAATATAGGGCCAGGCAAAAGTGTGAAAACATCCTTATAACTTTTTAACCAGCTTTTCCAGTGCAACACCGAACTCGGTACATTTTATTACAGGAACCAAAAGCACCTTTTAATGCTTACTGACACTTTGCCCAGGGGATTGGGGGGTAGCCTCATAATTTTCATAGGGGAAGCCCCATCGAGTGACACCTCATTTTGAAGGTCTTAGAAATGTTGATGAATGCTGAAAACTAGACGTCTCTATCTTAACCCAGAAAGAAATGGTGTCCATTTTTAGTTACATAGATTTTTATTTTTATTATTTTTAAGTGTGGAAACGCCTTCATAACTTTTTAGCCAGTTTTTTCAGCGTAACCAAACTTGGTACATATTATTAAAGTTATCGAAAGTATCTTTTAATCCATACTGACACTTTGCCCCAGTTTTCTACCTCCCCACCAAATGCCCCATTTTGAAAACTGGGGCAAAGTGTCAGTATGCATTAAAAGGTACTTTTGGTTCCTCTAATAAAATGTACCGAGTTTGGTTGCGCTGAAAAAAACTGGTATAATAGAACAGTCTGTAAGTAATTTGTTTTCAATTTTACTTTTTAGTCTGAAATTAGTTAACAGGGGACGTGTCGGTCAACACTTCAACGTCCATCTTTTTCCACCCCCACATTACCTCCACTTCCTATCCTATGTTTTTGTCAAAGGGCCGCTTTTGGATTATTTCCTGATTTATGATGACAGAAAACTGACATCAAAATTCGTTTGTGTCAAAATTCCAGCTCCCCAATTAGTGGAAAAGCTTTGATTGGTCACTCATGCTATTCACTCACGATCATTCATAGTGCTTCCATGATTGTGACGCAAAGACTATTTCACTGGCATTTTCTTATTCTGTGTCACGACCCTGTTTTCAGGATAAACACCTTACAAGACAAACACCTCCTCAGGATAAACAACTTGTCTCTGATCTGTGTCATTCTTGTTTTACAGATTTAAGCGTATTACCAGTTTCTTCCAATTGTCGAAACCAGACTTGTATGGTGTTTAACCTAGGAACAGGGTGTGACGCAGAATAAGAAAGTCCCGGCAAAATAGACTTTCCGTCAAAATTACGGAATCACTATTTTAGAAATATTCTCGCACATCGTAACCTTGATGCCGTCCTGTCAAAACCATGGTGTTGACTAAAATGTTATTAGTTTTGAGTCAAACTGTTGAATCTGTTATGCCGCACCCGGTACATAAATCATGTTAGTTATAGAGAACAGGTGCCCTCATCCCTCCCACCTCACAAATGAAATGAAAATGAAATAAGTCTTTATTTTTGTGGCGAAGTTAGGACTATAAAGTCCTCTCTTCCACTTAACCACCATTAATTATATACAATAATTTACAATATATTACAACACAACACACTATTTAACAAAATATGTCACTTTCACCTTCTCCTTCTTGTAATTAAGCGCTTTGTCTTGTTGCAGCCCTAAACCACTCATTAAGAAACGAAAACTCGAATATTGTGTTTTGTGGGTGAGCTATTGGAAGTTTCAGTTAAACTGTATTTTGGTTAAAAAGGTTTTCGGTTTGAGCGGTTTTAATTAATATATCAGCAGTTATCAAAATGAAATTGTGAAGGAATGATAGATGATCAGCTCTTCAACATTGCGGCTATTTTTCTTCAGCTTCGAACCTGAAGTTAATTTAAGATACAAGAATTGTTTGATAATATTGCACTGCTAAAGATTAATAGTGCCTTACAAAATTCACTAATCCTCAGCACTGTTGAGTGTACACTTACGTTCCCTGGATGTTGGTTTTGCGACCGCTCGGGCACTTACAGCTGGGGTTGTCACAGGAGTCGTGGCGGACAAGCAAGTCCTGATAGGCGTTAGGAACTCGCTCCCACTGAAGCGTCCCTGCAAACATACAATCTCAGACCAAACATTGGCTTATCCTACAGAACAGCCATATTTTACACACATACCATATCCAAACAAATGGAACATTACATTATTCTTTGGTTGTTTGTCAAAATAGTACTCCTTGCATTTTCTCTAACAATACTTTTAACAAATCTATAAATTCAGTTAATTCACCAATGTTTGGGTTTTAAAACCTTTAATTTATACACATACAGTTAATGTACAAATAGGTTGGCCACAATTAGATATGCCACAATATAGAACCTAGTACAGTAGAACTCCAATTGTCCGAATCAATTGGGACCGGACCTCATTCGGTTAATCAAATATTCGATAATGGAGTTTTCACTAAAACAGGAAATTCAGGAAAAACTCATTTACAATATAATAGTATTATTGACTTAATTACAAAAGTAAAATACACACATCAGACTTTAAATCGTAGCTTGTCCCAGTCTGTAGTTTTCCACTGAAACTTTGCCCGTCACTTCTTTATTAAATTGTTCTAAAATTTCAATTTTGTCTGATAACAACAAAACCACACGTTTCCTCTTAGAAGCCATATGATATGGTGATACAGTACAACTCAATCATAAATATGTAAAAAAATATGCAAGCAACACAAGACACGGGCACAGACAGATGTAAGTCAACGCTAAGACTTCAATAGACTGACTGAGTAAACAAACAAAAGCAGGTGTAGAGTAGATAGACAGACAGCGCCACAGTCAAGTGTCTGCCTGACTGTCCAGTGCAGTCACTGCCAATACTAGTAGTGTATTGTACAGTCACTTGAATTGTAGTTTGAAAAAACAACGTAGCGAGCGGCTCCTAATCATCCTTCAAATTTCGTAACAACACTTTGTGTAATTTCTTTTCTCTAAAAGCGATTCGGATAATTGGCGATTCGGATGATCGGAGTTCAGATAATTGGAGTTCTACTGTACCTAATAATACTATAACATAGTATAGTTGCATCAATTAACAACTAGAAGACATTCCAAAATGTATTGTAATTTTTAATATAATTTTTATGTGATTTTATTTTTAAGAATAAGAACTGAATGATACATCTTTACTTGCTTATTAACTTGATACAATAAAAACAGCACTTTTTTATCGACTCAATGAAAAATATTTATTAAGTTCATAAATTATTCAAAACAAACAAATGAAAAAAAACTTTCAATTGTTATTTATGTACCAAGGA
Organism: Matsumurasca onukii; assembly: GCA_018831715.1. NCBI lineage: Eukaryota > Metazoa > Arthropoda > Insecta > Hemiptera > Cicadellidae > Matsumurasca > Matsumurasca onukii. The sequence continues at coordinate 91,170,486 of CM032059.1, forward strand.
AACTAAAAAACTGTGTAAACAAGGAAGTTTTGATCACAACCTATTATAGCTTACGAGGGGGTACCCAAAAGTATCGGGAATCGGTCGATGGCGAGGTGGGGAGCGCATAGTTCACATTTCGGCCAAAAGGCGATGAAAGCGCAACTCTTCCTGAGTTCAGTGCACTCGGTGTGGCCAGTCTGAGAGGCTGTGAAGAGGAGCTGTGTGTTTTTTTAAAAGTAGTTTTGTTCTGCCTCGTTTTGTTTTGATGGTTGAATTAAATGGACAAAGTTCAGCAGTGAGGTTTTTGCTTTTTCAACTCGAAACCTTGCTAACATAGAAAAAGAACCTTGATTCGATCTGTGATTAGACTTTTGTGTGTTTGGACGGGAAAAATATGAGGAAATCCGACAAAACTTATGGAGCTGTATAAGGATACAAGGTAATTTGTCGGATTTCCTCACATTTCTCCCTATCTAAACCCAAAAGTCTAATCACAGATCAATGCGGTTCTTTTTCCACGTTCGCAAAGGTTCCGGTGTTGATTTCTTAAAATAGATGCCAACACACAAAAATTTAATTTTTTGGCTTAAAATTTAGTTAATTGTTGTTAACATAGTTGCTCTAACAGCTGACAATATGAAAAAGAATTTACGGTTTAAATTTTATGTAAACACGGGTACTTATCAAACAGCCCTCGTATGTCCAAAAAGTAATGAAACTTTTATCTATACACACACAAAATAAATTATTGACATCTATTAAAACATATAGTTAAAGCATATAGTTTGAAAGCTGTGTATTTCCTCTATTAAATAAGACTAAAATTGTTAAAATCGGCTGACACATAATATTGCTATTGCAGTCCAATTGTGTGTGGTTTTCGTTTACTCGTCACTAAAATTAAATGGAGGAAAGAGCTAATATTAAGTTTTTCAAACTTGGCAGAACTTTCATGGAAACATTTGAGTTGATGATAAAGGTCTATAGTATTTTGCATATAGAACACTCCTTTTGAAAGGGTACAAACGTTTCAAATATGGTGGAAAAACTTTGGAAGACGACCCAAAGCAGTCGGTTAAAAAATGAAATCATTAACAATTGATGAAAAAAGTTTGGCAAGTGATTGCTAACAATACGAATTCTAAAGACATTATCCATCATGAATTCATTCCACAAGGTCAAGATAACGCAGACAAATATTATCGAATGTTTTATAATTTATTATCGAACGTCTGTTGCAAAGAATCGACAGAATGAGGCCTGAATATCGGGACCGGGGAATTGGTCATTTTTGCACGACAATTCACCCATTCATAGACCATATCTTTGGGGACGGCGGAAAACAAAATCAGTATGCTTCAAAATTCTCCATAATGGCCGGAATTATTACCAAATGACAATTTTTATGTTGCCGAAGCTAAAATTGGCCTTGAAAGGACATTTTATGACAGCGTTGCGCACATTCAAGGGTAATTAGGACTATTCCGAAAAATGGTGTAAAACAGTCCTTGTTGGCATTATTTGAACGTACCCAGATGTGTATCGCTTCAGAAGGATGGTACTTTGAATAATAATGGATAATTTTGCAAAAACAAGCAACTGAGTCGTTTTATTGGAAAAGTTCCATTACTTTCCAGACACACTGTGTATGAGTTCAATATGTACAATTTTAATCTGTGTAGTGTGTATTAGTATTTAAGAATAAAAAGGTGCACTTTGTTCAATTCTTTTTTTAGTTATCCTGGACTAGTTTTTTATGTGTATTAATATGGTAATTTCTCATTAATAATTATTTAAATGTCTAATAAAGACTGTGTCCTTTAGTTAATTAGTGTTAATTCAAATTGTTAATGTAATTTGAAGGACTTGGGATACTTTATAACATGGCCATACGGGAACCTTTATAACATGCTTTACTTCTAATGTGAAACCTTTTGATAGTGTCATATTACATAGTATTATCAATACTACCTTATAATATTTGTACCTTTATAAATATGGTAAAATCTTAACTATTTGTTTCAACATTCATTTTAGGTCATAATGTGGAGGTTTTATTGATAGCTTGTGTACTAGTTCAACTATACTATTAAGATTAGACATTTTGTTTGTATCTACACATGTTATGTTTGATGTTCAATTGTTTCTGTTGAAGAGTTGTGTGATACTGTATACTTGCATACTTGTATTCAAAATATATCCCTTCAATAATATTAATACATTTTTTACATTGAGCCCTAGTTTTACTTTAACACAGATGAATACAAAAATAAGACAACTGAAGTTTTGTTCTATATTCCTTATTTATTCTGTAATGTGCTTTGTTAACATATGCTTTTGTTTATACAGGGGTAGGCAAAAGTGTGGAAACGCCTTTATAACTTTTTAACCATTGTTTTCAGCGCAACCAAACTCGGTACCTTTATTAGAGGAAACCAAAGTACCTTTTAGTGCATACTGACACTTTGCCCCAGTTTTCAAAATTGGGGATTCGGGGGGAAGCCCTATAATTTTCATAGGGAAGCCCCATCGAGTGACACCTCATTTTGAAGGTCTTAGAAAATGATGATGAGTGCTGAAAACTAGACGTCTCTATCTTAACCCAAAAAGAAATGGCGTCCATTTTAAGTTACACAGATTTGTATTATTCGAAAGTGTGAAAACACCTTCATAACTTTTTAGCCAGTTTTTTTACAGTGTAACCAAACTTGGTACATAGTATTAAAATTATCAAAACTATCTTTTAATGCATACTGACACACCAATGTTTTCAAAATGGGTGATTGGGGGGAGGTAGAATTATAACTCTGTGTAACTTAAAACTAACGCCATTTTTTTCTGGGTTAAGATAGAGACTTCTTATTTGCAGCATTCATCAACATTTTCTAAGACCTTCAAAATGAGGTGTCACTCGATGGGGCTTCCCTATGAAAATTATAGGGCTTCCCCCCGAATCCCCAATTTTGAAAACTGGGGCAAAGTGTCAGTATGCACTAAAAGGTACTTTGGTTTACTCTAATAAAGTTACCGAGTTTGGTTGAGCTGAAAACAATGGTTAAAAAGTTATAAAGGCACACTTTTGCCTAGCCCTGTATATGTGACAAGGATAGAAAGAAATACTTACTGCTCTGGAATAAAAATGCCAAACTCTTTCATGGCTTGTTGGAAAGTATCAACATTATTACACAATGGGCATTTGAAGAAATAGCCAGCACTTGTAGCCAGTCTCTAAAAAAATTCCAAAACACTTATTAATAACAGCGCCAATTAAAAATATTGTAGTACAGTAGAGTCAATTTAATCAAAACAATTGTGGAGTGAAAATATTTAACTTACTGGTGATTCAAAGAAATCTAAATACATGAAAAAACATACAATGACAATAATATTGTTGACATATTCCTAGATAATGGTAGATGGCATCAACACACATTTATAACCTAACATGTTGAGCAATATTGATTACCAGGCCAACAATAACCAGCCCTAACTTACTGTACTGTTTGTGAAAGATTTCTATGATTGAAAACTACTGAAAACATGACACAAAGTTTAAGATGGAATTGTAGATAATTTCACAAACATTAAAAAAACAACACTTAGATCTTTTGGTTAGCTGACACTTTTCAGTTGCTAAACATTCTACTGAATCTTATTCACCAACTTTTTGCTTGTTCAAATTCCAATAATTTGAAAGCATTATTTAGTCTGATTAGGAAGATTGCAAAAAGATATTGGTCACTTTAGAACGGGGAATTATTCTAACGCTGCTGAACACCAGATTTCACTATACTTCAATACACCGACACAAATAAAACTAAGACAAACTCCAAGGTGGCATTTCAATGTATTTAACAATGAACAAAATAGCAATTTCTGATAAATCCAAATTTGTAGCAAACAGTTATGGTTAAGGGTGCAAGGGGCCCAAAATTTTCGGGTCGGGTCGGGCCGGCTACTATGCCCGCTGTCAGACAGGGCCGATGATTTAAAAGGCTTTAATTAGAGCCGGTTCAATATTTTAAGTTATTAAGCTGTCGATTTGTAGCTGTTATTTTTATTATGTGCGTTTAACTTAATTCTTTTCACAAAAAATTAGTTCTGCAATAATAGTAATACTTAATTAAATAATAATATGATCAAAGAAAAACCAAAGGCAATCAGGCAATCACTATTCGACCATATTTGTTTTGTTGAGCAACGGTTACTCCCGTAGGTTGCTGGACCCCGGATTTAAGTGATATTGTTGTAGGTGTAATCTTCTTAGTTTCTTGTTTAGGTTTTCCCATTGGTGCTGGAATTGTGGAAGGTAAGACATTCATCTTTTCCCCTTATGACTTAAACTAAGTCAACTGTAGTTTTAGAATTGACGGTATTATTAATTTGTGGAATTTTATTTTGAGGAGGTAAGTTTAAAAGTTCTGCTATCAAACCCCCCCACAAGCCATGCTTGTTAAGATGGAGACCATGGCAAGTATAGTGGTGTCTTTGGAGTTAATTAATATTCAGGCCTGTAACTTGTAGATTTCCCTTGTAGCTTCTGAGTAATTTTTGAATCTTTGAATTTGAAAAAGAAACCTTGTGGTTTTATGGTTAATTGAGGGGTCATTGTAGCAAAAAGGAATATCCACAAATATTACATTTGTATCCATATTTCAAGAAAGCAAGCTTTGTACACCTTGGTGAAGCGTAAGTTGACTGGGCTCGTGTCTTCCTAAATCATTGGTCCCTCTCAGGATAATGAGGTAGTCCTCAGGTCCAAAATCTTTCACCAGGCCATATCCTTCTCTGATTATATGCTTCAGATTAGATGCTTCTAATTATATGCTTGATTTGATTGATTTATTGATTGATTCAACTTAGCCCCTGGTTTAGAAAAGACACTCACATCACAATTACTTGCCGAGCTCGCAAAGTGACATTAAAGCCCCTTTCCATGACTATCGGCAAGTACTATTACTCTTCTTTTCCCAGGTGGCCGATATTGCTGGTCCTTCTTAGGTGCGGTAGAAACTTTGTGCCAGTCAACCTTGTCTTGCTTCTCAGTATCAAGTTCTTTTGGAAGATTTAACGACAAAGGCACATATTTGTTGTATGAGTATGCATTTTCTACATGAGAGCTTTTATGAGAAACATTGTTTTAGAAACATTGTCCTACTCAATTCAAGAGGAACATTTATTTTTGCATTAAGTTTTTGCTTAGCTCTGCACAATCTGTCGTAAAAATATCAATAGCTCTCTGTTTAGTTTTCAAATCCTCAAGAGGTTTTAAATTTGATACCTAAAAGTCAACAGATTTTAGAGCATCTTGCATTACAAGCGTATCGTTCTGCTGGATCTCTTGCATCATTTTTAGTTTACTACCCTCTCCACAAGACACCTTAACCTCTGCTTCTAGGGAGCGCAGTGAATTCAAAACTTGTTGTTTTTCCTCCTTAAGTATCAGACATCTTTTGCATGGTGCTTTACAGAGCAACGGTTAGGTTCCTCACTTACTCTTTCAGCTAGAGAGATAATTTCTCTTTTAGAAATTTTCTTATTTTCTAGTTTGGTCTCTAAAGATTTTATTGTTTCTAACAGTTTAATATCTGATTGTGCATGTCTTTTTTAATTTCATTATTTCCACCTCCTTTTCAAGTATCACATCGTTTAGTTCCAACTCCTGCAATGTTTTATTATTTATGGATTCATGTAATGCTTGTTTAAGATTTCCATTCTCCAAAAAAATTGCAGTACCAATTTCAGAAGTTAATGAGATAGATATTTCTTCTCACTACTGTCGTTTACAGTCTCAGTTTCAATACTTGTGAAGTTGTGTTCATAATAGACTGCCGCTCTGAAGCCAAAGGTGGAGGAGTTGCAATTTTTGTCAAAAATTTGTTTCACTTTACCCCAGACAGACTCATATACAGATCTCCCAATGGGAACGAAGACATTTTTTTTTCTAAATTAGAAGAACTGTTGTCTGACCTAACAACAAAGGGTCGCCGTTTCGCGGGGATATCAACATTGATGTCCTTGACGTCAACCACCCCATGACAAAACGGTTTGCCGACTTGCTTAAGTCGTTTGGCCTTGTTTGGTCACTGACCTCGCCAATGAGGATCACCAACCACTCAGCAACAGCCATTGACAACGTTGTTACCAACATCACAGACGCAAAGGTCAGCGTGATCAACACGGCGATTTCAGACCACTATGGACAACAGTGGTCCATACTCAAATTACTGCCCGATTTCAATCCTTCCAGCCTTCAGCAAAATTTTCGAGAAGGCTTTCCTTATTCGAATTGCAAACTTTTTAGATAGGCACAACCTACTATCAAAGGGCCAGTTCGGAATCGACAATAGACGCAGTGATGTGTCTAGTTGACATGATAGTAGACGCGATTGAAAGTCGGGAACCTACACTCAGTGTATTTCTCGACTTATCAAAAGCTTTCGATTGTGTTGATCACGCTACCTTAACCCACAAACTAGAATATTACGGGATACGAGGAGTGCCATCTTGAGTGCAAATGGATCAAATCGTATCTCTGTAATAGAACACAGTTCGTCCAAATTTCTGACGCGAGATCGGAGGAGAAGTGGCTAAGTTACGGGTCCCCAAGGCTCCATTCTAAGTCCACTGCTCTTTTTGATTTACGTTAACAATGTTAACTCATCGGTACAAAAGGGACAACTTGTCCAGTACGCAGATGACACGACTCTTTGTTTCAAAGCACCTTCAGTGCAGGAACTCGAACACGTGACGTTTGTTGAGCTCAACAGTTCAATTCAACATTTCAATGAGTTCAACCTCAAAAAAACCCAACAAAATCAACATTTATTCAATTTTGCTTGCGGACCTCAGATAATCCAACAGTAATGTTGAACGATACTGAGATCGAAGAAGTCTACTCGACAAAGTTCCTTGGGATACATACACCTTGATCGAGGGTTGACTTGGGATTGTCATGTAGACAGTGTCTGTTCAAAACTAGTCTCGGGCATTTATGTTTTGAGGCAACTATCTGAGTACTGCGCAATTCAGATACTGATGACGGCGTAATACGGAGTAATCTACCCACACCTGTCTTACGGATTAGAGTTGTGGGGTGGTTGTTCAAAAGCATAATTTTCCAGAGCTTTTATTCTCCAAAAAAAGCTGTTCGGACTATCGCAAAACTTCAAAGAAGAGAGTCGTGCAGGCCAACTTTCCAAAATTTGAAATTGTTGACTTTAACTTGCCTCTACATTCTTCAAACTTGTCTTCTTTTCAAATCAAAATGTGACCCCATAAGAGGAAGTGACATTCAATCTTATGAGACAAGAGGCAGGGAGAACTATCAAACTGGGAGACACAGAACGATAGTTCATGAACGTTTGCCTTCTCAGGGAGGATTTCAACTAGTCAACCCTTTGCCAAATTCGATTAAAAGTGTGCAAATGCCGAAGGCGTTCAAAGCTCTTCTAAAACAAATCTTGGTCACAAAGGCATTTTACAGTACAGACGAGTTTATGGCACCTAACTGGGAGACTGCAGAACCTAACGACGTACAATAGGAGGGCTAGAGTGGAACAATTCGAATGAATGAGAGAGAGTGAATGAACAAAATGTATGTTTGAATGGGACCTCGATGTCAGAATGCAAGGAAAATTTTAGTTCAACCTATAAATATGACGATTGCATAGCATGTATATGTTTCCGCAATAAACTATTTATTTATTTATTATATTTATTTACCTAGGACTGAACACATACCTGAACACAGTCCCGGTGGAAAAATGCACTTTTCTGGCAACAAGGTGCCCAAAGGGTGTCATGGACAGGTCGTGGAATCACTTTCTCGTAACAAATGCCACACATCGCCCCCACGCTCGATTCAGCCAGAATGTTCTCACTTATCTTCTGTACAGGACGGTGTTTGTTGCAAAATGATCTGAAAACAAACCCCAAGGATTAAATAGTGAAAAGGTATTTGGTTTAAAAAACTCTACTAAGTAAAAGGAAAAACTAACTGAAATAGAAACGGATCTGAGAATATATCTTTTTAAGAAAGAAATGACACACCTCGTGATGACAATGCTGATTTCAACATGGCCCAGGTTCTCTCAAAGTATCATTTGAGAAAAACCAGTTTTGACTTCTAAAAGGCATTGGCGAAAGCCACATTGAAATATCTCAACAATTCAAGTTGAAAAAGATGTGAATGATTACAAAATATAAAACTATCAGCTGCCCTGTATATTCAACAATAATGCAAGTTAAAAGAGGATGTGAGTGACTACAAAATATAATACTATCAACTGCCTTGTATATTCTACAATTCAAGTTAAAGGAAGATGTGAGTGACTACAAAATAAATATATAAACCCCCCTGTATATTTTTTGAATATAAAATTGTTACCTACTTGAACTCTCCAAAAAACTGATGTAAAGTTCCATGTTTCAGTCCACAAGGTAGATGAAACACCACCTTGCACTTGGGTATGGCACAACCAAGAGTGGACCCTCTAGCTCGACAGTACGTGCAATACTGAAATCACAATTGTATTATAACTTAAAGCTGAAGGAAAAATAAAAGTGGTTATATTATTGGCATATATATGAAAGCATAAATTTCAAAGCAAAACCATTTTAATCTTTCAGCAATGGTTTATAAATCCTGAAAATCATACTGTGCTTTGTTACTACTAATAGTAAAAAAATGGTATTTTATGGCTCAAATCTTGTTATCATCAAGTCAAGAACCTACAGAGATTGTAAATCATAAAATTGACAGATACAAGTTACACCCGACTACCAAGTGCATTCAGTGAAGTATACAAAGGACCAAGGATTAATAAATATATTTGAAATGCTTGGGATTATGCATGCAAGATAAGAAACCATTTAGTCTGTCAACAGTAGTTTCCAATAACTGAACAGTTTTACGCTAAATTGATACAAGTTGTACCAGCACAAGCGACTATGAATCAACTGCAAAGTAGCCAAAATAAGGATAAATACAACTTTTTTTAAATAAAATACGGATGATTAATATAATGTGGGAAAAACAAAGTGATGTATCAATTTTTTCCAGGAGTGTATGTGATAAAATTACACTTAGATCCAGCAAAGAGTTGGTTTTCATTTTAGAATTTAAATCATTAGAGGAAAAACAACTGTATAGGCATTTCAAGGCTTAGGACCGGGAGAGGTTCGATTGAAAAGGATCAAATAAGCTGGAATGGAACAGCAAAAATTCACTAAGGTTGATGAGGGATGAGTTAATGAGTTAAAAGTATAATAAGCTTACAAGTTTTGATCCTCTCCTCACTTCTTTGGTTATGTCACTTGCTAGAAAGCCAAGGATGCCGTCACTGTCTCTTCCGTTCTGCTCCATGTTGGAAGACAACAACTAAAATCAATAGTCTGTGAACACGCCTGATCAGCCTCAACATCTAACCTTTTAGTAAATAGTTTCAGATAGTCAAAGCATAGCTAATCACTTTAACAAGTCTTACGCTGAAGTTGCAACAGGATCCAAGGAACCTGCAATAAACCCAACCTCTGCAACTGTAAATAGATTTCCCGACATTTTTATAAGATCCATGTTTTTGTATCCTGTTAGCGATAAAGAAGTGATTAATGCTATACATCATATACTTGCAAAGAAATCTCCAGATGTATATGGTATGTCTGCTGCTACTGAAACAATGTTACTCCCATAATGTTCCTTCTTTGACCAAATTAATAAACTTATCTTTTCAAGAAGGTACATTTCCATCAGTTTTAAAACTAAGTAAAGTAGTTCCAATCTATAAAAAAGGAACAAGATGGAAATTACCAACTATCGACCAATTTCTTTGTTACCAGTCTTTGGAAAATTAGTGGAAAAAGTTTTTATGAAAGGTTGTCTCTTTTGTAGACAAACAAAAAACTCTGTCCAATAGCCAGTATGGATTTAGAACAAATAAATGCACTATTGAGGCAGTTAATGGTTTAGTGGAAAATAAGCTTTGGATAATAAACACAAGGCCATGAGCGTATTTTTGGATTTGTCCAAGGCATTTGATTGTGTTGACCATTTAAAACTATTACACATATTGGAAAGTTATGACGTGAGAGGGTTGCCACTTAAATGGATAAGGTTGTATCTTCTTAATCGGACTTAACAAGTGCAAGTCAATAATTCTGTATCCGACCATATTGAACTTAGGTGCGGAGTCCCACAGGGTTCTATTCTGGGGCCCATGTTGTTCATTTTATATGTGAAAAATTTGCACCCAAGTATAAAACTAGGGAACTCAGTTCAATACACCGATGACACAACTTTTATGTTCACAGCTCCAACATTGAATGAACTAGAAATAGTTTCCCATCAATCAACCAACACTTGTGTGCAGTTTGTTGAACAACTAAACCTTCAAACTAACCTTAATAAAACAAGATTATTGAACTTAAATATTGGTAACATTTAACAATGAAAACCCACTGGTACTTTTAAATAATGACCAAATCAGAGGAAAAAATTTAAATTTTCTAGGTATTAATCTATATGGAAAATTAAATTGGGACTCTCATGTCGAGCATGTATGCAATAAAAAAAGTTTCAACAGGAATCTTTATGCTCAGAAATCTAGCAGGTTATTGTTCTAGAGAAATTTTGAAAATGGCATATCATGGTATTGTTTATTTGCATCTAAAATATGGAACCTGTTTATAGGGGAACTGTGCTAAAACAAAAATAAGTCGGATATTTGTTTTACAGAAATATACCATCCGAATCTTAGACAATCTTATCTAAGAGATTCGTTGAAATTTGTTCAAACAACTAAACATTCTTACCTTTCCATCAATTTATATTTATGAAACTATCATATTCAATTCTGCCTCAATAAATGACGTCTTGTTTAACGCAATGAAATTCATAATCATGATACGCGGTCGTAGACAACTACAGAATTGAATAACATTCACTGGGATTATTTAAAAGGTTACCATCACAAGCAAGGATATTATTGTTTTAAAAACTACCCCTACATAAAAAATTCTTCAACATTCAAAATAATTTAAAACAAATTAAAATGCTATCTTGTATTTAACACTTTTTAATTTATATAAAATATAAGAGTTCTTAGAACACTCGCTTACCACTTAAAAGTCTGGACAATTTTCATAGTTATTATAAATTAAATTACGTTTAAAATGTATTAGTATTATAAGGCTAATGGCTCATATAATAAGATTTTCTTGTTATTATAATGTACCAATACAATTTCATATTGTTGGGTAATAAAAAAAATTAAAAAGTTAATAAGCCCATTTGAAATGAAGTTATGTTGTGATTAATTTTTTTCTGCTGCTACTTTTTGCTGCTATTTCACAGACCATTTTAATGGCACCATAAATCAAAAATAAATTATTTTGAATTTTGACTTTTAAAGATTTCTACTAAGGAAAATTTGTTTAGTACACTATGAAAAGCATTGTAATTATTTTCAACCCCCCCCCCCATCGCAGCCACTGAGAAAAAATTATAATTTTACATGGTCTTAAAGTTTTCTAAAATACACACAATATGATTGTCTCTCCGGAGTCCCAATAGTTAAGTTTGGGAGCCAATACTCTATATTGGCTCCCAGTGCTAAATATCAATTGCTTCAATGAGTTACCCACCACTAGTGCTAAATACGAGGGTCGTCCAAAAAGTAAAGAACGTTTTGGCATGGTCAAATAAAAAATAAAGATATCAAATCAAAACTTTATTTACAAACCCATAGAATCTTCCTCTACTTTTTTACACAGTCGCCATGGATTTCAGTCTTGAACCAGTGTCTACTGGTTGTAACGTGGGACCAGTTTGTCCATACCCATGTTCTACTCATTTGCCGCCAAAAACATGAGCCAGGATTTCTTAACTTCTTGGAGTTCCTCATCGTTAACCCTTTGAGGTCGCGTGTCGACTATAGGTCGACAAACGCTATTTCCTTTTGAACGCTTGGATGTGCAGTATAGGAGACGGTTGTAACAGTCTCTTATATCACGAGGACTTCACTAACACTAACGGGCCTAAGCAGAGAAGAAGCGAAACTACCACTCCTTCCCCTCCACGGCAACTCAAGTGTGACTTTGACAGCCCGACAAACAGCCGGTGGTTTAGTGGTTATAGTGACGGACAGCTGGCCCCTGTCTGTCAGGCGTGGTTCAATCCCAGGAGTGCTCTGATGCGGTGCAATGCTAGCGATTGGATCATTCCGGGTGCGGGGCCACAATGACCGCTGAGGATCACTCAAGAAAATGGCTCATCAAATCCAGTGAGGCGGAGAGTGGCACTTTTGAGCTTAGGGAGCTGAATCAGCTTAGAGGTGTGGTTCAATGACTGGTAATGCACCATACCAGAGAGGGGTTTTGCTGAAATTTTGCTTATAGGGGACTGGGGAAACCCATACGAGAGGCTTTTTACGAAAATTTAAAAATAAAATGAGACCGTAAAGGGTTAACAAACTGTTTTTTACCAAAAATTCCTTAAGCTTTGGGAATAAGTGATAATCTTTTGGCACCAAGTCAGGGCTGTAAGGTGGATGACTAAAAATTTCCCAACGTAGACGTTGAGGTTCGTGATGAGTTCTTGCAGATAGATGCATGAGGTTAAGCATTGTCAGCAACACTTTTTCTAACAGCATTATTCGTCTCTTGTTTTGGATGGTGCGTTGAGTTAATTGTTTCTTTTCTTGGCATAAATTCGACATGGATTAAGCCCTTTCGGTCCCAAAAAAAACAGTTGCCATGACTTCCCGAGAGTTTAAATTTCACACTTTACATTTAGCGGGGTTTTCAATTGTCGATGCCATTATTAATCACTATGAAAACGAGATGCGTAATCACACAAACTGAAGAGGAAGAATGGAGCTAGCAGATGCCGCAGCACTTTCGTCTTGGAGTGTCTTGTGGCGTCATGTAATCGTTATTTACTTTCTGGATGACCCTCATATCTACCGCAGATGCACTGATTACCGCAAAGAATCACAAAGCTAAATTTAGTAAGTACTAAATGAACAGTAAGTTTTAAAAATTATAACCATGGTCAGTTGTTACATCCCTTAAAATGTGTGTTTGGATACTAATCTAAATTGCTTATAACTAAGACTTAAACTTGTTTTATTTCAACAGTTATACCTTAATTAGAAGTAATAATATAAATTACCATAAATCTAGAAACATTTCTCATTATACGATAAAAAAAGCACAGAATAAACCCCTTTCAAAATTTAGAACAAATGGGTGTGAAACTGGTAAATAAACTTACTGAACAAGATTGTAAATTAGACACTTACCAGACAATAGTAATGGGTAACAATATTTTTATGCATGTAGACAGGTCCATATTTCAACTCGTCAATCTCAGTTGTTTGACAGAATGTGCACTTTTGAGATTCAGAGATAAAATCCAATTGTCTGAAATCTGATTTGGATGACTTCCCCATTTCAACTGGAGAATGTCTCTGCCTTAATCTTGTAGAAGTTTGTGCCTAAAATAAAAGTTCTTCATTACAAAAATTCAGATAATGAAACTGCTTACCTTGGACTTTTCCAGCCACTTCAGGAGAAAAGCTACTTCCTGGGTCGGAAAGTGGCTGCAAAAGTTCAAGATAAGAAATTTCATAATTGATATCCGCCTTGCCCCTACTATGAACTTTCAGTCTAATAATTATTATTTAATTTTACAGTAGACTCCTACTAGAGTGAACTGTGATAATCCAGATATAGTAATATGAAAAAATGATCAAGTTCATCTAAAAATGTTAATTTTTTTAATTGTAAAATAGTTAATTATAAATCTATATATATATATAAAATTATTTATACTTTCAAAATGTTTCATTATACAGGGTGAGTCTCTACAGAGTGAATTAATTTTAAAAGAAGGTCAGGTTTTTTATTTTTTTAATTTTGATTTTTAGAATGTACAGTATTCTGAAATTGATTTTCCCATAAGAAACTTCGATTTAAATTAAATACAATTCTAAAATCGAAACCTAATAAACTTTTAAAAATGGTTTGTTTGCAGTGGAGGAGTTAGTTATTTAATCCGACAGGTGGCACTTTTCTCAATTTGTGGGGCTTTGTGAAACCACAGTGTTAAGAGTTTGTCTATGTTATACCAAAAGCGGCACTTTCATGGCTTTGACGGATCAATCAAGTACAAGGCCTCTTAAATCTACAACAACAATCCTGATAACCTTCAAAATTATAAGTGTGCACCTTGCAATACACCATGCTGTGGAACATGCAAAATGATTCTGCCAGCAAATGATTACAAAAGTGGTGCAACTGGTAAACAATATAAAATTAGAGGCTATTGACTGCAATCGTCAAGCGTCATCTATCAATTGAAATGCAAAATTTGTTCAAAGGACTATACTGGCAACACAATAACACCATTAAGAATTAGAATGACCAATCATCGTTTTGGCGTCTACCATCAAAATGAAGAACGGCCGGTTTCCAGTCACGCTATTTCCCACCAAATTGACAAATTAGAAGATTGTTATGGTTTAAAAGGCTTTTATTTGGAACAACCTTACCCGATAAAAATTTCATAAATTATAATATAAGAAACACTGAAGTTGCTCATCAATTGGTATTAAGATCAAGACTTCCAGATGGACTTAACATCAGATGATTTTTCCTTGTGTACATTATGTGTTATTGTTAACACCTAAGTATTTACATTGATTTGTATTTTTGTTTTGGCTCCGTTGAAGGTTCGAAGAACCGAAATATAAGCTGTTAAACAAGTGACTTGTTATGTTTTAATAGTTTTGTGTTTGTTTGTAAGAACTATATATATATATATATATGACATCTTTTAAAGTGATATATATAACCCATATAAAATACCCTGAAACTTTCAGGGTACTTCCATGTTTTATTGTGTATTCTAATATATAACCCAATACTGTTACATCATTATATATAATATGATAGGTTTTAATATGATAAACCCTCTCGCTCTCTATACCGGGTGGTGACGATAAAGGGTCCTAAACAGATTACAGGAGAACTATTAGAGCTAGAATGATGAAACCAATTTTAATTTCTGGAAATCGTACATGGAGTTTTCAGGAAAAATATTTTTAAGATTCTCAGTATACTGGGTGTGTCAATACTAAAAATCACAGGGTCAAAACTCGAGATTTTTTAATACAAAGGTGGGTCATATTGAACATAATTTTAAACAAAAGACAATTCTCGGCATTTTGACAAAACAATTTTCTTTGATACGTTGCTCCTTTACAAAACTAGAGCAATAAACGTTAATCCCATAAGCTTTTACAAGACGCCCTATAGTCAAATTATCAATTCGATTAAAAATATGGTGTTTACGTATTATTTCTCAGAATTTGACGAGTTTTTTAGCGGTATGTCATACAACCATGTTTTGAAACATTTCTAACCTCCAAATCGATGCAAACATTGCAGTTGCTTTTATCATGAATAAGTCAAAAACATTAAATAGTAAGGTATAGCATGTTGCATATCATTGTGAAGAGAATTTTAATATGAACATTTTTTGTGCTCAACACGATATTGTATTTTTATTGGTTAAAGAGCTACAACAACAAAAACAATTTTAACCTTAATTTTGCCTGTATTTTAGTAGTTTGTACGGTTGTTTGACCTGCTTGGTACCTAAATTAAGAGCGAAAATTCTAATAAAGTTGATCTTCTTGGTAAAAAGCTCATAAAATTACCAAACGCCAAATTTTTAATCGAATTGATAGTTTCACTACAGGACATCTTGTAAAGGCTTACGCGATTCATGTTTATAGCTCTAGTTTTGTAATGGGGCATGATACCAGGGTCATCCAGAAAGTAAAGAACAATTGCGCATCACACGCCGCTCACACCTCTCCACACTACGAGTGCGCGTGCAGCTGCTAGCTACTTCTTCCTCTTCAGTTTGAGTGTAGGTTCGTTGCTGTGTGATTACGTGTCTCGTTTTCACAGTGATTAATAATGGTATCGACAATTGATAACCCCGTTAAATGTAAAGTGCGAAACTTTAACACTCGGAAAGTCATGGCAACAGTTTTTTCGGACCAAAAGGGCTTAATCCATGTCAAATTTATGCCAAGAAAAGAAACAATTAACTCAAAAGCCTATTGTGAAACCCTCCAACAACTTCGACGCACCATCCAAAACAAGATGCTGGTCATCCACCTTACCGCCCTGACTTGGTGCCAAGTAATTATCCTAAAATTATTCCTAAAACTCAAGGATTTTTGGGGTGAAAAACAGTTTGCTAACGATGAGGAACTCCAAGAAGCTAAGAAATCCTGGCTCATATGTTTAGGCGGCAAATGAGTACACGGAAAAACTGGTCCCAAGTTACAACCAGTGTCTTGAAATCCATGGCAACTGTGTAAAAAAGTAGAGGAAGGATTCAATGCATTAATTTTGTAAATAAAGTTTTGTTTTGATATCTTTATTTTTTATTTGATTATGCCAAAACATTCTTTACTTTCTGGACGACCCTCGTAACAAAAAGAATTGTTTCGTCAAAATGTCAAGATCTGTTTTTTGTTTAAAATTATGAACAACATAATCCATCTTTGTACTTAAAAATCTTGAGTTTTAACCCTGTGACTTTCAGTATTGACACACTTTATATACTGAGAATCTTAAAAATATTTTTCCTGAAATCTCTATGTACATATTAAGGCTTTAAAACTGTAATATCTCCGTTATTATTAATCACAGCACAACAAACTTGGTCTTTAAGTGTTTAAAAAAAACATTTACCACGTACAGTATTGTAGTTTTGTGTATTTACAATAAAGTTTAACGGTTTTGAGTTATTAAGCTTAGAAAATGTAATATGGCCGCCATTTTTAAACCAAAAGTGAAAATTAGTCAATTTTTTTATAAATTGGATTATATTATCCAAACAACAAGTGTCCAAAGTTTTAAATTTAAAACTTATTTGACCTCGGTGAAAAACACTCACAGACAGACAGACGGAAAACTAAGCGAGATAGGCCTATGTGTTATTGGAATTTTTTGTTTATTTTGACTTATTAAACCACATGGTGAAGTTTGATCCCCTCATTACTAGACACCTGTATATACATATGTATAAAGTGTTGACAAACAAAATTCTGGGGGTCAAGACTGGTGTCTTAACATGCTAACGACATGAATATCTCATTTATCCAAAGGCAATTCGATAATAAAAAATTGTCTTTTTAACGAGCATGCAGCTATGAAATTTAGCTTTAACAATTTTCAGGGACAAAATACTCACCTCTTCTTTGATCTCTTGTTTAATTTTTACACACTTCCTACAAACCCAATCTCCTTGGTCTCTACTTAAGTTTAAATATGTCTCTAAGGTCATTCCCAGACACTCTCTATGATGCCACAGAGAACATGTTCCGTCACATTGGATGGCTTCATCAATTTCCAGAACATGGCATCTGCATATTCCGCAAGGGTGATGTTCCATCATCAGTTTACATAATCACAATGATCACTCACTGTCTCTGGATTCATTTGAAAATTATATCTCATTTTAAAATAAAAATATTATCTCATAAGTTCTTGTAATCACCGTTTTGAAACTGTAAGTATTAGAACTACTATGTGGGTCTGACAATATTTTTTTTTAAATCTAGTGATGAATACAATACTTCTTGAAGCACAACATAAAGTCTGCTAAATTGACAACACTTAAATGATTTAACACACCTCACTAATCCATTTACTGTAACATCCTACAAGTGCCTGGAGTTTTGATCAGCCCAGAGTAAAGGTCGTTAGTAATGAAAACCCCTCTTATCTAGTGCAACTCCTTATAATTGTTCACAAAATATTTTTAAAGGACCTTTACTGATTCATTTTACTTTTGAGCTACAGATGACAGAAGATAGAACTCACGGACCAAAACCACTTTTCAATGAAGCGTATTAATAGTATTTAAATAAGGTGAAGATAAAGGACTGACTAAAGTGATACTATGTGTTGGTAAAAGCAAAACAATTAAATCAAAATATTGATTTATTTGTTTTAAATATCCTTATACTTTTCAATTATCTGTGCTCCTACTTATTTATCTACTTTGCCAACAAACTGGATAATACAACAAATTTCTGACCTGTATCAACATAACATAATGTGAAACTTTAGCTTTTGATAATATAGCCATCGGTAAAAAACAGTTTCTAGACAAATATATTATACAAGGATAACAATATAATGTCAAATAAATAAATAAATATATCATTTATTGTAGCAAACATATTACATATTATACAACCGTCAATTGAATATAATGAAACTGAACAAAAGATCCATTAACCTGAGTCATGATATGAGATGTTCAATATTATATATATATATGTATGAAACTTGAATAATTAACTCAGTGGGGCAAGTGTTTCATATAGCATTTGAAACCTAGTAGCCTATACTATCCTGCTGTAGTTTCTAGGGGCCATTTTATTCTCATGATATGTTCCGAGGGTTGTTTTACTGTTATAATTACAGCCACATACTGTTCCAGTGAGCTATATAGGCTGCTACTGTCAATGGAATTTTAGAAGTTGTTTTCAGCATACCTATTGCTGGTGGTAGTAACTAAGGCTTTCTTATGTATGTACTCTCGGAGCACATGTTTTACCCCGGGTGTGTGGCCACACAGTACTTGGTATTCTACCTTACCCGCAATAGCCTGTGGATTAAATGGGAGATCATGTGCAATTTCAAGGGCTTTACGACCAGAATTACTTGCATGGGCTATGCTGGTGTGTCTCAGCCACCCTGTTTCCTTTCTCAATCTACCTAGCTATAGGCCTAGGCCCTGTATTGTCTTTTCCTAAAATGAGGTACCCCATATATATAAAGGAAATTACCTTGACCGACACTCCCTTTCCTATCTAAGTCATTACAGGAATACTCTCTCTGAAATAACTTTGTCACCAAGGCAAAATAAAAATCAAGACATTTGTTTAACCACTTTCTACAAAAATGACTTGTTAGCCCTTTAACTGCCCATGGTAACTGCGCCTAGTGCCTATACTTGAAACTTATTAACGCTAATACTACAAATTTTGGTGAATTTACCATACTCATTATTTAAGTTTTTGGGGCAATGATACAAGCTTTTCAATAGTAAGCCTACTCAAGGGTACCTTAACTTTCGATTGGCTAAAAATGTTTTTGTCATTCTGCTCCGAAAACAGCTGCTTTAGACACATGCATTGACAGTGCTAAAGTGTCACCTTTTGACCCAGGTAAATAAAGGATTGTTTTGATGATCTTTTCGTGGCATGGACATCAGCTGGTCCAATGATTTTGTTGAAATTGAATGATTTGTTCGATTATTGTTTATAGTCGATACAACTAAACTGTGAATATCAATCTAAATCGCAGGGAATTTAAATTTAGATTGAGTGTGATGTGTCGATTTAATATCGAATCGTAACACTGGCAATGGCAAATCAAATAAACAGCTGTTTATACAAAACAATGAAATATAAAAACTGTAGCGTTTGACACCATAACTCACTAAAATATTTTATGACATTTTTTTAAATTAACTAATTAAACATTTTAACCACTTTCTACTTGCATCATGACAAAAAGTATCGTTCATCACTCGTCCCTAAAGTGTCTTTTCAATCCTCCCTCTACGCCTCGGACGTTCAACTTTAACTCGTATCAAAAAGTGTCACTTTATGACCTAGTGATGAAATATACTATTAAACCTGCATTGACCCATGTTGTAAGGATTGCCAAAAGTACTTTTTGCTTTTGCTTTGCTTAGCTTTAACATGATCCAAAATTTAGTCCTACGTAGTGTAACCAGAAAATTTTAGGTCCAATCCAGGAAAACTTAAACGATACCGTACCATGAAGTCATTAATACGCTCAAATTGTCAAATAAATTTATATAATGATAACCATCAACTAGATAACCTCCACTTCACATTAGTTCGCAGAATTAATTGTCAATTTGCTGCCAAACACGATAGTGTAGGAAAAAAAAGATGCTGATCTGCAGCTCACAGATAACAGCTACAAGAAGTTAGCCGCCGTTAGAAAAATCTATCCACTCACTATATGCACATTTAACACTGCAATTACTGGAAACTCTAAAATGTGCACTGTATTGTATGTAAAATATGATTTTCCAATAACACTTCAACATCCCCGGACAAATTCTAACCCCGGACTGGACACCAGACAGAGGTTTGAAACCCGGACTGTCCGGGGCATACCCGGACGTCTGGTCAGCCTAGTCCTACGGTATAATCTGATTTAATTAAAAATACCTTTCAAGCAAGAGGACAGTAGGATAGTTCACCACTGTAGGCTCAAAAACCATAGACTAGTTTCATTTTGTTAAAAAAAGTTTCAATTGGTAACAGTTTCCTTCTGTCAAAAAGCAACGGATTTTTTAGGCTGTTATTAACAGTAAATATTAATATCCCAATTCGCATGCCATTTAGTTTAACCACATGTTATACAGCTATGCTAGGCCTAGGCCAACATTTTAATTTGATATGTAGGATTTTTATGTCGAAATTTTATGCTGAATCACTGTCAAACTTTTCCGATACAAATTCAGTGCAAAGTACTTACTTTTAGACTTCTAAAACCTTGTAATTCCACTTTTAAATGTTTAGGATCGTTTTGAAGAAGATGAAGTGAGAAAAGTTTAAACCTTAATTATCTAGAACGTCATATCTAAACTACATAACAAAAATTAAGCTATCAATTTTTGCCTTGGGTTCCGAGGAAAAAGGCTGCTTGGAAAACTGGCCAGTTACACTTCTAAGCCCTCCAGCCATTAGAACACAACAGTACAGGGATAAAAGGTTGTTGTTGGCCAATATTGCAAGGATTTAACAAAATGATTCAAGTCTACATCTAAACAAAAATTGTATCAGACGACTGGGCGGAGGTCCTACCTACCTTGAACGGGTAGCCTATTACCCATCTAGCAATACACATAGAATTAAGTTAAAATAGTGAGAATAAACTCGTAGAGAATGATGATTGGTAAGAAGAGAACATATGCATGGTTTGAATTTTGTTCTACGATATCTATGTTTGGCTTGGATTTCTATTTTGAATTTTTATTGTATACTAGTAATACTTGAAGTCTTCATCTTTGACCGACAAATCGGATTGATTGCGTCAATATACGTCAATATATATATATATTGACTTAGCCTATTGAACTGTGTTTAAAAATGGCCGGGTAGAGCCCAAACGGCGTTCAATTGGGATAGGGAATTCAACATGGGAAAATTTGCAAACTGTGTTTTACGTAGGTTATGAACTAAAATGTAGAAAGTTTCGGTATTTGTCTAGAAGAGTGACTTATGATTTCATGAGCTAAAACTGATTTAACACGATGTGGAGAAGGCTCCTAAATATATAAAAATTTGTTTTGGGGTGCGTAACTTATTTATAAGTGGTTTAAAGTGGCTTTAGAGTTGGGACTATTTTATGCGCGGGGAGCATTGCGAGACAACTGTCACTCATCTGTCAGTGACTTTTCACCCACTTCAAATTAACTCAAAGGTGAATAAGTTATTATCGTGAAGTTAGGTTATGTTAAGTTTAGGTTAAGGTTAGTTTATTTTTTATGTTGAACATATTTAAAAGTGGCTTTAAAGTTGGGACTATTTTAGCGGTAGATCGCCGCGGACGCAGGAGTGCTCATCTCTATAGCAGATGACAGTATCTGTCACCCACTTCAAATTAACCTAGAGGCTGAATAAGGTGTTATCGTGAAATTAGGTTAAGTTAGTTTATTTCTTTCTGTAAAAACATCGTTCTAATGGTTTCCGCAACTTTCCCGGAGTTAAAACAACATTATTTGGCCTTATTAGAAGGTTTGAACTTAGAAAAGTGCTAAAAATCCATAAGTCACTCTTCTAGATTTTTTACCAAAGTTTCCCTCTGGAAGAATAGAGCCATTAGTGCTGCTGCATACAAAAAAGAAAAAAATTAGTTTAAATATAACATGGAAATTGATTTACTGAATTTTGAGTACTATGTTGATATGGAAAAATACAGTTTTTAATTCAGAAATACAGAATTAATTTGATGATGAAAGTAAGTTGTAGTGTTAATATGAAGCAGCATCAATAGATTTGTAAGCAGTTTCTACCCCATGTTAAAAGCGGTACTCTGAGTTGGACCTGCAGCCGCTCTATCCGGCCACCTCTTAACGACCAAATAAAGGGCTTATTGACTTATGATCCAGTAGGGTTCTAGAATTTAGACTGACTGTTGACTAGGGCTAAACTAGTGTCGGTAATAGAGATAGAGATATCAACTACGAAAACAATCTATCTTCTTCATCTACCAGACCTTAACTAAATCAAATGTGTTATTAGGCTCAATTTAAAATAAATACTCGTACACATTAGGTCACGAGAATGTTTTACCTGGTCATAGCATTACAGTATTTCCAATACAACGATTTATGAATTATAAGAATACACAAAAAGTATTAGCCACAACAAACTCACGATTCCTGAACAACAGTTCAACACAACGAAATGTAAAGCCTACGTCATAAAAGAGCGGCAAAATAAAATGTTAGTATTGAATACTTTTTTCGTTGTAATATAATTCATGTACACTCCAAAAGAATTGTGTTATAGTTGAGATTAATAGCTTATTAATTAACCCACACTAGATAGTACAGTATTTTAATACAATTTAAAACGGTGGTGGATACAAAACACAAGACTATGGTATCTTGTTGACGCTTATTCTATGGTTTTCGCAGCCGCGGGCGCCGGCGCACGGGAACAATAATTTGTAGCACTTACAAGTCGTTTCTATCTTTCATTGAACTCGCTTAACGGCTGTCAAGTTCTAATATAGTGTAACAGAACTACGCCAAATAATAATACTTACTATGATAAAAAGTTGACTACCTCGTAATCTTAGGGCAGGGTAATCTTAATATTCCAGATTTTTCAAGATTCTGTATTGCCATTGAACATGTAGTTATGTAACAGATAACGTCAAAACTTAAAATAAGGATTATGTCTTATCGATAAATATAAAAGAGAGCGTCCCCTGCAAACCAAGCCTTCGATCTTTCCAGTAGTTTCCCTGCCTTCTCCTGTGCTGCACCTGGGTTACTGCCGCTTGCCCTCAGTGTTGTATTACCTGCAAACAGGATGGTAGAGTTGTCTAAAAGGTTATCGATATCATTCCCTGCCACCAGGAATAGGATGGGGCCCAAGACAGACCCTTGCGGTACACCATGGTTGACCGCCTTCACGACAGAGCAATTAAGCACCCCCAACGATAGATACGACCTGTGACCAGCCACCCATGTAAGATCTGAAAGTATCCAAGGCCAAACCTCTCACTCCACACCTCCATAGCTTCCCAAGCAGGACGTCATGGGAGATCACGTCAAACGCCTTACTCAAGCCGCACATCACCAGAGAAACTGGCTCTCTCTATTCAAATGCACCGTAAACCTCCCCAATCACGATTCAAGATTTTTATTGTCATCCATCATAATACATGTAATAGACCACGTCAATAAATAAATACAGACTTTAACTAGAAGAAGTATGCTACAGGCATTGTTATTAGTATGTGAAGTTGCCCTTTCTTAATCTATGTTAGCTATATAAAGCTACACACTTCTCTCCAACTCAAAAAACTCTTTAACACTGTACAATGGATTTTGTAGTAACATTTTTTTGACGGTTTAAGCAAAAGATCTGTCGGGTAGTTCTTTTATGTGAGTTGGCAATTTATTGAAAAGTTTGATACCTGAAACAGGAAAACACTTTGCTGTTTTAGTAAGCCAGGTTCTGGGGAGAAAGAGGTTAGAAGAACCTCTGGTTGAGTGGCTGTACAGTGCATTGTATGGAATAAAATCACTTAGTCTTTCTTTAATAGACATGATACATTGATAAATATATACATTATATACAGGCATAATCTCATGTTGTGAGAACAAAGGTTTACAATGATCTAGGTCATTCTTAAAGCTTGCCAACAACATAATTATACATTCTTACTTTTGATAAGAAAAATGTATATCTCTGGTAAAACAGCTGTTTATTTTCAAAACAACAACCAGTGACTTACCAACCATCTGTTTGAGTTTCTGTATCTGTATGCTAAAATGGCTGCTTCATAAGTGTAGTGATAGTAGTTTTAAGTGAAAGTTGTACCTGATATTGTGAATATTTATATTGTATTAAAATTTAAAAATGTATGCACGTTGAAATTATTTCTTGTTAAGACAAATTAGTTAATGATATTATACAAAATGAGCACAATTCCTGATAATAATCAGCCATCCGAAACGGCAACATCGACCTTGAAGTCTGGCTCCGTGCCGTCTTGTCTGCGGAATAAGAGTGATCCTACCAGGAAGCATAATTTAGATAAGAGAGTATCATTCCCCGAAGATGGTCAACAAATGGTTACGGGGTTTATGGAGCCAGCCAACCCTTGGGAATATGGTACAGAAATTCTATACTACTCATAGCTTAATACATTTACAGACCCAATAAATGGTGTTACCAGGTCTGTGGCCTGACCTATTCTGGCAAATAATAAAATTGAGTTGCCTCTCACTACAAACGGTGCTTAGACAGTATTTTTCAGGTTATATGAGTTTTCAACCAATTTGCAGCTATGCGTGGGGTATCCGTACTAGGCCTAACGCCCAAGAAAAGTAGGATGACTGACGAATAGGACGAGTAATAATAGATCTAGCCTCAAGTTGTATTTTCACCTAAAAAGATGTGAGATGCACCTTTTTAGTAAAAAATGGAAATTTTCCTAATTGTAGGGTGTTTTTTACTTTTACTTAAAAAGTTAGACTTATGGATTGCTGTTCATTCTAGGTTTGCTCATAATATCTGTAAAAGTATTAAACACTTAAAAACAACCGGTGTACCATTAAACTTATAATGTTACACATCAGGCTTATAGAGCTAATCACGGGTCCACTGTTGGTACGTACGCAGGACCAGGACTCTTGGATCAGTGTATTTGTATGTGACATGTGACTAGAACCTACTAATTTTCAAAACTTTTACCTAGAATGTTACAGGCAGAAAATGTTATATTACTTTACAGACTAGAAGAAATGATGAAAAAATTACTAAATAATATTGGAAATATCAACAATAGGCTACAGATTTACAACTATTCAAAGTTAGCCAAGTTATATCAATGTCAAATTAAACATTTTGGTCATAGGCTACAAATGGAGTTAATGAACCATTCATCACTTGATTCCTCTTACCAGTGTCACTTGGGGGTTTTCAAATAAATTCAAGAAAAGTGTCAAACTATAATTCCTGAGGCACTCTATTTTCAATTGATTTTGACCTTAAAATGAGCTAGATATTGAGTAGTTGAAAGCAAGGTAAATAGAAGGAGAAGGACATATCACCTGGAATAGCACAGATTAAATTATGCAAAATTTTCAAATTTTTGCTGTATTATTATTTTTAATATTTTGAAATGGTGATGTTACGAAACATGCACAAAGATATCGAAGGTTACTGAACAGCAAGTAGGTCCACTCTCATAAGACCTTATATTCCACTTCTAGGTATAAAAAAGTACCGATGTCATTATTATGTTTTGAGGATTGCTGCACTACCTAAAGTATGAGACAGTGCATTAAATATTTACTTACAATATTGTACAGTTAGCACTAAATAGCATGAAGCGCGACTTGCCCCTGCACGTACCTCACTCTTCCCTCTCCACCCCGCCAAGTACATTTTGTGACAAGCTAACCTACAATACGCTTATCTAGCGCTGTCACTGGACAACAAACAAACATAATAACCAAAGTTTTTAAACATAAGTTTGGGTTTAGCTTTAATACTTATTGCAAAACAATTTTAAACATAATAAAACCGAATGGACTAAACTGAGTTCAAATTATCAAAATAAATTTAACAAATGTTAAATATTTATGTTAAAGAAAACAAGCTAATTTAAATAGTTGTTGTTTGTAAACAAATCGCCAGCTTGTATTCTGTTGAAACGTACATGGAATGAATGGACTGTACTGAGTTGTGTGAGGGGGAAATGTACCAGTGAGTGGTGGGGAGCTACGTTACATCTGTTTATAATCTCCTCTCCGAGCTTCATGCTTATTAATTAAATGTGCACTAATTAATGTTCTAAACAGTTTTGGGATCCAGTTTTGGGATAAAATGGATAAGATCAGATCTAAGCAACAGAACTCAACAAGTCATGGTTGCAAACCATTTATCTAAGGAAGTTTGAATCAAATATGGGGTTCCTCAAGGATCTATCCTTGGCCCAGCATTGTTTACAATTTATGGTACCAATGTATTGACGTAGAATACAATGGCAGTTTAGGAACGTGTAGGGTAATTCAGTATGCTGGTGACACACCACTGAATTTTTGTGCAAAATCTTTAATTTATTTAGAAGCTCTCAGACAGCCAAGAGCCAATTATTGTATACATATTTTTGTAACCTTAATTTAAAAACTAAATTTTTTGAAAAACTTTTTATTTGGACATTCTTTAGTTGAAATTTGACAAAGAGTAATTTTACAATCTCAAATAATGAAATAAGCCCAATAGACAGTTTTAAGATTTTACAAAAAATTAACATGGAATAATGTTTTTTAAAATTTGTATTGGAAGAGTATGTCACTCTTATAATACCGTTAGTGCAAACATTGTAAATTTTGATAGCCATCGTTTAGAAATGTTCAACTATTGTCCTAATACTTATGAATTTCAAAAGTAAAACTGTCAAATACCTAGTTCAATTTAAAGAAATTTGTTTTGACAAAATTAAGAATACAAGAACTTTTTTAAAGGAAATTATTAAAAAACGGTTGAGTACAATACATTTTAAATAAGCTTAAATTAATTCTTTGAAATTTAAAAATAAATTATTGGTTTTATAATTGAAAAAACTTAGCCACAAATCTTATAAGCTAGGACAATTTGAATGAATGTATGTACGGAAAAGTCTAGTTGTAAAGTTGTGAGCTAGTATTTAAAGCACCGTCTCAATATTAACGTTGCACTGTAGTTCTCAAAGGCAGTGATGTTACAGTTACGGCTTCTAGGTCTGAGATCTCGAACCGATTTTAGGCACCAACAATCCCAGGCTCCTCGCGACCAATTAAAGTGCACAAATTGCACAAATCTTATGAGTAAAATACTGTTTTATTAAAGAATTCTTCAAAAACTTTATTTTTAGGTAGTTTAGTTTCAGGATAACATTCCACAAAGAATGAATAACGTATTTACTAACTTGGACTTATTGTTTATGTTTATTGACACTATAGTTATCACTTTTAAATTTAAGTAAAACGTTGACAAAACAGCTTTTATCAGCTGTATCCTTTATCAGTTACAAATATAGGATAAAGGATACCTATATTTGTATCCTTTTAAGGATACCTATATAAACGTGTGACGAAGGATTTCAGTTAACTTGTAATGTATAATCATCAAATTAACACTTCATGTATCAAGTATGTATCTTTCCAAACCTATTAAAAATAACAACAAAATGCGTACCATTCCCTAAAAAGAGGTATTACAAATATGCACAACTATCAACCTATGTAAACAGGGTGTCGGTGAACTCTCTGGACATACTTTGTAGACATGTTCCTTGGGTCAAAACAATAATATTTTACCTAATAAACAGGGGTCTCCGGCGCTTTGTTGTCCGTCTGTCTGTGTGGATGTGTTTTTTACTAAAATAATTATGACAATAAAACTAATGCACTGATTTTCAACAAAATTGAGTCAAATCTTAAAGTGCTATTTTCTAATTAGGAAAAAAATATTATTTAGTTTAACCTTCAAATTTCAAAATGGCGACTGTTTAAAAATTTTAAAGTTGAATAACTCAAAATCTAGTATTTTTACAACAAATTTATAAGAACAATTACTTTTAGTGTACTTATTTGCCTTTCTAAAAATGTATAAACTTCGAAAGTCAAATAAGAAATAACAAAGTTATTGGAATTTCTGTCTTAACGCTCATGTCTGCCATGCCTTCCTCCAGTCAGCTTACGCAACAACAATGGAACTGACTACATTATTTTGATTCAGGAGTTTGTTAAATTCGTTTGGACATCTCTACAATCAATAGTTAGTCTTTCCGGTTATGCTACCGTGTCGAAGGTCGTCATTTTGAACAGCTCTTGCACGAACAAATAAATTACATTTTATGTCCTCTGTTTTGGTAGATTAAATAGAAGATTAAATAAAAAGTTTAAAATGTAATGTTTTATTTTAAGTTGTTTTATTTATTGAGAATTTAAACAAATTAAATTAAACTAACGAGAATTTATTAAAAAGTTAACTAGTTGACTTAGCTAGCTAAAAAATTTTAGTTAAAACCTAAAAATAAATTAAGTTAGTTAATGTCGGAGTTCTCCTATGAATATCTTTACTCTAAAGCTATGGTTTCCTAAAAGCGGTGACCGCTACATTACGGCCGTAATATGACGGTGAGTTTTGTTTTCAATACAATCAGATGAGAGTGGTTTCCTAGGAAACGGTGGACGAAGTTAGCGGTGAAAACTAGTTAAGGTTTTTCTCACCAGGAATGTTCACCGCTACAATAACGGCCGTAATTTAGCGATGAACTTTTTTCTATAAAAAAAAAGGATTTTGAACAGCTATTACTATTATTATGAAAGTTTAATTGTTTTAAATAAATAAAACAATATTTTTATTTAAAATTGTCCATTTATCTTCCAGAACAAAGGACATAAAATGTAATTTATTTGTTCGTGCAAGAGCTGTTCAAAATGACGACCTTCGACTCGGTAGCATAACCGGAAAGACTAATTATTGATTGTAAAGATGTCCAAACAAATTTAACAAACTCCTGAATCAAAATAATGTAGTCAGTTCCATTGTTGTTGCGTTAGCTGACTGGAGCAACGTATGGCGGACATGGGTCGGTAAGACAGAAATTACAATAACTTTGTTATTTCTCATTTGATTTTCAAAGGTTATACATTTTTAGAAAGGGAAATAAATACACTAAAAGTAATCGTTCTAATAAATTTGTTGTAAAAGTACTCGTTTTTGAGTTATTCTACTTTATAACTTTAAAACGGCCGCAATTTTGAAATTTGAAGGTTAAACTAAATAAACAAAAGTGAAAGAAATAAATTTTGAAGTACCCTGAATATTTTAATTTAGACACTACTAGTTTCAGGGCTTAGCCCATTTTCAAGTGTATAAAGCTTGTAGAGTAACGTCTAAAACATCTAGGTTAATAAAATACAAAAATATAAACATAGTATAAAATAAACACATATGAGACAAAAATATAAAATCTTCTAGGCAGGTGATGATGTATTATATCTAAACCAAGCTCACTGTTCGTTGATTGATTTTCAATGTGTTCGTTGTTTTCATACTGTGTATATACTCGAAAATGGGATTTTTGCTGGTTGTGTGGGTCACGTTAAGAGTGTTTGGATCTGCCATTTTATTTAAGTATATGTGCAAATCTTCTTTGCAGTCCATTAGTTCACCTTTCTCCCCAAAATCTAAAATCTCCATATTTTCGTCCATACCTGTATATGAATGGTTGGTCTGGAGTAGGTGCTCAGCGAACGATGATTTCATTGATGTGCTGTTATTAGATCTGAGAGCTTGAAGGTGTTCTTTGAAACGTGCTTTGAATGTGCGTCCCGTTTGTTCTATATAATAACTTGGACAGTCATTGCAATTAATTTTATAGATCCCTGATTTTTCAAATTTGTTTCCTTAACTTGTTGATTTATTGGATATTTTATTAATCATTTGGAAGGCATTGTTTTTAGTCTGAAAGCCCAGTTTGAAATCTGAATTGTAAAATGTCTTCTTTATAGCTTTTTCAAGGGATCTGTTGTATGGAGCACATATAAACCTCTTTTCCATAGGAGGATTATCCAAGGATTGGTTGCTTTGCCGCTTCCTCTTCTTCCTGATCATATTTTCTATCAAGTTGAATTTGTATCCGTTTCTCACTGCAAGGGTTTTGATTATTTCTTTTTCTTTATTGAAGTCTTCTTTAGTTAACGGAATGCTTAATAGCCTGTTCACTATGCTGTGAAAACCAGCCATTTTGTGTTGCCAGGGATGGTTTGAGTCTCTTGGTATGATAAGGTCTGATTGAGTTTCTTTTCTAAAAATTCTGAAACTATGTTTACTTTTGATTTTAGAAATTTGTACGTCAAGAAAATCTATACTATTCTCCTGGGTCTCTTGTGTAAATTGTATGGTATCCGAAAGACTATTTACATAATTTAAGAGCTCTGTACTTTCTTGAATATTTCCAGCAAAAAGGCAGATGATATCATCGACATATCTGTACCAGTATACAATCTTATTTCTCAATGGGTTTTTTACTAAGAATCAATTTTGTTTCCAAGTCATGCATGAATATGTTCGATAGTAAGCCTGACAGTGGTGATTCCATTGCCAGACCCTCTTCTTGTTTGTAAAAACTTTCATCAAATTGGAAATAATTTTGGTTGACAGTTGTGCGGGTGAGCTTCATTATATCATCTATTCTCTTTTTGTTCAGATTGATGTTTGCAGATAATTCCTCTCTTAAAATTTTCTCTAAAATTTTGTTGAAAATCAGTGCATTAGTTTTATTGTCATAATTATTTTAGTAAAAAACACATCCACATAGACAGACGGACAACGAAGCACCGGAGACCCCTGTTTATCAGGTAAAATATTATTGTTTTAAACCAAGGAACATGTCTACAAAGTGTGTCCAGAGAGTTCACCGACACCCTGTATATCTGCTTGATCATCATTATCTTAAATATATGAAAGAGCTGTCCATAAAATTATCAGATTTTATACCTATTTGTCCTGTACTAATTCTTTTACAATTTTGTGCTGGGCCTATCTACTTCTAAAGTCATAAGTCATTTAATGTCCTTCACCATTACATAAATGCAATAGACATGGTCAATGATGTTAATTTTAAATTGAATATTGCTAATATTAAAATATTCTTTTAAACTATAAAATGGGTTAAGTATTAACCAGTCATATAATCTTTTTAAGTTTGTTAAGAGGCAACAGCTTAATATCATTACTTAATTAGTTATAGAGGTTTAGACTTGTAATACTATGGCTATTCTACTACTTAATCTACTAAATGGAGCAACTGGTTAGGAGTATTATAACTATAGACATATTTACGAACAGAGAGCACCGTACAGGTTTTTTAATATTTACTAGACAAACAAATACATACAAATTTATCACAGTTAGAATTTTACTTTGTACAAAGAGTGGTCTACAATGAGCTAACCTAAGAGATCTTGTGTTTATTCTAAGTGCTTTCTTCTGTATGATTAAAATATTTTCTATTTGACTGCTGTTTCCCTGAAGGATTAAGCCATAGCTAATAATTGATTGAAAAAATGCAATTTAACTAATAACTAAATATTCTAATGGTATCATTGTTGTCAAACTCCTAAGCAAAAATATAACTCTTGAGAGTTTTACACTTATATTGTCAATATGAGGTACTAACCAAGTTAACTTACTATCTAGACTTAATCCTAATATCTAGATTTCTGTGTCAATCATGTCATAGTTATGAAAATGCCTTAAACTACATAAAAGATTTTGTGTTTTACCCTGATTTAAGACTAGACCGTTTGCTTTAAACCAATTCACAGCTTGTTGCATGGTATTTTCTACAGTTAGAGAAAGATTAGTTTCATCACAGCCAACACTTAAAAAAGTAGTATCATCTGCATAAACTGAGGTTAAAGGTTGACCAATAAACATTAAAAAGCAATAACTTTTGATTGATCTGTTTCTCAAAAGTCTGGTTTTCCACATTGTTCATTTTGAAAAAGGAATTTTTCAAAAATATGCAATGTCCTATAGCTATCAAAATCTGTTCCACTTTCTGAGGGTACTTTAAGGTAAATATATGATGATCGGTGAATGTGATGAGTGTTTTGATAGATAGTGAGATATAATATTGTTACAAATGAGGGCCGACTTTTCCCCAGATTGGGTCATTAATTAAGACCCAACGAACAACGTTGGGCCATTTAGCCCAACAACCAACATAATGACCAACAGCCTAACGTAATTATTTCTGATTTTTCAATTGGACACTGGACAGTTTGATAGTTTGACACTTTCCGGGTGATTTAAAATAGCAAAATGGCAGAGAAAGATTTAAAATATGTTATACTGTAGAAATGTATGTATGCAAGTTTTGTCATGTGATAAAATTGGTTTTTCTTTGTAACACTTAACTCATTAAATAAACAGTATTTAGTAGTATGTATTTCAATACAGTCTCTCAGTTAAAAAAATAGTATATAATATATATACTGACACTCCTTCAGTCTACAAATAGTCAAAATGTTGAGATTCTACTGTTTAAAACTAAGTATTATTGCTTTAAATTTGAGCAACACTTTATATTAGTGACTTTGGAAAGCCATCCCTTTAAGGAGCAAGCCCCTTGCATCATTTTGGCTCTAAACAGGGCATCTCTACTGTATTTAGTTAAAAGTCAAAAGAACCTAATTGAAGTTTTAGATAGGTTTAGAGGGTAAAACAAATACTTGTTACCATTCATTTTCATCTACATTTGTCGGCCATGACTTAGCATGGTAAAAATAGTCTTAAACCTGGTATCAGTGGAGATAACGGCAAGATTCAGATAAAGTGTTAAAACAAACTCTTATTCCCATTATACACCTTACCTTTTCAAGTGTTAAAATATTCACAGTTTAAATTTTAGTAAAGGTCATAAGGAACTAATGTTGTTATTCTAACCATGAGAGAGTTGTTAGAAGGTTCAAAAACAATAAATTATTAAATTAACAATTGACCCTTTAATGCTAAAATTATTAATATTAATTCCATCTTCACTAATTAAACAGAGTGGTGGCTACTATCCTCTTTATAAACAACATAAAATTGTATTTTATATTTGTAAACATACACATGATATAGAAATTGTACTGTCAAAAAGGGAAACCTGAAAGAGAGCTAAAATGTTACATTTATAACTTCAAACGTTTACCTTTATTTATACCTTCTAGATTTCTGAATATTTTACATTTTGAAGACTGAAGGTTTATAATAGGTCATCCATTATGTAAACTTAGTTTCACTTACACTTTTGTAAAATGTCTAAAAACAATGTTGTAAAGTTAGACACCTTAGTTTTAGTTTCACTTGACGGACAATGTCTAAAAATTCCAGAGATTGTGTTAGACACTTATTATAGCCACCTGGGAACCCCATTACGTAGTTAGTATTAAGTATCCAGTAAGCCAATCTAGTTTTCTTGCTTGTGAGACTTTCTTGCGAGTAAACATCAGCAGCTTATATTCATTTTGAATTCTTAACAGGTGGAAAGAAAATTCAAGATACATTGTTTATTGGTAATATGAGTATTTCTCTAGGAAACTATGTAAATAATTGAAAACGTAGTTATTACAGCTTGCAATTCTAGCAGGGAATTAAAAGCTAATGTTTGTAATGTTGTAAAAAGTAATACTGTATGTTGAATTGAAACATTGAACTACTACCGTACTAAGTGGAACACTGACAATGTATAGAAATTGTTGCATAAAATTGTTTTGTAGTATATGGATTAGTAAAAATTTAATATACAACTATTTCAAATTAGTTGTTAACTCCTTAAAAATGTACATAATCAGGTTGGTGTGATTGCAAAAGTAGGCCTAAAACAGAGTAGTTGCGCCGCGCGGGTCTAATGATAGCTGAACAATTGGTCTGCTGTCTGGCAGGTTACGCAAGTGACGGGCTTTGAATAGCCACA
Source organism: Matsumurasca onukii (assembly GCA_018831715.1). Taxonomy (NCBI): domain Eukaryota; kingdom Metazoa; phylum Arthropoda; class Insecta; order Hemiptera; family Cicadellidae; genus Matsumurasca; species Matsumurasca onukii. Next base: position 91,204,311 of record CM032059.1, read on the forward strand.
CGCCACTATAGCAAGGCAGCCTCTTCCTCCTCAGCCTCTGTGCCGCTTCATAGCTCCCTCCCCATGATAAGCGCCAAAGTGAAGCGCCTCATAGCACCACCGAGTTCTATCGGATTGTTGCTGTCGAAGTTTGTATCACACTCACTGTCGCCGCTGATATGTGATCCCACAGACTTTGGAAACCGGTTAATTAAATGTTAAAGTTTGATTTTTTATCTTCTAAAACATAGGTGAAGTGACTCTTCACTCCCTTCACCTGACGAGCCGCCACGGTCAAACAGTGTGTGACACTCACTTATCACTCCTCGTCTCCTATATTAATATGCCACATAATATTTGTATTTATTATTATGCACATTATGCTATCATCTGTGTGAACCCTGCTGTGTTGAGGTTCAAAAATTGAGTTATTAAAATATGACCTAAAATATTTTCATATTTTGAAATTGGAAGTAGAAGTCTGTATAACATAAAAATTTACCTCTCCCGGACATATTGAAGCTGACTGGGCCTGTCGCTACTAGACCCTATTAATTTACAGCGTGTAGCGATTCATAGCTTGGGGCCTGGAGAAGGGTAAATATAAAGTATTCTAAACTCAAACATAAACCTCTCCCACTAGATTGTTTTTACCAAATGGGCAGATGTTTCTTGTGGTTGAATTTATGGCTTCTATTACCATACCTTTGCAAAATAGTTTATTAGGGAAAATCTAAGAGATTCTTAACCACCTACTTTCTCCACTCCTCAGCTCTCTTTTTGTACTTGCTCATATTAACGACAACACTTATATTGATTCAGCTATCCTCATGAATACGATGTGCAGTAATATCTAACATTTGTGAAACTTACTAAAATAAACAAATTTTTGCCAAAACTAAGAAACTCTCTCATCAATAAATCATACTACAACCCAGTACAAAAGACAAAACCACCAGCATGCTTTATGTTGTCAGTACCTGTCTTTTTGAAAAGTGTAGCATCACAATGTGGCATTCTATGTATTGTTGTGGTGTAAAAAAGACAAAAATCTACCAAAAAAAGCTCCAACGTAAGCACTACAAGACTGTGTCAGCTCTTCGTAATAAACATAATGATTCGCCACAGCCGGTGTTGTGAAAAGTTGTAAGGAGCATAGCTGACAATGCTAGAAGTGTGGCACAGCATGTGTAAAAATATGAAAAAAAAAACACTTATGGAAATAAATCTAACCAAACAAGTGTCATATCAAATCAACAAATAAAATTCAGTTTTATACAAGTCATGTACTCGGTCAAGGAGTATTTGTGGTTTTCTCAACTGCATGTGTTAATGTGGGGTTGTGGATTGGAACATCCAGAATTTGTACTTCTTTAGTTTAAGCCAAATCGTAATGGAAATATATATTGTTGTTTCAGCACAAAATGTTGACAGAGACAGCTTACTGTCTAAGTATATTGCTTCTTGTGAAACACACAGAACAAAACCAATTGGGAAGATTACGTCCCAACTTCAGGTAAGAAATAACTTTTAGTGTTAACAGCCACAAATTAAGTCTTTTCTCAACTTGTTTGTCACAATCAGGGATAACCTGGAATAGACACAGAATGTCATGTGTCTAGCTGGAAAAATCAGGGAGTATTGGGAAAAAACTTATTCTTTTTAGAAAAATATACACTGTATGTTAAATCTAGCAATTTAAAAAAAAATCCAGTTTAATTTGAAATTGGTTTAGATTAAATTTTAAAAGTGTCATATAAATATATTGTCTCTTTGTCTGTACATTCGTTTGGCCTGAAGTGTTCTAAATCAGTCACGGTGCGTTGTTTTCTCCTTTTCTTGTTACCAAGAATGTGTGTGAAATTTAAAATTTGATCTAGATAAAAACAACTGGAAATTCAGAAAAATAACCAGAAAACCCTGACAAAGTTGGGAAATATTTTTTTGAGAAAGTGGCAACCCTGATGAATGTTATAGAAATGCCTCTAAAAAATCAAACATCAAGATTGGTCAATTGTCTCATCCTAGTTTTGCATTTTAATTATCCGTATATTTACTGTAATTATAACAGACAATTATTTTACAACTAGCATCAACCCAGGCTTTTATCTGTAGTGGGTGAGAAGAGTATGAATACAAAGAGCTTAAAAAACAAATGTTTAGAAAGTCTTGGTTTTCGTTTCTTAACTCAGGGTTGCCTTGGTCAAGGAAAAAAAAACAGAGCCCCTATAACTACCCTTCTTACTTTGCTTGTACAATCCAAACCCACACTTTGTCTTGTTGGTAGGGTGCAGAACCAACTTACTACTGCTCAAACCTATAGTATTCATTTTAATGTGTAATATCAGGTTTAAAAACTACACTAAGGGCCGCAATTCAGCCTTAACCGGTGGTTAAAATTAGGACAGGGAGCCAACCAATAGAAAAGCTGGATATTTTTTAGGTTAAGTTTTACTTTGTCTGTTTTGATTTTGGATTTTGGTGTTACAGTTTGTATTTAGCTATATTAGCATAATGTGTACATGTTAAATTCAATAACAATGGTAAAACTATACCTTTATTGTATGAAAGAACTTCAAATAATTCAATTAAGTACTTTGAACGTTGCATGAAAATGTAAACATTGCAGACTGTAAACAGTTAGCTAACCGGCTGGTTAGCAGCTGGTTAACAAAACACCGGTTAAGTTGTTTACAGTCTGCAATGTTTACATTTTCATGCAACGTTCAAAACACTTTAATGAATTATTGAAGATTATTCCTGTAACAAAGGTGTTCTTTTTCCATTCTGTATTGAATTTAACATGTGTACATTATGCTAAAAAAGTTAATTACAAACTAAAACACTAAAATGCAAAATCAAAACAAGCAAAATAAAACTTAACCTCAAAAAATATCCAGCTTTCCTATTGGTTAAATTTTAACGGCCGGTTAAGGCTGAATTGAAAAAAAACAACCCTTAGAAACTTGGTTGTTTATTTTAAATAGACCAATTTCTTAAGCACGGTATGTAACAAAATTAAGTCAAAATTTGTGAAAAACTTCTGCATAAGGTAATACTACCAGGAAGAAATTAATAAAACAAGACAGTTTTCCTGAAGTTCAATTTAAAACCATCTATAACTGTCAATAATTTCCAGGGGTTGGATTGTGATATAGACAGAAATGAGTGTCTAGATCTCAAAGGGGAGATTCTTGGACCAGCTGCTTGTGAAACCCTTGAGGAAATACTGAAGAGGGTTCAATTTGTTACAATAAATCTCGAAGGAATTAACCTGGATGATGAGGTAATATTCAAGTTTTTGTTATTACAGTAATTAAAAACCCGGTATTTTGTATTCTATAGTTGTATACAGGTGTCCCTAAACGACTAGTCCAAACTGCAGGATATTTACATAATTTATTGTTAATATTTACAATGCAAAATTGTTTTTGATGTAAATATAAAATCTATTACCACTGGTAAGACTGTGATAAAAGTTAAGCTTAAAGAATAAGTACCTATGCTTAATTTAGCTGTCAGTGAAATCCTGTACCTTATAAAACGAATTTAGAAGCAAGTAATTTTTAATTTTTGTTTTAAATTGATTTAAATCCATATCTTTTATGTGGATTGGTAATTTATTATATAATTGCCTACCTGCTTCCATCCTTAAGTAAAAAAGTGGATAATGGTTAACTACGAGAGCTATCCAGAAAGTAAATTACGTTTTGGAATAAAAATTCTACGAAGAATAGGAAAAGATTTTGATTATATACATTTAAAAGCCACACTAAAATACTACTTTTCTACATAATCGCCATACAAATTTAGGCAATTATCATACCGATGGACGAGCTTTAAAATTTCTTCGTCATAAAATTCTGCCGCTTGTTCCTTCAACCATTTTGTTACTTCTTCCTGCAGCCGCTCATCATTGTCAAAACGCTGTGCGTTGCCAGCCACTTCTTCATCGTTGGGAACAAGTGGTAGTAGCTTGGTGCAAGATCTGGACTGTACGGTGGATGAGGAAACAACTCCCACTTTAACGATTGAAAATTTCACAAGTGTGATTTGCCGTGGGTGGTCGGGCGTTGTCATGAAAAAGCTAAATTTTCTTGCTCAACTTTCCTCTTCGCTTGTTTTGGAGCGCTCTTCTAAGGTTTTCCAAAGTTTGGCAATACCTTTCTGGGTCAATGGTTGTGCCTCGTTCCAGAAAGTTCACAAGCAGCACACCTTTTCGGTCCCAAAATACGGTCACCATAATCTTCCTTATCGACATCGTTTGCATGCATTTTCATTTTTTTAGGGAAATTTGTGTGTTCCGACTGCATAGACTGCAATTTAGTCTCACATGTTTCACCCAGGAATCACCAGTAACAATCCGATTAAGTAGTGAATCGCCATATTTTTGGTAATGGTCCAAAAACGTTAACACTGCACCCATTCGCTGATTTTTGTGATTTCATTAACTTTTTCCGCAATTTCGGCAATCGCCAAGCTGGGTCCTCCATTCCGCTTTTCGAGTCGTGCACATTTGTTCGGCCATTTTTAAAGGGAATACTCCATTGACGCACACCCCCTTCCGTGATGGTGTTGTCCCCATACACTTCTCAAAGCTGCCAATAGATTTCAATCGGTTTACAGCTTTTTGCAGCCAAAACCTTATTACTGCACGCACTTTACAGCTCACGGGATTTTCAATTGACAAAGACATTTCCAAGCGACACTGTAACGTAAAAAAGTACGACACAGACCTTAGAGTTGATCGGCTAGATGCAGACTGAACTGGGGAACACCCTTATATCAAGATGGCCGCGCTAGCTTCCCCCCTAGCGGAGGTAACCGAACTTACTTTCTGGATAACCCTCGTATATGAATTTATGCTTGTTGTTTGGCTGCTAGCCGCCGTTTTGTATTTTTCAGTAAGGGCCGTTTTTTTAATTGCCTGCTAACCAGCTGGCTAGCTAACCCCGGTTAAGTTGTTTAAAGTCTGCAATGTTTACATTTTCATGCAACGTTCAAAATACTTTTATGAATTATTGAAGATTATTCCTGCAATAAAGGTGTTCTTTTTCCATTCTGTATTGAATTTAACATGTGTACATTACACTAAAAAAGTAAATTAAAAACTAAAACACTTAAATGCAAAATAAAAACTGGCAAAATAAAACTTAACCTCAAAAAATATCCAGCTTTTTTATTTGGCTGGAAGCCGGTTAAATTTTAATTGCCGGTTAAGGCTGAATTGAACAAACGGCCCTATATATTGTTTATTTTCTAAACTACTTGATTAATCTTGTTGAAATTGTATATGGTTGATGAGTACATAATAGTTTTTTAAAGTAATCGGCGTTAAAATTAGGACAGGGATCCAATTAAAGCTGGATATTTTGTTGTTTTTACTTGTCTGTTTTGATTTTGCATTTGGTAAAGTTTACCTACAGTTTGTTTTATATTAGCATAATGTGTACATGTTAAATTCAATAAAATAAAACTATACCTTTATTGCATGAAAGATCTTCAAATAATTCATTTAAGTATTCTTAAGCTATGGTTTCCTAGAAAAGTTCACCGCTAAATTACGGCGTTATTGTAGCGGTGAACGTAATGACAGTGGGCGTAACACAATATTTAAACAGATGTAGACAAAACAACTTTTGACATGTTGTTTTTTAGTTGTCAAATCGTATTTACATATGTAGTAATGGACAAGCTAGACTTTTGTTTACAAAACAAAATGTGTCACCTGGTGAGAAAAACCTTAACTAGTTTTCACGCTACTTTTCGTCCCACCGTTTTCTGGAAACCACTCTCATCTGATTGTATTGAAAACAAAACTCACCGTCATATTGCGGCCGTAATGTAGCGGTCACCGCTTTCTAGGAAACCATAGCTTGAACATTGCTTGAACCCTTAGGGTCGTTTTTTCAATTGCCTGGTTAGCAGCTGGTTAACTAACCACCGGTTAAGTTGTTTACAGTGTGCAATGTTTACATTTTCATGCAACGTTTAAAGTACTTAAATGAATTATTTGAAGATCTTTCATGCAATAAAGGTATAGTTTTACCATTTTTATTGAATTTAATATGTACACATTATGCTTATATAGCTAAATACAAACTGTAACACCAAAATGCAAAATCAAAACAGACAAAGTAAAGCTTAACCTAAAAAATATCCAGCTTTTCTATTTGTTGGCTCCCTGTCCTAATTTTAACCGCCAGTTGAGGCTGAATTAAAAAAACTGCCCTTAGTGTTACTTTAGAAATTTTTTAGCAAAAACAATATTCAACATATTTTCAAAATGGCGACAGTTTAAAAAATTCAAACTAAAATAGTTCAAAAACTGTGTGTATTACAACAATTTTTAAAGAATACTTTATATTTACAAATCATATTACCTTTCTAACAACACCATTTTTAAATAGAACAATAAATAATTGAGTGACAGCTTAACCCTTTGCGGTCTTATTTTATTTTCAAATTGTCATTAAAAGCCTACCGCATGGATTGCCCCTGTCCCGGTAAGCAAAATTTCAGCAAAACCGCTCTCTGGTACAATGCATTACCAGTCATAGAACCACTCCTCAAGCGCTGATTTAGCGCCTCCCTAAGCTCAAAAAGTGCCACTCGCTGCCTCACTGGATTTGACGAGCCATTTTCTCTTCAGTGATCCTCAGCGGGTCATTGTGGCCCCTGCTCCCGGAACAATTCAATGACTAGCATTGCACCGTACCAGAGCGCACCGGGTGGGATTCGAACCCACACAGTGACAAATAGGGGCCAGCTGTCCATCACTATAAACACTAAACCGCCGGGCTGTTTGTCTTGGGCTGTCAAACTCAAATGCGAGTTGGCGTCGGGGGAGGGAGTGGTAGTTTTGGTGTTCTCTGCTAGGTGCCGTTAGTGTAGCATAGTCCTTACACATCAGAGACTGTTTCAACCGCAACCTATACTACACAGCGCTCAAAGGGAAATAGCGTTTGTCGACCTATACTCCTTAGGGTTGTATAAGGAGGTCACCATAACTTTATTGAATAATAAAGTTATGATAAAATTTAATTTTGAGCACATAATATTCAACAACTTTTTCTTCCAACAGTAGCTGACACTGAGGTATTACAATGTCATAAGTTTTAAAGTTATTTTTTGATAAAATCAAAAACTGAAAACATGAAAATATGTTTTCTTCTATTAACAAGACAAATAAGTTGGTGCTAAACAAATGTGTTGTACAACGCCCTCTGAGCTTCAAACACAGTTAACTTTAATGCCGGTTACCATTTATGCACGTTGGGTTTCTTCTAAGCCCCAGTAACTCAAGTGAGATTAGAAAAAGGATTGCACCTGCTGTGTGAACTAACCAACATGTGGAAACTACTATAATATCAAGCCTGATGTTCACTTAGGCTTGGGGTCCAGCACTGTAATACAGTAAAGTCCACTAAACCGAGGTAATTAGGACTGGGGGTACCTCAAATTTCAAGAAACTCAGATTGACAGAAAACAAGGAAAAAAGCTTATTCCACATGTTTTAAAGTTATCTTTAATTTGCGAACTGGTCACAGCCGCAGGGACAGAATGTGTCAAGGACAGTGGCAACTCCCCCCATGAAAATTTGCACATAATATTATTAATATCACCTGTACATGTACAGCCACAGTATGATATAAATTTGGTTGGTTAGCTCAAAAGAACATGCCTATAGTGAGGATGATATTAGATACGGCCATAGCGCCTGCAAGAAGACGGAGCTGCCAGCTACGTAACTCCTGCTCTGTCATTTGGATGGACAAGTCCATTGAGTTTGTTAAGGGGAGGTCGCTTGATATTACACATAGCTTATGACTTATGAGGCAGCTCGATGCGATCTGATTGGCTCCGAAGGTCCCCGAACGGATCGGCTACACTTGTAGGTAATGTCACCGCACACTGACAATATTTTCAAACATCCCAAACTTTTTTTTTCCTATTTAATAATAGGTTATGGACGTGTTTATGTCAAGAAACTATTTAAATTATTTTGTTTTCTTTAACATAACTTGTTAAAGTTTGTGATCTACGCTCATGCGCTAATCACACTCCTTGCTAGTTGACACTAACTGTCATTTAATTGTTTTACTGTTTATTATCGAATTTCCTATGGAATAATGAGATTTTCATGCCGTCAGCATGGTATGATCCAGGGTCGAGACCATGAAATGAGCACCTTCCAAAACGCTTGGTAATACTAAATTGAAGCTTGTGAACCCCCCCAACTAAAAGTTCACCTACTGCCACTGGTCACTGATCTATTTTTAACTAGGAGACACCCCACAACAACTGACTCATACACACACACAAGCAGCTGACTCTGCAGTAGATTCCGTTCAGCGGCTGGCGGATTGAAGATACTACTCTTTGTGTATCACGCAGATTTGAATGCAAACACTTTTTTCCCCCAAATGTACCTCATATTATAGGGAGTCTCGAAATACCACAGCTCAGAGTACAAGACTCTACTGTAAATAAATGTAATTTATTGTACAGTTTCAATTGATAACTTTGTTTTTATTCCAGTCTTCGGTTTCATTGTTTGACATGATGGAGTACTATGAATCAGCTGTCCGATTGAACATAACAGGGAATCATTGCATTGCCGCTAGAGGATGGCAAGCTTGTTCACGCATGATCAAGAGAGTAAGTTTTGCCTACCATTTTACCTATTACCATTTTTTTATCCAAATGCGTCATTGTTTTAAGATGGTGCCCAATTCTACCATGTAATATTTTTAGGCCTCACTCACCTTAGGTTGTTAGAGAAGGCAAAGTAATAATTTGTTTACTTCTCAAAGATTTCTTGACATAAAACATAAATTTTACACAACCATTAAGTCTAACACATGTATACTGGCTTCCACTCAACCCAACGTTTATCTTATTTTGTATTACTATTTTATATACATTGTACTTACTGTTTCCACTGTTTATTTGTTATTCCTTTTTCTTAGCCAATAATAAACCACTTGTTTATTACAAAATCATTCAATTCATTATTATTTTGAACTTTATGAAGTTGTCTTTATTTATTTCAATTTGGTAAGAAAACCCGAGGCCAGAAAAAAAGCATCACTGAACACAATTTTACTAAAGTTCTGTTGGCTTTGGTTTCAGACAAAATGTTTGGAAGAGCTAGATGCAAGGAACACTACTCTGAATGAACAATTTATGCCGATTCTGAGCAGAGCCCTACGCCTGTCTACGCAACTCCACGTCCTCAAGTTGGAAAACTGTAACCTCAGTGGTCGACCTATTGTTATCTTAGGTAAGTTGATATGTACGTTTGTATTGTGATATGGGTTCAGATTTTCGATCCCTACAATGCCCCGAATGGGGACTGAAAACATACTCTGACAGTTCTTTTGGTTCAAATTATAAACTAGGCTGACATGCAGCTAAGCTGAAGCACCGCTGGTATGAGTGAATGCCTCGCTCCGGCCTTCTACCTCAGACTATCGTGGTCCATTATTACAGGTTCTACAAGGCTGTTTGCTACTTTCACAACTTCGCTTCGGCATCAAACTTGCGTGTTCTCTTACTCCAAGTTTATTACATATCTTGAAGCTATAACACAGTTAAAATTTCATTGAAATAGCACTACTCATTCTCCTGTTATGTAGAAAATCACTTGTTTCCGCTTTTTTGAAACAATATGATGGATTTTATAAATTTTGGTCAGGGTTGTCAGCGACCGGGAATTCTGGGAAAACCGGGAATTATGCATGAATTTTGCTTGCCATGAAAAAACTGGAAAATTTGCGGTTGATGAGATCAAGCGAGAATAAATCAGCCGAGAATCGAGATTGAGACGAGAAATGTTAATTTTGATAAATCTTTTTGTTCTTGCTATTGTTTGTTTAGTTGTTCTAGGATACTATTTTAATATTGAAAATGCAATGGGTTTTATTTTTCCTGAGTGCTTCTTTAGTTTAAATATTGTATACATATTCCAGTTTCTAATTACCAAATAATTATGTATTGTAATAATTTATTTTACATTTAAAAGAGAGAAAATCTGTATTGTCAAGCTGTAGCTAGCTAGATACCTTAGCTATTATACGCTAGACCCACACCAACTGCAACATAACCTTAAAAATAACCTTTATATATTGCCAGTAAAATCCAAAATTTAACCAAACTAGGCCAGACATATTAAACTAAAAATTAATAGTAAGGCTATAACATAAAGATTGTAGATATTCCCTTTATTCAGGTAATTGTTAATTATTATTCCCTACTCCACCCTATCACATCAAGTTTCAGTTACACCGTTCTACTGATACCATAACTTGTACTGACAATCACAGAGTTCTAATTTGGGTTTGTTAGGCTTAATTAAAGTACTGCCGATACTTGGGTTGTGATACTATGATACCTGTTATTTCAGACATCTTGACTATTGTTTAGTAAGCTATGTCTTTAAATGGGTAAACCAATGTGACAGGTGTTATGTGGATGATGTTCTGGCTAACCATATTTTTGTTTCAGCTGCCGCTCTAAAACTAAATACTGGTTTAAAAGAACTCTATTTAGGAGAAAACTATTTGACACCGAATGATGCATCTCAACTAAGTGCCCTGTTAAAAGTCAATACCGTTCTTCAACTATTAGACATCAGGTATGGTATTGAAATAAACTTGAGTATACTTTTTTTTGAGATTTACATTAAGTTTAAATGCTGGTGAAACAACCAGAAAAGTTTTGAAAAGAGAAAATCCAAAGGATGTTTTAACACTTACCAATTATATTAATTTAATAACTCAATATTCGACAGTTCAAAATAATCCTTAACAGCAATCTTTATGTACAGTTCGTTTGGTATAGCATGGCCGGTGGCCTTGAGATTTCCTGCTGGCCGCTTTTGGCCCTATAGCCCATCTCGACAGCCATGCTAAACCTGACGAACTTTAATTATAATTTAATAATTTAAAGCCAATATGTGAAAGGTAAAATAGAGGGGTAGACGGTTAAAGTAATATAGTAGAAACACACAAAATTGCAACTAGCCATTTTTCTGTCCCACTGGAGTCTTTATTAAAAAAATAGCTTTATTAAAGGTTTGAAGTAAGTTTGGGTAATACAGTATGAATAAATAAATAGTTTATTGCATCAACATTGAACATGTTATGCAATCGTCAAATTACATTCAATTCTTGATTATCCGGGCTAATTAAGGGGAGGAGAGGCACGGATAACCAAAAAACACGGATAATCCAAAACTAGTCGCGGCAACTAATGCTCATTCCAGCAGCAGTGTCCGAGGCACTTGAAAATTTAATCAAATCAGCCTTCTTTTTTACAATATTGCGAGCCGTCTGCTCTCCCACCCCATACTGCACAGCATGCCATTTAACTGTGTTGCCATTTTCTGTTTTCTCAATTATTTCCAACTTTTGGTGAATTGTAAAACAGTTCGTTTCCTCTTCTTATCCATCACTAGGTCACGCGCGCATAAATTATAGTCTCAACTGCACCACTTTCACTTTGACACTGACGGGTGTCAGTGACCTTGGCTGAGAGACGGAAGCGAATATACGCGGCACGGTCGATCCTGACTTAATCTCATTTGCTCCGCTTGCGTTATAGTGCCTAGCGATGCGAGAGTACAACGCTTGATGTAGCGTGCTGTATCAATCCGCGCTGTCCTTGAAGTAGCCTCCATTTTGGAGCCCACAGATTACACAAAATTGCGCAAAAATCACAGAACGCGTAATTAGGAAACCAGTATGTGATCCCTTTACTGTATTGGCAATTTCATGACATCCGTTCCTATGGTAGTTGCACATTATTTCAATTTTTTTTCTAGTAGCTAACCCGGTTTGGTCTGCAACCCGGATAATAAGCACCCGGTTAATCGAGAGTTGACTGTACTGCCATTTAAATAGCTAAAATTGTCCACAGATTCTACCATTGAAATCCCATTCAGACATACATTTTTGGAATTCTCTCTCTCTCATTCATTCGAATTGTACCACTCTAACCCTCAGCGTGTTCTGCGTTTTCCCAGTCATGTGCCATAAACTCGTCTGTATTATAAAATGCTTCTGTGGCCAAAACCTTTTTTAGACGAGTTTTAAAAGCCTCAAGCTCTGGGGCACTTTTGATCGAATTAGGCAACCTGTTGACGAGTTGAACTCCTACCTGAGAAGGTAAACTTTCATAAACTGCCGTTCTGTGTCTCCCATTTCAGTAGTTTTCCCTGCCTCTAGTTTCATAAGAGTGAATGTCACTTACTCTTAATAGGCTGCATTTTGATTTGAAAAAAAGACATGTTTCTAAAATAAAAATATAAAGGCAAGGTAGTGTCAACAATTTCAATTTTTTGAATGCTGGTCTACACGACTTTCTCCATTAAAATTTTGCAATGGTTCGGACTGCCTTTTTTTGGAGAATGAAAACTCTGGCAAAACTTGATTTTGAGCATCAATCCCACAAAGCTAAGGAAAGGTGTGGGTAGATTACTCCGTAATACGCCATCATCAGTACCTGAATTGGGCAGTATTTGGACAGTTGCCTCAAAACATAAATGCCTGAGGCTAATTTTGAACAGACGCTGTCTACATAGCATTCCCAGGTCAGACCTCGGTCGAGGTGTATCCCCAAGAATTTTGCTGAGTAGACCTCTTCGATCTCAGTATTGACCAACATGACTGTTGGATTGCTATCTGAGACTGGTCGCAGACCAAATTGTATAAAAGTTGATTTTGTTGGATTTGTTTTGAGATTGAGCTCATTGAAATGCTGAATTGAATTGTTGAGCTCAATAAATGAAAGAATTTCAATTGTTGGTTTGAAGATGCTTTGAAACGGAGAGTTGTGTTATCTGCGTACTGGACAAGCTGTCCGTTCTGTGCCAATGAACCAACATCATTGACATAAATCAGAGAGAGAAGCGGGCTGAGTATGGAAAGTAAACTGATGCACTATGATTGAGGCTACCTTCTATAGGTCATAATCACTCCCTTCAAAATTTCTGCCAGACTTTAGAAAATTATTCGTTCCTTGTTATTTGAACCTTTCAAATGTTGTACTTTCTTGTACTTCTTGTGTATTTTCCAAGGCGACTTTCAGAGAACCAATACGTATTTGTATTCATCACTATTTTATTCCCATTATCAATTTGTTACTTTATGTTGGGTTTTCTCTTGTGCATTTTCCTAATGTTATTTTCTGATTTTTTGAGGCAGACTTCTGTGCACCTTCCAGAATAATATCTTCTTTTCAACAGAAAATTTTGTTGTGTCACACTTTAAACCGAATGATTATGGATACCTACGTGATTACCATTCTGTAGCCAATGACCAAATATTTTAAATTGATCCTGTCAAATATTCTTTGTTGAGAAATTCTAAGTAAGAATTTGTTCAATAGTTATTGAGCATTAGTACTTATCTTTTCCTTCTTCTGATCAACCCTGGCTAATCAGCTGCTAAGATAGCTAGTAAGTAATATCACAGGATAGCTAGGAATCAGGATTAAAGTGCCATACTTTTCGTATTCCGGGAGTAGCGTGCTACCTGTTTGGGAAATAACGGTGCTATTCTGTATAACTATTAGTGTTTAGCGTCTGTGCATTTCAATCAAAGTGATTATCCAGCATACATAATGCTTATTCATTCAACTACTTTCGGTTTTAAACTAGTTAAAATAAAACGTAAGCATCTCTCATCTGAAACATGAGATTTGCAAACATTGTGTCATGCCAAGACGGGATGCATAAAACTTTGCGTCGCAGAACGACGAGCTCAGCACGGTCCTAGCCTTGTTCATAGGTCGGCTAAACACCGCAAGTTTGAGCTACCCATTCACTCCAGCTCTAAAGGTCATTCTAAAGTTATTTTAAAACCAACGTGAAAGTATCTAGTTTCTTTTTCTCGTAGTTTTAGTTAATTTAGCTAGCTACTTTTGTAAAAACCATGTTTAGTTTTCAACACATTCACAGACTTGTTTCAACACGAAGATTTGTATTTGATTCAATGTTATGGACGTAGCACAGTTCTGTGCCGCTAGCAGTAAATACTTCAAAAAGGAAGGAGGTTCAAAAACTGTTATTTAAAACTAACTTATTTGGATAAACTCACTTACTGAAATGAAAGAGGGTGATTCTATAGTGATATATACATCATTGAGAATTTGTTCAGTATTAGTATTTGTTTGGGTTGGTTCTAAATTTTTAAGAAAGTAGTGTTAGTTTTAGCAAGCTTCTTTTTGTAATGGGTAGATTTATTCAACACTGTGTATTTTCCTTCTTCTGGTTAATCAGTTCTTAGGATGTTAGATTTTACTGCATCAGATGCATGTTTTATGTATTGTTATTCCAATAATTAAACTATATTTTTTTGTAAAGTATCATTTATCTTGCTTTGCAACTGGTTGTATTACTTATAGTCTGCGCCAGACTGTTTACTTGGCTGAGTTCTCTCATGGATTGTTCTAGCAATAACAACATCAAGGACGAGGGGCTGGGGCACATCGTGGAAGGATTGCTGGAGCAGAACTCTGCTGGTGCGGGGCTGCAAGTGTTGGTGCTGTGGAACAATCACCTGAGCCGCAGTTGTGGTCACCAACTGTCTCGTATATTCACATCCTCTACCTCCCTAGAGACCATCAATATCGGCCAGAACGTGCTTAGCAATGAAGTAGGCCTACTGTATAGCATAAATCCTATTATAGTTAACTAGTGCAAGAGGCATACAGGCCTAAAATAATATATGTTGGGACAAATTGAGTCATTCTACTACCTAGTAGACTTCTTTTTCAAATTTAATCATAATTTATTGTTTAATTACAGTTGAGCAAGAGTAGACATTTTTAAAATAGAATAGGATCAGGACTCAGGAGGGATTTTGTGAAATATTCGAGAATGGGAAAAGCTGGTAGATATGTTTTAATGACATTTAAAAAAAGAAACAATTTAGCCAGTTCATGCTAATGGGTGGCTATTATTTGCATAGTCAGCGGTTTGTTCTTGTGCCGTTTGTTGTTGTCCCTTCATAACAAAGACACTTGAATTAGCATTGAATTTGTAAAATGATAACTTAATACAAGGGTTGTCTGGAAACAAAGTTTTGATCTAGTATATTAAAATGCACACTATTAGTAGAAACTTTATATTATACTCATGTTAAGAATCATTATTCCAACAATTAAGGCACTCCTTAAGATGAGTCTTTGACATATTGACAACATAAAAATGGAACACGTCTTATTAAACCAAGGCACATTATAACACTATTGCATGAAATGTTGCACCTGTGGGGATCCATACTTTAAATTGCTTTAAGTTGCAAGATGCTAGTTTGCACAGAACTTTTATGTTAAAAAGGAAATAAAACATAGTTTGGGGAAAAGTTCTAAAATCTATTGACACAAATTTTGTGTGAATCTTAAGTAAATAAGGCTGTTACTTAAACTGTGGAATTAATACTTGTAGAGGACATTGAGTTTAATTTTATCATTAAAGTGCGAAAGAAAATGTCAAGTATACTATTGTACCTATTACTATGAGTCTATAATGCATAATGCTAGGTTTAGAACTGTTATCCATTCTTAACTAATCCAGCAGCCTATCTATTCTCTCAATGAGCTTAACTCGGAGCCAATATTTTAGTTTCCGTCACCATTGTGTCGAAATAGCCATTTAAATTGACGCAATCTATCTGGAATACCAGTCAACGATGAAGAAATCAAGTATCAAGTCAGGCAATCCAACAACATGATATGTACCTATGGTTTAACACTTTCACTGCGATCGACATGTTGAAACATGAAAATTGCATATTTTTACATGCAAATTGCACGGATTCCACAGGCACCCGCAACAGTGATAGTGTTACAATTAATGGTTATTTACTACACAAATATTTACAATTGGCAAATTCTGTTCACCCCGTTTCCTTGGAGAGAATAATTGAACAAATTGAAACATCCATATCAAAAATAATATTTAATAAAAGAGCCACAATGAATAAGAAACTCACTAACTTAATGAATAATCAGAAATCTAAAGAAAATATAATATTACATGATTTCGAATTTTACCCTAGGGTTGTAAATAAGACACCCATTAAATTTGACACAAATGAAACCTCACTGTTGGAAAAAGGCCTAAAGTATAACTTGCCGCTAACTGATAAGAAAAGTAACCTTAGTGAAGTTCTTAACGCTGAATGTGCCATCAAGGCCATACCCAATGAGGATGACAGAAATACTGCTAGAGTAATCATTTCTAGGAAATTAAGTAATAATCTTCCAACAAAAAGTCTTATCTAAATAAACAAGAGATCGGATTATTTAAAAGCATGAGAAAAACTCACTGCCCATGATGCTATCTTGTGTAAGGCAGATAAATGCACTACTTCTGTAGTAATGTACAAACAAGATTATGTCCAAAAAGTAAAGGATTTTATTCAATAGAACGGCATCATCCCTCTTAAAAAAGATCCTACTAAAGCTTACAATAGAAAAATAAGAAAACTAATTAATTCTAGTAAAATATTATTTAGTGAAAATGATATCAAGTTTCTGGGTGTAATGAATCCTGCAGCACCAGAAATCACGAGGCCTGCCAAAAGTACATAAAATAAGACCCCACCACTTGCTAGTATCATTTGATATTGTTAACCTTTACCAACGTCCCGATCACAGAAACACTTGAAATTGTCCAAAACAAATTGTCAAATAGCCCTACACTGATACAAGAAGGTGTGAAGGAGCTGATGGAATTACTAAGGGAAGTATTGAACCAAAATTATTTTAGTTTTGAAGGAACATACTTCAAACAAATAACTCTCCTCTAACCTTACCTATGAGTTTTTGTTTTGTTTTTTTTTTTTTTTTTTGTAATTTTAAATTCTTTTTTGTATTTTGTTTTTTTATATTTTTTTGTTTTTTTTATATATTTTTTTCTTTTTTTTTTTTTTCCTCTCTCTTCTAAATGTTTGCCCTAGTGTCCCACTCCTCCCGTGTAGATGTGGTTCCTGGCGATGTTGATGCTGCGTCTTATTATGTTAAGGGCGATGTTCGTCAATAACTCTTGGCCTCCCATACCAATAGTCTCAAGGTTCTTGACTGTTTTCTTTAAGATTGCTCCATAATTATGAGAGTTATAGTTACTCCTGCTGTTCCACCCGTTTTTAGAGCCCGCTTTGGTTTTTTGCAATTTATTTTGAGGATGTTATATGGACATAAAATGTAGGTAAAGACACACTAAGTGATTAGCTTAACCCTCAAACAATGTTTCATTGCCATAGTTTCAGCCGATTTTGACCTATAAGCGATCCTAAATGCTTAAAAAACTTTCAGAGTCCACTTTGGTCCCTTGCTATTTATTATGTGGATGTTGTTTGGATATGAAATATAGCTAAAGACACACTGCGTGATGGGCTTAACCCTTAAACGAAGTTTTATTGCCATAGCTTCAGCGGATTTTGAGTTATAAGCAGTCTAAGATGCCTTAAAAACGACCTCAGTGCCCACTTGAGCCCCTCGCCATTTATTTTCTGGATGTTGTATGGGTATAAAAATATAGCAAAAAACACACTGCTTAACGCTTAAACGAAGTTTCACAGCTATAGCTTCAGTGGATTCTGAGTTATAAGCGGTCCAAGATGCCTTAAAAATTTTACAGACTGACACACGGACAGGAATTTTTTGACGCCAGTTTTGGTCTATGCAAAGTATATGAACACCAAATAACAAAAAACTGATGGATTCTTTGCAATGTATATACAAAAGTCTTATTTTATTTATATAGATGGTTTTAATTTCATCAATCTCCATTTTTCGACAAACAGCAAAAACAAGTAAAATGTAAACTGACAGCTTAAAAGGCTTCATTGGATGTCTAGTAGTCACGTGATGTAGTGGGTGGAGCTTTACACCGCCTCAAAGCCGTGATATTGCACCAGTTGGCAAACGTATTGGACAGACCTCGTAATCAAGTCAACTATGATTAATACTTAATAGTTACTCTTACAGCATTTTGCTTGTTCTAATTTTAGTACACAGCATAAAGTAACATTCTTTATTATCATTGCTTTAGGTATTACATGTGAATAAACTGGCACTGCAAAAGAATCGCACATTGCTGAGGCTTGGCATGCAGTCAACCCATCTAACTTGTGAAGGTGTAGTGGCTCTGGCAGAGATCGTTGCAGACAGTCCTTCCATTCAGGTAATTACAGTTGACCCATTATGTGCTTTAGGTTTCAACCGGTTACGTTTTAAATCCCTTGGTATAATTATTTATAGTCAAAAAAAATTTGGATCAAATGGAAAATTTTAATTATTTGAATTTTGAGTTGAAGTTTAGATTTGAAAGGAAAAGCCAAATCTTTGAATTTGAATCTATGAAACGGGGATCTGTCTATTATTGAGGAAGCGGTTGGAAATTTGAATTTCAGTTGGAAAAGTTATTGGTCCCCACCTGAAATTATTGGTTGTTCTTGCTGGTTATCAGGATTTATTGCGACTTCACTAAACTCAAGAATATATGGGTGGAAGAAGTTGAAGGAACCTGGACTGAAATGCTGGTAAACCTCTCTGTAAAGACCAAAGCTCTTGAAGAATGGAAGTCATCTACTTGAACACTGAGAGAACTTTTAAAACCAACCAGGAGCTGACGAAAATCATAGATGGGCATCATGAGAGTCAACTACTAGCAACTTTTTAGTGTATTTCACACCAAAGAGCCCCGTTGGCTAATTCAGGGTATCCAGCATACGGCAATTCCAAGAAAACCGGAAATTATACAGACATTTTCGATATACGGGGATATTTCGATAACGTAAGCTGTGATTTTGTCGAGAATGCTAGAAAAAGTTGTGGTTTTGTCAAAATGAGTAACTATGACTCCCTTATGAGTTGCCACCCCCAAGGGTGGTTGTACAGAGGCCAGATGGTGTCTCTGCAACCAGCCTGCTGGTGGCAGGCGTCGCCTTCATCGTACTTGTCAGAGAGTGGTCGGTACCCAGGATATGTTCACGAGGAACCCCTAGCACCTGTCCGAGCTGGTCGTCAAGGACGAACTTGATGGGCTGAACAGTCAGGAGGCTGGGGCCATCGCACCTCCTCCGGGTTGTGTGGATCTCTACAAGCAGCTCTGGGGTGTGGGCGCTCCGTGGGTGATCCACCTTTCAGCTTAGGCCTACTGCAGTAGATGGGTGTGTCCAACTGTTTCTGGTTGATGAGATTTTTCGGAAGGTTAAGGGTTGGTCTCCTGGGTCCGGACGGTGTTACTAAGAAGGGACTTATGGTGTACCCGCACTTTGCCAACAGGACCACTCTGATACCAAAATCCGGTAAGGATCCTCTGCAGCCCGGTAACTGGCTTTCGATCACAATTGCGCCGCTGCTTGCATGTGTGTACATCAGTAGTGTGCATTATCGCATCTTGCAGTTGGTGGAACTGAATGAACGCCAGAAGGGGTTCAGGCCTGGGAATGGCTGTGCGGCCCATTCTAAGATCTTGGCTGAAGTCATCCGCAGTGGTAAGAGGGGTTCCATGGTGGGTGTCCTGCGTGATGTGGCGAAGGCCTTCGACACTGTGTCCATGAAGCCATCAAGTGTCCTGGCAGAAACAGGTGAATGCCGGAGGTCCTTTGTGGCACCGTAGCGGGCATGTACACTGGGGCTCATATCTCCTTTGGGGGGATTCGTGTTCGGTGGTTAGGCTGATCGCGAGTGTGAAGCAAGAGGTCCCTCTGTCCCCTTTGTTGTTCAACCTCGTTCTTGACCCCTTGCTCCGCCAGCTTGAGTCTGGGGAAGTGGGAGTTAGGGTTGACAATGCGTTGCTGTCTACTTTGGCATATCACGGATGACCGGTGATTAGGAATGGGCGGGTGCTTGGGCAAATCTCAAGCTAACTGTCTTCAGTCGGCATGGCTCTGTCCTTGCCTAAGTGTTTGGCTTTTGAGGTGTAGAAGAAGGGTGAGGCCTGGCTGTCCCGGGTACCTGAGTTGTCTATTGATGGCCAGGTGCTTCGGGTCCTCCGTCCGTCCGAGCCCTTTACTTATCTCAGAGTGACCTTCACTTTGGCTAAGGGGTTCTCAAACACTGGCCTTGTCGTACCTAGAGGATTTTGCGGTGCGTATCGCTAGGCTCTCCTTGAAGCCGCAGCAGAAAGTGACCCTGCTCATGCAGTACGTGTTGCCGATCTTCTCCCACCATTTTTCCATTGATCCTCCCTCTGCAAATGACCTGAACCGAGTCGACTGCTCTCTACGTGGTTCGGTTAAGCGCATGCTCCACCTACAGGAGTGTACGGCGGATCGTCAGCTGTATGCAAGGAAGCGTGATGGGGGCCTTGGCGTTCCTCACCTTACACAACTTTGTGTTACGGCACTCAAGGTATGGTATTTCTGTCGTCCGATGATCCTGTTGGGGAGTTGAGGGTGGATGCTGGATGGGATGCCCAGTTGAGAGCTTTGGCAGAGAGGGTTGGGTTGAGGCTGCCGGCCACCCCTGACGTTGACCATGTTAAGAGGAGGTGGAAGGCCAAGTTCCACAGTGATTGGTCTCAGTTGGTCTGGCAGGGCCAAGGTGTTGAGCAGTTCAGGGACTGGCTGTTGGACCCAGATACCCTCTAGCCGGGGCTCTTCATAGATGCCTTGAAGATGAGATTTAATAACTGTGGGGTTAGGACTTCCATGCGCCATGCGGACCAGACTCTTCCGGCCTTATAACGTAGGAGCCGAGTTTTGCCGGGGTTGCTGGGTCACGTTGTGGCAACGTTGAGAGTACGGTTATTGCCTGGGAGCAATCATTCCAGACAAACGACCGGTTGACCCTTAGGCCGGATGTTGTCGTCAAGAAGCGAGATATGGTCTACATGGTCGATGTCACTGTCCGGTACGAGATTGTTGCTTCTCTGGTTTAGGCCGCCCTTGAGAAATCTGCTATCAGCCTCTTTTGCCCACCCTCAATGGTGAGTTCCAGGTCACGAAGGGAGAAGTTATCCCCAAGGTTCTTGGCTCACTAGAAGCAGTCCCTTGTGCCACTATCTTTAAGTTTAGGAAACTGGGCCTCACCCGGCTTGGTTTCTTGAAGAGCCTGTGAGTCTGACCGCATGCACACCTCCATCGAGATGGTCCGCTAACATCTGGATTATGGGTAGCCAAGTCTTAGGGTCGGGGTTGTAGTCTCTGAGAGGAATTTGTTAAATTCCACAAGTTCCAATAGCCCGGAACATGCGAAGTGCTTGGGTTTTGGCCAGTATGGTAAGCAGGCGGTAGTGAGGGAGTTAGGCCGTGTGCCGACTTGCGGGGGTTTCCTCGCAGGGAAAGTCAAGATGAGTAATCAACCGTTCCGCAAGAAGTTAAAAATTTCAGCCAAAAAAAAGTTAGCCAAATCTAGGAAATCAGCAAAATTTACCCGGTAAAATACAGGAATTATACCAATACTTTCTTTTTCGTGAATGCTGGAAACCCTATATAACCAACTTTTATTCTGCGACAGTGACTTTTGGGCTGATCTTGTAATCCCTTGGGCTGGAATTGTCACTTACCGTATCCTAATTTGTTTTAGTTGTCTGTATGTTAGTTGAAAACCGATCAACTCATAATATTAAGTTGAAAAATACTAGCCGTTATAATTTTATAAAGGCAGATTTTTATGCTCTTTATAATGAGTTTCGTAACTTTGGCTGGCATGAAATTAAAGCTAATTATAATTTGGAGGATGTAATGGATATTTTGTATAGAAAGATATTGCATGCTATTGATTTACATGTGCCTAAAAGTAAACAATATAGGTCTAAGTTTCCACTTTGATACTCCAATGATTTAAAAATATTGATATCCAAAAAAAATAAATTACGTAAGCGACTAAAAAAGTATCAAATGCCTATTTTAGTCAAACAATTCAAATATTTGCCTAAGGCAAAATTTTAAAGCTGAAATAAAAGTTTATTATCAAATTTATATTAGAGGTGTTGAATTTAATCTGAGAAGGAATCCAAAATCATTCTGGCAGGTTATCAAGAGTATTAGGTCACCTTGTAGAAGCGCCACAACAATGCAATTAGACGATCAGATAGTGGAAGGGCCGAGGGATAACGGAGGTATTTGCCACTTACTTAAAGGGCCGTTTTTTCAATTGCCTGGTTAGCAGCTGGTTAACTAACCGCCGGTTAAGTTGTTTACAGTCTGCAATGTTTACATTTTCATAGCGTTTAAAGTATTTAAATGAATTATTTGAAGATCTTTCATGCAATAAAGGTATAGTTTTACAGTTTTTATTGAATTTAACATGCAAACATTATAATACTCGTAATATAGCTAAATACAAACTGTAACACCAAAATGCAAAATCAAAACAGACAAAGTAAAACTTAACCTAAAAAATATCCAGCGTTTCTATTGGTTGGATCCCTGTCCTAATTTTAACCGCCGGTTAAGGCTGAATTGAAAAAACGGCCCAAAGAGTGTGTACACAAGCTGTGGCCTTGACCAAGGTCAACTGTGGCAGACTGCTATCTCTGCTCCAATAATGCAAAATGCTGAGACGTTAGTTTTAAGTGAAATCACACTAGAGAAGGTGTTATCAGCATTGCGGCAATTGAAGCCCGGGTGCTCGGTTGTCCCTGATGGTATACCCCCCCTACATGTATAAGGCATGATCAGATTTGTTTGTTGAGCCTTTACATTATATGTTTAACTTAGCTTGTAAATTAAAAACCTTTCCTGATAAGTGGAAATCTACAAAGGTAGTTCCCGTTCCTAAGAAATCTAGCACTTGCTATATAAGAAATCACAGACCCATAGCCATATTATCTCCACCAGCAAAAGTATTTGAAGCAATAATGTACAATAGACTATTTTATCATGCAAAGAAAATAGAAATATATGACTGAGTTTTAGTACGGTATTTTCCCTGAGAGATCAATCCAATCCAATTAAGTTAAATTCTGATGTTAGTTACGGTGCTGTGCGCGGCTGGGACATGGCCACAAAAGAAACCTCCCAAGCCTTAGTTCATTCATTTCTATTTAATTTCACATTATATATTTCTAGTTATCTACTGTTAATGTCTTATGTACACAAAACGGATCTGTTATATATTACTTTGTTAATTCATCACTCCTTATCTATCTTAACCTTAAAATAATTTATTGTATGTAACTTAAATAATTTATTCAATGAAATGAAAATGAAATGAAAAAAGTCTTTATTTATATGGCGAAGTAAGGACTTTATAGTCCTCTCTACCACTTAACCACATCAATCTTTGTGTTCAATGTATCCTGTTTTTTAATTGCATATTTATTTTTAATCAGTACATCAAACCTAATAATTAAGAATTATTGTGTAATATTATGTGAGTTAACTACTTGGATGCATGGACTATCCGTAATATATATTAGTGCTACATTGTAATTAGAATATTTTTCTGTTATGTAGCATTTGAAAAATAAATAAATATTGTTATGTGAGACAATGGGATTTGACCCTACAGTTATAATGTCAAGCAGTACTGAAGAACCGTAAGTAAATTAATGGTTGTATTTAGTTTTTACAAGGCAGATTCTGTTGCT
This sequence comes from Matsumurasca onukii, assembly GCA_018831715.1. Taxonomy (NCBI): domain Eukaryota; kingdom Metazoa; phylum Arthropoda; class Insecta; order Hemiptera; family Cicadellidae; genus Matsumurasca; species Matsumurasca onukii. The sequence continues at coordinate 91,227,844 of CM032059.1, forward strand.
TTGCCGAGACCAGTGTGACATTCAGGTTTGATATTGTTGCAGAGAATAGACTTGAGAGACAACAACCTTCAAGTGGCTGGACTAATGGCCCTAGTCTTGTCCATGAGGGTGAACAAGAGTGTCACTCAACTCGACTTGGACGACACTCCTCGCAGAAAACACTCCATGGTTAGTATTTGTGGCAATCACTCGGTTTTTTCGTTTTGTAAATAAGTATAGTACAATCACACCTGGCTTCACCCTGCGAATCCTCTGTGTTTCCTTGTACAAGTGGTGCTAACATTGGTGTTGTGTAATTGGCCCAAGGCATGCTAAAAAAGTGTCATACTGACTTGAGGTGTTCTGTATTTTTTAATATACATACGGATCAAAATAGTCCGGCTTTATATTGGTATGACCATTGTCGGATTCCCTCAAATTCTAGATTAGTGGAAATATGTTAAAAAAAGACAAAATAGCCTTGAAAACGAGTGCAAATGTCGCACGGTAGCTGGATTTTGTGTCCCCAAGAGCAGGAGAACGTGTAAATTTGCCATTGTGTTCATTGCAGCAAGCTTAAGGACACGAAGACAACGGATTTGCACCAACAAATATCATAATTCGGCGCTCAGTGTCTTTGTGACCTAACTGATTATGTTGACTATATTGTATTACCATTAAAATATACATTCCCTATTTAGATGACAAACTACTGTTAGTGAATTTACACTTTTTTTTGGAAAGACAAGGCCTTTCCTGTTTTAACGACTTTTAAGAAATAATAGAGAATATAGATTTGTTTAACTTTATAAGCGAAATTAAATTGATGTTTTTTATTAACAAACAGGAAAAAAGTCCGAAGCAAACTACCAACTGCAACACTATTGTTTTATCATAAAATACTTTTGGGAATACCCACCGGTAAGATACTTTATGTGTCTAGTTGCATTCTGATCGATCCCATAAAAAATATCTTACCAACAAAGATGCGCAAAGTTATATAAATTCAAATATTATAGGCCAAAGAGAATGATAAAACAAAACTATGTCATTGTCATCAACCATGACAATGACAGAAAAAAAAATTAGAAGTCAATGTTTTGTAATTTTTATTTAATCCATGTCAAGCGGAGTGAGACGTAAAACATATCCTTATTCCCAGAGTAAACTGCTTTCTATAAAAGTATAAAATATATTAGTATAAAATTATAATAAGTATAAAAGTATAAAATGGTGCATTACAAGTTAGAGGAGTGTTTAAGAAATGCGATTTCAGCTTAGAAGTGGCGTGTGAGGCCTCCTCCCAGTTAGTGTTGTGCCTCGGAGCGTTCAAGATTACCACTCATAGTAGCCTATTTCTGTAGCCAAACTCATTTGAAGAGCAATTTCGAAAAGTTTGTCATTTGGGTTCGCATGAATTGATTTATATAACACTATGAAATAACTTGGTAAAATAGAACAAAAAACATGATTAATTCATTAAATATTGATAATTTTCAATATTTATGACTTGTTTTGTATCTTAATATTCAATCTTTCGTGAAAACAAAGCACTGCAAAGCTTTTACCCCTTTCACAATATTCCTTTAGCAGCACCGACTCCAACAATTTTTTAAGTGAATAAAGACTTGGGGGTTTGGCAGTATTCTTGAACGCTCCTCACATTTCTTGAACACTCCTCCAACGTTAGAGGTCTCCTCACACTCCCCCTCTAAGCCAAAATCACAATTCTCAAACATTCCTCCAACAAGTAAGGTCTCCTCGCACTAGCTTTCCTTAGAGAAGACCAAACACCTACCTCAAAGTCTTCTTCTCACAGCATTTTTGGTTATGTCTATGGTTTATTTTGTAGAAAATGTTAAGTTAAGAGCAAATGTTAAGTTAAGAGCGAGCTGTATTGAATATTACAAGTTTTTTATAGCTTTTAATAAAACTGTTAGTAAAATCATACATTTTAATTTTAAGGATATTGTATCATAGAATACTTGACAAGAGAAACTTAACGGCATAAGAAAGCTGCTGACTGTTAAGTGCTGTCATGTAACTGAGAACGATCCCTTCGTTCGACCACACATGATGGGGCGCCGATGGCGTAGCCTACCCAGCATGCAATGCCAAGGGGTTCACAAACCGAACTCTCGTACCCTTGTACTATAGTGTATTGCGGTACTATATAATATACTACACTCGCTCAAACTTAAATAGATTTCCTTCTCTATATGTTTAGCTAACTTTTTCTTCAAGTGCTAAACACAACAAACATTTATATTTACAGTTAGCTACAGTTAGGCTCCTGGCCCATGAATTAAAAGAACTTTATAAACAAACTAAAAATCTTCTTCTTGCTTACTCTTGTGTAAGCTATAAATCTAGCCGCTTGGGCTTTTGTACAATCCTCTTCGACCTTCGGATGGGCAGAGGACTGCATTGCATGTGGGAGGCTTTATCTTCAACTTCAAGGGATCACCTGGTTGGCGTCGTCTGGGTAGTAGTAGTTGACTTCTCTTCTTGGCACGAACTCTGTGGCTCTTTCACATCTGGTGTCTTGATGGGTGACGGTAAAACCCTCTTCGCTGGTGATAACGGTAAAGTTTGTTCAATGTCCTTCCTAGACACCACTTCTACTATGTCTTCTTCCTCCAGCAGACTGCTCCTCAGATGATCTGCATGGCAGAACCTGGTTTTACCCAGAACACTAACCAGGTAGGTAGACGGGCTCTACATTCCAACACCTTTCCCGACACCCAGGATACATGCTCCTGACGAACAGTTTTTACTAACACTTTATCTCCCTCCAAAAACACTCGCCCAGCCTCTGCGACTATTAGCATCCTTGGGTTGCATCTCCCTTTTCTTTTCAATATTAGACAAGAGATTTGGTTTTAATAAAGACAAACGCGTTCTGGGTTTCCAACGAAGGAATAACTCCGATGGAGTCAGTCCCGTCACTGCACTAGGAGTATTCCTATATACAAAGAGAAAATTATCTAATTTTTGTTGCAATGGTACGAACTTGTTTTCTGAACGGTCAGCTAACACTTGCCAGTAAATTTTTTACCTCCTGTACACATCTCTCTGCCGCTCTGTTACTGGCTGGATGATATGGCGGAGTTAAGGTGAATTTGACTTGATTACTACTTAAAAATTCTTTGAACTCGACACTAGTGAAATTTGTTCCATTATCACTAACTAGCTCGACTGGTAAGCCGTACGATGCAAACAAAGTTCGGAGCCTTCCGATTGTTTTAAATGACGTGGTAGATTTCATAACGAACACCTCCAACCACTTTGAAAAACTATCCACTACAATCAACATTTGTAATTTTGAGCTGGGATCTTCCGCATAGTCAATGTGGACCCGTTCCCATCTTGCTGAAGTCCTAGGCCACTGATGCAGAGGGATTTTAGGCGCAGCATTTCTAGTACACTGACAAATATGGCAAGAGGAAACAGCCTCTTCTATGCTATTTTCTAGCCCCAGCCACCAACATTTTCATCCTGGTTATTCCTGGATGTTGATCGTGGAGCAGTTGTATGACGGAATGTCTAAATTTTTCTGGTATTACCACCCGTGTACCCCATAAAACACAACTTTGGTCTACAGATAATTCATCCTTCCTTCTAAAATACATTGTAAGCGCTGGATCGGTGACTTCCCGCCAGCCATGCCATACAAAATCCCTTACTTTAGCTAAGATTGGATCTTTGACTGTCTGTTTTGCAACATCCTTAGCGGTAACAATAGTATTGTTACTCACCATCTTCATGTTGAATACCTCCAAGCAGGTGTCCACATGTGAGATATGATTGGTGTCCATCTCCAACGTAGTTTCCTCCGACAGTGGTAGTCTTGATGCATCCGCGTGGGGTAGATCCTTCCCTCGCCGGTATTTGATTTCAAAGTTGTAGGACGCCAGTATTAACGCCCAGCGTTGTAAGCGAGACGTTGCGACACAGGGAACTCCACGCTAGCTTCCAAAAATAGTCACTAAGGGGGCATGATCAGTCTTTGCACCATACTCATGTAGTCTCTGAAGAACTTACATTTATTTATTTATTTGTTTCTACGGTAATACACCATTTTACATATACAGTACTGACATTTGCATTTACGATACTTATATAGAACTAATCGTGCTACTTAATGCGTTAATGAAGAGACAGCGATTATAATAACTAAAATTTAAAGACATGGAAATAAATACACATGCACAAGATATAGAATAAATAATTAGAATTAGAAAATACGGTACTACTTAATGAGTTACTGAAAAGACAGCGGTATATTAACTAAAATTAAAAGACATTGAAATAAATACACATGCACAAGATATTGAATAAATAATTAGAATTAGAAAAATACGTGCTACTTAATGAGTTACTGAAAAGACAGCGGTATAATAACTAAAACTAAAAGACATTGTATTACTGATAGCTTTAAGGTTGGTTTACCCAACAACATGAGTTATTTTAAAGCTTTTTAAACTCAGTTTTTCGCTGAGCCACCGCCAATTCTGCAAAGAACACACATACGCGATCAGAGTACAAAACGAGACAGTGCACATTAAAAACACAAAACGAGGAGGGCCATTTTTAATGAAGCAATTCATCTTAATATTAGGTACTTCTTCTTTGGCATAACTCAAAAATCACAACAAGAATTCAAACACTCAAAATTTATATATAAGAATCAAATATACAAAACGAGGTGGTACGATGTTGTGGTTATCGTGCCTTGATTGGCGCTTTCATTACGGGGAGGGTGTTCGTTGGGACATCGTCAGCACGTAAGGGGGAGGTGAGTAGTTTCATACAACATGAGCGGCCACCTGTTTTTTCCTTATTCCCCGAGCTCAAACTACTGTAGAATATCGACAACAGCTGGCTGAGGGTGAGGGAGTGGGAGGGGGAGGGTGCCACAGAGAAATAGTAGCCTCGTATTGCACAGGTGCATAGAGAAACGTATTTTTATAGAACCATTAATCTACTGTTCTTAGCCCCCATGAACGATAAACTTAACATATTATATATTTTTGGAATCGGCTAGTCAACCTGCATGGAATGCAACAGGTTTAAAGTTTGTACGATCATTTCAAAGATGCCAAAAACGGGGCATAGTGTATGTAGCTGATGCAAGTTGACACGCACTGGGAAAAAACATCACAAACGAGAACCAAGGCGACTCAATTTATGTCAAATAATCAATGGAAAGACTTAAATTGTACACGCTTCCAGGCTATAATCTGCCCCATCATATTAAATAACCCAAGTGAAAAACCTTTTAAAATGTCGCTTAAAACTTAAAACAATGATTTCTCGACTTGATTTTTACTTGACGAGCAGGCCGACAGTCCTTTAACTGTGTATCTCAACATGTGTTCAACTTATTAGTGCACTGACTGGGTGTGCCGTGTGTCCTGGTGGTAGGTGTATGTAGTGTTGTCAAATGAAGGTACCTTGTGGTGTGCAGTGTGCTCTGTGGTGTGTGGTGTGAGCGTACACCGCACGCTCACTATAATAGCTGAAACGTAGATCCCGCGGCTCGGAAGTCGCGTTATCAGTTCTGGCCTTTCGGTGAGCTGGTGTATTTTTATTTCCGCGTTCTAGCGATCAATTACAGGATTATTGTTCGGTAACTGTATGCACGATATCTAAAGAAAATTCAAGGAGATAGAAGATGTGTCCAACTCAGCTTTTTGAGTGAAAAGCTGAGTCCCCTCTGGATTGTTAAATACCCCTTTTAAACCCTACCTCAATCCGTAAAAGAAATTGCCAATTTACCCAATACGTGTACAAGTTAGTAAGAAATATGTTTCGAATTTCAGCGCTTTAGCAGGGAAGCATAGGTTGAGAGGTCTATTCTGTTTACCGGAGCTCATAAATTGTTTACACAACATCTCAAAGACTAGAGAAAATATTATATTAGCCTAAATTTGCCTTTTGACTGATCTATACATATTTTCAACCAGTAGCGTAATCCAAGATTTCGGAATGAGGGAGATCCGTAACAACGATAACGATATTAGTTATTATAGTAGCAACAATTTGGCAGTTTTGTTGTGCAAACAGTTTGGCTTGTCAGACCGTGTTAAATGTTTTTAATTGTTGTAGAAGTAAATGAGGAGTGAGTTTCAAATTTCAGCGTTCTAGCAATCAAGTACAGGATTATAAAGGTGTTTATTGCTTTTAAAATATTTACAGAACCACTAAAAAAATAATAGAATATATGTCTGAGTTTTTTTATTAATGCCCCATTTCCCATCTGTTTTTATTCTTGGTATAAACCATTTGCTAGGAATAAAATCACCACCTCAAAATAAAACTAATGTAATTTTATCTCTAGTACAAAATTGTTACCGAGAATTAAAGCATATAGGAAACCGGGCCTAAATGGGACGTTTGGAATATTTCAACGCACTTTTCAACTCCTTATCTGAAAGATATATAGTGTTAAAAAGTAGCAATAGTTTTGATGTACAGACCGTTTGGCTTGTCATATCGCTTTCCACTTGTCCCATTATATTTGTTCGTGTAATAAATTAATAAGTCTTAGTTATTCTTTCTTTGGATGGATATTTTGAAATATTTCATAGCGCTTCAACTACTTATATTATGAAGCCGTACCAGAGCTTTTACTTTTTTTTAAATAAAGAAAGTTTAGTACATTGTAAATTTAGGCGCTCATTTCAATTTTATAATTTATCTCGATTATTTGTGAAGAAGTGTACTGTCCAATAATACTGTTTTCGAACGAAGCTCGGAGTTCTCAGTTCTCTCAAGTCGCCGCCATTATTACGCCAAATTTGCAACGCATTTAGCTAGTAGTGTATTTGCCCACAAATCACTGTCGACTACTTTTACAAATCAACCGATTGTGGCAATTTAATCTGGTTCAAACAATTTACTCCACATGAAAACTTTTACTTTAACTTTGTATGACATGTAACTATATTTGCAATAGACCACTTAAACCAACTTCATATTAAACACTTTACCCACTGGCCACCAGGTCACATCAAATACAAATCAATACTCACTGGGGTCACTGAGTGTAACACAAGTTATTTGAATTAATAATCCATCCCCGCTACGTCAATCCAAACCCAAATACGTCAAGTTTATAAAAGATTTGCAATATTTGAAAAAAATTGGTCCGCTTTAAAATTAGGTTTAATTTTCTAAAATTTTTTTATCTGCAGGTTTACGCAGACAGCATGTGAACGCTACTTTAAAAGTGTCCAGTTACTTAGTAGTAAGTTATGTTTAGGGGTAGAAGTACTTTACAAACATGTTTTATAAAACTAATGTATTGGGGATAACTTTACATCTAATAAATAACCCTAGGAAATAGAAAATTTTATAAACACCTACACCACCGATGTTAATGACTAGTATTTTGTTTTCACTACCACTACAGCTATTTAAATAAGCACAATTTAACACGTACGGACTATATTTCACGTTTGTTCTGTGTAAGTAGGCCTCGAGACGTCAGAGCTAGCGACGTGCCATTCATGGCGAACGGGCATTGGTTCCCCCTTACTGTAAGTTGTAATCATTAATAACAATCCTGTACAATCATGGGTTGGTTAGTCTCCACTGTTGTTGCGTAACTACTAAATTTCCTCTCTTTTTCGCCGATATTCAGCTTCTAAATTTAAAACAATAAGTTTAAAACTAAGAATAAAGAGGGAACTTTTGTTCTTCAAGTTACTATTGGTACACCTAGTGAGTATATACCAAACCCCTATTCTGAGCCACCGAGTATACTGTATACTGACACCCTGATGTGAGGACTAAATTTATATAATAAATACACTGTGGTTATTTACAATTCGGAGCCACAAGCTTGTGTTTTTTTTAATATAAACAGATCAACATACAATAGTAATATACATGACATGGAGCCAATGTAATGATGTACTTAAATCCGAATGTTTATCCGAAACATGTGACTGTCAAATAGTGACTTTAGATCAACAAGCTGGAAATATTATATTCTAACTACTCGCACAGGCCTACATAGTATAGGATCCACGCTGTTGATTGTGGAACAAGCCCCGTTTGCACTAACATAGTGTAAGCGTAGATTTACATGTAATTCACTACCTAGTTGAACAGTCTCCTTGTCCAGGGATTCCCTGTCACAAGTGTAATGATTGTTATATGTACAGTGTGTAAGTGTTGTTAAAGTGTTAAGTGTTGTATGTATTGGTAGCAGATGATGGCTGGAGACTGCAGGGACTTCAGCTCCGTTCCTGACCTTGTGGAGTCTAAGGCAAAAACCTCACTGTAGCTTGAGGATAACATAGATGTTGTTCATTTCAGTTATTAACAACCTAATCAAACCCCTCTTAAATGTTTAAGAACTTTGACTTTTGAGAATTTTAGACTTGCAATGCTAAAAGTTTAGAGAATCCACCTAACCATAAAATTGGAACCAAATCTAGGAAAAAGGTTCTTAGCGAGAGTCATTGTTATATTTAGTGTCGTAGCCGGTCAGTCAGTGTGTCCTCTCCGGCCCCAACCTCAAATTACAATGGACTCTCAATTTTTTGATTTTGCTATGACATTTGTATATTTTCAAGAATAAATATTGTCTCACTATGCACGGCTAGACCTCAGTGTAGGGTCTTCGCCTCAAAACATTTAGGTTTACTTTACCCTATCGTCTGTATGCACAGTAGCAGCTACATTCTTGGATAATCATTACGTTTCCTGTTGAAAAAATCGTGCTTGAGTGGCGATCAGTTTTTTAAAACGGACTGTTTAGCAATTACTGTATTCTTCAATTATTGGCTCCTTTGTATATGTGTTGACATAAAATAGGTTTAGTTACCTCAGTCAAAGTAGCTGTGGTACACAGAGATCTTTGATGTCACAAGTCAGATACACAACTAAACATGATTACAGTTTAGATGCACGCAGCATTAAAAAAAATACAACAGTTTATACACTACCCAAAACACACTGAGTAGGTATACACGAACACACACAGACTGACTGCCAAACATCCTTTTAACAGCTCCTGTCGTGTCAGCCCGTGTGTGTTTGTATAGGCCTACCAAGTGTATTGTTTAAGTACATGAACAGTAATTTTTTTTATGATATTAGAATGTAATTTTGTCTTTTAACTTAACGAAATTGTCTGTTTGATCATAAATTATGTAGTTGTACCTTCCCAACAAAGAAGAAATCTCTTTGAAACATGTAACACAAGTCTCCACATCTACCTAGGTTTTTGTGAATTACTATGACAAAAATAACTAGTTCTATGTTATGTTATTTTGCTAGTTGAAGTACCAATGTTTCAATGTTTACTTGTAAGTAGTAATTGGTTTTAAATTTAAAGATTTCGGTTAGCAAGGTTCAGATAAATACGAGTCTACTACTGTACTATTCCTTAAATTAGCTCTATGAAAGGTCTCTTTTTGTTTGCAGTTGTAGTTTATCTTATTTTTGTTTTCTACACATTCTCACAAACCATACAAAAGAGAGGGGTTTGATGAATTGTCATGACATTGCTAGAGCTATTCACTGATACAAAACATGATTTTTCATCACTACCAAAGTACGAGCTTGCCAAGTTATTAATACAGCAAGCTTTAGCATGTTCAGTTTTCTCATTTTAAGTGTTAATCGATTCAATAGACAATATCTTTGTTTTAACTGTATAGTTCATTTTCTTCATTTAAGAAAAAGTATATGCTTTGCTTAATTAGTTCATAAAAGGTGCATGAGCTTAGTTTTCCTACCTTTTACTGATTAATATCTATGAGTAAGAGGTGTTAGCTTTTGAATAGCACCTCAACTATGATTATGAACTAGCTAATAAAAGTAAACAAGTTAAAAAATACATTTTTATTTTTATTAAGTTTGTGAATTTATACTATACATCTGCCGTGTAGTAGGCGGCCTGCGCAGAATATCATGAGCAGTACTCTACACAATACTTGAGTAGTAAATGCATATCATCTCTCTATCACATGGGTTTGCTGTGAAAACCGCTTACCGCTTAGTTTTCCTTCTATTTTTATCTAATGGTAATGTTTGAAAAAAAAAACAATCACACAGACAAACAGTAGTTAAAAACTATTATACCCTACTTTATTTGTGCAGCAAAGTACTATTGTATTCATAAAACTCGTTAATTGTATATACTTATTTGATAACATGACAATGGTTGATAGTTTCAATAAAACAAAAATGCTTAAAAGCCCGTCTGTTTTCATTAATGTATACAATTTAGTATTTGAAGCTATCAGCACTTATGGTTCTATACTTTCAAAGAAAAAATGTTACATTTTAGAACATAACCACCTTAAACATTTTTTTAGTTTTTATCCCAGCCACGTCTTACGTTAGTCCTTTACTCTAATATGGTTATTATTATTATTTGTTTTATGTTACAGGGTCCTGCTTTGGATGAATACATAAGACTTGTATCTGAAATACGAGGCCATTGTGCAGCAAATTTGAAAAGATCTTTGCAAACATCAGAGGTTGTTGAAGAAGCAAAAGAAGAAATAAGTGCGACAGTAGCCGAGCGTAGATCTAGAGCAGGCAGCTTTGCTGCAAGAAAGATCTCACTGACCTGTGAAACACTGGCTCGGAATCAAGCGATGCCTCCGCCAGACCCAGGCTCACAGCTGTTGTCAGAGCCCAAGCGATCCGGTGGTCGACTGCGCAGCCCCGCACCGTCACCGATACCCAGCCCCGTCGCCAGCCCATCCCCCAACCGTAGCCGCTTCCAGGTCTCCAGAGTGTCCGAGTCAGACTCACCCGTCACACCTCCAGCTTCCTCACCAAATGTGTTTTTTGGATCCGGTTCCCGGTTCAAAGTAACAACAGTAGATTCTGGTTCTTCTAGAATTCCACCGACAGTCGTTACCTCCAACAATGTTACCGTGGGCTTTGACACCTGCACTCTATCTCCAAACATTTCTGTGAGCCCGGCCCCTTCTCCTACACCCATTCCAGCTCCTCTACTCTCGTCCATTCCATCTCTGTTCCCCACCCCGATGCCCTCTCCCATGCCTTCTCCCTTAGTTTCCCCAACACCTTCACCAACATATATTTCTCTTCTGTCCACCATCAACGTGGGTGAATCACATCCTATTTCTTCATCTGATAATGTTAACAGTAGTAATCTGCCTCAGGCGTCCAAAATTGACACTATCTACCCTGTACCTGTTATTGTTACTGATCCCGTTGAAGATAAATCTGTCCATAACCGTAAAGAAATAACAAACCATACAGAAACTTTGTGTAAGACTACAGACTCTGAAAGAGTTATGGATAAAATAGTTGAAGTTGAAGAGAGTGTGTTTGAGTCAAATACAGAACAAACCTCCAATACAGAAACTGTTTCTAATACCCAAAGGTTTAGTCCTCGTAATAGTGCTTCCCCACCGAAAGTTACCAAAATAAGAACAGAATCGGAAGATAGTGAAAAAGATGTATATGTAAATAGAAAACTTCCGAAAGCAACTGATAGCTTGGATCTATCGGCTCTTAGAGTGATGAAACAAGCATCAATATCTGTTCCGGAAAAACCACCATCCGCTGCTTCCCAAAGGGTGAGAAAAATATCCTCTTGGGTTCCTCCTACCATGTTTTCTTCTATAACACAGGACGATTCAGGAAAAACAGGCTCAAGCTTAGAAAGACTATTGGAAATATTTAAAAGTCCTTTTTCTAGATCAAAAACAGAAGAAGAAACAAATCAATCCTTGGAACGAGTGCCAGAAGTAGCTGAGAGTTTAATACAGAGTTCTTCCGATACAGAAACACATGCAACTAACTCAACGTCCCGCGATTGTGATGAAACTTCAAATTTAGAGTCATTAGTTAAGAATGTACAGTTAGATGAAATCGAATGTAAATATGAAAGTGAGAAAATTGATAGTATTATTAGTCCAATACCCAGTGACATTAACATGAAATCTGATGACCAAAGTGATAATGTTAGCAACAGTTGTATCGGTACAAGCAATGGCTGTGGGTCGGGTGTGTGGGGAGGGGGAGGGGTGAAATGTGAGACTTGGCCGCAAGGCTCAGACATATCTCAGGTGTCGATGCTACACCAGTCACACAGTCACAGTTCTCCTTGGCTCACTGATCTCTTCTTTCTCAAAGGCAGTGTTCCATCTGACTTGACAGGTAAGCACTTATTTTCCAAAGGTAAAAAAACAAAATAAACAACAAGTTTGAAATTTTGAGGGCGTTGCCACCAATATTTCTTAAAATTTGTACAGAAAACATTTTCATTTTCCAATTGAAAATTATTTATTTTTTGTTACCTGAACATGTTTTATTCATAAACATTATCCATAGAAAGGGTCTTGTGCAATTACATAAATACTAAAAAATACTAGTCAGAACTGTTTAAAACAACACTGTTCTTGCGTCTCGAATTCACGGTGCTGGGTTGACAGACGGGCTCGGCAGTGGCTGTCAGAGCTTGATAGTGAGCGCTGTTTGTACCCTCCCTTTCCATACCTACTGTAGAACCCCATCCCCTTCCCCCTCTTTCGCTGCTCAAAGGTGAGTAATCCGTTGGAGTAATCGCAAATTGCAGACTGCACCTGTGAAAGCTGTCTGTGATTATGCTCCAAAGACCAAAACAATCACTCATTTGATTACTTCTCTCTCGCTTATCACATTAATTTTCATGTGTAATTAAAAGAAGGAATGTTTTTGGGTATATTAAGGAAAAAAAGTAGACTATACTAATACAATGTTGTTCCTTTGCACTTGTTTTTGAACAGGTAATTTTATTTGAACAGTTTTAGACAAAGCTCGGCCAAACCCAAATACCCGCCTTTTTATAACTTAATTCATTCAATTTAAATAGTTTATAGAAGTTTTTTTCACATTATTATAATAATGTTGTATTTCAGTATTTGTACATCACAGTCCCGTTAATCCGAACCCTGTTTATCCGAATTTCTGGTTAATCCAAACTAGCAATTAAGAAAAAAATTTGGATTTTTCTAGATATTTTTCGTTGTCACAAGGAAGAAACGAAACAAAATACTAACTTTTTTAATACAAAAACAGTATGGATAGTAACACGTTAAATCGCGAAAGTAGCAACGGTGGAAGTTGGAGAGGTAGGTGAGGGAGGGACTGTCATGCGCAGTAAGCGACACAGACTCAACACGACGTCACACCGCGGCAGTGCGTGTACTGTAATACCTGACCTTGAACCGGCACCCCAGTTAGTCGCGACAGTGACAAGTCGCTGTGCATGCAGCTAACCTCACACACAAGTATTGCAGCCCTTCACGATGCAATGACCTAACATTTATACATTACAGTACTGATAAATAAAATATAATGTAAGTTCTTGTTTAATTAGGCGTTATTTTGCATAAAAAATGTTAATTTTTGTTCAAACTTGTCATTTAGTGTCTTTTTTCGGTTAATTCGAACTTTCGCTAATCCGAACTGGGTCCAGTCCCAATTAGTTCGGATGCTTAGTTCGTAATTATTTAGGTTTCAGTATAGCTAATATACTGAGTGGCCCACCATTATTCATAATAAATTCTTTCAATTAATAATATCTGTGTAATATTTGTATAATATTTAATTATATTAATTTTTCTGTTAAACTATATAGAGATATTTCTAATTATATTAACTTAGACCTGAGCAATTGTTTTACATTTTTATAGCCAGCCAATACCTGATTGTTTTACATATTTTATGTTTAGATATAACCAACGGATTTATAGGAAATTTTGATTTTAATGTAAAAGTCCAAAATACCGGTGTTTCTAAAAGAACTCCTTGATTTAAAGTGTTATTAGTATATAGTGTAGTTAAAATAATAGTTATTAAACATATATATTGAAGAGAATCTTCTCAAGTTTTTTATACCTATTTAAGTTCTATATGAGCACCATTTGTTGCCTGGCCCGCGTCTAAGCGATAATTAGTTTCTTCCCAGGTACTCAACAGCATATCAGTAGCGGATGCTACAGCCCTCTCCCTCAGATGATCAATGTCACGGATCATCTCAGAATACACAATGTTTTTACATTTCCCAAAAGAAAAATCTAGTGGAGTCAGATCTGGGCTCCTTGGTGGCCATGCAATTGGCCACGTCTACCAATCCACCTGTTAGGAAAAGCATAAGTTCAATGCATCACAGAACGGTTGCTGTAGTGAGGTGGTAGCGCCGTCTTGTTGGAAGACAATTGGTCCCTTTTCTTTGTCTCTTTGTTCTATGTCATCTATTTGTGGGAAAACGTATAGTTCTAGCATGTCACAATACCCCCATTAACTGTTTTCTCAGCAAAATTAAAGGTCCAACGTCTGATATACTGTTGAATACCTGGGAAGAAACTAATTATCGTTTAGACGTGGCCAGGGCAATAAATGGTGCTCATATAGAACTGTATTAGGTATAAAAAAACTTGAGAAGATTCTCTTTAATAATATATATGTTTAATAACTATTATTTTAACTATACTAACTTATACTAATAACACTTTAAATCAAGGAGTTCTTTTAGAAACACCCGGTATAACTAAAAACGAGTTTTTAAGGTCACAAATTTCAACATTTTCCCTGGGGAGAGCCCCCCGGAACCCCCCAGTAGTCCCCCCAAAATGTTGATGGTGGCGACGCCAATGGCTCATATGGTTGTCCCTTTGACAGTGAGTTAAACCCAATGGGTTTTACTAAAAATTGATTACTCTATGACTTGAACAAAGTTAATTCACAACAAATATTTCTTTTGTCAAACAATAAATTTTTATTTTAAACTTGACTAATTTATAAGAAAATAGTACTGTACTCTAAGTTTTGTTATAAATATTTTATTTGGCAAGGAAGTTAAAAATGTATGCTTTTATAACTTATATGCTGCAGCATTAATAGCTCACTGGTTCTAGAAAACAACTTTCCCCATTTTAATACATTAACTTACTTAAAACATGTTTTGCAAAACTTCTTTAAGCTGTCTCTTAAGAATAATAGCTGGCCTAGCTACTAAAAACAATAATTTAGGCATTTTGATACAATATTAATTATTTTTCAGCTGGAATAAAAAAACTGTCCCCTCCGGCAAATGATGAACCTGTTGAGTCTACAAAGAACATTTCCTTGGCTCTGTGAAGATTTGTGCTGGGATGTCACAAAACACTACATTCTTGTATTCAATGCGTAGTCCTGTTTCCCATCTACCATCTTGACGTTTATTTGTGGTCTGTACTACTTCTACAAACTTAGATTGACATTTTTAATCAAACTACCCAGTGTAAATTTGTAATATTCAAAGTGTTATAAAACTTACAACGTGTCATACTGTATTTTATAATAATTATTATGTTTATTTGGTTCAATTTAAGGTTTTAAATGAAAAAACCTGCACATGAACATTAATATATGGTTCATCTTCTGTCTATTGTGTTTTATTTTAAGAGGTAATTTGTACAATGTTTTAACAATCCAACATTTTATTTTAAACAAACAACTATTTATTCACTACTTTAAGACGTGCTAATGACTTAATTAACTGTTAGAAAGCAGTATGATTTTGTATAATCACAACTACTTGGTAGTTGCTTAACATTAAAATGTCTGGGTGATTCTGGCTGATTTAGTTTATTAACATGATTTTGTTTGGAAAGCTTTGCCTGTAATTTCTATTGTAGACAGGCTATAACCAATTGCGTCTGTGTGTTTTACAGTATTTTGATTTTTGTATCTGATACAATGCGTAGCAGTGCTAGTGTTTGGCATGTACAATACAGACACAAATAGTGTCTAGTCATCAAAGTTAAGCACAGGATGGTCTAATGAATACTTCTAATTTTTAATTGGTTAGCGGACGATTAATATAATTGAACATAGATAATACGATAAATAGTCATTAATAATAGTTAATATAATCCGCAGATTTTTCATATTCTTGGTGCTTTGGAATGCAGGCACCATGGTTTTGTGATGGAAAGTTTTTTAAAACACAAAAATTCATGGATTTAAATCTTTTGTATAATAGTTTATTGCATGTTTTGTTTTGAGTAGAAAACCAAACGTTAACGCTAAGAACACAAGCACCAGCTAAAAACAGTTAATTGACAGTGTAAGCTAATTAGAACTGGTAGAGTGAGAGTTGCTTTTAATCAAAGTCCTAACAAGTTAAGAAATTGAACATTTTCACATTATATTATGCTGACACATTATTCCTTGTCCAAAAGTTGTAATTGGTCAGTAATGTCAACTAATATTGATTAATCAATGGAAGCTTATGGAATATTAGTGTTAAGTTGTTATAGTTGGAGACAATGTGAAAATGTTGTTTCTCAAAAGGCATAACTGGCCAACTTGCCCTTCCAATTTTGACATTGTTTGGACGATTTGAAAAGGAGTTATCGCTCTCCAGTTGAAGTTTATTTGTTAGTCTTAAAAAGTATAAAACAGAAATGTCTAGCCAGAATCACTCAATAACAAACTATGTACAAACGTGTAAGTTAGTTAAATACTTAGTTGTTTTCCATTCGCTCTTGATCAATATTTTGACTAGAGCTAAACATGCTATCAAACACGGCAGTACCCTTTAAAATAAAAATATTTAGTACACTTCTTACTCATTGAAGAATAGGAAGAGCAGCATAACTGTTAATACAGGATTAGTTATAAATAAAGTGAATGAATTGCTCACACATTAAAAAACTACATGAAATTTATCTTGTTATACTTTCACAAGCAGCTGTTTGAGTTCAACCAAACAGATAACAGCTGGACAGCAGTAAAACTGCTATAAGGCTATATGTGAACTGCGTCTAAAAGCGGCAAGTCTCTTATGAACTCAATTTCAGATCTTCCAGCTATAAACTGTAACTCGGCCTGCGACCTCGTATTTTGAGGGCGTTCCTAACTGTTTGGCCACTATGATACAAAATATCGGCCAAGTACAAAGGCAGATTTTTAGACGCCATCTTTTGTCGTCAACTTGTAAGGCCTTAAAAAAAGAATGTTTTCAGATTTTCCCCGAACGTTTCAGACAAGAGCTTCATAAAGAGTATGTGGTTGAGGAGGTAGCTTGCCGGGAAATATTTACTTGTCAGTCACCTGTACAACCGGCTTTATAGTATATTAACTTTCTCTGTCTATTGAACTGACAAAACAGCTGAATTGTTTGTAAGGTTGCAAACAAACTTAAAAGGCGGCCGGATAGAGCCCAATCGAGGTTTGAATGGGATAGGGACTTTAATATAGAAAAATTTGCGAACAATGTTTAGGTAAATTAGTGAACTAAAACGTGGAAAGTTTTTCTCTGGATGCATGGAATTATTGGAGCTGCTGCCTATAAAAAGGAAAAGTTGAGTTTGGTTATAAAATGTAATTTTAAATACTGAATTTTGAGTACTATGTTCTTATGGAAAAATCGAGTTTTAGTTGAAGTACAAAACTTATTTGATGACAAAAGTACAAGTTTTAGTATTTAAGTGAATCAGCATCAATAGATTTATGCTTCTTGAGAAAAACATTCACATTTAAGTCAATTAACTGGCTTAATACGTCGTTTGTAAATTTTATCCCATGTTATAAACGTTACTCAGAGTTGGACCTGCAGCCGCTCTATCCGGTCGCCTCTTAACAATGATTGGCAGCCGGCAAAAACAGGTTATTTTATTTTTAGTAACACTTCAAATAGCATGGTAGTCTTCACACTTGTCGACAACAACATTTTCTGTCATCTAAAACCAATTAGATAACATTTGTCTGCCTGATCTTTGCTGTTAAATGTGAAGCCAGTGTAAGAAACAATGATTGCTATATTACCATAATAGTATACGAGTGCTTTCCTATAGAGTGCTGGTTTATCCCATCTGATTGTATTCGAGAAATAGTCAGTGTGATTAGTCACGTTACAGCCGTAAAAATGCAGCCACTACTATCCCAACAAAACTTTACTTTTACTAACGCCATTATTGCAACTAGTTTTAAATAAGTTTTTAAGTGTTCAATATAATACAATAAAGAAAACCGTGCATATATTATGCTGTTCTTCCTTTTCAAAATTTACAACCAGTTAGTGTTATGAGAACAACCTTTTAGATCTAGGTTTGCTTTTGATTTTCCCTTAAATTTCTTCACGTGTTGCTCAATGTATTTCTCTTAATATTTTATTATTTTATTTAGACTATATGAAACGGAAAGGCTGCCAGCTTGGATGTTTTTAATATTGCTTGGATTGTTAATAATAACTTTTGTTTTACTGTACTTACTAAATTTGTAATACCTTTTCTACTTTTAATAATAAGTCGACGTACTTAGAAAGACACCTAATATTATAACTGTCTTTTTGCATTTCACTTTTTAAGTTTTCTAAGAAAGTTTACGGTAGCACTGTTTGTAGATGTCTTCAATTTGATTCAATCTGTTCATTGCATACAACTAACTCTATTTGTTGATTCTTGATATTGTTAATTCATAACTAAAGTTTATTTTAAAGTTACCAAACATAAATATAGTAAACCTATTTATGTATATAACTCAACTATAAAGTAAAAAAATATATATTACTATAACTATTCAATCTCATTGTTGGAACTATGGTGTTTAAAAACTTTCACCCCAATAAGAAGTATTTTGTTTGAAATATATGGTGTATAATGTATTAGTATTAGAAGTACTGAAAATCCCAGTTTATTAAATTGATCTGGGTGGCCTGTTAGTTTTAAATACATAAATGTGATTTATTAAAGGTTTTCAGTAAAAGTTTTATTGAAGTAAACCATTTTAAATTTAGTTCAAAATACTTCATAACAATATTTAATAGGTAGTTTTCTTTATAATGTACTGTATGTGTTGAAAGTCAGGCAACTATTGTTGGAATAGACTCTACTTAATTCAAACCTGTTATGTGAGACAACACATTTAAAATAACTAAGTTTTGTTATGGAATTTCCTTTGGAAAAATGAGATATTCAAGCCAGAAGGACCTTTGGTGGGGTGGTGGGTAGTTTTGGTCAAAAAAGGGGGTTTTAATTATCTAAAAACAGTAAATTTCATCCAATGTTGATGAAATTTGAAATAAATATGTATTTTAATAATATTCCTTCACTGTTGATAGTACTGTATAACTATTCATCAATGTACCAAAAAGTATGAAAATTCATTCAGTCGTACATACGAGTCACTATGAAACACTATACTGTACACACTGCATTGACTTCTACTATTTTCTACACTTCACCTGAACGTTTTACTACTCAAATTTTAAACCACCCAAAATAATAACAAAAATGCTTATTTTCTGTGTATGTTGTTTTTTAGAAGCAATTAGCATCTATAATTTTAATAGAATGTCCAGAATGTTTTTTTTATATTTTATTTGAGATAAATTTAGTGTAGTTTACATATGGAAATCAATGGTAAGATTCCTAACAAGAAACAATTTTCAAATTCATAATGACCAGACAAAGAAAATTTCAACAATGAATATTTACTAGCAAAGATTTGTCAACCATTTCTGTAAGTTATTCCATAGTATAATTACTTACTTATAATACCTATACTTCTTTAGGCTTGCAAAAATGGCCTACCTCTCTATGGAGAGTTCAGAAGTCACTTCAAATCACATGAAAATCTCCTATTGACTTGAAGTAGTTTGATACCCCAACTAGAGTTTTTACTGTATTACTTTTTTTTACTTGATTGTGGTTTGCAGTATCTTATTATAACAATGACACAGTTGTCTCTTAAAATCTTCTTTAAATTATGAAAATTCACTCTTCGAAACATATTTTTAGTGTCTAAAAAAAGAGATATTTTTATAAATAAAAATAAACTTGCTTACCACCAACATCTATTATACCAGTCATGAACTATTTCCTCCTGCAGTATACTGTACAGAAGTGATGAGATTTAGGTTGAATATTAACCGAGTTTGTAACTTATCAGGAAGTGCATTTAAGAACAAACTTGTAGGGTAAGTTTCACATTCTTTTAAATAATCTTTGGTGATGGTCCTCAAATGTCAATATATTTTACCCAAATATTCATTCTCCCAACACATTAACCATATTATGTCAAACTAAACTTTCACATTCTACTGTATAACAATAATTATAGTACACGTTGAAAATCAACACATTTTCTCTGATCAAAACAAATACAGAAAGTTATGTATCATAGGTTGACGACACGATTTTGTTATTTGATGGGAATTTGCGACAATTAGATTTGTCACAAAAAACGACAGGTTAGATGATCACAAAAAACAACAGTACATTTGAATATAAAGTATACAGAAAACCTACTACTACAACTCAATCCATGCCACTTCATACTATCCATACTCCCATAAAATGGCTGCATACAATTCTTTGATCCACAGGCTTTTAAACATTCCTTTATCAGATGCAATCCATAAAAATGAAATAAATATAATTAAACACATAGCCCTAACCAACAGTTACAAGCCGGAAATGATTGATTCCATGATCAAAATACACAAGAGCCAAAAACCTGATAAAGCAAAAAGTTCAAAATTTGTATGTGTTGAATACCACCAGCCACTCAGTAATGCGCTTAAGAAAGAGTTAAAACGACATGACATAGATTTAGCCTTCAGAACTTCAAATAAGTTAAGCAGGTTTACCCCCACAAACAAATACACAAATGACAAGTGGGAAACGCAGGGGTCTACAAGATCAATTGTGCTGACTGCCCAGGGGCATACATAGGACAGACAGGAAGGTCCTTTAGGACTAGATACGTTGAGCACGTTCCTGACCCCAGGTGTAAGAAACAGAAGTCGAATGTCGCCCAACATCTTTTGGATACTAACCACTCTCTGAAACATATCGAAGAAAGCCTGCAAATACTCCATTACTACCAAAAGGGTAACATGCTGAATTCACTGGAGTCATTAAAAATATATACAAATATAGAAACGATCCCAATCTGCTCAATGATAAATTAAAATATGAACACAATCGTTTGTTTCACACTTTTCTACAAAGGACTAGACCGCCAGAATCAGCTGATGATAAGAGCAGCGATGGGGAGGGTGAGGAGGAGGGGGTTAGATAACACAGGTCACGGCTCCAGTCTAGTCCCCTGCGCGTACTGACGACGCTCATCGCTCTTTCCCATAATTTGTAAAAACTACAGTTTGTGTTTAATTGTAATTATGTTTGTGTGTTTGTCTTCAATATGACCATGATGAAGCCTACGGCTGAAATGAAGAGGGATTTGACAAGGGGTTAGTCAACCTGAAAGGCGTCATCCAGACTGACACTTTATAGACAGATCGACAAAGGTAAATACCATATTTGTTATATACAATGGACGTTTGCCAATAAAGGTTTGTGTTGTTCCCTATAGTCTGGGGTTATGCCTAGAAAGCAACGAATGCATGGCCCACTACTAGGATTCAAAATATTCAAACATCTTGCTAGTGTAGCTCTATAATCTATACATAGTGTCCCTGAACTCTGAGAATATTTTCGGTACTGCTCCTAGGATGAACAAAAGTCAAATTATCTAGTTTACAACTCCCAAATCATTTTCAAACTTGTACAGCAGCCATACTGTTTTTCTGGTTTTATTTTTCTCAAAAAAACTGTTATACCTGGATGGATTTAAAATGTTGCATATTCTTTTACAATACACAAAGTTAGGAAGGAAAAATTGTGACAATTTTCAATAGTGACCATTTGAAATATTTGCCTCAATCAAAACAGTGTTCTGCGGCACACTTTTCCCTCTGTCTCCATTATTCATGAACAAACTTGATGACATTACATCACTCTGTTGAACTCGTGAGTAATTCCATCTACCAAGCTATATAGAATCTTCGGTGGGTTGAACATAACTCCCTGCTAGGTGAGTCCACTTCTCCTTCTATGTGACGTCACACTCCAGATGATCGTCCTTGAACATTGTTCATTGTAAACCTTTCCACAACCTGGCAAGAGTTATACAGACTACTTCACGTAAGCTGTCTCAAACGGATCATTATTCAATTTACAGCATATCCGTGAAAACATCCTAAAAATATTAATCAAAGCCTGTACAAAATGTGAGAATTTCTAGTAATTATGTATCACTCTTTATTATTGAATTTCCTTTGGAAAAATGAGATATTCATGCCGTCAGCATGGTAAGACCCAGACCCGGGACCATGAAATGAGCACCTATCCTAACCCCCAGAACACATTTTGAGCGTTTGTACAAGACTTGATATAAATATGTATATCTACATGTACGTGTGTACTCTCTACAGTCACATATTTTGACCGATTTCCATGAAATTTGGTACAAATATTATTTTTAATATCTTGGTCAAGTTTGTTAACCAGCAAAATCGGGCTACCGGGAACTTGCTGCTTTTTATCTATTAACACATTAAATAGATTGGGCTATTAATGACCCATTCTACGGAAGAGTCGGCCTTAGTTTGTAACAAGACTAAACCTCATAACACATTACTACCACTCATCACACTCATCCTTCACTACATATTGGCCTTAAAATACTCTCATGAGAGTGGTCGGCATCTCAAATAGTGATTTAGTGATTTAAAGCTGAATCTGAGGAGAGATATTGGATAAAAATCATCTAAGCTTTTACAATGTCACTAGTGCCGGTTTTTTTTTACAGCAAACACAACAACAAAAACACAGCAAAACTTACTTCCAAAACCTTACAGTTTTTACTTTTAACACTTTTAAAATTTTCTTATAGACCGTACAGCGTGGTGGCTATTATTTGTAAGACATTTAAAACCATTTTAAGTTGTAGTGAACAATCCATGAAAAGACGATACATGAATGCTAAGCTAAGCTTTTTCCATTAGCTTCATTGTAAATTATCTCTGCTGTTTAGTGCATACCAGGTTAGATGTTCCGGACTTAATTAAAATGGCAGATTATGGATGAAGGTATTTTTTCACAAATCAAAAACCTTTCTATTTGGTTTTTAAAGCTTAACTGATGATGATTAATTCATCATAACAAAATGCTTAATGGCGGCCATTATGAAAACACACAATATTAAGAGTGTGACACATTTTTGAAAAAATGTGATTATTTTGAAGCAATACCTCAATCAGAATCAACTTTAATGTGTTTATAAATAAATAAAAATTGTTTTCCGTAATACCTGAAATTCTTAAATTAATATTGTTATTTTGTAATGGCTCAATAATTTTAGGCCCTGTTTTCACAGAAATGCTGTAAGATGAATACGCTCACCAATGATGTATAGACCTGACCTTCCTTTACATGCCCAAACACCGAGGTCTGAGAATCAAACCCATGAGTTTAGGTAAATTCTTGATACTAAGAGGCTTTTCTTTTTTTTTCCTCAGAGTAAATGCTTTACACACCATAGGGGCTCCGTTTCAAACTTCCCGCAGCTCCCTGTGTGTGGGACTCCCTTTTCTTCAGACCTCATTGTGACAGCTTTTGTTTCGGTCAAGGTTTACCCACTAAAAACTCCTGCGCTTCTCTCTTACTGAACTAGGATCACCAATATGGCATTACTTCAGCCCATACTAAGAGGCTTATTTGTTCTGTAATCTTTAGGTGTGGTTTGTGGGGATAAAATTTCTTTCATCTGTCTCTAGTCTATAGTTTGTCTAGGATTCGTTTGAGACAGCTTACCTGAATCACCCTGTACAACTCACTACCCTGCTATTCCTCCGTGTGAACATTATAGCATTTACAATATTTACCTCCTCACCATGCCAATTTATTTCCCAAAGTCAAAATATCTTTATTTAAAGGTAACAATTGTGTAGCTGCAAAACATTAAGACTTTCCATTTCCGTGTACCACTGTTTAGGTAGTTTAACAATCTTGATTATTTTACTCCCTGTAGTGATAATTATATGCTTGTTATACAGGGTGTTTCTTTTTTTTGTAACGCAACCCAATTTTTAAACTACAGTAAGGCATTTTTTATGAGCAATATATGGTCATAAGTTTGCAGCACTAGTTTGTTTGCTTCAATATCTATAAACTGGTCTGTATTGTAGTTTAATTTTGATTTCCTACTTTGATGTTATTGTGAGACAAACGCAATCATAGTTTTTTTGCAAAGGTCAAAGAGTGACATTTAGGTGAAGTGCATTCATTGTTGAAGAGTGTATAAGAACAGGATCATCTACTTTATGTTAAGAGGCGTTTGAGGTCAAGTTTGCAGATGTAAGTACTCCAAAAATCTAGCATTCACAGACTAGTTAAAAAATGTAAAGAAACAGGTTCTGTAGGGAACAAAAAACATACAGAGGGCGGACTTTACTAAATGAAGAAATGTTGGAAGATGTAACGATTAGTTTAAAAAGTTCCCCTTAAAATCCTTAAAGATTTTGAGACAACAAAAGTAAATAGCCTACTTACACCTGCAAACTCATCTCAAACACATCTAGGCACAAAGACAATTATCTTGTTCTTAAGTATTCTTCAACAATAAACAATCTTTGATCTTTGCTAAAAACGATGATTGGCAGCGTTTAACAATAACATCAAGTTAGGGAATCAAAACCACAATATTACTCCAACAATACAGACCAGTTAATTTATATAAAAGCGAACAAACTAGTGACGTAAACTTATGAAAATATATTGCTTGTAAAGAACGACTTAATAGTTTGAAAATTGGGTTGCGTTAAAAAAAACACTATCCCTTCAGAGATTGGGGTTAAGTGGTAGAGTGGACTATTAAGTCCTAACTTCACCATGTATATAGACTTTTTTATTTCATTTCACACATCAGGATTGTAATTTATGTGAGTTATGTTAATTCATTTATTCAATTCCCACTGAACTCCTAAGGTGAAACATGTGCTCATTTCTATGTGGAGGTGTTAGAACAAAATAATCCTAGTTTTAAAAACCTCCTAAATTCCAATTCATCAGCCTATAAGCCATTACAAATTTGTTGCCCAAATGGATGAATTTAGCATGACTACCCCATCAAAATCATCATGAAAGAGTATTTTAAAGTGAAACTGACCAAAAGCTGTTTAAACAATCAGTTGCCAAAATAAATAACTAAAGGTAATAAAGGCACACTGTTTTGGCACAACTTTACTTATGAAAATACTTATTTAGTAGATACTCTGGTTACAAGTTTTCAAGCATATAGTTTGTCCTTGAATGCTGATTTGAACAATAATTTGTTATGCATTAAAATTAATGAAATATGGAAACTATTATGTAACTGAGATAAATGTTAGGTATTGTTTATATGTATATATGTATATCTTTATTATTATTACTTTAAGAGAAACATAAATTTGTTTTAATGTCATATATATTCTGTGAACATTTCTGAAAATAAATCTATTCTCACTATTTTGAAGTTTTCCTCTAAATTTACTTTCTAATTCTAGCATAGGTAATATATACCGTGTATGCAATCCTGATAGCCTTATTGTCAATTTGTCGAAGAAAAGTTCTGATTATATGTACTTTGTGAAGTGTGTGATTGGGACCATACAAGAACAATATTAGTGATACAATATTTTTAGAGCAAATCAAAAGAATTCTTTACACATTTGATAAAATATAAAAATAAGTCAAAAGAAACAATAGTATAAAAACTGTATCCAGTGGTGTTCCATAGCAAATTTTGGGAGTATTAAAATTATATCTTGTGATGTATGTCAGAATTTAAAATCATAAATACAGATAAAAATCCCACAATTGTGGTCAAAATATCCAGGGTCATCCAGGAAAATTTACGGTAATTGAAATTTGAAGGTTTGTTCAGACGGATAATCATTATAAATAGGCATTTTTTTAGGCTACGTCTGCTAGTAATAACATTTATAAATTTTAAAATTCAATATATTTCGATACCTAAAATTTCTGGTATCTATCTGGTTGACTGAAACATTTTAATTTTTGTTTGCATACAACATTGATCCGGATTCCAACAACAGCCTTTTTTGTTCATGATTTTTCTCTACATAAAATGTTTTTATCTTCAACTACAAATATGACAAAGGCTTAATTTATGACATCCCTTGTTCAGGTTGTGATGAGGTATATGTCGGCCAAACTAGGAGTTTTTTGCAAAAGAGACTAAAACAGCACCAAGATAATTTTAAGATTCGGCAAGATTATGATTCATCAAATTTAATTCAACATTAATTCTTTTGAAACCATAAGATTAAATTTGAAGGAACAAAAATTTTACGTGGAGAAAATCATGAACAAAAAAGGTTATTGTTAGAATCTGGATTAATGTCAAATGCAAACAAAAAATGTTTCAGTCAACCCAGTCAACATTCATCCAGCCTGGCAGAACTTTGTGAAAAAAGAAGTGAATAATTTAAAATCTAATATTTTTTGTCATATAATTTTTGTATATGTTCATGTTTATTATTATTTTCTTGACTTATGAAGATACCAGACATTTTCGGTATCAAAATACATTGAATTTTAAAATGTATAAATTTTATTACTAGCAGACATAGCCTAAAAATGCCTACTAATAATGAAATTTAATGTTTTTAAAAGGCCATAGCTAGCCTGCTAAGTTAATGTTTAAGACAATTAATTTTTTTCATATACTGTAGTAGAACTCTGTATTGGATTTATAATTTTAAACTTGAAAGAAACACAAATGATCCTATAAAAACTTTTATAGTTGGTGAGACCTTTCAAGAACCATGTTCCCATCTACAGACCATAACATCAACTGATGGTTAAATTTACTTAAAATATCATCTAAACAAAAGTAAACGTAACACAAATTTAAAACTACAAATAATATAAAAATTACCAGTCATTTTATTAAAATAAAAATTGTCCGCCCCTTTTTGGAGTTGTAAGTACACAGAACACATATAACTAGTATGTAATACAATTTTAACACAGAAAATGTTGTTAGTTCTTATATAAATGGTTTCTAATTATTTCAGTAGAACCTTTTAAAGTGTCACGAATAATAACTTTTAAAATATGTTTGTCCAAATCAAATGTTTTCCAAAAATCCACGACAATTTTTCTCAACGTTCCTATTATAAACAAATTAATAACTTCTAATTTTGAAATGTTCGTTGAAGTAGTCTGATGTGGTTTCATAAATTTGTTGTTTCTCCTCATTAACTGCCATGGATTGGTTCTCGTCCACTTCAAACCTGATTGTAGGATCAAGCACTATGCCGCAATTTTTGGATCTGTCAATTAGCAGAATGTCGACCCTTCTTGTGCTTCCATCACTGGACAGGCAGTGAACCTCTTTATTATACTTCTAATTGTGTGGTGCTTCGCTTTACGCACAAGTTCTCCAAACGGACAGAAGCCAAGGACATGAGCAAGGGTTTCAATCTCGCCACAATCTTGCCAGCAGCGGTTGTTGCCCTGACTTCTGCCGTGGAGATCTCGGAGTACAGGCACCACATTTGGTATCATTTTAATGCAGTCTCTCCACTTAGATTCAGACAAGAGTCTTCTTTATTTATAACACTTTTGTTCCTTGGGGTATATTCAATGAAAAGTTCAACTCCTTTGCCTTTTTGCTTCAATTTTTTCCAGGTCTCACATTCATTTCTCTGATATGGTTTCTAACTTTTCTGAACTCACTTTGCCCATAATCTCTTCTACTCCTAATTTTTTGAAACAGACAGTCTCTATTCTCTTAAATTTATCTTCATCTGTAAGGTATTCATTTTTAACTTTTTTTAGTATTTGAATAGTATGTGTTTGGCATAGAGACATTTTATTTCAAGATTTAACCAGTTAAAGTTTTGGTATAGTGAATCACTTTTTCAGTTTAACTGTTTTTAAAGGAACTTTGCTACAAAATTTAAATAACCTCAAAAGAAAACATTCTAAAAAATACAAAACTATCCATAAAAGTTTTATGTTGGTTGGTCTTTTTGTACCAAGATTGTTTAGTTTGAGTTTTTTCTATAGTTGTTTTTGTTATGTACCTGGTTTTTGTCTGAGAAAATAGGGTTGAAAAATGGTTTTGGTTTATTCTGTAGTTGTTGACAATTGAAAACCCCGCCAAATGTAAAGTGTGAAATTTAAACACTCGAAAAGTCATGGCAACTGTTTTTTGGGATCGAAGGGCTTAATCCATGTCTAATTTATGCCAAGAATAGAAAAGACTACAGCCCTGTCTTGGTGCCGGTGATTATCACTTATTCCCATGTTTTGGGTAAAAACAGTTTGCTAACGATAAGGAACTCAAAGAAGCTAAGAAATCCTGGCTCATGTTTTAGGCAAATGAGTAGAACATGGTTATGGAAAAACTTGTCCCACGTTAAAACCAGTGTCTTGAAATCATGCCTTGTGAGAAATGTAGAGGAAGGTTCTATGCATTTGTAGAAGTTTTGTGTTGATATCTTTATTTTTATTTGACCATGCCAAAACGTTCTTTACTTTCTGGATGACCCTCGTATGATAATGTATTTTCCAATCAGTTTATTTTTAAATTTTCCTGTGCACTTTCTTTTCATGTAATATGTTATATTTTAAACTCGATATGTTCTAGTAAACATAGCAGGTTTGTGAATTTTGATTTTAGCTTATAAATCACTTGTATGATACCGGGGTTGGTTATTCTATGATGATACGTACATATTATTAGCGTAAACTGTATATTAATGATGTCTGCATCTTACCATTGGGGCCGTCGCGACACATGGAGGAAGTTATGACCCAAATCCGGTTGTAGTACATAGGAAGATATTTTGTAAACATCCTTTCCCGGTGACTATTTCAGCTCTTAGTGCACTTTGAATATTAGTAATGGAAGCATGTATCTTCCGAAAATGCCCCAGTGTGCTGTTTACGGCTGCAATAATCACAGTGCTCGAACCAGTGGTGTAAAGTTTTACCGGTTTCCTAAACATGACGTCATAAGGCAGCAATAGGTGTTTGCTTGCCGCCGACAAGACAAGATAAACGTAGAGAATGGTAAGGACTGAACTAGTGTAACTATATCTTACATCTCATATCAAACAATATCTTAAGATAGCTATACTTTTTCCTTTTATAAATATCATGAATAAGTCGGATACGTAGGGCGCTACTGGTGGGAAAGGCTCCTCACCTGAAAACGTAATTTTTAAGTTATACAAACTGCCATTAGTACCATATCTTTATTAAATATTTAATATTACATTATTTTTTAGATCTACTGTATTAATAATTAAGAAAAATTGGAAAAATTTAGTAGTTCTAAAACATATTTGCTATAAAATAGCAGGAATAATTGAATGTAAGGTAATTTTGTTTTAACAAGAATATGTTCTATCCATTTTGATGACAAACACCTGACCAAACCACCTCAATAAATTCTTTTAAAGTATTCTCCAAAAGATCAAGAAAACTAATAGTTGATGCTTGACCTACAGCAGGCCAAATAGTGTAGTAGAGTGGTTTATGTTGATAACATAGTGTAATTAACCCAGAACATGGAACAACTATGCTGCGAAATTTACATCGGTACCCATTAAAAATCCAAGGTTTACAGGCACCTCAACAGCTACAGTACAAACGTAATTAAATCGACTTTAAGAAAAATAAAACTATTTTGGTAAACATAAGCTGCATTTCACATATTTAACCAAAAACATACAAGTTACTTTGATCATATCTTCAAACGTCCTATTGGTAACATGCGGGTGTACACTGTACAGCACCTGGAATCGAACTGTGTTCAGCGCTAGCCGCTACTATTACTTTTTTTGTGCTCTAGAGACTGTATGATTCGTCTGGCAAAAAACACCTAGAGATAAAAAGGAAAGAACGTATGTTTTTCTAAATAACCTCTAGTTTAAATTAGTTCCGCTTTTAATAATAAAAAGTGTGATGATTTGTCTGTACATTGGTCTAAAACACAATTTTTACTATGTTGCTGCACAACCTTAACCTAAAAGGTTTTGCCATGAACTGCATACTGTATTAAAGTATAGTTCATACTGAACCAGAATATATAGGTTTCATTAATATTGATCATCGCTAAGTGGGTCTAACCAAGTTTGAGCGAAGACTACAAATGAAGGGCCCAGCTGACATCACACGCACTGTCCCGGGCGAGGGGAAGATGCGCGGTAGCACACCTGTACACCATGGCTTGGAGTGGCAAAACACACAATCTAAAATTTTTGAGAGCATTTGGATGTCAAGCAATGGTTCATGTGCCAAAGCACAAAAGAAAGAAGTTTGATTTTAAATCAGAAGAGTGTATAGTGATAGGATACTGTGAAAAAACCAAAATATACTGTCTCTACAATCTAGTAACTCATGAGTTTAAAGTAGAGATGTTAGGTATTTTGAGGAATAGGATACAAACTTTTTATAGGATAAAATTGCAAAGTCTACCTAACAATCAGTGGTATTTGTTTTTATTTTATATACTAACTCACAATACATTTACAGTAACTATACCTAATGTATAATCTAATGGTTGTCTTCTTTAGACTGTGTCATTTGTGTGGGTTCAGAAATTTCCTCTTCCTTTGTTGGTATTTGAATGTGGTCTGGAATACTCTCTATAGCAATCTGAAACAAATTTTGTCCACATTCAACATTTAGACATGTATATTGAGGAGCTAGAAATGCATTTTTATTCCTTAAGGGGCTTTTTCTCCCTAGGGATTGTATCATAGAGCTTCACTTTAGGACCTAGTGATAAAATATACCACTTATTAGTTGAATGTTAAAAGTGCCTAGTACTTTTTAAAAAGTAAGGAACTCGTGCATATAGTTTTCCTTACATGTATTGAAAACCAAATCCTAAATTACCCATTAACTTGTTCAATCTACAATACTATGTATTTTGGCTCAACTATCACAACACAAAATGCATTATTTGGACAGTTCAAGGTGCTGACCATTGGCACTGCTCAGATAAATCACACTAACTGATGAAAAAGAAAACCGATAAAGTGCAAAACCGCTTTTAAGGAGCTTGGCCTCTTAACTTTACCCTGCCATGTATGAAGTAATTGTTTACTGCAAAGCACTTGGTAAAGGAAGCCAAGTCCACCAATACGACACTCAGAGATATCTATAGAGGGCAGCATAGACTACAAACTACGCATCAGCCCCCCAAACAATTTGGTATCAGATTAATGAATAGCCTTCCTAACAACATAAGACAAATTAACAACTTAAACATTTTCAAAATAGATTAAAACGCTTTCTTGTAACAAACTTTTTATTCAGTCACGAATTTTTGAAAGGAGCAGGGATTAGAGTTTATTTAAGTTAATAATAAATCAATAAATACTGGATCTGAGTATATGTATGAATGGTGTGTAAATGGTACAAGTGTTGTATGTTTGAATTTGATCTCAATGTGTGAATGCTAGTCTTAGGACGACTGCCATACATTGTGAAATGTCATACGGCAATAAAGAATTTATTTATTTGAAAGTTTGTTTTCCATCATTTCAAAGTCATGATTCCCATAAGAAGAGGAGTGACAATTATTATGAATTTTTGGTCATCATAATTATGTAAATGGAAATAGTACTTGACTTACTTTGGTTACTTTCATTGCTACTCCTTCTGGCAGGTTTCTCTGAATGTACTCAAGGAAGGTGTCTGCCGTAGATCCTGTCAGACGTAGGAACTGGGTGAAGTGAAAGTACGTCCTAAACTCGTACTGTACTCTACACTTCTTGTTCACATGAACTGATCGCAGAACAGTATACCTTTCATGGTGCGCTTTCTTTGGTGTCCAACTGCAAACCAGCATCTTGGTCATTTGTGTTTTGTTAGAATAGAAAGGGCTTAAGACAAGAGATTTATTTTTAATTAAATTTGTTTAGTCTCTTTTTGCAAAAACTAGTATGTACATTACTATACAAGTAATTTTTGTTGCAGTTGTTATAAGATGAATTTAAAATAAACCAGTCTGGATTTTACACACTTTAAGGTTAATAGACTTTTTCCACATGTCCGAGGCACAGTTCAAAAGAGAACTGTTGAAGGTCTCCGTGAGTCATGTTGTCAGCTAGAGCTTCAGTTACCTTGCATGTTGTTCGTTAGTCAGTTACTTTTATTCTTTTTCTTCGCTAAATTGTATCCAAATAGCCGTTGTTTTTTGTCATGCCATCAGTTAAATCACATAAATTATTTAACTTTTAGTTATTATATTAATGTATTCTCTAGTTTTATCAAATAGCACTGCATGTTGTTTTGTACTAGTCACACTAGTTCATAATGTATAGTCACACAAAATATTATTGCATGTTATCACAAGTTATTATTACTTAATTCTAGTCATCAGTGTTGTATCACATATATTAATTACCTTTCATCTGCAAGCATATTGTAATCAAACTGTCAATGTATAATGGTGTTAACCGTATATGTACAAATAAATAAATGTACATTGCATGACAAAAAACAGCAACAGTTACAAACATTAATATCTAAATCAAAGCTCAACAACCATAGCCAACATGTAGCCACAAGCACTACTGTGAATCCTAGCAAGTTTGGTTCGAGCACCCCTTCAAAGGCCTAGTAACAGCATTTTTCAAATGGGCAATATTTCAAAGTCCAGGTAAGCTTGCATACAAATTTATGTCGTTATTTGAATTAGTGTTTATGTTATTTAAAAACATGTAGATTGAATAAATAAACAAAGGTGCAGTTCCTTTTAAAATGCATCTTATAAGGAAAAACCACCTTGGAAGCCCTATCGTAGAGCATTATTTTCGCTCATACGGAGTTGGACTTCGGGTGGGCCCGGTTTGTCACACACTGCATTAGGCTTTCAAGAGCATTTTTACAAAAACCCAACTAATAATTATATAATGCTTATTTCTTTCCCAAGTGTCGTAGAACGAGTAATGTTTTGACCCAACGGAAGGGCTGTTCACTGCTCAGGTCGCCCAAAAACTGTCTGAACTAACGAAAATCACGGGAGTGTTGCAGCAAGTGTTACAGTCACTGAATAGAAGCTTGAGGCAAATATCTTTGAAAATGAATGTAAGCATCGAAGCAATGTCGTTGAGAAGAATTTCCAGAAACCTTGGTGGTTATGAACATTTTCCGGAAGTACCCACTAGCCACAATAATTCAACTAATGAAAAAAAAACTAAGTACTTAAGAGGGATGAAACAACCCATCTTCACTAAAGTTATACAAAATTTTCAAGCACAGTATTAGTCTGAAACTGTACAGAAGTCATATTAAACGTGAAATGAATTTATTTAAATATATTTTATATCCTTTTAAGTATACAGTTTATCTTCTAACGGTAATGTAAATACAATCTTAAAATTTCAGTATTGTTTATTTTGGCGCATACGTAACACATCAATTTTGTAATGCTTCTAAAAACAACATTGTGCTTGGAGGTATTACTGACCTCTTCCCGATGTCTATGCCCAAATGGTTTGCCGTTCTGTGCGTGAAGGTGGAATAACTCTTTAGAACTGCCGGGTCATTTCCCCTCACTTCCATTTCTATCAATCTGTACAACTTATCTGGTTTATCAACCTATAACATCATTCAAAATAGAGGTGAAGAGGTTAAATAATTTTTAATATGTATAAACAAACACTTTTTTAGCTAGACCTTTATAGACAAATATTAGTTTAAATTGTGTAAATAACAATCCAGAAACTCAAATTAGGGAACATTGAGCTACAGATATAAATATAGAAATAATTTATAGATACAATTTTGGTTATAAATAGTAAATATTAGATAAGTTATTACTGAACAACAAAATCTGACTTTGTTTTTGAAAGTTTTAATAAAAACTTTTAAAAAGTTTTAATAAAACCCCATCCCCCCTTAACTAGTTTTTTAAAACTATATTGGTCTTTAATTAAAATTTTAGTGCCTCTATCTTACCATAGTGTTGTAAGTTACTGGTACTGTATTGTCAATAAGTTGATCAGATTGTACAGGTGAAAATTGTGTGGAGAATTTGTACAAGGAAGGGAGCCGGCTTGTACATGATACTGCTTCATTAGTGACTCTTGATCCAAATAAAATCTTAACAGGTTCCTGTAAGAATATAATTACATGTTAACGGAAAGACTTGATTTTAGATTTTACCTCAGCTACACCAAATCCTTGGATGTTTAGATTTTCAGCAATAGCAACGAGTGCGGTTTCGCGAGCGTTTCTGTCCCATGGAGAAACTGGAGAAATAAAACATTGATTACTTTAATTTACAGTACCTTTAAACAGCCCCCAGCCAGTAATGGTTGTAAAATCTTAATTTACTAAACCATCGTATATAGGCCTAGTTATTAAGTTATTAGGAGAGCTTTGGAAGAAAAGTTGTTAACAAATTTAGTGAAAATTCAAAAGGCTTGGAGGGAAAGCTTTTAGAAAATTCTAAGGACCTAAAAGGAAAATTATACTCAAGTACAGGATGGATATGAACTGGTGATTGGGTACTTCAGTAAAGTCTTATTGAAGCCAGAACGGAACTATTGTGTAACCAGAAAAAAACTGTTAGCCATTGTGAAGTCCGTGGAGCATTTCCATAAATATTTATACGGAAGAAGGTTCCTCCTGAGAACCAATCATGCGACATTGATATGGCTCTTGCGATTTAAAAACCCGGAAGGACAGGTTGCCAGATGGATCGAGCAGCTCCAATAGTATGACTTCACTTCTGAACATCCATCTGGTGCAAAACATAGGCATGCTGACGCCCTGACACGAAGGCCCTGTCCAGACGATTGTAAACATTGTTCAAGAGTGGAAGAGAAAGATGCGTCTGTGCGAAGAACCACCATTACAGACGATCACTGGCAGGAAGAAGAACTGCGAAAACCAAGAGGGCGACGACGTCTTTGGTAAGGTGTTGGAATGGAAGCGGGCCGCCAAAGACCTACTTGGAACAAAGTATCCCACCTATCCCCCCCAATCTGAAGACGTACTGGGCGCAGTGAGAGTCCATTCAATTAGAGGATGGGATACTGAGGCGAGCCTTGGAGTCGGTGGATGGGACGGAGAAGAGACTGCAGTTACTGGTCCCGAAGATGAGAGTTCCAGAGGTACTCAGACAGCTCCACGACGGTATGTCTGTTGGACATTTCGGGGTGCACAAGACGCTGGAAAAGGTTCGGGAGCGCTTCTACTGGATTAACTAACGGGAAAACGTAAATGAGTGGTGCAGGGAATGTACTACGTGTGCTTCGGCGAACAGGCCACAAAAGCGTAGAGTAGCCACAATGCTTCAGTAAAATGTAGGGACGCCCTTCGAAAGGATCGCGATTGATGTAGCTGGACCATTCTCCACAACTGAAGGAGGAAATAAGTATAGTGGCGATGGATTATTTTAGTAAGTGGGTCAAGGCATACGCCGTTCCGAACCATGAGGCTCTCACTATAGCCGAAGTGCTAACTAAAGAAAAGTTTAGCAGTTTTGGGGTTCCACTGGAATTACATTGAGACTGCTGGGAATTCGGAAAACCAGGACCACGGCTTTACATCCGCAGTCTGATGGAATGGTAGAGTGAAAGAACAGAACCATGGGGAAGTACTTATCTAAGATTGTCTCCAACCACCAACTTGACTGGGACCAGTAAATTCACTTTAACTCGCCTACCGAAGTTCAATCCATGAAACGACAGGGCAGACACCAGCGAGCATACTCTCCGGACGAGAACTTCGGATGCCATGTGACCTGCAGTTTGGAAGAAAGCCTGATGAAAATTTGGCAGGAAAGGATTACGTGTCACGCCTTGGGCGTATGGGCGACATCCACGGCGTGTCAGGACTAACATGCAACATGTCAGCGATCGGATGAAGGAACGCTACGACGTCAGAGCGGAAAAAAACGTTTACAACGCTGGAGACCTTGTATGGTTGTACAACACCAGAAGAAGTCAAGGCTACTCTCCGAAGCTTCAGCGAACGTGGGATGGGCCATATGAAGTTGTCACCCGGATAAATGATCTGATCTACAGGATTAAAAAGCCACCGTATGGGAAACCTCGAATCGTCCACATAAATTGACTGGCCCCCTACAAAGGAGAAATTGAGGTTTGGGAGGAGCAAGTCTGTGTAAGAAAGTACACGTACCTTGTGAACGTGTAGGCGCTGTGTGAACATATAGGGTCACAACCCTAGTGCGTAAACAGTGACAGTGTAAATTCTCGGTGTCAGTGGTTTTCATTGTGCCCGCTGCGAACATCAGCTGTGAGTGTAATCTTCGAGGGATCGTCACCCATCGTTGGATTCCCGACTGAGGAGTGCTACAAGAACATGTGAGTGAACGAACTTCGTGCCGGAGTGTAAATTGACTGTGAAGTGCAAATAGTGTAATAAGAAACTGCACATAATAGTGTGTTTGTAGCCATTAAGTGAATAATTAATTCTAAATTGCTTTGACTACCATTTACAATGCTTTTAACAGAGTATATGAAGTAATAGTTGAACTGGCTAGGATTTACATTGCCTACACAGTTACAGAATTGTTCTTCCTGTTTGCGTTGGTCACAATCCACTCCGCTTTACACTGGTTATGTGCGTCTTCGATAACCTTATCATTGCTTAAATTTTTATTCAAGCAATGCTGACCCTTGTCTATTCATAAAAAGACGTTGGAAACAAACTTATGGTGACACTGTTTGTAGATGATGAACTAATAGAATTGACTTTAGTATCGAGTACACGTTAACAGAAAACAGCCATGATCAGGATTTTTTTTAGTGATGCTGACCGTGCTGTAGACTTAAGTTGAAAATTGGACATTCTACAACTGGAGTTGTGTGTAATTTTGGAGGAGGAGTGATCATCTGGCTAAGTCAGAAGCAATTTAGTGTTGCAACCTCAAGCACTGAAGCTGAAATAGATGCAAAAAGGTAGGTTTGTGTGATTGTTAAGAGATAACGGGAGTTGAACAGTGTAAATTTACCCATCCTGAAACCCAGGATTCAAACCCATGACAAGGGTTCAGCTGACGCCTTAGACCACATACGGCCATTCTCGTACCCAGTAGAAGCTGTCGTCGCAGTAACTGTTCAAGCTTGCGCAAAACACTAGCGCTCTAGTAGATGTCATGGTAAACACTTCAATAGACGGCCTGAGCAGGACTTCGGCTGTGGCTTCAAAGTGTTAAAATGAAGGAAAGTGTTGAGATGTGATAACTGTCTCTGTGTCCATTTTAATAATTTACTTTCTCTATCTAACTAATAAGCTCTTAGATCTAAGGCTTCCGGTTTACACCGTGTCACAGTTGATACTAAAAATTTAATGATAACACTTGAATCTAAATTGGTAAACTAAATACTGGTAAAGTTCATACATACCTTAATATTTTAGAAAAACAATGCCATGATTATGATAGTGTCAACTACGACACGGTGTTAACTGGAAGCCTTAGATCTTAGTGATGAAACCTGCCGCGAAAGCTTAAGAGTTAAGATTAATAAGCTCTTACTATTAGTGCACAGGGCCGTAGGCTAGTCTTTAATTTCCAAATTTGAGGTTATGTTTTTGTTTATTTCGACTAGTATACAGGCAGCTTAAACCACCTGCCAGGGCCAGTTAGTGTGTTCCAGCCAAATTTTGGAGAGACACCTCCTCGAGATAAACAGTGGTTTGGTTAAACTGCCGATCTCAGTTAACTGACGTTGGGGAAACCGGCCCTTATTGTGAAAAAGTAAGTCTAGTGTTTTGGTTTTAATCTGAATCTTGTATATCAACCTACAAAAGATATGTTTGGGCTTCTTAAATACCAGTGTGTTAATTTATTAGATATATTTTATCAACATAAAGATTAGAGACTTATTTGGGCTAAGGTTAAACTCTAGGGATATCCTTTTGAGTTTAGCTTAAGGTCTAAGGGGTAATTGGGAGTCACAAATTGCAATTAAAATTGATAAAATAATATCCGTAAACTTCATACGTACCCTGAATTGTTTGATAAACAAAGCCATGATGATGGTAGTATCTTATCTCAAAGAAATTGTCCGGGTGGAAGAAACGGTAAGTATTACTGTTTAAAGGTTACTGTTTAAACAACTTACAAATTACATTCAGATTCTTACATAAATCTAACCTATAACTAATGATCTAAAGATTTTAGTAGGGTATAATCGAAGTTCAAATGATCGAACGTGTTTTTTGGTCGGTTTTGCCGGTTCAAATGTTTGAAAACAGACTGCGCTCGAATCATGGTCAAAGCATTGATTTTAAATGTATATTTAAAGTCAATGGTCAAAGATTTGGGTGTCGCCGCTCATCTGACCGAATGGGAATTTGTCCCGTATTACTCTGCACTACCATTGATTTTAAATGTTTAGGTATATTTAAAGGATATTTAAATTCAATGGCACTACGCCATTACCCTCTGAACTATGTTCGCTCTCCACAACCCTCTACATACGGCATAACCGTTCATGCTCAAAGTAAGTTAGAAGCTTGGATAATGAGAGTTAGTAAGTAAATATCACAGAGTATTTATTTTATAGAAATTCGGTGACTCAGCAGTCATTTACTGCCCGTGGGGGACTATCGGCTAAGCCGCCGAGGGAGACTGCTGTCCCCTGTTCTTTTCTCAGAGTTAGTTATTGTTTAGCCTTTCTAGTCGTATATAACTGAAACCTACCTTAAGGCTAGGTTATGCAATTTTAATAATGATTGACCTGCGGCACGACCAAGAATACAACAAACCAGTAAATCGGATGCATTTAGTTAAGTGCTTAGCGACAATTCCATTCACACCCTCATAAAATCCTCGCCTTTGTGTCGTACTGGGACACATGTTCCAATACGTCACTAACCAGCTTTCTCTTCCCTTGTCCTACCGCTACCGTCGACCCGCCAGTTGAGTCGAGGCACCCCTATTGCAAATACCACTGTTCTCCTCACTCCCGCAAAATCACCCCATTTCCTATACTGTACATTATAATATTCTTTCTCTATGTTTTCATTGTAATTGTTCTATCAATATATTCATCATATCAGACTGTGATTTTTCATATTGCATATTAATTCTATAAACACTCTTGCTACCTGCATTCAATTATTTTTATTGTTGTGTAACTGTAATTTCATTTTTGCTTACACTTATACATCATTAAAGTAGTTTGTTACTATTACAAACGTTCGTTTTCTATTCCATCTACACTACCTTACCATACCCAACAGTCACAATTGGCTAAAACTATGGCGGTCAAACTATGTTATAATCTCAAGTTGTAAAGCCGTTATTTAATGTTGTCATCTTATTTATTTTGAAAACTGAGTTTAATTAATAAACTTTGCCAAAAGACACAATAAAAATTATAAAATAAAAATAGTAAACAATATATAAAATACGAAAAATTATAAAATAAAGCATTATGTAAAAAAATAAAATGTAAAACAATACAACATACAGAATAATATTTAAAAATATGTATATAAAAGAAATATATAAAATAGGATAATATAGTATTATATTTATTCATTAATTTCATTTATTATATTATCGTTATCATCTCCACATAGTGTCCACGTATTGGTATTCAGTTATTCTTACCTTATTAATCACATAATTTATTCATGTTATTACATTCTTAGTTCGTTGTCTTATATAATTATTATAGTCATTGTACACAAAAAATTCATCGCAAAGTATCCACTTAGTTCAGTTGCCAGCAAGAAATTCCATTGTCAATTAAGTATTCCTACTATTGTATTTAATTGCAAATCATTATTGTATATTTTCTCTATTCTCATTGTAAATGGTGTAATTAAACCGTTAATAAAGTGAATTGAATGTTTAAGGGTTGAGCCCATCACGAAGTGTATCTTTAGCTGTATTTCATATCCATACAACATCCACAAAATAAATGGCAACACTTAGGCCCCGTTTACACTAGGCAATCGATCGTCGTCGACTAGTCGGCAGAGCAACGAACAATCGATCGTCACTCAATCTTCGGTACAGTAAATTTCTGCCAATTAGTCGCTGCCGACTTTTTTAGAGTCAAATTACCACTTGTAGCTGATGTACTTCTTTATTGTTATAAGATTATTTTTTATTATAAATTATTTATTTATTGTTATAATAAAAACCAAAACTGTCGTTCGACTTTATATAAAAACAAACCAAACTGAGCATTTTTAAAGTTTTTTATTTATTGTTATGTAATTGTTTATTATTATGAATGTTAAAAAATAGTTTTTAGGTATTTTACTCTTCCAATTTGCAAAATGTACATTTAAAAAAAATCTTAACTCCATTAAACTATTGTTTGAATTTTATGTAATACATTTGTGTTAATATTAATGGAGATTATTTCTTGAATAAAGAAATTGAAATGAAATAAAAAAAGGGGTGAAGAGGGTGCTTGCGCATGCAGTCGGTGAGCAACTAGTCGCTAAATGTGAACGCTCTCATAAGCCGCAATGCTTCTGCAGTCGGCCGGACGATTTCAATCGCCGTGTCAGTCACTGCTGAAAAGACTGACCTCCGACTAATTGCTGCCTCGCCGACTAGTCGTCCATAGTGTAAACGGCTCCATTGGATAACATTGGTGCCGACTGCCCCGACGACTAGTCGCCAACGATCGATTGCCTAGTGTAAACGGGGCCTTATAAGGAGAAGATGGTGAACTAACAGGCAAACGAAAAGGTTTTTTAAGGTTATACATACACACATACATACTAACATACACGCAGCTATGTTTATAAAGCCCCGAGGCCATTGATTTTAAATGTATGTATATTTAAAGACAATGCCCGAGGCGAAGCGCGAGTACTCTCAGTTAGTAACATCTAATTATTACCTACTCAAAACCACTCTATTAATGTAACAATACATACTATGTGATAGATATTGAAGTGATCGAACCAATAAAACAAAGTATGACATTGCGCTCGTAAAAAATGACTTACGTACTAAAGTTTGAAAATTGGGTTGCGCTTAAAAAAAACACTCTGTATTTTGAAAAAATACAAACATGCCAATACATATGATTAATTCTGCGATAGTCGAATTTTAGTGTGGATCTACAGTTTTGTTACTCACAATTTTACCGCTGAAAATCATGAGAAAAATATCATGTTTGATTTTAACACTACAACTTAACAAGTCTATATCACTAGTGTAACACAAGTTAAATTACGCGCCTATAGGTTTTGCCCTATTTATTATTTGCACTAAACAAGGATTCTCTTAATTAAAATTCTAAGTAGCAACAACTTTATATTTTAAGCAGGCCTAACAAGGAATGATAATCTGGTGAGTAAAGTCCAATCAGGTTACCATAGTGAATATCCTAATACTCAGAACTGACTTGCGTCAGGATATAATATTATAAGGTGCAATAGCATTGTGCAAAATTGTGAATTAGCTGTATCTTATATAATTATTTGAACCAAATATTTCCTTTCCCAAACATTTTTCTTAATTATGTTTTTCTGATGCACGATAGACTTAAATCGGCAGGACAATGGGATTGATTATGACAGGTGAAGCTCATGAACTATATTAATGAGTACTAGGGTAATTTGGTTCCTCATAACTAGGACTAAAATATTAACTACATTAAGGGCCATTTTTTCAATTCAGCCTCAACCAGTGGTTAAAATTAGGACAGGGATCCAACCAATAGGAAAGCTGGATATTTTTTAGGTTAAGTTTTACTTAGTCTGTTTTGATCTTGCATTTTGTAATTACAGTTTTTATTTATCTATATTATCATAATGTGTACATGTTAAATCCAATAAAAATAGTAAAACTATACCTTTATTGCATGAATGATCTTCAAATAATTCATTTAAGTACTTTGAACGTTGCGTGAAAATGTAAACATTGCAGACTGTAAACATATAACTTTATTCAAAAGAATAACAACTTACCCTAATCGGGTTTGCTGAAAACAAAGTAATGTGCTAACCAGGCAATTGAAAAACCGACCCTTAGCCTACCCTAGAAACCCATAAAAGCATTATTGATCTAATTGAATACTAGTCTATATAAAGCACTACAGGTTATTTTTAGCCAGGAAACCCCCACTAATTGTTTTTTAGTCTTGATTTTAACTAAAACAATTAGGTAATTAAAATTGCGCACCAAAGCATATCATGAATGATCGGGGCACCCAAGCTTACCCTAGGCCAATAGGAGTAAAACTAAGTTTTTTTGGGGTTCATGTCAATTTTTTTGATATTAGTGAATAAGCAAATTTTTGTACACAAATGTTCCTTAAGCTACCCAGTAGTGAGCTATTACAGTCCAATTTTACCCAAACAACACCATCAAACCTCAGTAGACTTTCGCTAGAGTGGATCACGATAATTCGGATACGAGCTAATCCGGACTACCCAACTGGAAAAAGTTGAAACATACAGAAAATTATTATGTTGACACCTTAATAACCAGGGATAAATCATCGGTACATACTGCACTGAACTCATTGGCGGCTAGTCCATAAGAACACATGAGCACGTGGACCTCTTATGAAAATTTTCACAAAATATAAATATCAACTGTGCACTGAACATCCACAGCATAACATAATAGTAAATTCAGTTGGTTAGTTCGAAAGAACGCACCTAGTGAAGATGATATTGAACGTTAGCGGAGGGCCTGCAATTTCAGTGCGGCTAGGAGGTGCAGAGGAGCTGCCAGCAACACAACTCCTGCTGTACCATTGAAACAGACCAGTCCATTGTATCGATAAAGGGAAGGTCACTTGATATTCCATACAGCTTATGGGGAGCTGCCGCCTGCCTTGGAGGTAGCTCCGCACTATCCGATTGGCTCCGAAGGTCTCCGACATGCAATCGGCTACACTCATGTGTAACGTCACCGCACACCACCAAGTATTTACTCTGCATACTGACAATATTTTCAAACATCCTGAACTTAAGTAAAAAGATCATAGACGCGTATGTATCAAGAGAACAAATAGAAAATCTGAATTTGTTTTCTAAAACTCAAACTAAAATGTAGTGGAACATGATTTAAACCAATCACATGGTATGACTAAAAATACTAGTTTTTAGTAGCCTAAAAATACAATTTCCATTGTTTACTTGTTTATCTTTTTAACCGACTTCAAAGAATCAAGAAGGTTATGCAAGTTGACCTGCAGCATTTTCTTTTTATATCTGTTCATGAATAACTTTTGAATGCGGCCATCGTTTTTT
The DNA here is from genome assembly GCA_018831715.1 of Matsumurasca onukii. NCBI lineage: Eukaryota > Metazoa > Arthropoda > Insecta > Hemiptera > Cicadellidae > Matsumurasca > Matsumurasca onukii. The sequence goes on from CM032059.1 coordinate 91,270,890, forward strand.
ACCCAGTTTGCTATGATTGATAGATCTTAACTTTATAGTGGTCCCATTTACAACTATTTTTGATCGGACTAATATTTCTATATAAAATAAGTAAAAAACCTAAAAAGAATTTAAAAAAACCATGTACTTGTTGCATATTTTACATGTTAAAAACCCTACTTTGAACTAAAACAGGACTTCAAAAGCACTATCTCTATTCTATAAAGCGGGTATATAGAGGTTTACTATTTTGACCGTAGAACCTAAACGAGTGGTCGGATCTTAAATTCGACAACAAATTGTTAATGTAGAATTAAATTATCTACAACTTTTGTATTTAACATTCTTTTCTATCTCCAATAGGTAACATAATATTACGCCTTAAAGATGAACTGAACAAAAAAATTTACATTTACCGAGTGTTTGGGCTAATGTAGCAGGTACTTATCTACCGGTTACGACTAATCAAATCAACTAAGTTCAGAGAAACTAAATGGCACAACACAGGAAAATTGAAACCAGTTCAAAATCATAGCATACAGAGTGTTACTTTTGAGTGGGCCACCATAGGTATTAAAAAAGTCCCCAACGTTGTGATGAATTCCCATAAGAATAACATTGATGATTCAATTCAATTCAAATATTCTTTATTCAGAATCATACAATATTTGTACAGAATAGTGACAACATAATTTAACAACTATAAATAATTCAATTTAGTTTCCTGGGTGTATATTACAAGATTTAGTTGGAAAAACCTTAACTTTTCAATTAAAAATGTACTTACTAATAACATTGGCAATAGAAAATTATATTTTAACTATTAATTTATTAATTAACTATTTAATTAAAATAACTAAACTTATTTAACTTATTAATTAACTATATTTTAATATAATATATACCAATAATTTGTTTAAGGATTTCTGTAATCATAAAACTCTTCTAAGGAATAGCAAGATATGTTCATAAAAAAAGATTTTAATTTTGTATAAAATTTTATGGGGTTTGATTTTTAAGAAATTTGAAATTTTAAGATTGATCTTAGGATATCTCTCGCTCCTAAAGCATAGGTTTAATCAAAAATATTGCAAGCATAACAAATGTTTTTACAATCTTGTGTTATTAATGAAAACATTTTTATTTTTATTTTTTTATTTTATAGTCAAAACAATTATGAAAATTGTGTTGACTAGTGAAATGAAATGAAAATGATTTATTAGTATGGAATGGATGGGTGAATAACAAACAGTGCCACATGAATAACAAATTAACGAAGCCACTGGTAAGAATAATATTTATCATATAAAAAAGCTGTATAAGAACTATCCCTATACATTATTGGAACTAGAAAAAAAAATCGAAACAAACCCTCAATAAAGCTATTTAATTTATATATTGATGATACAATAACAAATTACAAGTATACCTTTATGTATGTTCCATATATTCTCCTACTGAGTAAGGAGCCAGTTGCAATAAATGTTTTCTTAATCTCCTTTTAAATAAAGCTGAATCCGGCAAAAGGTCTTTTATTTCTTTTGGAAGTTTATTTAAAAATATGATGCCTGCTTGTACTGTATTGGTAATTTTTCGAATATTTGCAATCTGTGGCTTTTTTGTCTGTACAATACGTTTGATTTTGTATTGTGACAGTGAACATTATAACCTTGGACTAAATCACATTTGCCAACACAGTATGAAATTGTTTCAAATATATAAAGTGAAGGCAATGTAAATATATTCAAATTTTTCAAGTGTTCTTTGCATGTAGCCCTTGAGGTTAGATTACAAATTACACAAATTGCTGTTTTTTGTAGAATAAATGCTCTTATCAACCTTCTTTGAACACAGTTACCCCAAAATATAATCCCATAAGACAAATGAGATTGTATGGTTCCATAGTAAACAACCTTAAGAGTATCTATGGAACAGAAATCTTTCATTTGCCTTAAGAGAAAAACTCCAGAAGAAATCTTTTTTACAACATGGGAGTCCCAAGATAAGGATTTATCTATAAAAAGTCCTAAAAATTTGATGTGATCCACTTCTTTTAGCAGTTGATCCCCTACTGCTACTGATGCACCGCTATTATAGGTTGAATTTAAATTAAAGTTCATGCATGTTGTCTTTTCTAGATTGGTTTTAAGATTAAGGTTTTCAAATTATTGGATACATGCGTTTACATTTTCAAAGCAAGAAATTTCAAGACTTGGGATTGATTTGCAGCCAAAACTCAACGTTGTATCGTCAGCATATTGAACTATACTTATCGAATCGTTAAGGCTATATTTACAGTTGTTAATATACAAATTGATAATATACAAATTGTTAATATATAAATTGTTAATATACTAATTATACATCCTTTTGTATAATTAGTAGGCTAAAAAATATAATTTGTATGGTGTTTAGCTATACAGGATTTTGATTGTGTTTGTTTTTTGGTAAGTTCCCTGGAAAATCTGGTTTATTTAAAGTAAAATAGCAGCTTCTTCAGTTGAAAATAGCATAACAGAATAACTCAGGATATATCATGTCTTCAATATCTGCACCTCTGAACATAAGGCGAGGAGTGCCACAAGGATCCGTGTTGGGACCTATTTTGTACGTTTTATTTGTATCTGATTTCCCGAAATATTTAGAAGATAGCTGTTCCTCAATCATGTATGCAGATGATACTTTTTTACTTACAGCTAACAGAAAAACAGACAGTTTAGTAATGGCTACCTTTATATCAGTGAGTATGGCTCAGAATTATTGTAATAATAATCAATTAGCTATTCCACTCACATCCTTGGTTAACTCTTCATTATCTTCAGGAATATTCCCTAACTCTTTAAAGAAAGCAGTTATAACACCGATTTACAAAAAAGGAGAAAGAACAGAATGTACAAACTTTAGGCCAATATCAATTCTTTCCACGATTAGTAAAGTATTTGAAAAATTAGTTTTCACCCGTCTCAACTCTTTTGTAACTAAACACCAAATCATTGAACTAAACCAATATGGCATCCAGAAATCTAAATCCTGCACTGACGCAATTTTTCAATTTATTACTGAGGTTGTGAAATCTGTAGATAATAATATATTTTTCACAGCTGTTTTGTTGGATATTCAAAAGGCTTTTGATAGCGTCAACCACAATTTGCTTTTGAAGAAATTAGAGCTATATGGAATTTGGGGAGTGAAACGAACCACCTAGTCTGCTTAGCTTCATCAAGCACTGAAACTACATCGACAGAAGGGAACTAGCCTTACGAATTTATTATTAGAAAAAGTTTAAGGGTCGTAACCAACAAGCCACAAGCCAAATTGTCACCCTGCTCCGAACAGATGCCCCATTCCGTGGGCCAATGGGCCAAAGCGTCACCGCGACCGAAGCCAAGGACTAAATTCCTTCGAGCCATGGGAAAAGCGAACAGCCTATTTTCTGCTAGGTTACCATAAGCAAAGTCCTCAAGGTCAAAGGACGAAGCGTTACCCTGATCCAGGGGACTCCCCAATCTCGTGCGGCATATTTGACTTATGTGCAGCGGTCTGATTTTCTACCTGGTAGTGCTGTACTCATAGCTATACTCAATCTCAATACAGTTTTACTGAAGAAAATTCACATCAAACCAGTGATAGATACCAAGGATGAAGGACTCAAACCTAGGGCCGATTAGAGGGTTGCCTCTCTCCCAAAACTAGTTGGAAGCTTTTTGTAATGAATATTATATGATTCAACTACTTAGTTCAAGATCTTATGACAAAATTACTAAGCTCAAAAGAATATAATTAGATTACACTAAGTAGAAAATTATTCATTAGCTTCAAAAGACAAAAGCATATTTTTCTTTGATGTTACTGTATTTATTTTTAACAATCTCAACTATTAAAAATTTGTCTGATTGGAAACTTTAGCAAGACCGCTTTCCCTAAAAGCGTTTGAGATCCCACAAACCCTAGGTTAAGTCACACCATAAAATGCCATTACGAGACAATTAAAAAAAAAAAAAAAAAAAAAGATAATAAACTGATTTCAAAAAGATGTTAAAACTATTTTTACACAAATTTGAATTGATTTCAAAAATACCCCTACAGTAAAATCCTCTAAAAAGTTTGAAATAATTGGGTAAATGATGCAATTATGTATTGATTTACATGCTACATTCATAAAATATGACTTTGTGATGTTTTACAGTGTACATGCAATAATTATTTATTGATTACACTACAGTAAGATATTACAGCTGTACTCATTTCATGGTAACAAATATAATACATATTATGCTAAATACATATTATAATACCTACTATATATGCACACTATTAGTTATTAGAATTTAGGAGAAATATACTTTTATTCATTTAAAAACTGTTGGAGTTGGTGCTGCTACTCCTTTGATAATATTTCTTTAGCAGCATTGATTGACTCCAACAATTTTTTAAGTGAATAAAAAGTATAACAACCCACAAATTAAAGTTCACAAGACGGCTAATAATGTGTGCATATAGTGGTATTCTAATATGTATTATGGAACTATTTATATAACCCTATAAAAATGTTAATTCATATAATTTTTTTAAAGAAAATAGCTCCCCGACATAGTTATAAATCTTTTAAGCTAAAGGAAAGCTAAAATTAAAAAAAAAAACAAAAGTGAAAATTAGCAAAATAAATATCAACTAATTTGCGAGCCTAAAGGATGACGTGATACTATGAGTAATGTAAACAGCTTCCAATGTAGCAAACTTGCTAAAAAAGAGCAAATTACCCATTAGTCTTACTAATCTTACTATCAATTGGCAACACTTAATATTTATTATATTGGCTACCATGAAATGAGTAGAGCTGTAATATCTTACTGCAGTGTAATCGATAAATAATTATTGCCTGTACACTACAAAACACCAAGAACTCATATTTTATGAGTGTAGCATGTAAAGCAATACATAATATTGTATCATTTACCCAATTATTTCAAAACTTTTCAGAGTATTTTACTGTAGGTGTATTTTTGAAGTTGGTTCCAATTTTTGTTTAACAGTTTTTATTGAATAACTATTTTCTTTAGATTAAATTTTTTATATTGTAGGTCAGTGATTAAAACTAATATTTTAAAATGTTGAATTGATGGCTGTTCAAAATACCTTCTGTAATATTAGATAAAAAAAAGTTTTTTAACTCTATGATAAAATCAATTTCCAATGTTTTGAAGACGTTCAAGTTTTGGGTTGTAGTGCCTGGGATTTCTACATTAAACACCTAATGAATGCTTTATTTATTTATTTCTACGGTAATACACCATTTTACATATAAACTGACATTAATTGTATTTCAAAATACAGTAGACCCTCGATAGAACGGACTAATGTGGCGGAAGGGTTGTCCGGATTTCAAAAAATCCGGACGATCGGGGGGATACCGATAAGCATATTCTGGTGCATTAGGATCGATGAAAATATACTCAAGAAGAGTTGATTCCGCTTCCACTTGCTTGTGATGAACACCAATTTTCAATTTTTTTACGAGATTTCTTCCAATCACTTATTGTATTTGAGCCAACGCCTAGCTCTTTAGCAATGTTTTTGCCTGACTCACTGGAATCTAGACGTTTTATCGCTTTATTTGTCCTCCATACTTAATGAACACTCTCTTGTGCTTTTGTCCGCCATCGTAATCAACAATTTAATCACCCGACACACTAACACAAGTTATCACAATACAGATATCACATCACTAATCAGCTGCAGGTGACTCACTGTTGTTTACTTGTGACAGTGCAGGGCGGAGGTGACTGCGCGCAGTAGTTAAGAGAGTGGCCTGACATTATCGATCCACTCCTGCTCGCGCCTGCGGTGTATCCTGACAACCCCAGCACGCTTCAAACTCAGAACTCAGTTTTGTTTCTGCGTAGCTCCGTATTGTCAACGGACGTTAATGCACTATATTGTCATTAAATATTGTTTAAATTTCTAGCTTAACGCTGATGTTAAAAATACTGTATGTAACAAAAAATATGTTTTTGTTTATTTAAATTTTTTTTACAGAGGGGTGGTCCGACCATCCCTAATCCGTCGAATTAGGTCTGTTCGAAAGGAAGGCCTACTGTACTTACACAGAACTGGAAAAATACAATGCAAACTTAATGCGTAAACAGAAAAGACAGCAGTATATAACTAAAAGCTAAAAGACATTGAAATAAATACACATGCACAAGATATTGAATAAATAATTGACAATGGTACATAAAGGCCTTATGGCGGACAATATAATTAAATACTTTTTAAAATTTAAATTGAATGCACTTTTAATTTATGGACGTTGGAAAACTAACACAAACTGACACACACATTTATTGTGAAGCCCTTTAAAGGCACTACCAAAAACTGGAACTCGCCTGCGGGAAAAACCATTTGACACACTCAAAACTGAATTTGTTCACACTTCAAAAACGCAGCTCTTTGAATTGTTGCAAAGAGGATCCGAATAAATCAACTTCAACAGAGTTTCCAAGGCGAAGCATACAAGGGACGGGGCTGTGGTAGGCATAGTTGGTCGGTTGGTGGTGCTTGGCGAAAGTCTGGTGCAGCCGGGTTTTAGCAGGGACATGCAGGTCGATGAGCTCTAGAAGTTCAGAGCAGTCCACCAGGCTATTGACAACTTTGTAAAGGAACAGCAAGTCCAGGACCATTCTTCTTGATGTGAGGGAAAGCACATGGTGTTGAGAAGCCATTTCTTCCATTGCAACATTGGTGTAGTCCATGCCAGATCTGATGCCCAGGAGGTGAAGAAAACCCCTCTGAAACATGCTGAGTGTGTTGCAGTGGCCGATCTGATGGGGACACCAAACGGTTGAGGCATATTCAAGCACTGGACGAACTAACACCTCATAAAGGGTCTTTAGAGAAGAAGGAGACAATGAGCGTTTAGAAGAGCGAGCAATGAGTGCTTAGAAGAGCGAGCAATGAGTCCTAGTAAGGAATTGGCTTTGGAGCTTATCTTGGCTATGTGCAAACCTGGATATAAGCTAGGCATCATGAAAACACTGAGGTCCTTGACCTCTTGTACCCTCACCAGGACACTTTCTTGAAGGTAGTAGGCATAGATCAACACAGTTTTGATCCTACTGAATGTCATCACCTGGTACTTGTCAGCATTAAGCTGCATGGCATTGTCAGCGCACCATTCCACAATGCTTACCAGATCATTTTGGAGTTCCACGTGATAGTCTACAGAAGAAATCTCTAAAGATCTTAACATCGTCAACAAAGAGAAGAAATTTACAAGCCAGAGATTTACCAATGTCATTTACAAAGATGCCAAAAAGAAATGGGCCAAAGAGGAAGCCCTGAGGAACTCTAGATGTTACTCGTAGCACGGTTCTGGAACAAAAGGAGGCGAGTTTGACGTTTAAATTTCTTCCTGTAAGAGGACCAGATATACCCAGCGGGCCGAGCTTAGCGATAAGATGGGCGTGGCTAACTCTGTCGAACGCTTTGGCGAAATCGAGATAAATACAGTCAACTTGGTGAAGAGAGGAGAAAGCAGATACCACAGTCGAAGACAACAACATTGGTGCTAGTAGATTTTCCAGGGCGAAACCCATGCTGCTCCGGGATGAAACAATTTCTGAACTCAAACGATATGACGTCCAATATTAGCCCCTCATAGACTTTAATAACACCGATTGGATGACAATCGCCTGTAATTTTTGCATTGGACGAATCACCAGACTTGAAGATGGGCACAAGAAAGGTATGTTTTAGTGAGTCAGGAAAGATTCCAGCTTGCAGAAAACAGTTGAAATAGATGGATAGATGAGGAGCCAAGGACGAAGCGCAGGTCCGCAGTGCAGCCGGTGGGATACCGTCAGGACCAGCACGCTTCGAGACATCGAGACCATGCAGCTTCATCTCCACATCCACAGCAGAGATGTGCCACAAAGCGACATTGATACTAGACAGGCAATCATAGCTAGGCACTGAAGTACTAGGTGGGGCATAGACAGAGGAGAAGTAATCAGCAAAGACTTCACACATTTGCTAAGGCTCATCCACAACTACATTATTCAATTGCATCTTACTAGGAAAAGAGTGGTTTCTAGAAAGGGACCTGATGTAAAAGAAAAACAATATAAGAATGGCTTTATAAGAGTTGAAAAACAGTTTTAAATCAGAAACCAGCTTTTTTACACTGGTACATCTAGAAATGTATAGCACACATAGTTTTTTTGAACACTTAGGGGGCAACAACCCTTTTTACATATGCAATCTTTTAAAATAATGAAAGAGACTGCTTTGTTGTTAAAAAATTGCAAGCGGCTCTGTTAACGCTACTTTAATGCTTTTTTTGTAATTGGTGTTACACATATTTTTGTCTGTTAAAAATCAATCAATAAAGAATTACTATTATTACTAAAAGATGGCTTCTAAACGTTGTTTATTTGGTGTTTTTAGCCTTTGGGAAAAACCTGTCTTGTTTAAACCTGAGACCGGACCTTTTTCCTATAAGTATACAGACAAGAGAGGTGTACCCAAAATTCTCGAAGAGAGGTGTCAAATTGGAAATTCTGATGAAATATCCGTTACAGGAAATTTGCTATATTAAACAGTTCTCGGCTTTGTCTGGAGGCCTAGTTTGGGCTTGATCACCCTCATTACGCTACTCGTCTTAACTATGAATTTAAAAACAATAGTTTCATATTCTAGTGTTTTTTTATTAATTGGTACATATTTTTAATTTTCAGAGGATGGAGACTAGTCTTAATAATAGTCAACTGAACATGGAAGATACTTTGGGAACCAATAGTAATCTGAAAAAAGAACTATCAGTCTTGGTAGAGAAAAATGAGGTAAGAGGGTCAGTTTGTATATTAGTCAGGAGGCCTAATTATGGCATTCCATAGGATATTACAAGAAGAAGCATTCTGACTATATGAAATGGGAAGGGGTGACCCTTTGAAATTTTTAATTTACCCCATTATGTGACCCTTCAATTTAATAGAACAATACAAAAGAAAAACTCTTTATTTGCAAAGTTGCAAATCTCTTTAACATTACAAACAAGGCAAAGTTAGGGCCTCACAGTTCTTTTTTACACTTAACCTTATAATAATTATATAAATATAATTTACAAAAATAAAGAACAACTTGTGACATAAGTGCAATTTTAGCCTAATATAAAATATATGGAAATTAAAATAAATTGTATACATAGTGAAATAACTAAATTAATAAAGATCTTAATTTTACAAATCAGTATTCAAGTTGACCCATTCACTCACTCACAAACATCCCTGTTTGTCATCTGCCCATCCCAGCAAAGCCCAAGACTTAGAACGAACTAGTCGCAATCATCCGCTCCAAGTAATAATGCTTCAGTGATGCCACAAACCGGGAACGAATAGGAATCGATGTAATTTCAATAGGGAGAATTTCATGGGCATGCTGAAACGGTAAAGGATTTGTCATAGACGTAATTCGTATGAGCGGAAATAATGTTCTACAATAAAAGTCTTTTCCGAGTTGTTAACACCATTTCAGCCTTATCTAACCTCTGGGAAGGACAAAATTGCAACAAGACGTGAAAACAAAGACGTTGCAACAATTAAAAGCTGTCACAGCTGATTGAAAAGAAAGGTAAAAAATTAACACCTAAGTATTGAATGCATTCATTAGCTTTCACAGATTCTATCTCTATACTTCCAAGTTCAACATTGCTTTCCATCATTTTTTCTTTTCTATGATTATTGAAGAAGACTTTACAGAATTTATTTTCAGACCCAACTATCTAAAACTTTGAATAGCCATTTGAAGTAAAACAACTGCAGATTCTAGTGTTTTTTTATTAATTGGTACATATTTTTAATTTTCAGAGGATGGAGACTAGTCTTAATAATAGTCAACTGAACATGGAAGATACTTTGGGAACCAATAGTAATCTGAAAAAAGAACTATCAGTCTTGGTAGAGAAAAATGAGGTAAGAGGGTCAGTTTGTATATTAGTCAGGAGGCCTAATTATGGCATTCCATAGGATATTACAAGAAGAAGCATTCTGACTATATGAAATGGGAAGGGGTGACCCTTTGAAATTTTAATTTACCCCATTATGTGACCCTTCAATTTAATAGAACAATACAAAAGAAAAACTCTTTATTTGCAAAGTTGCAAATCTCTTTAACATTACAAAGGCAAAGTTAGGGCCTCACGCCCTTTACACTTAACCTTATAATAATTATATAAATATAATTTACAAAAATAAAGAACAACTTGTGACATAAGTGCAATTTTAGCCTAATATAAAATATATGGAAATTAAAATAAATTGTATACATAGTGAAATAACTAAATTAATAAAGATCTTAATTTTACAAATCAGTATTCAAGTTGACCCATTCACTCACTCACAAACATCCCTGTTTGTCATCTGCCCATCCCAGCAAAGCCCAAGACTTAGAACGAACTAGTCGCAATCATCCGCTCCAAGTAATAACGCTTCAGTGATGCCACAAACCGGGAACGAATAGGAATCGATGTAATTTCAATAGGGAGGGAATTTCATAGGCGGCATGCTGAAACGGTAAAGGATTTGTCATAGACGCCAATTCCTATGAGCGAGGAAATAATGTTCTACAATAAAAGTTTTTTCCGCAGTTGTTAACACCATTTCAGCCTTATCTAACCTCTAAGGGGAAGGACAAAATTGCAACAAGACGTGAAAACAAAGACGCTGTAAAATTAAAAGCTGTCACAGCTGATTGAAAAGAAAGGTAAAAAATTAACACCTAAGTATTGAATGCATTCATTAGCTTTCACAGATTCTATCTCTATACTTCCAAGTTCAACATTGCTTTCCATCATTTTTTCTTTTTCTATGATTATTGAAGAAGACTTTACAGAATTTATTTTCAGACCCAACTATCTAAAACTTTGAATAGCCATTTGAAGTAAAACAACTGCAGATGTCTATCTTTAGTGATCATCAATCGTCAGCAAATTCTAAAACAGTTTATGGCTTTAACTCAGGCGATAATTGAAACCCATATACAGTATACTGACTAGCTATTTCCACTTCTGAAATTTTGTCAAAAATATGATCATAACAGTTTTATTGGGGATACTAGAAAAACATTTTGGGGGCCTAGGTGCTATTTGACTTTTGATGATCCCATGTCGCTTTACACAGGTTGGGAGTTAGTCAACTTATATTGCCATAATAATGTTATTTAGCTGTCTTAACTTTTTTTTATTATTTTTGTATGTGTTTATATAGAAATGTTACATATATATACAGAAAGAAAAAATGCTATTTAGTAAGTACAGGCTTAATATAGGTCTTGACCTAGTTACTATAGATTGAACATGATTTTTCCCTTAACTGTGTCATAATTTTAGACTCTGGTCCAAGAAAATTATGTGCTGAAGAAAAAAATAGAATTATTGGAAAGAATTTCTTCTGAGCTAGAAAATGATTTGTCTGTTTTAAACAATGGCAGTAGTCAAGAAAAAAAGGAACACCAAAACTTGCTAACTGAATTAAGTTCAGCCAATTCAAAGGTAAGAGATATTTTATTATTTTACTTAAAGGGAAGAGCTCTAGGAAAACATTGTGTTGGATCTAAAGTGTCAAACATTGATATAATAATAATTCTTTATTGAATGTTTTAACAGAAATATTCCAATTACTAAAAAGCATTAAAGTACCAATGAAATAATAAGTTAATAACATGCAACATTTAAGCAAATTCACACAACATCAATAAGTAAGATTATTTTACAGGCAATAACTAAAATGATAGCAGACAAGCATAGCAAGTAAAATTATATAAAAAAAATACATGTTAATACATTATACCATGCAGATAAATAGACACAAATAAATACTATGAGTACCATGCAAATAAATAGACAAAAGTGAATACAAACAATGAGTCATTTTTCAACAACTAAGCTAGAAATTATCAATAACAACTAAGGCCGTCGCACTGGATCAGACACGGTCATCACGGCAAGTCATTTTGACTGATAGCGACTAAAAGGAATCGATGTAATTTCAATAGGAGGGAATTTCATAGGCTGCATGCTGAAACGGTAAAGGATTTGTCATAGACGCCAATTCCGTATGAGCGGAAATAATGTTCTACAATAAAAGTCTTTTCCGCAGTTGTTAACACCATTTCAGCCTTATCTAACCTCTAAGGGGAAGGACAAAATTGCAACAAGACGTGAAAAACAAAGACGTTGCAACAATTAAAAGCTGTCACAGCTGATTGAAAAGAAAGGTAAAAAATTAACACCTAAGTATTGAATGCATTCATTAGCTTTCACAGATTCTATCTCTATACTTCCAAGTTCAACATTGCTTTCCATCATTTTTTCTTTTTCTATGATTATTGAAGAAGACTTTACAGAATTTATTTTCAGACCCAACTATCTAAAACTTTGAATAGCCATTTGAAGTAAAACAACTGCAGATGTCTATCTTTAGTGATCATCAATCGTCAGCAAATTCTAAAACAGTTTGTATTTTAACTTGTATGATAATTGAAACCCATATACAGTATACTGACTAGCTATTTCCACTTCTGAAATTTTGTCAAAATATGATCATAACAGTTTTATTGGGGATACTAGAAAAACCATTTTGGGGGCTCTAGGTGCTCTTTGATGATCCCATGTCGCTTTACACAGGTTGGGAGTTAGTCAACTTATATTGCCATAATAATGTTATTTAGCTGTCTTAACTTTTTTTATTATTTTTGTATGTGTTTATATAGAAATGTTACATATATATACAGAAAGAAAAAATGCTATTTAGTAAGTACAGGCTTAATATAGGTCTTGACCTAGTTACTATAGATTGAACATGATTTTTCCTTAACTGTGTCATAATTTTAGACTCTGGTCCAAGAAAATTATGTGCTGAAGAAAAATAGAATTATTGAAAGAATTTCTTCTGAGCTAGAAAATGATTTGTCTGTTTTAAACAATGGCAGTAGTCAAGAAAAAAGGAACACCAAAACTTGCTAACTGAATTAAGTTCAGCCAATTCAAAGGTAAGAGATATTTTATTATTTTACTTAAAGGGAAGAGCTCTAGGAAAACATTGTGTTGGATCTAAAGTGTCAAACATTGATATAATAATAATTTTTTATTGAATGTTTTAACAGAAATATTCCAATTACTAAAAAGCATTAAAGTACCAATGAAATAATAAGTTAATAACATGCAACATTTAAGCAAATTCACACAACATCAATAAGTAAGATTATTTTACAGGCAATAACTAAAATGATAGCAGACAAACATAGCAAGTAAAAATTAATATAAAAAAATACATGTTAATACATTATACCATGCAGATAAATAGACACAAATAAATACTATGAGTACCATGCAAATAAATAGACAAAAGTGAATACAAACAATGAGTCATTTTTCAACAACTAAGCTAGAAATTATCAATAACAACTAAGGCCGGCCGCACACTGGATCAGACACGGTCAGTCACGGCAAGTCATTTTGACTGATAGCGACTAAAAGGAGGTGTTTAGCACTATTGGCTATGGAGTCACCACACACTGCATCGAACAAGACGAACAGACGCAAACAGACGTCCAAAGACTTTCTACTTCGAGTCAGCTGTTCACTGCCATTTTACTGCGTAGTAGTTTACCAAGTTTTTGAGTGCAGTTGGTTTTAGTCATGTCGTCAGCAGTAGCGGCCGGCCCATAAGGACTCTAGGACGGAGTCCTCCCAACCCAATCAATAAAAATAAAATTATAATAAATTAAGAATATAAATCACTTAATTAATGTATTTGAACAGCATTTAACATTATAGGACTTTCGTTATATCAAAATGTTTGTATTACGGGTAGTAGTATACAAACAACGCCGCAGATGCAAAATGTTTCTAAGATGGATAGTACGCTGCGGGACTCAGGACAGTAGAGTCCACATCCCTTTACAAATCATTCGGCACTAACCAGCCAATCACAGCCTAGTGCTTCTTCAACCCAACACTAATGTATGCTGGGACTCCGTCCATTTCCCAGTAGTTTCATCTCCCTCCCGCTTAAGGAAAAGCGCCACTGTCCAGTGAACTGATGAAAAGTCATATTTTTATAATAATAATTCCTAACCTCACTTTTCAGTTTAATACTGGTAGTTGTTACTTGTTGCAGGTGTTGTGCTATACATAATGTTTAATAGTTTTCAGAATTGTAGTGTTGTGATTTGTTTTATTGTGTAGTTTTATATTAGTGCTTCAGGCTGTGCTTCTCGAGGTAATACAGTGAAATGTTAAATACAGTCAAAGAAATACACAACAATTACGCAAGTGGTGTCATTATTACTTGATTCTTTCTTTACTGAGCTATATTAACACATTCTGATATCATTCTGTGAAAGGTGAAGCTTGAAAATGTTAAAACTGTTTATCTTTATACTAAAATAGGTAACTCAAATAATTCAAAGGTAACATGTCCTTAAAAATGCTTAAAAACGTGTTTTGAAAGGTTAAATTTCAAATTTCTTCCGGAGGAGAACCCTCCTCAACCCTTTCTGGTATTCCAAAACCGTAGTCCCCACTTCAAATCACGTCTTGAGTCCTCCTGTACTTTTAACCCACCAGCCGCTACTGGTCGCAGAAGCCACGGTCGTTGACAATGATGATGTCACAAACTTTGTGGATGTCGATAAATTGTTGGCTAGTGTTCCTCCTCTTCAAAGTTCATCTTCAAGTTAGATTTAATACATGCACTTAATACAAAATACAACAATCTGACTGACTGCTGGACTGGGAATGGAGGGAAGCCAGAGGACAATGTTCTCTATGTAGAGTAATGACGCTTAGCGACTAAAACCCCCACTCAATTAATATCTTGTTAATTAAATGTAGTTCCTAGATTAGTGTAGTCCTCTGAAGACGGGTGGAGTTTCTAACTACCCGAAACGTTAGGAGTAGTTTTCTCCGGAAGTGGCTGGAAAAGTCCGTTCTTTCCTTTTACTTAATTGCTCTCCGCCACTATTATGAACTTTCAAACTAACACAGTCTTTGAGTATTTCATAGAGTGAGGAAACACTCCTAGTTCCATACATTGGTTCAAGACCAGAGCGAGAGGTTCAGCTATTACTTTAATCACAGCCTTAAGGACATTGACAGACATGCCATAAGCATCAACGCTATCGGAGTTTTAAATCTCTTAACAATCTTAACTAGTTCATTAGCAGATGTTGGCTTCCAGGAGAAAAGAGAAGATGTTGGCCTAATAATTCAATCAACAGCAGATCCGCTCGTACCTGGTATACTGTCAACAATGTTATCCACAGCCGCCAAGAGGAACTCGTTGAATGCCATTATGTTATTATGAATAAGAGAGGACCTAGGTTGGAATCTTGGAACGCCTGAACCAACTTCAAGCTTTTCTGAACAATATCCCTCATAGTTTACATATTGCTTCCTTTTATACAAATAAGAAAACAAAAATAGTAAAAGTGGCTCGTTCAAGCCATAGAAGTTAACTTAGAAAGCAAAGTTAGATGAATCACTCTATCAAGCGCTTTCTCAAAGTCAGTACAAATATCATCTACTTGTTGATTGTTATCAATTTGAGAAGTGCAGAATTCAGAAAAACAAAGTAAATTTGTATTAATAGATCTATTGAGGAAGAACCCATGCTGGTAACTACTAATACATTTTTTAATATGAAAAAACAGTCTATCATATAAATAATGGATTCAATAACCTTTAACTCCAGTTAACACTCCACCTCCCTTGTGCATGTCAGTCACATTTTCATCCCTATCCCTCCTAAATATTACGTAATCTTTGGAAAACAGTTCTGAATTTTGGATTGATGAATTCAGCCAAGTTTCACTCAATGCAATTATATCATAATGAGTGGTGTTCAATAAACCCAACCGAAATTTGTTAGTTCTAGTTCTTAAACCTCCTAACATTCTGATAATATACACTAATGGTAGTCATAATAGTTCCTTAAATAAATATACAAGTAAATAAGCACCATAGAATAAATAAACACCCAGAAAATGTGTCCTAGGGAACAAGTATAAACCTTACTATTATTAACATGCAAATAAATATGTAGAAACACTAAATAGTTGTATAACTTACATAAGAGTTCCATGAGTGGTTATGTGTTTGTTTGAGTTTCTCCAGGTCAGGATTTCAGGTGATGAGGATAGGGCGAGAACATTCACTCTTGCGTAAGAACACTTTTCCAGCACTTGTGATCCAGGCAAATTTAAACTCATGTTCACTTTTGAATGCGCACACATCACTCCACAGGGACCTCATGTACTTTGTTAGGGACAAGTTTACATAAACTTTACTCTCGCTGTCGATTCCCAACTCTGCAGCAGAGAAACCGTTCTTGTCTCTGGTCCTGCTCCTCATTGCTTCCATGTCAATCCGCCGACAGAACTTCAGGATGATTCCTCGATGAGCCTCCGAGTTGTAACGATTTGGAGCAAGCGATGAATTGCGTCAACCATCCGTTCCTTCTACTCGAAGTTTAGAGCCTTGGCAACTCTCTTAACCACTTTCATGACGTCCTCATTCTTAACCTCAGGCACACCATGAATCTCCAAGTAGTTCTTGCTTGAATACTGACTGCCCACAGCAACACTCTGTTGAAACTCTGCAAGTTGCGTTTTCACCAAAGACAACTGGATGACTGGTCAAAGTTTCAATACAAGTCTCATGACAAACTGAGCAATCTGAATTTTTCTTCACTTTTTTCTCAGCATCCTCAACCTTCTTAAAACATATGTCAACTGACTCATTCATATCATTACCAAACCTGTTACTAGCCTTCTCTATATCTGTAATATCTTTCAGTATCAAATCAAGTTTCTGGTCTACCTCAAGTTAAAGCCATGCTATTATCTACCTTGTCCTCTGCTGTTGATACACTGTTGCTGCGTGTTGTTACATGCATATGAGAACAGTCCGGCTACGTGACCCTCAACCAACTTCAGTGAACCTTGATGTGTAACCTGTACACTTCAGATTCACTTATCTAATTAAATAGCACTTATAACTGGTTTAAACACAAACAAGTCTGCATGAAATCACTTGTACACACTGTGAATAACTAGAATCAACATGTTATGCAGCTTAGAACCGTAACTGATAACAATAACCTAGTAAGAATTGAGAAATTCACAAGCCGATCTGACACACGTCTAGTCAGCTTGCATGCTTCCCCCTCCTTATGTCAAGAGTTCTGTAGATAATACTTCAAAGCTACAAGACAAGGGTCACCTTAGCACTGAGCACCTTGTCTTTGACATAAACATTATACACAACAATTGGAAAGAATGCTGTTCAAAAATAACATCTAAAT
The DNA here is from genome assembly GCA_018831715.1 of Matsumurasca onukii. Taxonomy (NCBI): domain Eukaryota; kingdom Metazoa; phylum Arthropoda; class Insecta; order Hemiptera; family Cicadellidae; genus Matsumurasca; species Matsumurasca onukii. The sequence continues at coordinate 91,288,229 of CM032059.1, forward strand.
TAAACTAAATTTGTTAGGCTTTTAAAATCTTGAGGGAAAACACAACTCTAGAAATCTGTTAGAGGCCACAAGAAATCTCTAACAATCCTGTTGAGCATATATTAACAAAACTTAAAGAAATATTGTCAAACAAGGCCTAGTACTCACTATCAGCATTTTTTAATGATCCAGATGTTGCAAATGTAATTAAGTAATATTATTTTCTTTTCCCTTTCTAAACACTATTGTTTAACTGCATTGTGTAAATATGTAAATTTTCTTAAAAGTCAGAAGCTTTGATATATTTTTGTTTAATAAAATCAAAAGTGTTATGTTAAAAATATTATAATTTCAACTTGCTATAAATATTGTAATGTATTATTTTTAATATGCTTTGTAGTATTAATTTTAAGTCTTTTCTCTAGACACTGTAATTAAATTAAAAATACCTTGACAATTTCACCAGTTTTTGTTGTATTTAATGCAATATTGTAGTGTTATGTGCAATAAAGATGATGATTGATTATTAAGTTTCTGTCATGAGCTCACTGTTGCTATTGTCACTGTGATATTGTACTAAAAATAGTCAGGAATTATGTGGCCATTTTGTCCCCAAAACGAGAAGGTTGGATACAAAAGTCACGATTTTATCGTGGACGCCAACAGGAGTCTAGGGTATGGTTTGAGGAAACTGAAAAGCAACAAAGCCACGAGCAAGTTATGATTTTGTCACTCACACTAAGCGGATACTAGAGATTGCTACTATTTTCCACAAATAAAATTTTGCATGCCGAACCTGGACCTAAGTAACTATGACTCTAAGATATCATTTCAGCGTTGTTGTCAATTTAAATGTTATTGTAAGCCGAATAGTTTTGTACCCCAAAACCGGGCATTTAGGCAAGTTTTTCTTAAACGCTTGACATTAATCTATTTCTTGATTTTTCAATAGTCAATAGTAGTAGCTGTAATTTTGAAGAGGAGTAATTGCTGTAAAAAGAAATTAGTATTTTCACCTATAAAATTTACTGATACTTAACCTGTCCTTGTGTTTTATTTTCCTTAGATCAGTTATCTTGAAGCACAATTAGAAGAAGAAAAGGCTAGTATGCAAATATTGATTGAAGAAACCAAAAAGAGACAAGAACAAGTACTAGAGTGCAAACCGACCCTTTCTAATGATTCTGAACATATTAATATTTTGTCATCTCAGATAGAAACTTTACTGGTGAGTGAAGACATTGTTTAGATTTGATCTGGCATAAATAAGTACATATTGAAATAATTTGCACATACTAGTATAAATAACCTTTATGTACATGACTTTTTGTATCTTTATGTTGGTGACTTTTTGGCTACTTCTTTTTACTAAAGATTAAAAGAATTGTACTGTTTTGCTGGTGTTGTTTCCTGACCTACCAGTCTATACAGTACCCGACATTACCCATCACTTGCTACAAATACTATCTCTTAACATTATCTTTTCACCTTTTAGTATGAATTGTAGTGTTGGGTCAATTCTGATTCCTGATTCCACTGATTCCTGGGGTGGGGAATCAGTATCGGGCATTGGTCAGTATAGTCGGTTCCAAAGAAACTAAAGAATCTGTTCTGGAATAAGGAATCAAATGATCGGAAATTGATTCCGGAATCGAAACCGCTCTGTTGAGGGTTGCTAGCTGGTGAGGGGTGTGAGCTAGCCAAAGGGTTGGACGAGACTATTGAGATTGTGATGTGTATGCATCTGTTTTGTATTGTCAAGAGTTAAACAATAAATTTAATTTTTTTGTTTAAACTGGTGAAACTCATTACTTTGTCAACTACAAATTGGCCACACATTCTTTTTGGAGTGCAGTGGAACAATTTTCATATCACATGAAGGTAGAAATACGCACAAGTAGTAAGCTTCAACCGATTTCCTGCAATTGATAGTCGGCTGGTAAAGTCGGTTCCGATACCGATTCCATCAGGAAGTCTCTGGTATCGGGAATCAATGACCACTATTTGGAATAAAAAACCTGAATCAGGAATCGAATCCAAAATCAAGAATAGGTATCAGAGTCAGAAATAGAAAAATCAGGAATTGACCCAACATGAATAAATTGGTGTTTTTATAATAAAGTTATTTTTAGATGGAACAGGAAAAGGATAAACAATCTATTCAAGAGCTAACTAACAAAGAAATGTTAGTTAACTTTGAAAAAGTGGAGCTGAAAAAAGAAAATGAAAATATTCATTTTGAAATAGAAGATGTTAAAAAACATTTAGCCGAAAAGACTGAAGAAATTCAAAAACTAAAAGAAACTTTAGAGGTGAGGTGTTTGTTAGACAGTTATCACTTTAAGCTTGATGAAATTGTCAAAATATTATTTGTTGTGCCGACGAAAAACTAATAGTATAACAAATGACATCACTTTTGAAGTTAAAACTTGAAATGTTATTACGAAAGTGTTTTCCATCGTTTCTGAGTCTACAATACAAATTATAATCAACATAATTAATTAATGAACAAATGATAATAAGTAAGACAGTGTCAACACCATAGCTGAGTCATGAGTGCCAGTGTAAGGTACGCTGCGCAAGCCAGACTCAAGTGATGGCGCGTCGGGTCCAACCTGCAGCTGTGCAGCGTCAGACGCTATTGTCCCCGGTAACCTTATAACTTATGTAACAAGGTACATAAGTTTGCAATTTTATACAAAATTTACAAGTGCTGGCACATTGTTCTCAGTGCCAAAGAAACACGTAAAAACCAGATTTCTCGTTTAAAATTCCTAAGTGTTTGTCGGGGGAGGGCCCCTGGACCCCTCTCGTGGTTGGGGGTATTCCATACCCCCCCAAACCTTCCTCTACTCTTTCCTCCCCAAACCTTCCTTTTTTACTCTATAGTAGTTATAGTAAAAATGTAAATCCAATTAAATTAGTGTACACAAAGTTTTTATTTTTAATGGATATTTGTATTCTAATGTCTACATGTATTTACAATTATTGACGTATTTTGATTACAATAGTGAATGGAAAATAAACAATATTTTGACTTTGATTATGTTACAGGGTTGTGATGTTGCCCTCAAAGTATTTTGGAGACAACTTTGTCATTCAAAATAAATAATTGTATGCAAAATCAAGAATAGGTATCAGTCAGAAATAGAAAAATCAGGAATTGACCCAACATGAATAAATTGGTGTTTTTATAATAAAGTTATTTTTAGATGGAACAGGAAAAGGATAAACAATCTATTCAAGAGCTAACTAACAAAGAAATGTTAGTTAACTTTGAAAAAGTGGAGCTGAAAAAGAAAATGAAAATATTCATTTTGAAATAGAAGATTTTAAAAAACATTTAGCCGAAAAGACTGAAGAAATTCAAAAACTAAAAGAAACTTTGGAGGTGAGGTGTTTGTTAGACAGTTATCACTTTAAGCTTGATGAAATTGTCAAAATATTATTTGTTGTGCCGACGCAAAAACTAATAGTATAACAAATGACATCACTTTTTGAAGTTAAAAACTTGAAATGTTATTACGAGTGTTTTCCATCGTTTCTGAGTCTACAATACAAATTATAATCAACATAATTAATTAATGAACAAATGATAATAAGTAAGACAGTGTCAACACCATAGCTGAGTCATGAGTGCCAGTAAGGTACGCTGCGCAAGCCAGACTCATGTGATGGCGCGTCGGGTCCAACCTGCAGCTGTGCAGCGTCAGACGCTATTGTCCCCGGTAACCTTATAACTTATGTAACAAGGTACATAAGTTTGCAATTTTATACAAAATTTACAAGTGCTGGCACATTGTTCTCAGTGCCAAAGAAACACGTAAAAACCAGATTTCTCGTTTAAAATTCCTTGTCGGGGGAGGGCCCCTGGACCCCTCTCCGTGTTGTGGGTATTCCATACCCCCCCAAACCTTCCTCTACTCTTTCCTCCCCAAACCTTCCTTTTTTACTCTATAGTAGTATAGTAAAAAATGTAAATCCAATTAAATTAGTGTGCACACAAAGTTTTTTAATTTTTAATGGATATTTGTATTCTAATGTCTACATGTATTTACAATTATTGACGTATTTTGATTACAATAGTGAATGGAAAATAAACAATATTTTGACTTTGATTATGTTACAGGGTTGTGATGTTGCCCTCAAAGTATTTTGGAGACAACTTTGTCATTCAAAATAAATAATTGTATGCAAAATGTGGCATTTTAAACCTGATTTTGTGTCATCATTGGTATAGCAAAAAAAGTCTTGAGATGAAAAAATGTTCTTTGCGTCGTTGAATATGTGTTAAAATTCCCATTCTGTTAAGGAGAGTTTGTATTTCAAAAATTTGGGGGGGCCCTCACCCTCGGATTTTGGGGTGACGCAGAATAAGTCAAAACAAACTTCAGAGTTCAAAAAACATTCCCTAAAAGGTTTTTAACAATATTTCCTTTTTCAAAAGTTAAGGGAGGAGGGACATTTAAAACTCACCCAGTTTGTTATATAAATACTAAATGGTTGTAAAAGTGATTTTTAACACAATTGAATTGTTAAATGCAAGAACTTACCACAAAATTAATTAAACTATATCAATATTGAAATACTTTCAGTAGTTGTAGAATTACATAGAGCAAATAACCAGTTTTTAAATTTATAGAAGCATTTGGGGTACTTAAAATGCATTTGGGGTACTTAAAATGTATTTGTGGTACTCTTTTTTTCAACATTTTTTGTGGGAAGGGCCCCCGTACGTACTCCCAGCTTTTCAGTAGTCTCCCGGTCAGAACACATCTTGCCCCCCCTTCCCTTCCAAAACCATTACGTGCAATCGCTGCCACTGATTTTGTCAATACAATGTACAACATATCACTTACAATTTATTTTTGACTACAGCCAGTGAAAAAAAGGCTGCACAGGCAATTAATGTTTACATGATAAAAATAAATTAAATATGTATACAGGGTGATTCTAAAATAGGGCGCCAAATTTCAGGGTGGGTGCCTTATGCAAAAACAATGAAAAAAGTTCCTATAAACATGGGTCCTAAAATTCTTCGTTACCCCGTTAGCTGCCATTTTGTATTTTTTACTTAAAAATTTATATCTCCAAAACGGTTTGACCGATTGCATTTAAACTTGGTATGGTGTCTATGTGTCATAAGGTCAATTTAAGAAAAAATAATTATTTCATAAAACCTTATAGAAAAAGTATGGCAGCTGTTAAATTTTCATATTGTAATACCATAAAAATGGCGCATAATACAAAAAATGTATAAGAAAAATTTTTTTAATTTTAATAAAGATACAAACTCATTTTTCCGAATTTTATCTTTGATGTTGTGAACACCGCATCAGGTTTAAAAACACTTATAACAGCTGTTTTCAATTTTAATTGTTAACCAGCTGATAGCCAAAAGTATTTGCAAAGTTAATATTTATTAATCAATAAATTGTTTTACCCTTTCTTGATTGATTTTACGTTATTATGACTTTTTGTTAAAATGGTTCAGTATACGTATTAACAACAAGCGGGTATGATATTTTATGTATGGACGCAATTAGTTGGCCAAGAAGGCAGCGGTGTATTGCCGACTTTTCCTAACTGACAACAACCAAACCATCATACTTTTGCTTCCCTTTTTCAAAAGCTTGGTGAGACTGAAAATCTGCAAGTTAAAACAGAAAGCCAAGGAAGACCACGATACATGAGAACAATCGATCTAGAGGAAAATATTCTAAATCGTATACTGAACCATTTTAACAAAAAGTCACAATAACGTAAACTCAATCAAGAAAGCTTAAAACAATTTACTTGCCTAAACGTTAAGTTTCTTGGCAATAAAGTTACTGATTACTGATTTATCAATTAATAAATATGAACTTTGCAAATACTTTTAGCTATCAGATGGTTAACAATTAAAATTGAAAACAGCTGTTTTTAAATCTAATGGGGTAATAGTTCTCACTTTTGGATCAGCTGATTGTAAATATTACTCACCTGTTTGACAGATGTAACTTGTGCATCCAAGACGTGAACATCAAAGATCAACTGGTAATGTTCCAGTTGGAAAAAGACACAAAAAGTGAAAATATTGATGTAAAATTCGGAAAAATGAGTTTGTATCTTTATGTAAAATTAAAAAATACAACTTTTTTATTCTTATAAATTGTTTGTATTATGTGCCATTTTTATAGCATTACAATATGAAGAATTTAAACAGCTGCCATACTTTTTCTTTAAGGTTTTATGAAATAATTATTTTTCTTAAATTGACCTTATGACACATAAACACCAAACCAAGTTTGAATGCAATCGGTCAAACCGTTCTGGAGATTTTAAGTAAAAAATACAAAATGGCGGCTAAGGGGGGTAACAAAGAATTTTAGAACCCATGTTTATAGGAACTTTATCATTGTTTTTGCATGTGGAACCCATCCCCGAAATTCGGCGCCCTATTTTAGAATCACCCTGTATATTATGGGCAAAATATTAAAATCCATTATATTCCAAATTTCTTGTTTTAATTGAACTAATTTGATGTGTGAATTCTTCTTACAGAGTGTTCAAGAAGAGAAGTTTCTCCTTTCTTCAGAACTACAAATGCTCAAAGCCTCAGAGTCTACGGCAGAAAGGGGCAATTCCTTATTTGGAGAGTTGGAGGAAAATCGTCAAAAAGCTGTTGCTCAAAGAGAACTGATGAAAATCAAATATTTAAATTTGAAAAAAGCTTTTAGTCAGAAACAAGTTGAAAATAACAAATTAAAGGTTAATGTTTTATTTTTAAATAATTATTACTTTTTGATTTGTCCTTTAGATTATGCTGTAGTTATTCTGCTGTATGTTGTTCTTAGTTGTTGATCTAAAGGCCAAACCAAAAGGTAATAAATAATTACAGTATTTAGAAAAATGCCCCACAGTTGGGGATGTAAAATATTTTAGAATTTTTTACTTCAGATAATGTTTGCTGGTGATTCCTATTAAAAATAGCAGGATGAACTTTTTTTTAAATCTCATTAATCACAGGAAATTTCTCCTGGAACATTTATTTTACTCAATAGTAACAAGTACCAAAGATTGATCAGAAATATCAATTTTTAGATTTTAGTTGATAATTAGTGAATCTCCATAGGAAATAAAACTATTCATTTCTCTGGCCAAAAAAAGTTCATCGTAGAACATTGCGTTTGAAGTTTTGATCTTCCCAACACGACCTGAGTCAAATGGCCAAACTTTATATATACAGGGCCGAAGCGAGTCTGCGAGTGTAAGGAATCGCCTTGTAACTCCTCTGGTAATAAGGAAATCTGCTTCACTCATGCCAGCGGTGCTTAAGCGCCTAGCTGCTTGTTGGCCTCGTTTTATTTTATTTCAAAATTCGCTAGGAGCGCACAGTAGCGCTTTTGGCTACGAGTCGGCTATGGTAGCACCTATTCACTCATCTGATACTTCTCGTCATAGGCAACCTGAATTCATGTGTCTCGACATAATGATAAATGGAACGCCTGTTCTTGTTAGTGTTTGTTATCGGGCACCTCATTTAGGGTTCTATAGTAATTGAGCTAATGGCTCGTTACAGTCATATTTTTGTGATGGGAGACTTTAACACTGACCTAATTGGACCGGCTACACATGACCGTACTAACTTGACTAACATGTTTCATTCAAGTAATATGACTATACTGTTAGTTTGAAAGTTCATAATAGTGGCGGAGAGCAATTAAGTAAAAGGAAAGAACGGACTTTTCCAGCCACTTCCGGAGAAACTTCCAACGTTTCGTAGTTAGAAACTCCACCCGTCTTCAGAGGACTACACTAATCTAGGAACTACATTTAAATAATATCTTAACTTAAGAACTAACCTAGGACTATTCCAACCAATATTTTAAAATAGCGCTACATCATAAAAATTGATGGCTTGTCAAAATTACAATTACAAATATGAACAAGTAAAACAAGGACACGTTATAGGGATAAAACTACATGTTAGCCTTAACATACAATCAATAGCTGAAAAAACAAATAGCTGAAAAACACAGAGATGTGGTAAGTAGTTATTAATTGAAAGGATCTCACCCAGACTCAGACCACGAACCTCGCACTACGGGGGGCACGCACTTAGGTCCTAGGTTAGTGCGTGTCAGTCCTAGGACACTAGTCCTAGGAATAGTCCTAGGTTAGTTCTTAAGTTAAGATATTATTTAAATGTAGTTCCTAGATTAGTGTAGTCCTCTGAAGACTGGTGGAGTTTCTAACTACCCGAAACGTTAGGAGTAGTTTTCTCCGGAAGTGGCTGGAAAAGTCCGTTCTTTCCTTTTACTTAATGACTATACTACTATTGACTGCTACACATCATTCTACTAATGTTGATACTTGGTTGGATATTATTGCTGTGAGTGATGTAAATAAAGTCGCACATCATGGACCTTATCCTGGGCTGTCCAAACACGATTTAATTTATTGTGCATATAAACTTCGTCCTCCCAAATGCAAACATCAGTTTATTTATTTCCGAAATTATAAAAACATAAACTATAATGCTCTTTTAAATCATGTTGGATCAATTCCTTGGCATAACATTATCTCACATCAACATGTAAATTTTATGATTGATGAGTTCAATCAAGTCATGCTCAATACACTTGATGTTTTCGCACCTTTAGTTACAAAACGAGAAACCAAAAAGCAAACAAAGTTACTGTTCCGTGGATGTCAGATTTGTTTTGTCAACTTCAAAAACAACGTGATTCAGCTTTCAAAGCAAAACGTACCAACTTCCTCAAGACTGGAATGTTTATAAAATGCTTCGGAACCATACACAACAACAGTTTCGCAATGCTAAAGTTCGATATTATTACAACTCACTTTTGAACACAAATAAATCTTCCAAATGTCTCTGGAATAAAGTAAAAGAGCTTGGAATTACACTATGTACAGTTTCTTATTACACTATTTGCACTTCACAGTCAATTTACACTCCGGCGTGAAGTCCGTTCCTTGTAGCACTCTTCAGTCGGGAATCCAACGATGGGTGACAATCCCTCGAAGATCACTCACAGCTAATGTTCGCAGCTGGCACAATGAAAACCACTGACACTGAGAATTTACACTGTCATGGTTTACGCACTAGGTATGTGACCCTGTAAGTTCACACAGCACTTACATGTAGTCAAAAGGTACGCGGACCTTCTTAGACAGACTTGCTTTGAACTGAACTGACTACCGGGCCAGGCCCTGAGATTTATATATGGGCTGACCGAACATTCCAGATGCTACCAGAAGTCAATGAAGAAAGCTCGATGACCCGGTCTAGTTATTTCTATAGTTATTCTATTTATATGCCAGTGTAGATGTTTCGGCATTGTGTCGGGTATAGTAAACGCCTCCACTAATTATAGTGTTGTTTCCGGGAAGGTGGCTCTGCAGCGCCACTGACCGTCTGGGCTAATGCAGGCGTCCGCTACATTACTCTGCTTTTATGAAAACTGGTAAGACTGGTAACATATTTATGAAGGAGTTTTCTAAGTCCAATCTTTTCTATTTAATTTTTTAGTTGGAAATAGCCAAAATAAGAAGGGAAGAAGTCGATGAAGAAAAAACTATTCGCAAGGATTATGCTGATCTGATTGACACATATAAAGAAAGGGTTTATGTAAGTATTTAGTTAGCATGTTTTGTTGATTTATATAAATGGTTTTAACTGTTAAGAGTATATAAAAATACGAGGGTTATCCAGAAAGTAAGTTACGTTTTCGGTTACCTCCGCTAGGGGCGAAGCTAGCGGCCATCTTGATATGTGGTTGTTCCCCAGTTCAGTCTGTATCTAGCCGAGCTAGTCTCAGTTCTGTGTCATACTTTTTTACGTTACAGTGACGCTTGGAAATGTCTTTGTCAATTGAAAATCCCGCGAGCTGTAAATTGCAGTAATAAGGTTTTGGCTGCAACAACTGTAAACCGATTGAAATCTATCGGCAGCTTTGTGAAGAGCATGGGGACAACACCATCACTGAAGGTGGAGGCGCCAATGGAGCATTCGCTTTAAAATGGCCGAACAAATGTGCACGACGAAGTGGTGGAAGACCCAGCTTGGCAAATGCCGAACTTGCGGAAAAAGTTAATGAAATCACAAAAATCAGCGAATGGGTGCAGTGTTAACGTTTTCGGACCATTACCACAAATATGGTGATTCACTACTTAATCGGATTGTTACTGGTGATGAAACGTGGGTGAAACATGTTAACTGTGAGACGAAATTGCAGTCAATGCAGTGGGGACACTCAAATTTCCCTCAAAAACCAAAAAATGCATGCAAACGATGTCGATAAAAGGAATATTATGGTGACCGTATTTTGGGACGGTTTCCTCATCCACCGTACAGTCCGGATCTTGCACCATGCGACTACCACTTATTCCCAACAATGAAGAAGTGGCCGACAACGCACAGCGTCTTGACAACGGTGAACGGCTGCAGGAAGAAGTAACAAAATGGTTGAAGGAACACGCGGCAGAATTTTTTGACGAAGATATTTTAAAGCTTGTCCATCGGTATGATAATTGCCTAAATTTGTATGGCGATTATGTAGAAAACATTTTAGTATTTTAGTGTGGTTTTCAAATGTATATAGTAAAAATCTTGCCCTATTCTTCGTAGAATAAAGAATTTTCATTCCAAAACGTAATTTACTTTCTGGATAGCCCTCGTAATTGAAGAAACAAAGGACGATAACATTTCTTGTCTCACAGTTTTAATATTATTATTATCAATTAGGGTTTTTTTTATTTCATCATAGTGTCCTACTAAGCCTAAACAACCTGAAACCTGTGATGAAACTTTGATTTGGTCACCAAACTTTGAATATCAAGGATGATAAGTAGTTTATTGAATTTGATTTTTATGTTTGCTTAGAAACTGACTATCCACATTAACAAACTCCGGTTAAACAAGGTTTCATTGTGATGTGAATTGATATGAATATCTATTAAAATATTCTAGTCCTTTGCTGCCAACAAGTTACATTTATATTTATGATAAATATAAACAACATAGCCTTTAAATATATTTGAAAAAATTTAATATAGAGTAATTTGTGGTTTGTAGGAATTGGAAGAGCAGCTCAGGTTAACAATACAAGCCCCCATTCAACCTCCAACTGAAAGTGCTGAAAAATGGGTCAACACTGTTGTGGAAAATGCAAGGTAATAACTACTAATATGCAAGGTAATAACTAAGGATAAAATCCAGTTTCTGTTTAAAGAAATTATTCAACATTCCTCAAAACGGTAGTTGTTAAACTTCTAAAAATGATTTGTATTCCCAGTTGTAGGACCTTCTTCTTAAATTATTCTTACCTTTTGGTTTTGGCCTGTAGAGCCTACTATGCAGTTGTTTAATTCAGATGTGCATTTCGTAGAAGTTGTGGTACATTATCAGTGAACGTCTATTTACATGACAAAAATAAAAACTTATACACCACAGTCCCGTTAATCCGAACCCCATTAATTCGAAATTTCCGTTAGTTTGGATTAGCATTTGGGAAAAAATTTGTATTTTTCTAGGAATTTTTAAGACGTTTTGTGTTGTCAGAAGGAAGAAACGAAACAAGATACTAACTTTTAGAAAACATTTTAATGAAACAATTTGAATACAAAAATAGTATAGATAGTTAACTTGTTAAATCGCCAATGAAGCATTGCAACAGTTTGGAGAGTGACAGTGTTGGCGGTGGTTGTGGGGGTAGGTGAGGGAGGGGCTGTCATGCGCATTAAGCGACACAGACGCATCTGCGATGCCGCAGTTCCGTACTGTAATACCTGACCTTGAACCGGCACCCCAGTCTGTCGCGACAGTGACAAGTCGCTGTGCATGCAGCTAACCTCACACAAAAGTATTTCAGCCCTTCACAATGCATTGACCTAACCTACAGTTTTAAAATTATTTTCATTTAATTATTTAATCCGAATTTCTTTACTTTGACATTCAGAGCAATGGGCATAAATAAAACTCTTTAGAATTTACTAGCCTAGGTTTTCTCGGACACAGAGAGTAAACAACTGTCTTATTTCAAAACAAATACAACTACTAATAGCTGTTCGTTGTTTATTTACTATACAAAACCATGGAGTAAAAAAATTCCAATAATCAAAAAGAAATTATAACAAATTACTAATTGTAGTGTATAAAAGAATTTTGTTGTCATTCTGCTCTAAAAACAGCTGATTTAGACATATGTATTGACAGTGCTAAAATGCCACTTTTACACCAATGTCTATTGTTATTCTTTACATTATCAATCTCATAGTTTATTCTTGCTATTACATTCTTAGTTTGTTGTCATATATATTTATAGTCATTGTACACTCAAAAATTTCATCGCAAAGCATCCACATAGTTTAGTTGTCAGCAAGAAATTCAACTGTCAATTAAGCATTCCTAGTACTACTGTATTGTATTAAATTGCAAATCATTATTGTACATTGTTACAATTGTTGTAACATTATTTTCTGTATTCTCATTGTCAAAAGTGTAAACCGTAAATAAAGTAAATTGAATTGAAAAGGTAGATAAAGTATTGTTTTGATGATATTTTTCTCCAAAATATCATTAAAATAATCTTTTTGTGGCATGGACATCAATAATAAAGCTGGTTCAACGAGTTTGTTTTGAACTTTAACACTGACTTATAGTAAATCAGTGTAACAGCTGTTTCTTCAAAACATTATAATTCAGACTGCTGACAAAAATTTATATATGTGTTTTATCTCTACAAATTGCATTTTTGTCTGATTTTCACCAAATTTATTAAATGTTCCTTTTGCAAATATATTGGTCGAGTAAGTTAACCAGCAAAATCCGACTATCGGAACTCTTTTCTTAGGGGCACTTATTACCAAAAAGTGGTTTTAGTTATCTAAAACCAGTAAATTTCATCCAATTTTAATAAAATTTGAACCAAATATGTATTTTGGTGCTATGTATTGATATACCAAAAGTTATAAGCCATTTTAAAATGGCGGCCAAAAAAGTGATTTTTCACCATAACAGCACAATGAGTAGTCCGATTTTAGTTGCAATTTAAAAGGATTTTCCTTTTATGATATGTACTATGTAGTATAACTGCCTGTAAAAGAACACCGTAATTCTGAGGCCGAAGTGAGGCTGTGAGCGCAGTAAACAGCTTCGTAACAATAGGCCACAAAAAGCTGGTCTATTAACAGCTTTAATTATTACTCGTCATGTAATAGAATAAGAAAAGCTGAGGCTGATGTATATAAGTTTTATGTTCTTGGTTTTAGGAGAGAAACCATGGCTTTTAAAGATGAACTTGAGAGAAGAGGATCAAATTTTGTGATTCAAGGCCAAAAATTGTTTGAATCGCAAAAGCAAAATAGAAAGTTGAAGAGCACCATTGCCAAAATGCAAGCTGATATTGATGAACTGAAGCTAAACTTGGACGTTATAAAAACAGGTTTACTGACTTTTAGAATACAAGTGTTGCAATACCCACAAAGCAGAATAACAGGCAATAGTGATATTGCTGATTTAAGTGCTAAACAATAACACATTAATTATTTCAGCTTACTGTTGGATTCATAATGAGTCAAGCTACCAAAATGTATAGTTATTAATTTGCACCTATGGTTCACTTATTTATGATTAATACAGCAAAGGCTGTTACTTTCTATCTAGGTGGCCCTCTTATTTAATTATAAGTTTGGAAAATAAAATAACTATGAAAAATAAAACAACGTATTGTAGAACCAAACCAGTTCAAACAGGAGATCTCTTCAGTCCATCGGCAGTTAGAAGTATGAGACAAGTAATACTGATGTTTTAATCCTAAATTGAATTTTTGAGTCTAGATTAGTAGGCTAAAGTTCTACCTTCCTGTTCTTTGAGGTTCTTGCAGAGTTCTTTGCATAGAGTTGATTAACATTTTGTGTTAAACTTTGCTAAACTGTTTGTTTAATACAAATTAAAAAACAATAGTACCTGCCCCAAGAAGTGCACCTCACTACACTTCCCTTATTGTCTTGGCTTGTATATATACATAACAGTGATATTTTCAGGTAGTGAAGATCTTAAAGATGGTATCTCTCCACCTGCCATAGAAGCGACAGTAGGATTCAAGAAAACAGTTTCATTCAAAGAGGTTTTGAAAGAGAACAGTGATTCTTCTCAAGATACAAATGATGTGATTGTTAAATACGAGGAAGAATGTAAGGAGAAAGAAGATAAAGAAAATTAATTATATTAAGGCCAAATAATATGTAAATACTTGTAATGTAATTTTAATTTTAAAGTTGTTATTTTCTTATTCAAATTTGTTCTAAATTTTTTATATATTTACTAAACATTATAACAGCTATTACTAAACTACTAAACTTTGCAAAGTTATAATTTTATTTTTACCTGATTGTTTAGCCTAGAAGCCGATTTAAATTTTAGCCTCGTCCTCAGCTGTTTCTGATTCCAGGCTGCTCTGTCAACCTGTCTACCTTCGGTGTTGACATGTTTAGAAAATGTCTGAGATGTTAAGAATGGACCAGGTTGAGTTAGGTATCAAAATAAAGGTCACGACTAAAAACAACCACTGCCACAAACATGACCTCCAAAAGTTAACGCTGTGAAGGAATGCATTACTAAACTTTAAATTTGAACAATTGGCAACCAAAGAATTACGCATTTTTCATCAAATGGCAAGTATTTAAAAAAAATATTGGTTTTTAGAATATTGTAGTATTCCAGAGTACTGTTTAATTTTTGAAATTAAAGCCAAAAGATTTAGATTTAACATTATATGTTTTTTTATGACAGGTCAGTTGAATTGATACCTATAGGGTAAGTGTGAAAAAAATGTAAATAAAAGTAATCCAGATATACCTTTTAATGGTGTTTGTAACATATCGTTCCTTATTGATTGCATCCATGGAAAGTGATAAATAGAAAGCTATCTATGATTTAGGAAATCTTGTACAGTGGTTAAGTTATGAGACGCGAGGTTAACTATCCTCAAAGAACACTCGCTAAGTATCAAAGAGTAATGTAACTTACACAAAGCTGTTGGAAAGTTGGTAAAATTATAAAGTAAAAAAGTTGGTAAAAAGTAGTAAGTGACAAAAGTAACATAAATAAAATATGGACACTATATTAATTTATGTTAAACCCTTAAAACTATTCAAACTAAACTGCAAGTTGATCTCACTAGTGATTGTCATGACACTTAGACACTGACAGGGACACTTGTTTGAAGACAGCCCGACTTAACAGTGCCTCATTTTTATCAGCTGCTAAAATTAAACTGTTGTCTGCTCCAGAAACTGTCTTTGGAAATATTGTTAGGCCTGATGTAAACATTGCCTTTGAGAGATCCCAATAACCCTAGCCTATCCAATGGCAAAGCAAAGTGAAATCTAAAAAATGTATGTAAAGAATGTTTTAAACTAACGTTTCCAAATTCTGTAAATGCTTAATAGAATAAAGGTTCATCATTTCATTTTTTAAAATCATATTTAACCACTCTCATTTAACATTCATTGCCATAATAGAAATTGAACCATAACCCATAATGTATGATATTTGGATGGTTTACCTTAGTTGTTATTCTTTAGAGAACTTGAGCCATAGTATTGGAATACATTTATAATTAGGTAAGATGAAAAACAAAATCCAATAATTTAAGAATTTAACTTGTGAGGCCTTTCGCTAGCAAGGCTAGCATTTGTGTTGCCTGAAAGGCATCACAAGTTAAATTCTTGAAAGTATTGGATTTTGTTTTTCATTTGACCTAAGTGTTATTCTTTATTAAAAAATTTAATGAAAAAAAATATCAGAGTTCAAATTCCAAAGGGTAAAATGAAGAGAAATAAAAGGTTTTGAAAATGTTGAAATACTTATAATTGTTAAAGAGGAAATGAAAAACATAACACTTAAACAAGGCAGCTTAATTTAGACAAAATTAAATCAATACACTGTTCATTATGACGTAGTGAAAGGATATTAGTTACATTAATTACTGTATTAGCAAAAAAACTTGGTCCCCTGTTCAAAAAATAGTGTTAACACAATATCTACAATGTAAAACTTGAAAACTGTTCATAAATCAATATATATTTAAGCGTAAGGGAAATGAAATAATATAGTGATAACCCTGTGACTACTTAATAGTATATTTCATAACAAGAGTGGAAAGTGGGGTTTCGCATGTTCGAGACCATATGTCTGAATGAAGTGCGAGACTTGTCGAGCACTTCAAATGGTCGAGAACATGCAAAACACTTTCACTCGAGTTTTGAACAATACTTTTCACTACACTACAAAATAAAAACTCATTGTTGGAATGTTAACTGTTTATTAAATTAAAAACATGTTTTGTTTATTAAATTAGAAACATGTTTTAAAACCAGGTCTACTTCAATTTCAGTTGGTGAAACGATAGCAAGAATGTGTTTTGGTTATTAAGTTGTTGACAGTGGAAAATTTTCAGTTGTAAAAAATGTTACTTTCGGTAGTAAACAATAGACAGCTGTTGAAAACATGATGTTTCGCAGGTTGTAAACACATAACGAAAACAGCTAAACTCATAGTAGTGTAGTGAAAATACAATTTACATTAACCCTAATAAATCTATGACTAATGATAATAATAGAAACTAACCACATTAAATATCACAATGTTCGATAAGACTTTTCACATAACAATAATATAGCATTATAGAATCTAAATAAAAGTACAGTACCTAACTCATTAAACTAACATTAAATACAAGGGAGAGTTGGACATAGTTAATAGTCAATTGGTTATGAGGTGTTTTAATCAAACTTAAACTGCTTGCTTTACTTCATGTTGCTGAAATAATAAATGTTGGCAATGGAATATTAAGCCTACTTTAAGGTGTTAATTGTAACTAATGCAACTGTTTTTGATTGTAGAAATAGAAATTCTCACTAATTGCACTTTATATAATTTACAATATTACTTACCGCCAGGCCCAAATTTCCCAATAGGGCGGCAAATAAACGGGTAATTTTTTTTAATCAAGCGGCGGATAAATGTGCTCTGGATGGCTGTGTGTAATCTATCTACATACGATGGCAGATGGAATATAATAAGAGGGGGTTAGCACAGGGACTTATTAATTCATTTCAAAACCTATGAACAAAGAAAAAAGATTGCACATTATAATTTATACGCATACATAAAAGTTCAGAGGCGGCAAATTTGTTCTAGCCTATAGGCGGCAAGGGCCGAATTCAGTTACCGCATATCTTCTAGAACTGAAAAAAATTCCTCCAATTCCTTTTTTAGCAATCTGGTATTCAACCGACATTTGTCTCAAATGTAGTGCCTATAGATGATGAACAACTAAAATGTTAACGTGGTAATGTTTATTACATTGAAAGTTTTGAAACATGTAGTAATCTGTTATCCATGTAGTATGCTTGGAAACCGTAACAAAGTCAACAAGTGAGAACTCATATTACAGATTCCAAACAGTGCTCACTGAGATATGGACAATTCCTTATTAAATTTTTTGTTTACAATATGGACAGTCTCCAATTGTCAAACTTTACAGGCAGGATTTGATGCAATGTTCATTGTGAGTTTTAGAAGTTAAATAATAATTTCTAGGGTTTTCAACGGATGAAGGTGAGGTCGGAGACTTGGCCTGGGTTCCCCTAATCTTTTAAACCCTGCCCTTCCTTAGTGACAGAGCTAGATCCATCAACAGTATTGATTGTGGTAAGGTTTAATTGAACATTTCTTTGTATCATTTAGTGTATTACTATGTATAATAGCTCCTTAACAAACAAATAATAAATTAAAGCATAAAGATACACTATATATTTTAGTATTGTAACTTGTATACTATGTAATTACTAATTTAGTAACTGTTTGTATACCAAGCATTAAATCACTGTGTCTAAGAAAAGATTATTACTAAACTAATTTCATGAGGCTTGAAAGAAAATACCCAATTATTATTGGATTCACACGTGAAAATACACAATTAACAATGAATTGTAATGTTGAGATTACTACTACAAGATAACAAAGATACGCATGTTAAAAAATATTATGACTATCAAACATATTGATTAGTATAAAAAAAGAAACTCTTTTAACATGTACAAGTTATAACAATGAGCTTTACCCGCCTTTTTCCCTAGAAGTCATATCAGTATTTTATATAGAAGCAGCTAAGATTTTTGAATAAGAACGGTTTGCTAAGGGTAAAGTCGGTTGGCACCACCTTGTCTGCCCTGGTTCCAGAACCAACAACGAGACACAGATGGTACATATTCTACCTGCTACCTGCTACTGTGTCCAGTGAGACAGAGGTTAGTGTTTTCAACATTTTGCTTGGTGTGGACCCAGTGCAACAGCTTTTCACAATGACACATTTACGTTAAATTAACATTTAGAGCATCACTAGTACCTTCTCAGTTGAAGTGTTAATAAATATAAATGTTGCACACATTTTGAGGTCAAGTTTCTTTGACTGCTTTGATTTCACATTTTATTTGTTTGTAAATCATGAAAATTTTACTACAAGGAGCTTTATGAACTCATTTAAATACACAATTAGTCCACAGATGTATTAGTGTAGATGTAGCAATGAGTCTTAAATAAAGCTGTGTTAAAGGTTAAACATTGCAGAATATTTGTTATTTTACTGGCAAAGACCTCTTATCTGAGAGTTAACTATTGATTGAAAAACTGGCTCTTCTGAAGATTAGCTAAAAACAAATAACTGTAAAACAAGATACCAAGAAAAAATAACAATATTTTGTTTCAAGAGTTAAAGTATTGAACTATAACAATCTCTTAAACCAAATGATCTTTAAAAACCACACTTTATTATAAATATTGCAACAGTTTACTATATTAAAATTTCATCTCTCTTGTATTCAACTTTAGTGTACAGCTACAGTATAAACATTATGTAAATGTTACTTGTTTAAGCCTAACCATAAATATAACTACAATAATTTAACAGTCCATCTAATCAATTTTGTTTGATTGAAATTTACTTGTAACATTTTAAGAAAATACATAATGCTGTAATAAAAATTACAGTACCGTATATGAGAAGAAAACTTTCTAGTAGTAATACTGAAGCATTTTCTTGTTAACAAATTGGCACAGTTTTATTTGGTGTATGACTATACCTTTCTATTGTTTCTAAGCACACATAAAGACAATTTGCCTTAGATAATGCACTGGATCATAGTTTTGAGAACTACTGCTTGCTTTACATGGCCTAGGGTATTAAAGAAAGATCTTGGATCCTCATATCTCTTATCTTGAACGAACAAGTTCATTTGATCAATCAGGGAATCAAGTAGAGTTTTGCCTTGGGACCTACTCTTTCAGAAGATTAAATTGTCATAATATATTCACTTAACACTTTCACCGCGATCGACATTATAAAACATGAAAATTCTATATGTTGCTTGTTAGTTCAAAGTGCCCCTAGGCACCCAACTCAGTGATAAGTTGTTGATTGATAATAAATTTAAAATAGCCAGAGAAGTGGTAACAAATTTTAGTGACTTGCTTGACCCAACTTTGAAATACTAAATTCGGTCTTCATTTGGGTAAGTAAGTAAACAATCAAACATGGATCAGCTAGCCTGCAGCACCTTAGTGGTTACACGTACTATACAGCCTATGGGCTATGTTGGAAGCAAAAAAATCATGACTACCTTGTTTGACCCCTTTTTAAATTTGAAAATAAGAATGCTAGATAATCTAGCAGAAAGTACTGACAATCTCAAAAACAATTTTCAACATGTGAAAAAAACTTATTTGACAATGTTATAAAACTTATGAGGAATGTTTATAATTTTTTAACCTTTATTTAAGTAAAACCTTTTATAATTGAATTGGAAAATCTTTAATATAAATATTGTTAATAAAAGTAAAGTTGCTCCTCAGTAAATAGTCAAAAAGTAGGCATGTGCCAGTAATTATTTTTCAGGTTGTGATAGGTTTGTTTTACTTACAAATTTGAGTTTTGTGTGTGAATATTGAGGTGGGCGAAAACAAGTGTTTTAAGTTAAAACATGACAAAACCAGCCTGATTGAGCTGAGAGCTTAAGTGCCGCTGGCATGAGTGAATCAATTTGTTTGCAATTTGTTACTAACTAGAGCTAATTGTACCTCTAGTTTGCTAAGCTCACAGCCAGTGGCAAATGGTGAACGTTTAGTTGGGGGGTTCACAAGCCTCAATTTTGTAACTACCGAGTTTGGAAACAGTTATCAATACAATGCATACAAAAAGGTAGAAATATTGTGCTCCGTTAGCAATTTAAAGCTGCAATATTAGAATATTTTAAATTAAAATGTTATCATATTGACTTTATGTAATAATACAAAAAATATTTCAAACCGCCATAAATTCAAAATTTTAAAATATTTGTTTTAATAATATAAAACATTTAATCAAAAAAATAAAAGAAATTAAAAAAAGTAAACAAACTCATATATTTAATTATTTAGCCTACTAAAACTAGCTTTTTTAGTCATACTATATGTTTGGTTTAAATCTTGTTCCGTTACATTATTTAGAGCAAAAAAAATTTCAACTTTTCTAATTTTTTTCTTGACACAAACACGTTTATAACTTTTTTACTAAAGTTCGGGATGTTTGAAAATATTGTCAGTGCGTGGTGACATTACACATGAGTTTAGCCGATCTCGTTTCGGAGACGTTTCCTCTAAGGGCAATTCTCCACGAAGCAAAACGCGTCGCTTACCGGCGCCTGAACAACGCCAGAAACAGAACCAATGGGTTTAAATGGAGCCGCCTCCATAGCAGGTTGCCAGTCGCTGGAAGACGATTCGAGGCGGGTGAGCTGGTCGCGACGCCTCGGGAGGGTCACAACCGCTGGAGAACGCCGCCATTCTCCACGTGAAGCGGTTTGCTGCTGTTCACCTGCCTCATCACTGTCATCAGTGCTCAATAGACCGGCAGAGTGAACTGAGTGTTGTAAGATGTTTGATACTGAAATGTTTATTTGTGAGGTTGAGGCTCAGTCACCTTTGTATGATGTGAAGAGTAAGGAGTATTCAAACAGGCAAATCAAGGCAAATTGTTGGTTTCAAGTGGATGATGCCATTTTCGAAGATTGGGGAGTGATTGATGTGAAGGAGAAAGACGAAAGAGGTAAGTTTAATTAATGGTTGTAAATCTTAAATACTTAGAATTCTTAAACAAACGCCGTTGATTTAAATAAGAAAGTTTATTATTAGTATTTATTTAACTGCTATGCATGCAATGTTGTATAGGTAAATAATCTAAATGGCGTGCAGTATACTTCGATACTCGGGCCGGCAAACAGTCGCCTGCCCGTGGAGAATGGGAGAGCGGTTTGCTCGCGGGTTGGTTGCCGTTTGCTGGCGTTCAATCAACCGGTCGTGGAGAATGGTCAATATTTTCAAGCGGGAGTGCCGGACAACGGTAGTGTTTTACCTGCTGGTGGAGAATTGGCCTAAGGTAGCTCCTCATAAGCTATATGGAATATCAAGCGACCTCCCATTTCTTAACACAATGGATTGGTCCATTTCAATGGTAGGGCAGGAGTTGTGTAGCTGGCAGCTCCTCTGCCCGTTTGCAGCTGCACTGAAATTGCGGACCTCACTAGGGGCGTACTTTTGAACTAACCAACTAAATTTACTATTATATGATCATGTTGTGGCTGTATAGTGTACGGGTGATATTAATAATATTTTGTGAACATTTGCATAGGGGGTTCACATGCCTATGTGCTCCTATGGACTAGCCACCTCTGCCCACAGCCTCACTTCGGTCTTAGGCCTCAGTTTTTATTAATCTTTATTACCTCAGGTGTTATGAGGCTGTTTGCCTTTGGTCTCAGAGTTACAAGGTCTTTTACTCAATGTTTTACTAGATATTATGACAAGAGAAGACATTTCATTTAAACCAGACTACTCATTCTGCTGTTATAGCAGAACATCACTCTTTTGGCACCCACTTTGAAGCAATTTGATGGATTTTTTAGTTTTGACTATTCTTTAATAAACTATGTAATTAACTATAAACATTCCTCGTAGTTATTTAACCCACTGAGCTTCCTAAGTACGTCACAATATTGAGAGATTCAACAAACAAAAAGAAACAACATTTCTGCAAAACTTAAGATTACCAAAAACAATATTAAGGCTTTAGCAACATTTAAAAATAATATGGCAAACTTCAAAGGAGTTTTAGTTGGAATTTAACAACAAATATTAATAACACAAAATAAGAGGGAAATAAACCTTACCTCACATGTCAATACTCAAAATGTATAAAAAAATTAAAGCTTCACATATGTGGTAAAATAAGAACAAACCTGAAATAAATGGTTATTGATAGGACAAAGAACACTTAGACGACAGTGGTGGCTAATGAAGCGAGAAGTGGTGAGCGAGCAGGTCACAGAGCGGACAGTGGAGAGGAATGAGCGAGTGAAGGAGGGCGAGTCAGTCGGCAAGCAAGCCCTGAGATACGACAGACAACTGCTCCTTGAGACTGCGGAACGACGGCCGGTCTTCTGGTCCATGACACCAGCACTGTCGCATAATCTGCAACCAAGTGTCAGTGTAAGTATAGATCATTACTTAAGAATTATGTCATACAGAGCTACTCCCAATGGCACAGGGTTTAGTCCTTCCAAACTTTTAATGGGAAGAAAGTTGAGAACAAGATTACCAACTGTTGAAACCTCGCTTGATAAATTCAAATGGAGCAAACAGCAAAAGTTAGACTGAACTACAATAGAGCTCGTGTGGAACCTGTTGAAGCCTGGGTAGGGGAGGTGCGGTGACTAGGGAGTACAGCGGCCGAGGGGAAAGCCACTGGACAGGCCAGCCTGCTGCGCTACTATACTGGCTGGAAACCTTGACCATTACACGCGGCCTCACTCGCGTCAACAATCGGTATTTCTTAAATTGTTTATTTATTTTTTGGGTACATTAGTATTTTTTTAAACTTTTTGATTTCATTGCTCGAAAAATAGCTAATATTTCTCATTTGGTTTAACCCAGTACTTAGACGTTATAACAAAAATACATGAACATTTGCCTTCTCAAGCAGAATTTCATTTTGTCAACAAATTACCAAATTCGATTAAAAATGCCGTTTTTGCCCACAACATTCAAAGCTCGCCTGAGAACAGTCTCCATCGCTCAAGCGTTCTACAACCGAGACGAGTACATGGCATATAATTGGGAGACACTATAAATTGGTTGACTGACTAGGGTCTAGAGTTGTACTATTTGAATGAATGGGAAAAAGTGACTGTACATTTTTTGAGTTAGAATGAGATTTCGATTGAAGTATGAAAAATTTTAGCTTATAAAAATGACGATTGTCATACACTTCATCTAAAAAATGTTCACGCAGAAAAATGTTAATTTGTAGATTATTTTGTAGTAAAAGTTCTAAATTATTATTTTTGTGTGTTCTTGTACAAGCTTATCCCCAAAATTATGGATATAAAATCATTTGTAAATACAAATTGTTGTTTTATACAACTTCAATAAACTGTATAATAGTTAAAAATACATCCTAAAGAAAACTCACAAATAAAAAGTAGATAAACATTCACAAAATAAATTTCTATTCACCTATAAATACTCAACACCTAAAAAACTAAAATACAAGAAATCTACAATCTATTTGCCGTTAGTATGTAAAAACAGACTCATGTTTTTAGAAAGTACGGTAGAAGTCGATCCGGAGCGCGCAAATGTCTGAGTCAGACTGAACAGCTGTCTACCCCCACCCAGTTTTAACCGGTTTCAGCGGCCAAGGTCAATAGGTTCCGCACAATCTCTACAAGATTTGAACTACAATACACATGAAAAGCGAAAATGATGGTTGTAGGCGACTGAGTATACATGACTGACAAAAGAAAGTTTGGTAGAGTGATAGAAGAATCTGCGCCACATACCTATAACATACAAACTATAACTAGAATATTCAGTATAAATGTCACAATGTTGAAAAGAATGACTCCACAAAAACAACTGAATATCAACCAGAGAGCATTTGCAATATAGATCATCCAAATTGAACAGCAAAGAGAAAGACCCAAAATCAGACATTAATTTGACAACTACCAGGTAAAGGAGAGTAGTCTCAAGCAAGCTGAACCTGTAAAAGGGAGATGTTGTAGAACTGGGTAGATGTTTTTAATCATATATTTAATTATTGCTTCAATAGTTCATTCTATGTCTATCTTTATTCTTTCGTAACAGATGAGGAAATTGCTAGACTGATAAGAGAACTTCCATCCAAAAAGTCAAACGACAAATCTTGTCTCAACATGTTCCTTAAGCATTGTTCAAAGCACTTGCTGGGACCAGTTGAACATCTCAGCAATCTCTTTTCACTCTGGAACGTTTCCTTCTTCTCTCAAAATTGCAAATCACCCCAATTTTCAAAAAAGAGCAACCCATTTTCAACCTAAAACTATCTTAACCTTCGAGAGCTGTCATCACGGAGTTTTCCTCCGGGCATATTTATTTTGTTTATCATTTTGGTGATGGCTTCTCAATTATATAAAATCATAAAAAGAACTTGACCTACACCAGACCTGCATAGTTAATTCATTTTCTATAAATTGGCAATACCGGTTAGTAATCAATATGGGCAAATTTGAACAAGGAGCAGGGCAACCTATACACAGGCATCCTTGTCAGGTACAGTCTCAAATAAGCTTTTTTAATTGTTTTGTACTAATATTTGACTCCAAAGCTGTTTTGTTACATGTACAACTTGAACTGACAAAAATTGTAATTGCATACCACTAATGTTAATATTAGCCTATTATTCTTTCCATATTCAATGTTACCCATACCTTTAGTGACAATACTAGCAATTTAACAACTGAAAAATGCACAGGTACACTGAACCTTTTTCTTAAACTTAAAATAAATTTTTAAAACCCGCTCATTGCATAAACATTTCAAATGGTTTGTGCTGTTTTGATCTAACATAAGATCAAACTTTATCAAATAAGTCTGAAATGTAAAGACTTACCGTAAGCCCAAACGTCAGACTTTGATGAGAACCTAGTGTAATTTAGAACTTCAGGTGGAGCCCACTTGATGGGAAATTTGGTACCCCCTGAGCTTGTGTACTGATCATCCAAAACGTACCTGAAATGACATACCACTACATTTATATTTGAGAAATAAATTAAATTGCTAGGCTCAAATACAGTAACCTCTAATATGATTCTAATATGGTTGATCATATCAATATGTGGCCAAAAAAACCTTGAGAAGATAAGTCTTGTCTTTTGGCCAGTTTATTAATTGCTATGGTGTATATTTGAATCCACACCAACCTTTTTTTACCATATTTTAGAGACTTAAATAAGGGTGCTGCTAAAGCTTGCAAATTTACAATTAAAACTTCGAGTTAGTTTCAACAGTTGCAAAACAAGACAATAGCTGCTGAAACTCAGAGTTCCTCACAGTCAGGAAGGTCCAGGGGAGGCAGACGGACAATCAAAACAGAGTTGATGAGTGGACAAGTAAGAAGCCAGTGAAAGTGGTGTGTGTGTGTGAGTTCTGAAGGAGAGTGAATAAATAAGAAGAGAAGGAAAGCCAGTAAATTGCAACATTTTTCTCATATTATACTAAAATTAGGTTAAAAGTAAAAATTATTCTACAAATGCAAAGGAAGGGGAGAAAATATCATCTAGAGGAGAACAAATGTGGAAAAGAAAAAAACATCTGATCAGATAGTGGATCCCAAAATTCGATTCCACCCGGTATTGGTGAAATTTAGAATTGGTTGGCAGAAAAGTCAGTTCTGGAATTGGAATAGATTTTACAGACTACTCTGTAATTAAAGTACTGGATGGCGCTCTCTTGGCTCTAATACTTGTCGGTAAACTTTACTCAAAAACACACAAATTTATCAGTACGCTATGGTTAAACTGGAGTATGTCTAGCACTTTGTTTTCACTTTAAGAGTTGATTAAACTTAAAGTATTGAACGAGCGAGAGACAGGCCTAAAAGCAAGCTGATAAAAAGGAGAGTTTGAGCAAAATTGCTTTCTCCACTCGCTTGTTATTTTATGAATGGCCTCCATTACGGTTTTACTATTTTATTTCTTTCTGATTCAACTGAGGTTTGTTTTATATTAAACATTACGAGGTCTGTCCAATAAGTTAGCGAACTGGTTCAATATAGCAACCTTGAGGCGACGTAGAGCTTTGCCCACTACATCACGTGACTACTAGACATCCAATGAAGCATCAGTGCTCGTTTGACAGTCGAGCTGTGCCTATCAAGCTGCCAGTGTCAGTTTATATTTTTCTTGTTTTTGCTGTTCCTCGAAAAATCAAGATTGATGAAATCACTGAACAACGAATCAACATCAAGTTTTTAGCGAAACTAGGGGAAAGCTCTCATGAAATTACAGATATTTTGAGGGCTGTTTACAGCTATAATGGCTTAAAGAAAAAGTCCATTTTCAAGTGGATTAAACTTTTCAAAGATGGCCGCTAAGGCGCTTAAGATGATGCAAGGCAAGACGACCTTCAACCTCATGTTTGGATGATGTTATATATGATAATACATTTATATGTTTTGTTTTCTTAACTGTCCAAATCTATCAGATGGACATTTTCAATATTGTTGACTTTTGTAAATAAGTTGGTTTATGTTAACACTTCATTCAGTAAACATCACGAAACAATTCAAGTTGACTATTAATTTACAATAATGGCGACAAGGATAAAACAGTACATAATTTTCTATTAATTTTCTTGTTAATTTTTATAGTTTATTTTTATTTATTGTTTTTAGTTTTTGTTATTTATTTCATTGATTTTTAAATCTTTTCTATATTTACAATGGACAACCTACATCTACTTAATATTACAGAACTTCAAAAAGCTAGAACAGTTGTAAAGGCTCAGCTAGGAAAGGCTGAAAACTGTATTGATGAACTGAAAGACATGACTAAAGCAATTGTTCGCAGCAAAATGAAAACTCTTCAAGAATATTGTACAAGGTTTGAGGCAATCCAATTTCAAATTGATATCAAGTCTAAAGAAGAAGATCTAGAAATTGAAATTGATTGTAGAGCAGAAATAGAAGAAAAATATTCAAGAGTTTACGAACAGTTTGAGATGCGTTGGGACCAACTGAACTTGAATACACGCTCAGAGGATCAAAATACAATGGTCATGACTTCTGGATTGCAATCACACAGACCACTTACGTCTTCAATTTCATTTACACCGTTTCATCCCGAGGGTTTCATCCCGTTTCATAAGGCGACTAGAAGTTTTTGTTCACTTACACGGACAAGGTATGTTGCAATCAGACAAAACTTATACACTGCTTCATGCACTTTCACCTCAATTGCACCAAAAGCTGTATGATCTGCACACCCTTAGATAAATCTTATTCTGAGCTTGTACAACTACTCATGGACTATGTAGATCGACAGCCTAGTACATGGACTTTACAGCACAGGTTTCTATCCAGAAAACAGGACAAGAGTGAAACTATTAAAGTCTACTCAGTGGAACTTCAAAAATTGACAAATGAATGATTTATTAGTTGCATTTAAATTTTGAAAGTAACAATATTTTATCTTATTTTGGTATTGTAAGCAATCTGAACATTATAAATCCACATTACTATTAATCTCACAATCACTCAAAGTAATCCTATTAAACTGAAGAAAGAAAAGTTATTTCAATCCTTTGATGTCTACAAAATAAATGCTCTAAAACGCTTAAAATAGTGTATTTTGCGTCTCTATATTAAAATTTTTCCTCCGGAGGCCCTCGGTGCCTGGGGGGTATGGTATACCCCCAGACGCCCCCGGCCTCGGCAGTGCCCCTGAACTAAAATCCTGGATCCGCCCCTGAAAATCAATGACATTATTTACCGCTCAATATATTAAAACTATATGTTTTGTTTGACTAAAAGATTTATATGAACAGTTGTTTTACATAATTTTTTAGCAAAGCACATGATAGATTGTGTTGTTGTTCAAATTACACATTTTGTTTTAACGTTTTCTGTCAACGCTTATGATAAGTTCCCAGCCCAAGTTTTGCAGCTAGTGTATAGGTAAATGAAGGACTAATGACCCCATGTTATATGGTGAAATATGTTTTTTTTACCTAAAGAGAAAATCTACCAAAGATTTCTATTTGTTCCAGAACACCCAATATAGTGATTTTTAAACTTGCTTTGCAAACTAGTCTGAGTGAAGTGGTGACTGTTTAAATTTGAGAGAATCAAACTTCCAGTTAGAGTGAACCTACTAAGGCCGGGTTTGCAGAGTTGTGTTTAACTAA
The DNA here is from genome assembly GCA_018831715.1 of Matsumurasca onukii. Classification (NCBI taxonomy): domain Eukaryota; kingdom Metazoa; phylum Arthropoda; class Insecta; order Hemiptera; family Cicadellidae; genus Matsumurasca; species Matsumurasca onukii. The sequence continues at coordinate 91,316,535 of CM032059.1, forward strand.
TCAAGTTCTTTATTTTGATGTGTATTGTGTGATAGGATTGTCCTCTTTTCTCCAACCAATAACTTAAGGGCGACTAACCTAATAAGGATTTATTTCTGGGTCTTAACAACAACAAAATTAAGTTAAAAAAGTCACAATGTATTGGCCTTTTTTTGAATCTGCACATATTTGTAATGTATTGCCAATAATCTCCATTTCAAGAATTTAAATGTTAAATAAGTTGATATGATATTAAATACATACCTAGCTAAGCCAAAATCTGCTACCTTGACTACATTTTCTGAACCAACTAAACAGTTTCTTGCTGCCAAGTCCCTATGAATATAGTTGTGTCTTTCCAGGTAAGCCATTCCTTTACAAACCTAAAAATAAATCTTAGTTTATGATAACTAGTATCATTACAACAAGTTTAAACTAATTGCATTATAACTGGTAAATGTAAAATAAATTATAGAGTTTGAAAATTAATATGCAGGGTGTCCCATAAGTAAAGTGCCAGACTCTGGGAAAAGATTATATGGGTCAAAATAAAGAGAAAATCAAGAATAAATTCTTTTCCAAAAAGGCTTAATTAACCAGATATTTGCCATTTTATATTTTTCACTAACTATTTATTATCTCCCACTTGATGACTCAAACTTAATTACTTTGTATCTAGTAAGACCATTTATGGAAAAATTACCAGGATGATATAACTTATCATTTTAAAACGGTGGCTATTTTATGGTAATTTTAGGACATCTTTGACGTTACACATTAAATAGCAAATAAACGGTGAGTTTAACGATAAAATATAAATAGTAACGTTTTGTAGTGAATTTTGCTACCTATCTATTGACATCTAGGTCATAAAAATCTATTAGGAAACAACAAAGCTTTAGGGGAAACTCTGGCTGAAAACAGACAACTTTGCACCTTATTATCTTGATGTTTGCCACGGTTTCCACTGTAGCTTTGTTGATTCTTAATCAATTTTTTGACCTTGGTGTCAATAGATAGGTAACAAAATTCGCTACAAAATGGTATAATTTACATTTTATCGTAAAACTCACCGTTTATTCACTATATAAGGTGTAACGTCAAAAATGCCCTAAAAATACCATAAAAGAGCCACAGTTTTAAAATGATAGAGATGCTGGTATTTTTTCTATAAATGGTATTACTTAGATAAATTTATGCTAAGTTTGAGTCAAATCCGATAAGTGGTGTGGGAGATAATAAATACGAGGGTCATCCAGAAAGTAAAGAACAATTGCGCATCATACGCACACTCACCACTCAAGCGCGGCAGCTGCTAGCTACACTCTTCCTCTTCAGTTTGAGTGTAGGTTCGTTGCTGTGTGATAATGCGTCTCGTGTCCACAGTGATTAACAACGGCATCGACAATTGAAAACCTTGCTTAATGTAAAGTGTGAAATTTAAGCACTCGAAAAGTCATGGCAACTGTTTTTTGGGATGGAAAGGGCTTAATCTATGTCCAATTTATGCCAAGAAAAGAAACGACTATAGCCCTGTCTTGGTGCCGAGTGATTATCACGTCTTATTCTCGAAGCTTAAGGTTTTTTGGGTAAAAAACAGTTTGCTAACGACAAGGAACTCAAAGAAGCTAAGAAATCCTGGTTCATGTTTTTGGCGGCAAATGAGTAGAACATGGGCATGGAAAAACTGGTCCCACGTTAAAACCAGTGTCTTGAAATCCATGGTGACTGCGTAGAAAGGTAGAGGAAGGTTCTATGCGTTTGTAAATAAAGTTTTGTGTTGATATCTTTATTTTTTATTTAACCATGCCAAAACGTTCTTTACTTTCTGGATGACCCTCTTAATTAGTGACAAATATAAAATGGCAAATATCTGGTTAACTAAGCGTTTTTGGAAAAACTTTTATTCTTAATTTTCTCGCTATTTTGACCCATATAATCTTTTCCTAGAGTCTGGCACTTTACTTATGGGACACCCTGTATAATAAATATAAAAATTCATATAAAAAGATGCATTTTGATAATTAATCCCACCAGTTAATTTGTAGCTAGTTAATTTGTAGCTGTCTTAAACTTAGCTTCACCACTAAAAAAAATTGACCTCCTAAAAGATAATCACTCAAACAGATCAGTAAAATTTCTACATATACTACTTAAAAATGTTCTCTTTGTAATATTACCCAGTGTGAGTGACTGCCAGGCAAACCTGAAAATTGGGAGTCAAAGAACCGTACCATTTCTGGTGATATCAAGGACTAAAATATGGCAGGTACCTGTATGCACATGTCTAGAAGGAGACCGACATTGGAAGCTAGGGTGGTTTCATGACGCCTGAGGTAGTTGAGTAAAGAGCCATGCCTCATATATTCTGTTACTATGTAGATAGGCCTATGTTTACTACACACTCCATACAATTGAACTAAATTTTGATGCTGCAGTTTTCTGTAAAACACACAAAGCGTAAATTAAATTATTTCAGCCAATATTAGCAAGAGATTAGCATTACTTTATTGCAAGCTCAGAATCTCCTTTATTTCCAAAGGTAGTTTACATATTACTTACTAGTTCATCTTAAAATCACCTTCATTTTACATCAGAAGCATTACTCTCAACATAAACTGTTATACTTACGTCATGACTTTGGCCTCTTCAATGAAGTCGTCTTCAGACATAGTGCCCTCCTTCATCATCTTGACTGCGGTGTCGATTGAGCCTCGCCACTTGCCTCGCCGCACGACTCCGAACTGTCCGGAACCCAGCTCCTCTAGCAACATCAATTCCGCTGGGTCTATCTCCCACTTGTCTGCAACCAAACCAGCCTCACTGTTAGCAATACACTCTATCAACAAGTCCATGCTGCACTGTTACTTTTGAAAATGTGTTTCTTTTCATGAATGACAAGGATTTTGAAAACCCCGAGTACAGCAATTTTTCTTATTTACATACCTGTTAAGATAAAAATGAGCTTTGTCAGAGTAATTGTTGTAGTGGGGAACTTGTTGTCAATATTCTCGTGTTGCAGTACCTTATCAACTAAACTACGACCCTTAGGATGATCTCTAGGCTTCAAGTGTTAGGTCAGTTGAATCTTATGCAAATGCGAACCGTTGGTTTAAATTTGGCCCGTAGCGTGTAGGTAAGATTTAACTGCTGACAGCGTTGACAAATTGAAGTTGAAGAATTTTTACTAACACTAGTGCTCATCGCAGCGACACTTTTGATGGACCTACTAGACTAATTTTACAATCGTTGCACCTGATGGACAGTTGGGACTGCTAAAGTCATTCTGTAGATCTCAAATTGCACAGTAGAACCTATATTATCCAGGGGCTGATTAACCGGATAGCGTGATCAGTCCAGGAAAAATTGTAAACAAGACGCGCTAATCATTACTCAACCATTGCTGAAGATGGAATCAGAACCACCCAAACCAGTTTAGTTGTAGTAGTGAAGTAAACAAAAAAGATTTCAGAAAAATAACAATTCTAGTGCCTAGTGAAGGCTAAAATGGGGCCAGGAGCAGGATGGTTCGGCCTACTAAGTTCATTATCAGTGACTTCACAAAGGCAACTAGCCTAGAATAAATGCACTCACCAAGGGGAAGATGATAAAAAAAGCATACTCTCAACCAATTTAATAATGTGAGCAGAGGAGAGGCAGAAGGGTTTTTCAGTTTAATAACATTTATTTTTATCTACACCAATGTACTCACTCACAGACCATAGTACTTAAGAGGTACAAAACACACAATTCAGTAGAAATATAAACATTAGAGAATTTTAGAAGGAATCACTTTGTTTATCAGCATTTCCCCACCTGTTATTTTGGTACGAAAAAGGACATAGAGAAATTATGTCAATCCCACCCTGCTTAATGGAAATTTTTGGCGATTGGTGACTAACCACGATTTTACTAATTCGTTCCCACCCTCCCGATCATTACCCTGGTTAGTTGAGGTTTCACTGTTTAGGTGAAATGTTCACCATTTCTGCCATTCAGTAGGGGCTAGGGCCACACTTTGATCACTGCACCACAATGCACTGTTTGATGTATCCATTTGTGGCACGTCTACATCATAAATAATATCATGGATATCTATGTGTTTATTTTTTGCCTAACCCAAACATTTTTTGTGGTATTTTGAAATTAGGCCACTAACTCATATTTGATAGTCAGTCACACTTCTGACTTGAGGGGCCAACAGATTTAATGGCGAGCATGATTCTCGCTTGAGAGTTTGGTTGGATCGAGCCAACCTCCAATTACTCAAAACTACGCTGAACTCGATGAGAAAACCTGTCTTAATAACTTATTCCGTTTGAAAGTGATTAAAATGTTTGAGAAACTTATCATTCTTGGGACTTGGCAAAGATTTGTCAAAGTGCAGTTAAATAAGATTTTAATCGAAAACACAATAACCTGAGGACTAGTTGGAAAGGTTTAAACCATCATGCTAAAACACAAGTATACAACTCCCCCCCCCGTACATTCATTATCCCCCAAGTACTAGTTACGTGCCCTCGGAAACCTGGTTTCTATGAGACATCCCAAAAACCCTTATATTTAATAAACCGAAACAAGGATGGCCCCAACTATTAACAGAACTACATTTTTTCAAACAGTGTGGAAATTAAAACTGAGTTTTATCTCGTCCTAATTTAACCATCAACTACAGAAGTAGAAATGTAAATAAGGCTGACCATGAGAGAGGCAGTGGCAGGTACGGGTCGGTCGCAAGGTGAGGTTTTCAGTCTGCTGGCCAAGCCCCCACTGTTGTGCCGGTGATAGTTGACCAGGTCCGGTATGGTGGTGCAGCAGTGCTTCTCTGATAGGAAGAAATCCCCTCTCGAGTTCTGCTTTATATGGTAGTGCTTCACATGCGGATGAGGTCTGCAAAACCCATATCGACATTAGGAGAATACAAAAAATATCATGTAAACCCAACTAAACATACAAGTAAAAATATTAGTAACAAATATGAACCTTTTTAACCCTTTGCCAGGTATGCACGACACATATGCGGCCTCGCGTGCCAGAGTGCCACAAGCAGTACCCCCAACATATAATTATATAATAACTAATTGATCTAATAAGGCAAACAAGTATCAAGTGTTTTTATTCCAGCATTAATCCATTCAGAAAAGCTCAAGAAATAACAAATACTACACACTCACTTCTACACATGTATAAAAATGGTGTTTATATTACAGTAAACTTTGATAGAGACATACTAGAATCAGATTACCATGAAAAACACACCCAAATTAGGATAGAATGCAATATTTATTATGGCAAATGCAATCTGTAATCTGACAATTCTTGTAAAAAACACATTTAAGAATGGAACCACTTACACTTTGGTGTATAACGAGAGAGTGTAAAGGCCTTTAGTAGAGGAGTTTCTGACGACAAAGCAACCTTCTTTGTCTTCTTGTTTGAGCAATGATTCGGCCCGTTGTCTCGACATGTCACCCACGTACCATCTGTCAACACAGCGATCACATGTGTAGTGTAAAGTGAAGAGCACACAGTGTGCGTCACATCAACAATGTCAGTTTTCATACCATCAAATTATTTAACGCCAAGTTTTGCAGTACAAAATTTCAGAAAAGTAAAATTGCAGAGTGCATAGATCAGGGTTATCCATTCCCCTATGAGCCATGTCAACATAAGAATATGTGGAGCTATTGGCCCTCCCAGGAAGATACGCACTAGGTGTGTTAGCTACCCTCCAGTTTGAAGCAACCCCACAATCACACAGTGGGTCTGATGTTTTCCTCGGGAGTACTCTCCAAATTTAAGGTTAAAAAGGTGCAATTTAGGACAATTTCTTTTCTTAATCTTTTATCAGTTTTTAATGGATGTATACCATTTACTTTACGTTTAGCTTAGGTAAAATCACTTATTTTTAACTCACTCACTATAACTTTAATGCTAAGAGATGTAATAAGACTAATTGTATGCTTCCTCTGTGTTATGCGAAGCGGTCGTGGTATCAAGAAAACAAGTCGGGATTGGGAGTTCTATGCTGATAATATTAATGCACTCCACTCACAGCGTCACAAGTTATATAGAGGACTTTAACTTTACACCTGACACAGCATCAAGATGTCATCATCTGTCCAGTTAAAGATGTTCAGAAATCTTTACATTATAAATAAAGTACAGTAAGCTTGTACATTTTTATTCATTTTTATCAAATAAATACAAGAATGTTTCTAATAAAGTGATAGTAGTATGTTTTTGCATTTACTTTCCTAAATATATAGTGCAATAAGCAAAATTAAAAAATAAATGTATTTTACAGTTACAGTAGAACGTCGATTATCCGAACCAATTGGTGATTGGGGGTGCTCGGTTAGTCAAATTTTCGGATAGTCGAACATTTTACGAAAGAAATGCAAAAATACCAACGCTTGTTAGATTTAGATTAAAGTGATTAGTGTTTTATGATACTCTTTAAGGTAAATACACTGTAAATCAAACTTTAGATACATAAGAACTCTAGGTTTATTTGGTTAACACAGGAACATTGGATCAGTTGGTATGTATGAACAAATAACTTGACACTTTTTCTACTCTCAACTTGCCGTCTGGGCATTAGGTTATGAGCGTTGCGATAACCACTGTTAGGATAATCGGCGTTCATAAAATAATTTTATTTCCCAGAACCATAACCTCCAACACTTATAATTTGGTATCAAACCAGCATGATTTCATATTCTTAACCTGGTACTAATGCTAGTAACCACACACGAGGACGTAAACCAAACTCTGTGCAAAGCCATCCTCAAGCATTTATGCTTTGAGGTCTCTGGCTAAGTATCGTGCCATTACATTTGTGTATTATGGCTTGATTTATCCTCACCTCAATTGTGGTTTGGTCTTATGGGGTGCCTGAGCAAAAAAAAGAAAACATTGCAGTTTACGCCATCTCATCACGGCGGAATCCCAGAGACTCTTGCAAACCTTCGTTCAAAAATTTGAAACTGTTGACGTTGCCTTGCCTCTACATTACATTTTAGAAACAACTCTCTCTGTTAGTTCTAAATGTCCCTGACAAGTGGCAAGGAGCCAAAACATGAACACACATGAAACTAGAGGCAAGGAAAACTATCACAATGGTAGCCACAAAAGGATTGTTTTTGAACATCTACCATCCCAAGTGAAAGTTCACCTCATCAACAAGCCCAATTCTATAAAGAATGTCTTAACGCCTAAAGCCCTAAGAACTCTTTTATATGCCTTTTTACGGTCGATGGATTCTACAATAACAACAAGTATCTGGCAATTGATTAGGAGATCAACCAATAGGAAAATTTTCACTAAGCCCAGAACATGGGGGAAATTACTTTTGAATAATAATGATTGAATGAAACAGTGTATGGATGAGATCTCAACATATGTGTGAAGTGACATTTGCTTTACATTGATGTATATTACAATAATTAACTATTTAAAATTGTGAATTCAAAGCTTACCTTTTCTAAAGATAGGTCACCGCCTTCAATGGCCTTAAAGGGGTAAAGGGCCACAACCACTTTACTCCTCACCATCTGGTCTTGCTGTAATATACAGAAACTCATTGTAAAACTGCATCATATAAATTAAATCATAATAATTAATATTTATTAATTTAATTTGTATGCTTTGGATCCAACCAAACGTTGGCATTTCTGGCTCATAGTAACTTTTGTTTAACAATTGGCATTAAAAGGGTGTTCTTATCTGACGAATTCTACTGATAGTTGTATGCGTCTCGGCTGCACAAACATAGAGCGTTGATCACAAGTGCAGGAAAGCCTGAGGAAGGATGGAAGAGTGGGGTCGAGGGGAGGCAGGAGTGGGCTTCTTTCCACCATGTGCTAAGCTGGTTTGTGACATAGGTAACAATGGTTTTCTTAGAGAAAATTCATCATAGGAATTGGTTAACTTTAGGTTTATATTCTGTGCTGTAGGCTTAAGATCTAAACAAGAGAACTTTGCTCCAGTGCATTGAAAGAAAACCCAGATTAAATCCAGAATTAATTTAAAATTCTTGTGTTAAATCTACATCCTACTATTGTCTAATTCCATGTTGCTTGAAGATAGCTAGCTCATATTTTGAGACCCTTGGTAAAAAGAAACATGTTTCCATGCCTTAAGTTTTGGACATCAAATAATTGAAATTATGTAAAGAAGTAAAAAGAATGATATTTTGGGACTCATACATTTACGGGACGGATATATTCATATTTATACGATCAACATTACAGAATGATCAACCAATCTAAGCAGCCTAGAGTATAACCACCTCAAGGTTTCTTTTAAGTACAGAGTTATAAACTTTGCCTGTCATTTATCTGATATACAATATGTTAAATTTGAAAGAAAATTACAACATATACTCCAACAACAAGGTTTAATTACCGAAGGCCTACGGTAGATATAAACCGAGTACCTGTCAAATTGAATTATTTTCAATAATTAAAATCTCTGAAAACTCTCTTAAGATAAATATTAAAAAATGCTTCATTTTGTCCTTTGCTGTTCTTATAATTTTTTAAGTACGCTTACAGTATTCTGAAAATTCTAATTTTCTGTTGTTTCTTAAGAGGTAGTGGTATCAAACTAAGGACAACTCATAAAACCATTTCTTAAACTGTCGAGAAAATTAAAATTTAGAAGCTTTATCTTTCTAGAAGTCCACTAAAATTCTTTGATAATCTGCGTTTTATTGATAATCTTACAAAAGTTCAATTTAGGTTATCATTTTTTGTTGTATTTCCAACATGAGCTCAATTTTTGAAAGTTGGCTTTTCTTATTTAAGGTTGTCCTAATTTGTTATTCTTTGAAATGTTTTGATGCGTTCATTTTTCAACCTTTGGTGCAGGGAACAGATTTTCATAATAACTGTATTTAAAAACATTAGAAGTCTTGAAAGTGTTTTGTTAACAATTAAATAAGTCATTTCCAACCACAAAAACATAACCAAATATAATAAAGTTAACTTACATTTTATCAATCCAATTTTTTTTTTTTAATAGAAGACAAGTTTTGTCCTAACTACATGTTTAGTACAAAGTAGAATGAATTTATGTCGTATTGAGCAATTCCATAAAATAGATGGTTTTACAATAAAAGTATAAATTAGTTCTGCACCCATGTGTCATTATTTTTCATTAAACAGTAAATTCCCTTCTGGATTGCAGAGGATGGTAATGGTAATAGATGTTTGTGTAATTTTGTTTATAATTTGTTATATTTAAATGAGAAAGAGTTTTGATTGTTTGTGGAATGATTTAACTTGATCGAGATAGTAGCATGTAGGGTGGTTCCGTGGTTACCTTGGTTTTAAGGGCGGGAGTACCTCCAGGCATGATGGGGGTCGAGGGGGCACCTGCAACACAGACAGTGTCATCATCACTACTAAATACACAGTACACAGTACACTACACAGTGGTGGTGGTGACTGGTGAGGATGAGCAGCGGTGCGGGAGTGAAAGTTAGCACGACCTTTACATTGCGTCACCCACAACACAACACAACAACATCGCCTCTGTCTCCTTAGTCCTCAGCTCACACACACACACACACACACACCTGCCCAACCAATCAACCAAACCACACAACACAATCACATGATTTCATTCAACTTCCAAACACACGACACACAGTACCTGGTGTTAACACCTCCAGTTTTCCTAAGGTAAAATAGAAACCCTCGAGAAATATAGTGAACACGATTACTGGCGTAACGATTGAAGTTATATTTCAAAACCAAACTCAATTATTTTGTTTTTATATGTAGCAGCGCTAATGACTATGCGTCTAGAGAAAAGCTTTGCACGTTGTAGTTCATTAACCTACGTAAAACATCGCAAAGATTACCATGTAAAATTCTCTATTCCGTTTAAACACCGCTCGGGCTTTATCCTTTTCATTTACGAGGGTCCATCGACTTCTGGACACACAATAACGTTGAGTCGCGCTGACGAACACTCACTTAGTTTTATTGTGTGATAAAAGTAAGGCCGTCTACACACGGAGCTACTGAAAATCAATTAAACTGGTTTGTAACTTGGGTTACTCACCGGTTACTGATTCATTATTGACCTGACTCCGTACACGAGGTAACCGATCAGTGATCTAAATCTATAGTCTGCCCAGTGGCATCATGGATACAGAACAGTCAACAACTGTTTTGTTTCTTGCTTATGAAGAATTTCCGTTGTCACAGTATATGATGAGACCCTACCTTTTGAGGATGTTGGATAACGTGAAAAGAATATTTAACTATAGGTTGAGTCGAGGAAGAGAGACAATTGAGTGTGCTTTGCTTACTCCAATAGGAATGGCGTGCGAAGTTCCCAGATTTGAACGGTCCAATCCACATCCGAGATACCCAAATCGTGGAATACGTTAACAAAACACCTTGCGCCCTTCACGATTTTGGCGAGAAGGACTTCCCTACATGCCGAATAACACAACTACTGCTGAAGATGACAACCAGAACCACGAAAAAGTGCAACCTCTACCTCAATACTTAACCATAAACAACTCTCGTGCAGCAGATCTCAGAGCCTATTTAGCCAACTATTTCCTTACCCCTCAAGCATCCCTGCAATGGCAGTGGAAATACTCGACATGACAAAATGTCAATTTAAATCAATAGTTTGTTGAAGAATATGTAACTATTTCTCATTTAAATAAATAAATACATTTATTTACAATTTACATTAAAATGTGCTCCACAACAAAACATAAAAAACAACATATTGTAATTCATTCACACACATGCACGCAGGCATGTCATTCATACGCACATTAACTCACTCCTTCAAAAAAAGGTAAAGTTATTGCTATTTGGATTCGATTGGTTTATTTGGTTTAGAAACTCAGCTATATCGTAAAATGCATGAGTAACTAAATAATTCTTTTAACGCGCTTTGAACAAATGTTGGTTATTTTCCAATTTCATATCCACTGGCAGTGAATTAAAAAATGTTGCACCAATTTGAGAAGGTAATTTACTAAATAATTTTGTTCTGTGTTGCTGGGCACGAAAATCGTTTCTGATTCACGTTTTATACTCGTGTATGGAGCTCCCTTGAAAAGACAAACTGTTAGAAGCAATACAGGACAGTCTCAAAAATGTGTGAGCACTATTCCTCAAAACATAATTCTATAACTTAGGGGTGAGAATATATTAGGCCGTAATTTGCCATGAGAAGGACTTGGGGAGAGCCGGATAGTTTTCGTAAACCGAATATACCAGACACAAAATGGCGAAAAAGTAGGTACTAAAGTACCAAAGTAGGTACTGAACGTTTGGTTTCCGTTTGATTCCACTGAAATGATTCCATCGGTTTTTGGTTATTAAATTTTCTAACACTATGTAAAGACCAAATCTGAACACGTCAGCTAGGAAACTTTAAGCCGACTTTCAAAATGCAGGAACAGGTGTAAGGATCGGTAGTTTGATGCCAGTACCCGGGCAACTGCCTGCCTTTGTACAAAAGACTTTAATGTCATGATACTATAATATTTTACCCGTGGCGGAGCACGGGTACACAGCTAGTATAGACATAAAATATCATCAATGGAAAACTCACAAGAGATAGTTTATTGTACATTAAGTTTACTTTATTAGAAAAATAGATTCCTATAACAAATTGTACGGAACAAGTCACAAGATAACAAAACTTTCAATGATCACGTTATTAAACAAATTACAAAAAGGCATAGTTAGGGCTCCATGCCCTCTTTTTTGACACTTTTTAACCCTACAGCACGGTGTTACAGTTTATCCCCATAAACCAGTAATAACGTCAAAAGTATTCTCCAAAAACGTAAATTCCAACAAATTGTGTAAGTGTCTCGGGCCGGTAGTGTTTACTTGTGCAGGTGCAGGTGCAGGTGGAAAGTGTGGAGTGCAGAGTGCGCCTGCGCGTGGCGAGTTGTCACGGCGCCGCTGCACACGCTAAACACAACAACACAGAACAGAAGCCAAGCAAGAGAGATCACTAGTCACTACAGCACAGCACTGGTTATTGATTGCACACGAGTCATTGTGGGCAAGTACTGGAGTAGTTCGAGAAATATACGAGTAAACCTTCTCTGGCCTTATTCATGTGGCCAACCAAATGTCTATTTTGTCGTCTTCGTCTTGTTTTTATAGATTACAGTACTACCTTTCTGGCAATAGATTTCGTGTGTCTCAATTATTGTTGTGGGCTCTGCCTTTTGACGATCTCTAGAAACACGCGTTTACTTTTTCTAGTTAAAATGTGACCACCTAAGAGCAAGTGACATGAACTTCTTATTTCTAGAGCAAGGAAAACTACCTGACTGGGAGGGGGTGGCCGTAGATAGCTCAGTGGTATAGTGTGTGCTTCGCACCAAATCAGCCCGGGTTCGATTGTGACCCGGGCGCAGTGTTAACGTTCCACGATGGCACTCCCCGTGGTTCGGAAGTCACGCTAAGCCGTTGGTCCATTCCATTGGTCGTTGGGCTATTACTTAATGACCCAATCTGGGGAACAGTCGGCCCTAGTTTGTAACAAGACTACACCTCATCAATTATCAAATACACTCAACACACTCACCCTTCATCCCATATTCACCTTAAAATACCCTCTAGGAGTGGTGTGTCTCATATCAAAAGTAAAGACACATAACGGTACAGATGGGTTTTTCTTAGCTGGCACTTGGATTTCAGGTAAGAAATGTGTATTCGTCGTCTAGAAAACATCAGGCATCGTTGTCAACCCCCGTTAGGGCTGTAAATCGTCGCTGGCCCATCCGCACCATTGAGACAATCCTATTAGCACGCTTCCATGAATACCCTAGTTCTAGTTAACATAAAAAATTTATTAAAATTGAACCATTATAATGTAATTCTGAAATGATAAGAGTTATTATTTAGATTACGCATTCACATCTGGTCAAGCCATGTCAATAATTCATTATTATATTAAATATTATTTAGTTAATACATAATAAACTTCATTCATGGCGCGCACACTATTTGCAATATTAGGACTAACATTTAGGAGTTGTTATAGTCCTTCTTCACTTAAAAATATTAGAGTCGTTGCTGCTGAAGCAATATTATCAAAGAAGAAGCAGCACCGACTCCAATATATTTTTTAAGTGAAAAAAGATTATAACCACTCCTAAATGTTAACTGCAAATAGTGCGCCTATGGTGGTATTCTAATATGTACTAGCAAATTAATATTTATTATATTGGTTACCATGAAATTAGTACAGCGGTAATATCTTACTGTACTGCAATGGATAAATTATTGTCTGTACGCGTAAAACTTCAGAAACTCATTGTTTATGAATGTAGCATGTAAAGCAAAACAGAATTGCATTACCCAATTATTTCAAACTTTTTATAGCATTTTACTGTAGGATTGTTTTTGAAGTCGGTTCAATTTTTTTGTTAAAAAGTTTTTATTTCACAATTTTCGATATTTTTTGTCAAACTTTATTTAAAGTCAGTTTTTTTGCTAAAGTTTCCAATCAGACAAACTTATAATAGGCGAAATTGTTAAACAAAAATACAGTAAGGTCAAAAGAACATTGTTTCGTCTTTTGAAGCAGTTAAATGATTTTGTACTTGTACTTGTAGTATAATGTAATCATATTATCTTGAACTTAGAAATTAAGTCATATTATCTTGAACTTATAGTTGTTGAATCATATAATATTCATTAAAAAGCTTTCAGCCAGTTTGGGAGAGAAGCAGCCCTCTAATCGAACCCTAGGTTTGAGTCCTTCATCCTGGGTATCAATCGCTTGTTTGACGTGATTTTTCTTCAATAAAAACTGAAGTAAATGTGTGCTGAGTATAGCTTTGAGTACAGCTCTTCTAGGTAGATAATCAGACCGCTGCACTCTAGACACAAATCTGCCACACGGGAGTGGAAAGAATCGCCTGGATCAGGGTAACGCTTCGTCCTTGGGCTTCGAGGCCTTTGCTCAAACGGCATTTTGTTCAAACAAACTGAATAAGATAGTTTTATAAATTTAAACTAAAGGGCAGGTACGAGGCTAAGTATTTTGAACTAATTTCGACACGAATCTCTTAGATTAAGATTCTCTCGCCCATAAACCCATATGCCATATTGAAATAGCCTATTTAAATAAACTCATAGGTGATTGAATAATAACTGCTGGCTACAACTCGTGTTCCTAGTGGGGGTTTACCTGGTCGGGGTGGGATTATTTTGAGGGACAAGTGGGGCGAAATTCCTGTCGCACCGCCCCTACTGTCCTGGGTGTCCAAATTAACAATAGCATTGTCCCAGGACTAGAGTGACATAATTATGCCCTAAACCCCATACTTATACCTCCAGGCATGGGCTTTTATTCTATTGTACTAGATTTCTTATATGAGGTATTCATTTTCATATTCATTGTCTTATTTCTTATACTAATTCATATTATTGGGTTAGTTATTTATTGCATCTGTACAGGTTAATAATTCATTTAGATTTGTTAATTATTGTGTTTTATGAGTATTCATTTTCATATTCATTGTCTTATTTCTTATACTAATTCATATATTATTGGGTTAGTTATTTATTGCATCTGTACAGGTTAATAATCTATTTAGATTTGTTGATTATTGTGTTTTATAAAAAGCTGCTTGACTGTTGTCATTTAGTTTATACATAGATAAAGGTAACCAATTCAATTACTTTACTACGTTATTTGTATAATGTGTAAAGATGATATAGCCTTGCGGGCAAAATCAATAAAGAATTCAGATTGAAATTGATATTCCAACTTTGTTCCAAATTGTGACCAAACATGGTTTCGTAGTCCGCTGTTTCCGACGCCGTTAATAAACTGAAACGTACAAATGCGGAGTTTATATGGTAAAATAAGAGTGGTTATATGTTCCATCATTGACTTTCCATTTTGTAAGATGGAAAGTCAGTGGTTCCGTATACGTGAAAGAGGCAAAACTGATTGTAAAAAATTACAATACACTTTAAAATATAATATTTTTGGCTAACTTTAACATTTATTTTGCTAATTTTCGCGTAAATAAAAAAACAGGTTACACAAACCAAGAGACAGCCTTTGAGAACATGGAAAACAACTTTTCTAATTTCTACACAAAAAATAGCGCCCTAAACGGCGGACTTCGAGAGCATGTTTTGATCAGCCTTTTCTGGGGTGATCAATCCTCAAAACTCAAAACCCTTCTTAAAGCTTTCCTGGCTTCGGAATCCTTGTACAGCACAGACGAGTTCATGGCAAAGGCACATCAGTGAGAGACCTCATAAACCTCTAACTCACTAACTTGTGTGGGAAGATGAATTACAATGGTTGCGAAGTTAATGAATTGGCTAATTTGTATGTTTGATAGTTTTTCGGTGTAAGGTAGAATGTCAAATTTTAGAACGCAAAAGTATGAAACATTGACGAATTTAAGAAAACATGTACAGTATATGGAAAGACAATACATACCCAGTGTGTATGTATTGTCTTTGGTATATGTTTTTATGAAATAAAGAAATTATTTATTCAATGCCCGAATCAATCGCAGCACTGCTAGCTAATATGTTAAACGCCGTTTTCCATTTAGCTGGCCATTTAGAGCTTCTTTAGTCCTTCATCATTGCTCTCAAAAGTTTCCCGGTCCAAAAGGTTAAATTTAAATCAATATCAATAAAACGTGGAAAGACTAGCCACTTATATGTTGTAGCGATGGTAAAGGTAAACTCCCTCGTATACAAAAAATGTCTCAAACCTTAGCATAGCCTTCTTACCTATCAACATCCGGAGTCCGAACCTTTTTCTGGCTAACCCAAGAAAGTACATTTTATAAAAACATATATGTAGCTAATAAATAAATGGTTTATTGCGAAAAACATGTAACATGTTATGCAATCGTCATAACATTGCAGGAATAGCTCGTTGAACAATTTAAATATAGTTTCGTCTATCGGCTTCAGTACTAATTATGTGTCACCTTTAGAATTGCCTTGAAGGTTCTTAAGACAGGAGACGTTGTCAAAAGTCTTCACTCCTCGATAATGACACGAAAGTACATTTTAAGCTAAACCCGAGTCAATATTCAATCTTTTGGTTAAAAAGAATAATTCTTCTACAATACAGTTACTACGGCGCATGTTATTTAAAAAGCGGTACTTACTTCATGTCGCCTAAATGAAAAAGTGCACTGCAAATAACGAAAGGATGCACTATGTACCTTAACAAAACAAGCGTTGAAAGGATATGTACTGTGTAGGTGCCAAGATGTGGTTCAGAAGTCACGTTAAGCCGTTCGTCCATTCCATTGGTGGTTGGGCTATTAATTAATTACCCAATCTGGAGAACAGTCGGGCGTCGACCCTAGTTTGTAACCTCACCATCCATCAAAACACTCATCACGCTCACCATCATCCCATATTCACCTAAAACACCCTCTAAGAGTGGTCGGTGTCTCAAATAAAAGTATAGTAAACGTTGTACAACTGATTGAAAGAGCTTAGTTTGACAAATTGCAATTGAAATAAGGTGTCTGTCACAACGTTTTGCGCTCGTTTCAACGTTGTACGCGTAGCTTAATATTTTGGAAGCCAGCTTGACTATTGTAACGACGTGTATGCAAACAAGTCGTCATGAACCCTTTGTCGACCAGATTGTTAGAAAGTCTTTTCTCCGACCTTGAGTAGTGATGAGGTGAGGTGAGTACACGAGGTAGGTGAGTGTGAGTGTGTCACGCAAGATCACGACACGACTGCGCTACTGTAATGTGTATCGAATCCGTATCAGCACATTGTGTACAAGCTTCGTTATATGTGTTAACACAACACACTAACAACTCATCAACCGACTGTCTCACAATTAATCTTCCTCTACGTCGGGTTTCCTCTACACCAACCGAAAACACGTTTCTCTGAGCTTTGCCCCTTATTATTTTACGTACTTGCTATTTTGAAACGTGTTAAGTACATATTTCCATCATTCAATAATAACTTAACAGGACTGAGGCACATCATGTGGTAAAAATTACTACAGTATATCTTACGACAGCAAAATAACAAAAGAATAAAGTTGAAGAATACCATATGGTCAAGAGAGTCAAGGGATCGTAATACTGTGTGTTCATAATTTATTCGTGAAAATCATAAAGATATCAAGAAGATCACAGTCAAGGATGTTACTCTCAAGAGGATAATAAACTGAAGAGATACACTCGTGTTTATCATACAGTCAAGACATGCACTTGTGAAGATCATACTGTAATACCACAGAGATATACACCCGTAAATATCATACAGTCAAGAGATGGACACGTGAAGATCATACTGTAAAGCGATACATTAGCGTTAAAAATATACACTCGTGAAGATCATACAGTCAAGACATGCACTTGTGAAGATCATACTGTAATTAAAATACCACAGAGATATACTACCGTAAATATCATACTGTACTATACAAGACATGCACTTGTGTGCGACAATGCTATTATTTATTTGGACACCTGGAAATGTAGGCGCGGTGCGACAGAAATTTCGCCCCATTTGTCCCTCAAAATAATCCCACCCCGACCAGGTAAAAACCCACAGGGAACACGTGTTGTAGCCAGCAGCTGTTGTTAGGAGTCACACAGCTGATTGAACTTATACCTTGTGACAAACAAACTTATGTTTGCATACCCCTTATCCATTATATGGCAAATGGGTTTATGCACGAGACAATCTTAATCCAAGAGATTCTTGCCAAAATGCATTAAAAATACTAAAACCTCGTACCTTCCCTTTAGTTTGCATTTATAAAACTATCTTATTAAGTTTGTTTGAACCAAATGCCGTCCGGTAAAAGGCAATGAGATTCCCAGTCGCGATCGGTAGAATTACAGAATTGAATACCCTATATTTAAAGTATTTAAACAATTATTTTCACAGGCAGGTATATTGTAATTTTAAAAACCACACATGCATATAAAATGTCTTCATTTATATTTAAATCATTTAAAAATTAAATAAAAACTGTCTTGTTTCCTTAGTTTTCTTAGAGTACTCACTTACTACTTGAATGTCTGGACAGTGTTAACAGTTATACTATAGACTATATTATAAGCTAAATTAAATGTTTGTTTCATTAGCGTACTGTACAAACACGATTAATATTAATAATTAAAGTTTGAACTCAAACAATCCAATAAACTTTTTTGAATACGATTAATATTGCAACGGTTAATAATGAATAACAAATATCAAGAATGATTCTCTTGAAGAGGTAAAAATATGGTACTTTTAAAGCTTAATTATTAAAGACACTTTAAAACGTTTTAAATCGGGTTCCAAGCTTTGCGAAGTCAACACATTTTCTACACTCAACAAAACTATAAAATTCACTACAAAACAGAGTTGTGTAGGATACTAAATAATGTAAAAGTCTTATTAGTGTTAGAGTTTAGCATTTGCCAAGTGACTCCACTCCAACCAAACAATCCCACCTCAGCCCAGCAGCAACCATGGCCCTTGGCTGCCAGGTATACGGAGAGTGACATATGCTCGCGTGCCGGATATCAGGATATTCATTGACTACTAATCTTGTCTCAAACATATCGACACATAAAACATTTTAAAATATTGGGCAACATTGATTAAACGGACCGACGTTGAAACATTCGATAAAGCAAACGTTTGCGTATAAACATCACTATTGACTTGAATTATATTTACTAATCCGTTCAATAAGAAGTTGTACCTTTGTTCCGTTGAAAAATCGTCCATTTGCGGTTGAATAGTTTTCTGAGAGGCGCCGAGACTCGGGCCGGTTTACAGGGTGCGTTGAACAACATCAGATAATGCATACATGTTACACACATCACAAGTGTAGACTGTCAGGTGTTATCAGCTGGGTCTGTGTCTTGGCAGAGTTCGCGCCGTCGCATCAACACTGGCTCTGGCTTTGTTATTCTTGTACAGTACTTTGTGTACTGGGGAACTACTACTGTAGGTACCATGTTGATGAACAGCGAGGTGAACAACATACGGTCGAGCTTTAGCTACCCGGTGGTTTCCAACTGTAGACTTGAACACACAAAGAAAAGAGATCCAACGGCATAGAGAAAGAGGTTGCGTCAAGTGACCCTTGGGGGCACGATATGTCAATTTCTCAAGGACTGGTAATTAATAATAAATAACTAAATAATTTATTGCAGACACATATTAGAACATGTATCGCAATCGTCATATTAGTAAGCTACAATGTTTCATGACATCGAGGACTCGAGGTCCGTTTCAGCAAACATACAATATTTCCATTATCGCTCCGGATACTTTATATCTGTAAACCTATTGACAAAATTAACTCCTGCCTATGGAAAGTGAATTACAGAGGAATGGTAATAGATTTGATGACTGGACAAGAATTATAACGAAGAATTGGACCAAAGATTATGTTATAATAGGTAGATGGCGCATAGATGCCGAATGGCTGAGGCAGGAAAATCAACTTAGTTGTGGCAGCACGAGCACAGATAGCGCTTCGGTCAATTTTTTAAACGTCTCAAGTAGAGCCACTGACGCAAGCAAAAGTTCACTCGTTCTCGAAAATCGCACAATTCGGTCATACTCAAGCCATCGCCATCAGACAAACTCGAGCATGTAGTGCCGAGGAGGAATAAGGTGGTGGGAGACGACGGCGCGCTTGCCTATGGGCCCGAGCACTGTTTGGCCGATACCCCAAGATTCTGGCTACGGCCCTGCCTGTGTGGTTTGAAGCGAATGAAACTTTCTCTATGTTAACTGCCCTTTCGGGTATCTGGCTAATCTACGCACGTCTGGCACACTAAAGCATTTTCCCAACCTACGTATCTTAACCTAACCTAAGTGAACACCAGACTAACGATACGAATGACCGGAGCTTTAGTAATTTACGTGCATCTAGTTATTTTAAAGTAAAGTGCTTTGTATTAATCTTATTTAAAAGATACAAATGAAGCTAAAATAAGTTTTCAAGGGGTTCAAATTTCAACATTTTCTGAAGGAGGACCCTCGGACCCCAGCTGTTTTTGGGGGGTCTGCCCCGGAAGTTTATCTCTCCTCCCCCAGACCTAACCCTAGTTACGCCACTGGCCTTCGGTATCTCTGATAGGTCTTCCGTGGTAAACTTCTGGCATTATGCTTGAGCGATAGACAAACTAAGCAGCTACAGACAGCATTGTTTTTCCAATAAATATAACAAATCTGAGGTACCAACTAGAAAACAGTGACAAGGGAACCCAATAAACAAGCTAATCTTGCAGATTATCTTTGCTGGCAGAGTATAATATTATTGTTGGTATCCGTATAGTTGACATTTCCGTGAAGAAATCGCGATCCAAGGCCATCGGAGAGCCGAGAGGAGACTATTCACTGTGATGAATTCAGTTGCAAACAGATATATTCACGGAGTAATGAATTACTGAAATTAAAACTACCCGGGATTTCAAAACTATATTGGGCGACGAGGCATCGCGTTGAACACAAGGCGCGGCAGGATTGACGCTAAGTGAACCGTGTCGAGAAGACGGTGGTACACCGAGATGAGAACCACATATACAGTACTGCAGACGGATTATTTTCTAATATATAATGTCAGGAAACTGACCGTTTGAGTCAAAATTCCGGTTCCAATGTGATAAAAGTATTGAACGACTAAAAAGTTTGCTGTTGCATTAAAGTTTAAACCTCGAATAAGAGGTGGACGGCAGCAACCATTAATTTATACCGGAACAGGCGGAAAATGTTGTGAAGGAAAAATGCAATGCAATGCCACAAACCTATCGCCTAATGATCTTTAGGTGTTAAACGCAATACGTCTACTTCTGACGAGATCGTCAAAGTTAGTTCGTACTCTATACGAGACAGTCTTATGAAATAGATAAATCATTAATGTTATGTGAAAAGCGAAATGTGGGCACTACAGAGTAAAATTTCAGTAGAGACGAAAATTAGGCCTACTATAACTTTGAGTTTACCATTAATTATTGGTTTCACGTTAGTATTTATTTGAAGCGTAAATACTGAAAAAACAGTAATATTCCTCGATATAATGAACAGGGACCTCTTGTTTTTACAGGAAAATACATGGGCGAGACAAGCGGTCCCTTTTCTAAGCGGTTTCCATGGTGTACCATGTCCCACTAAAGATTGATTCTCCTCCTTTCCAGTGGAATTATAAAATAACAATCTCTTTATTTGCAAAGTGTTTACAAAATTTACTATTAAGGCGAAGTAAGGGCCTCATGGCACTTTCTTACACTTAACCTATAATAGTTATATACTGTACATAGAATTTACAAAAATAAAGAAATGACTTTTAGGTAGTCATAGTGACGGCGATAGTCCAATGTAGCGCTTGCTAGACGGTTTGAGAATCAACAACTTGACTGACCTGCCAATACTTACATATCGAGGTGTGCAAAACTGCAGTACACTTTATCGATATCTAGCGCGACACCATCTTGTTCTGGCTGATTAGAGTTTGTTTATTTTTGGTACACATGTTCGCTGCAATGTCATAAATATGTATAATAATTAATTCGAAATCGAATCATGAATACAGTTTTTATAGCATAAAACCCGTGTAAAACGGTAGAGGAAAATAAGGAAACTATTCAGTTGATAAAGGTCTCAGCGTGGGCTGATATTTGAGATCCTAGCCTAATCACAAACATACACATTCGCCGGGAACCCGGGGTCATTGGGGGAGAGATAAGCAAGGTCGGTTGATGGGACAAGGAACCACCTAGCGAGCAAGGCAACGTCTAACACAAACAAGCAGCAGGTGTGGACTGATGGCGATAATAATAATAATTTTCATTTGCCATAATGTACAAAAAACATTTGTGTTGACAAAGCTGAAAAAGGTAACTCAGGTCTAACCAAAGACAATATCGTCTTTGCCACCACTAAGCAAATCGTAATGTCGTTGTTATGTAACATATGATGTTGTTTAATTTGCTATGCTTGAATCTAATATATATCCTTTATTATTTTTATCAATAACTAGTGGACCCGACAGACTTCGTCCTGTCAAAAAGATGTGTAATGTGGTAGTGTTTTGTTCCTACGTATTAATAACTCTGCACAATACACGATATACGAATTTGTTTCATGTATTAGTTAACAAAAGCAAACTCAGTAGATTAGGTTACAGAAAATCCAAGAAAAACAACGTACAACGGCAAATTGACATTGACAGTTTGTTGTTGTTATTTCTTTAGCCGTACATGTTTTATGTCTGTAAAATAGGGATATCAGCTGGCAACGAATAGCAATAAAGCTCAAATTGTTTACGTTTGGTTAGAAAACGTTTGTATGGTAAAAAGAAAGGCTGTTTTAAGGGGTTTCCGGCAATTATTCAATTTTTCGCCGTAAAACCATCCTTGAACTCAACGAACATTTTAAAAAATTTGGCCAACCAAATGTCTATTTTGTCGTCTTCGTCTTGTTTTTATAGATTACACTACTACCTTTCTGGCAATAGATTTCGTGTTCTATCAATTATTGTTGTGGGCTCTGCCTTTTGACGATCTCTAGAAACACGCGTTTACTTTCTAGTTAAAATGTGACCACCTAAGAGCAGTGACAGAACTTCTTATTTAACTAAACAGGAAAACTACCTGACTGGGAGGGTGGCCGTAGATAGCTCAGTGGTATAGTGTGTGCTTCGCACCAAATCAGCCGGGTTCGATTGTGACCCGGGCGCAGTGTTAACGTTCCACGATGGCACTCCCCGTGGTTCGGAAGTCACGCTAAGCCGTTGGTAACTT
Organism: Matsumurasca onukii; assembly: GCA_018831715.1. Lineage (NCBI taxonomy): Eukaryota > Metazoa > Arthropoda > Insecta > Hemiptera > Cicadellidae > Matsumurasca > Matsumurasca onukii. Next base: position 91,339,297 of record CM032059.1, read on the forward strand.
AATGACCCAATCTGGGGAACAGTCGGCCCTAGTTTGTAACAAGACTACACCTCATCAATTATCAAATACACTCAACACACTCACCCTTCATCCCATATTCACCTTAAAATACCCTCTCTGAGTGGTCGTGTCTCAAATCAAAAGTAAAGACACAAAACGGTACAGATGGGGTTTTCTTAGCTGGCACTTGGATTTCAGGTAAGAAATGTGTATTCGTCGTCTAGAAAACATCAGGCATCGTTGTCAACCCCCGTTAGGGCTGTAAATCGTCGCTGGCCCATCCGCACCATTGAGACAATCCTATTAGCACGCTTCCATGAATACCCTAGTTCTAGTTAACATGTGATTTAATAAAAACTTTTTAACAAAAAAATTGAACCAACTTCAAAAACAACCCTACGGTAAAATGCTATAAAAGTTTGAAATAATTGGGTAATGCAATTCTGTTTTGCTTTACATGCTACATTCATAAACAATGAGTTTCTGAAGTTTTACGCGTACAGACAATAATTTATCCATTACAGTACAGTAAGATAATACCGCTGTACTCATTTCATGGTAACCAATAATATAATAAATATTAATTTGTTAATACATATTAGAATCCCACCATAGGCGCACACTATTTGCAATATTGTGGACTAACATTTAGGAGTTGTTATAGTCTTTCTTCACTTAAAAAAATATTAGAGTCGTTGCTGCTGAAGCAATATTATCAAGAAGCAGCACCGACTCAATATATTTTTAAGTGAAACAAGATTATAACAACTCCTAAATGTTAGTCCACAATATTGCAAATGAGTCATATTGTAACTAATATGTACTAACAAATTAATATTTATTATATTGATTACCATGAAATTAGTATACAATATACTGTACTAAATGGATAAATTATTGTCTGTACGCGTAAAACTTCAGAAAATCATTGTTTATGAATGTTTATGTAAAAAGCAAACAGAATACATTACCCAATATTTCAAACTTTTATAATATGTAGTTGTTGAAGTCGGTTCAATTTTTTGTTAAAGTTTTATTTCTAATTGATATTTTTGTCAAACTTTTTTAAAGTCAGTTTTTTTGCTAAAGTTTCCAATCAGACAAACTTAGTCCAATTTAGCCAATTTTGACTTATAAGTGGTCAAAACCTAAAAAAACGTGTTCAGTGCCCACTTTGATCCCTCGCCATTAATTTTTTGGATGATGTATGGGATAAAATACAGCTAAAGACACTATGCCTAATGAGCTAAATCCTTTAACAAAGTTTCACCGCACTAGCTTTAGTCAATTTTGAGTTATAAGCGGTCCAAGGCATTAAAAGGGCAGACAGACAGGATTTGTTTACACCAGTTTCGGTCTATGCAAAGTATACTAACACCAAATAACCAAAAAATGATGGAATTCTTTGCAATGTACAGACAAAAGTCTTATTTTATTTATATAGATTACAAATTATTATTATTATCGAATTTCCTTTGGAAAAATGAGATATTCATGCCGTCAGCATGATAAGACCCAGGCCCGGGAGCATTAAATGTGCACCATTCCTGACTCAAAGTACACGGTTTGAGCATTTTTTGAAAACTGTATACAGGGTCAAGCAAAAGTGTGGCAAAACGCCTTTTAACCAGTTTTTTCAGCGCAACCTAAATCGGTACATTTTATTAGAGGAACCAAAAGTACCTTTTAATGCATACTGACACTTTTCCATAGTTTTCAAAATGGGGGATCGGGGGGTAGCCCCATAATTTTCATAGGGAAGCCCCATCGAGAGACACCTCATTTTGAAGGTCTTAGAAATAGTTGATGAATGCTGAAAACTAGATGTCTCTATCTTAGAAGTCGCTACTCAGAAAGAAATGGCGTCCATTTTTAACCGACTTCCGAGAACAAGGAGGTTATACAAGTTGACCAGCGGCTAGTTTTATTTTTATCTCTGTTCACAAATTACTTGTGAACGCGGCCATCGTTTTACACCCAGTTTGCGCTGATCGGTAAATCTCAACTCCATAGTGGTCCAATTTACATTTCTTTTTGATCGGACTAATATTTCTATATACAAAAAGTAAAAAACCTCAAAGAAATCTCAAAAACCTGTGTACTTGTTGCGTATTTTGCTTGGTAAAAACGCTATTTCGAACTAAAATAGGACTTCAATAGCACTATTTTGATGTAAAATTAAATTTCCAACAAGATGTAGCCTTACGTTATTCAAATATTTGAGTGTTGCCGAGATAAACAGATATTTTCTTCTAAAAATACTCTAAATCATTTCTTTGTTTGTATTTATAGAGTTATAGACACCAAACTATACATCTGATCAAAGTTTTGAAGGAACCAGGTGAGGGTCAAATTTAATTGTCTTAAAGAAAATATGTATTTTTAATGTGATTATAATTATATTTACCGAGCTATGGCCTTCTCGCTAAAAAACACATACTTTTTAGCACTCCATATAAGTTTAAAGGCCATAGAGACGTATTTTTCAATATAACAAACCCGGTAATGATATAGTTCTGTGCATACCAAAGTTCTCAACAAAAAAACGTATTTTACAACCTTTAAAACTCTTTATAGGTTCTGTAAACAAGAATAAAAAGTGAGAAATTTCATGCCAAACGTGTACTCCTTAGCAGCTAAGTGGTAGAGGCACTATTTGTGGACAAAAATTTAGAAGTTGTTACAATCTTTATTCATGTTAAAAAAATGTTGGAGTCGGTGCTGCTTCTTCTTTAATAATATTGCTTCAGCAGCAACGAAAACTAAGCATTACACAGATTTTACTATGCGAGAATTGTAAAACGCCTTTATAACTTTTTAGCCAGTTTTTCAGCTAATAACTTGAATTTTTATATTATTAAAGTTATTATCAAAGTATCTTTTAATGCATACTGACTTACTAATTTATATGTAAATGTAAAATCTTGCTTCATGATGAACCGTTATTTACATTTACATATAAATTAGCTCCAACTATTTACTCTACAATTTAAATACTAGCTCTTATTTTATTTTACCATATGGATTATACCTCCTTTATGTTTATATTTAGAAAATAATATTTGTTTGTTACTGCCTGATGACTTCATAGTCAAAACCGGTCGTAATATACAAATCTATTTACAGGTCTCGTTTATTTTATTTATACATTATATAATACAGTTACCTCCCTTGAAGGACATTATCTTGATACATATAAATCAGATTACAATATTATTGTAATTTTTACTTATCAACAGTAGAATTTACAGTTTTAGAATGACCAGGAAACACCATTTTAGTATCCGTGCTGGTTTCTGTAGGGCGTTTGTTTATATGAATCCTTAGCCTACTGCCTATATATATCACAGGGGAGTTTTCCTGTCAGATCCCTAAGTTACTGCCTAGATATGCGGGGTTTTCTTTAGAACATCCCTGTTTCTGTCTAGATATTATTCTACTTGAGGAAGTTTGTTTTAGCAGATCCTAAAATTCTACTGCCTGGATATCACTATCGCGGTAGTTTTGTTCTGTAGATTTGCTGCGCCTACTGTCAGGATATCATTCTGAGAGTTTTACGCTGTCCCGTCTACTGTCTAGGTATCATTTTAGGAGTTTGTTTACACAGATCCCCTCTCCTACTGTCTGGATATCATTCTAAGGGAGTTTTTTCACATGAATCCCTAAGCCACCTGTCTAGAGATTCTCTAGGGAGTTTGTAGGGCAGATCCCTCGTTGCTATATGTCTGTGGGAGTTTTTCAAGCACATCCCTAAGACCTACTGTCTAGATATCATTTTCGGGGGAGTTTGTTCACACAGATCCCTATCCTGTCTGGATATCATTCTAAAGATTTTGTTTCACGCAGATTCCCTGCGCCACTTCCTAGAGATTCTGGGGAAGTTTGTAAGGACAAACATGTTTCTACTCCTAGATGTTGAGGAGTTTTGTTTACATATACCCTAGATCTACTGTCTAAATATCATTCTCTGCAAAGAGTTTTGTTTTTAACATGAATCCCTTGCCTACTGTTAGATATCATTCACGGTAGTTTTGTAAGGGCAATTCCCTCATTTACACTAGATATCGTGCAAATTTTGTAAGGTGACTCTTCACCTTTGTCTAGATTTCATTATTTGCGAGAAGAATTTTTACATAGATCCCTACTTCTATGTCTAGATCAAGGGGCAGTTTTGTTTCACATAAATCACCTCGTCCTACTGCCTGATATCATTTCTGAGGAGTTTTTAAAGTATGTCCGCCTACTGCTGAATATCTACGTTTTTGTTTGGGCAGATCTAACCATAGCTAACTCTGGATATCATTCTACATTTGTTTCGCAGATCCCGTCTACCTATTTAGAAGTCACTAGGGGAGTTTTGTTCCTTACATTCCGATCTACTGTCTAGATATCATTCTCCCAGCGGGGATTTGTTGTTTACGCAGATCCCTCGTCACCTGCCTAGAAGTCGCAGGGTTTGTTTCAATGAAGTCCGTCTACTGTATGAATATTCATTCTGAGGAGGTTTGTTTACATAGAACTCCATGGCCTACAGTCTAGATATCATTTTACGATGGATTTAGTAGGCAGATCCTAATTCTACTGCCTGGATATCATTATCGAGGTAGTTTTTAGCAAATCTAGGTCTACTGCCTAATATCATTGTATGGGGAGTTTTGTAGGGCAGATCTCCTTGCCTACTGCTAGATATCATTCTGGAATTTTATTGCACAGTCCCGGCGTCTACCTAGATCGCGTGGAGTTTTGTTTTACGTGAATCCCTCTAGCCTACTGACAGGATATCATTCTAGGGAGTTTTTTGATGGTTTCCCTCCCCTGCACCTATTGCCTAATATGCAGGATTTTGTTTGCTGAATCAGCCTTCTGCCTGAATCACGATGGGAGTTTGTGAGGGCAGATCAAGTCTACTGCTAGATTCTGAGGGTTTAAGTTTCCGCAGATCCCCGTTACTGCCTAGGGGAGTTTGTTTAGCAGATCCCCTGCCTACTGCCTAGATCTACGGGGGAGTTTTGTTTGTAGATCTCACCACCCTGCCTGGATATCATTAAAGTTTTTTGGGGGCAGTTTCCCTCCCACTAACTGCCTAGATCTCTGGGAGTTTTGTTTGCGCCAGATCTGCCTACTGCCTAGATCTCTGAAAGGAGTCTTGTAAGAGCAGATCCAGTTTGCCTAATCAAGTCTTTAGCAGGGCAGATCCCCAAGTTAACTGCCTAGATCCAGCGATTTTTGCCAGAATCCTGAATAGAACAGCGGAAGTTTTTAGCTGTGCAGATTCCCCTGCTATCCTAGATTAAGGGATTTTGTTTGGCCAGATCCCCAGCCTACTGCCTAGATCATGGGAGTTTGTTTGAGCAGATAAACTGCTACCTACCTAGATCAGAGTTTGCTTACTGGATCTCGCCTACCGCCTGAATATCAGGGGATTATACAAGTTTTGTTAGGGTGGTTTCCCTTTACTACTACAAGCTTTGCTAAGGTTCCCTTCTGTAGACATATTGTTCGTCTTTTTTCTCGGCTGTAAAATTGTCAGGCTGGCAAAGGCTGACTCTAAACAGACCCGGCCAATTGGCAGTGAAAGAACTAATTACTTTTCAGAAGCGCCAGCCACTTTCAAACTATGCCCTGAGTCTTGTTAATAATAGTCATAGCGTGGCAGACTTTGGGAAAATGCAGACCTTTAACTGAAAGGGTAGTCTAATCAGCAAGAATCAGTGCTCATCTGGTTTCTGGCCTATCCTGTAGAGATGGTGGCTTTGATAACATACTTATGAAAGGCTTTTACCTGCATTTTGTCCCTACACAATTTAGTTTAGTGATAGGTGCCAAATTTGAGGTAGAGAGTATGTGCAAGTTTACCAGGTGGATTAGGTTGCAAAAATTCAACTGGGCAGTAACCAACATTATCGAATTACTGAATCAAATGAATGGTACCTCATTCTATGGTGGAACAGCTGATGTATTAAAATTGCATTAATGGTATTAGCTGTCATTTTAGGGTATGGATTCTCTCACGCCAGCCTTTCGAAGAGTCATCTGATCAAATGTTGCAGATGTTTGATAAATTGCTGATTAAACTTTCCAAATGATGACAATCTGCACAGTTGATAATAGTTTTTCAGATCAAATCCTCCAATAGCTACTAAGCATTTGTTTATGCGCACACAGCACAGTGTAACCAACACATTATTAAAGTTAGAAAATAAAAATTATTATTTGAGACCTGTTGCTAGCTACCACCCGTTTAAAATAACAAATTAGGTAGTTGGTGTTCATTCTGGTGTGTGAATTCTCTCATCATTAAAATTGGTAGTTTTCTTTCAAAGAGTATTAGGAAAAATTAGGCTGGAGTGCAAAATTTATATTTTTTAAAAACTAATTTGTTCCACAAAACTAAGTTTAGACCCACTAACTATATTATGTCTTGAAGAAGTTCTTTAAAATAAAACTAATTTTAAACTATTTGTACATTGCCAATAGGCTCTTCATAATAAGCTGACTTGTATTTTACGTCCAAGAGTGCCCGTAAACTGTTACTTCAATAGCAGTCATCTTATAAACAGTTTATAAAAATTCAAAACTTTATATTTTTAATTTGACAACAGCATCTTTTACCCATGCCCTTACTTTTTAATTCCAAGTGAAATCACCAATATGCATTGATACATCTCTTTAGAATTGTGAGTACAATTACAGTTGCAGTATTGAATAATTCGAACCTATAACTGTCTGTATTCTAGAAAAGTAATACGGTACAACTGTTTCAACAGGCAGACAGGTAAATTATATTAGTCTGAATAAAAGTAGAATAAATCAAGTATTCTGCAAGGAAATTCTACCTAAACATCTGAAATTTACCTAACAAGGCCAGCAGCTGGATAGAGGGGAATTGATATATGGTGTAATTGGTAGCTGTGAGGAAAAACTGGGCAAAAGTGACCAGTACGTTTTGCTCAATTACTGGTAAACTAAGAGATACAAAAATGTTAAATATAAAACTTGTAGATAATTTATGCCACACTAGATTTTTCAATCAGATTGGTCCAATCACTAATTTAGTAGCTACGATCTCAAATAGTGAATGCATTACGCCCATTTTGTTAATTTACTATGAAACCACCCTTAAAATGAATTTTACAAAACCTTTCTTAGTTTATGTTTGGGCTATAAACAGATTGTGCAAAGTTTCAATGTTAGATGCCCAGTAGTTTTGTAGTCTGATTATGAGTCAGTCATCAGTCAGTGGTCAGTCAATCCAGTCAGGACTTTATTTTATTTATACATTATATAATTACAGTAACCCTCAGTGAGTGATGTATGATAAATATAAATACTGTATAACAAATATTTTGTTTCTATAGGCATTATATTGCAGACATTTTACTTGGGGACGAGTTCAGACATTTTATTTTTATTAGTTTGGTATCTTAATTTTTAATATTGCGTTGATAAACCGCCAACTTTATCTCAGTCGCACTTGACATTTTGGACGTTTTATTATTCAAGGGTTATACAAAATTTAAAATATATACTTGTTTAGGAAATTTTAATAGCTACAAGATCAAAGTCCCAGCTCAATTTACTGTCTATGTACAAACCAAGAAACTTAGTGTTATCAACAGGAGTAATTTCAACACCGCCCAAGGCTAGTTTTAGTAAAAGCAAATTTGCATTAGGTTTTAGACTACAATTAATATAATTTGTCTTTAATAAATTTAGTAAAAGTTGATAATTAGAGAAAAAATTCTGTATTTTAGTCATATTGTCTATGGCAGAGATATGTGATGGCTTGTGTGCATACAGCATAGTTTCATCATACTGAGAAATGTCAGTTTTGCTATAAACATTGAGTCCTGTTCAGTAAAGTGAATTTTGGGACACACGGTATAATGTGTGAGACTAACACAAAAATAAAGTGTTCAACTAACAGGACTTACCAATTTGAGAAATGATGCTGAGGTCGCTATTGTCTACTGAGGAGGCCCAGGCGGAAGTCTGATCACAGCCAACTGCAGATCTGGTAGAGAGGCGACAACACGACCAGCGCTTGCCGTCCCACAGTCCCACGTGATACCTCTCACTCAATGCAGTGTTCTCACAGCACACTGACACACACAAACACATGATCAACCTACATGCACAGTACTAACGTGGACTTAGGTACAGAGTCCACACCTCCAGACATGCTGTGTACAGTTATTGTCTACTGAGGAAGCCCAGGCGGAAGTCTGATCACAGCCAACTGCAGATCTAGTAGAGGCGACAACACGACCAGCGCTTGCCGTCCCACAGTCCCACGTGATACCTCTCACTCAATGCAGTGTTCTCACAGCACACTGACACACACAAACACATGATCAACCTACATGCACAGTACGTAACGTGACTTGTGTTATTCAGAGTCTTCACACTCTCAAGACATGCTGTGTACAGTTATTACTTGGGTAAAATTCAACACGGTCTACAAAAGAAATGTACAACATTTGACATATCTTTTTTATAACATGTTTACAGGCATGTGTTTCTGAACTTCTGAACTTTCTGAAAAAAACAATCCTACAAGCTTACTGGCTACTGCTGACTCCTTGTAGCACAACCTTTCTGATTTGCACTTAGGTCATGTTAACTCTGTATACTAAATTTGTTCAAGGACCCTTATTAACCCTTTGAGGTCTTGTGTCGACTATAGGTTGACAAATGCTATTTCTTGAATGCTTGGATGTCCAGTATAGGTTGCGGTTGAAACAGTCTCTGATATGCAAGGACTACGCTACACTAACAGCACCTAGCAGAGAACGCCGAAACTACCACTCCCTTCCCCCTGACACCAACTCACGTGTGAGTTTGACAGCCCACGCCAAACAGCCCAGTGGTTTAGTGGTTATAGTGACGGACAGTTGGCCCCTGTCTGTCACAGCGAGGGTTCGAATCCCATTTGGGTGCGCTCTTGTACGGTGCAATGCTAGTCATTGGATCATTCTGGGTGCGGGGGCCACAATGACCCGCTGAGGATCACTGAAGAGAAAATTGCTAATCAAATCCAGTGAGGCAGCGAGTGGCACTTTTTGAGCTTATGAAGGCGCTCAATCCCCGCACTTAGAGGAGTGGTTCAATGACTGATAATGCACCGTCCCAGAGAGCGGGTTTGCTTAGATTTTGCTTACAGGGGACTAGGGAAACCCATACAGGAGGCTTTTTACAAAAATTTAAAAATAAAATGAGACCGCAAAGGGTTAAACACTCAATTATACAATTAAAAGCTGGTGAACAAACTTTTAAACAAACATTTCATTACAATGTTTTTTAATGTAATGTTCTTCAATTTCAAGAAGTTGAAACCTTGAATCTTGGTTCAAGATAGAGAATTCAATGGAAGTTTGCTTTGAGCTACCTCAACACGGTTTAAGTAACTGTAAGTTACGTACCGGATCGGAGAGCATTGATCCAGTCATCTCTGTCCTGCTCGAGAGGTGCGATGAGGTACAGAGTGTACTCCTGCCCCTGGTCACTGTAGCCGACCTGCAGTGGAGCTCCTCCGTTGTTCACACTACTGTTGTTGCTCACTGAGTTGTTGAAACTGTTGTTGTCCAACTCCCCGTTCAAGTTAATGGTAGCTGGCTCAACTACTTTAACCGCCTTCAACACTATTCGACCCTTTTCTTTCCGTTTCTGCAAAACAAAATACAATACTTATGGTTTTACAGGTGTGTATACTCAAAATATTTTTGAGTGTTTTTTTTGTTACCGTTGTCGCAGTATAAAACTTTAAATACATAAATATTTTGCTCGCTGTGTAATGACAGTTTCAAACTTGGTAATGTTGCCAGACACAATATTAGTGATTGCTATCCATGCCAAAATATATTTTTTCCTCGTAAAGTAAAAAAGTTTATTCATTGGAGTTGCGAGTGTTTACCTTGTATAGAGACATAATGTTTAACTTTCATTAACTACAATCAGGGCAAAATGTCACAGAAGACCCAACAAGATTTTGTAAATTGAATAACATTGTAAATAAATAGATATAGTAAAGTACCGTCTCGGTCACTTAAACAAACAACAGGAATCAGAAAATCAGATTAACCTGAACTATGAGTGCAAAGAAAAGATGTTATGTTCATAAACATTACAGCCTTTGTCAGCATCTTGAGAGTTGTATCAAATTAAAAATAGGTATTTACCTTTGTCAACAGTACAATATAACAAGTAGTTTTCAATCTTATGTATCTCAAATAGTACACTAAAACAGTTCAAGGGTGATACATACAAGATTAACATAGAAATAGATAGACTTTTCTACCGGTTATTGTGTTTTAAAACTACACAATGTTTTGAGAGGTAAGAAAACTTCTTCGTTATCAAGTGAAACTTAGCCTAAATTATATTCTAATCCTTAAAACTAGTTTCACTTGATAACGAGGGGAGTTTTCTTATCTCTCGAAACATTGTGTAGTTTTAAAACACAATAACCGGTAGACAAGTCTATCTATTTCTATGTTAATGTAATAATACCGGCATTATGAATTTTCAACAATTAGTACATACAAGATGTTTATTAAACTTGACTAACTAGTGATTTGCAGATATCTAATTTTACGGAGTATCAAAAGGAAATGATATCTGTATTTCAGTTAATGAATGAAATTTCAACATTCTGACTTGTAAATTCCAACAGAAAATGAAATATCGTGCTGAACAAAGAATACATGGAGCAGAAAAAGCCATACAAACTCTGGCTGGCCTTAACTCACTATACATCTGCCAGGCAACCTTAGAGAGATCTTAGCTGAGCCGGGTCCACGCATCCATACTGTTATCCTACTCGGGGATAAAATGAATACAAAATCATGATATCCAATAATATAACTTTGCTAAATTATATAAAACCCAGCTAAATTGGAGGGAAACTAAACAACTTGCTGCCCAACAGACTTAGGTACCTAAAGCGGGATCTGAATGTATAATCTCAAGAACTGAAACTATCATGTTGTGATGTTAAGGCAGTTCCTAAACCTGACCTGACTTTGATTTATCTCCTAATTTCATTGGATGTGTAAAATACAAATACATAAGGAACTGAGATATTCTGATACTTTCAATATCTAGTTTTGATTTCCTTTAACTGTGGTCTTGTTTGCTATGTATACAGAAAGTAGTATAACTTTATTAAGTTATTCAATTTTGTTTAAATTAATCTAATTTCAACTTTATATGATTTGATTGTTGGTTATATTAACAAGCATAAGCAACCATCGGTACTACAGACATTTTGATGGATTTATCTTACTCCATTCCAGATGCTAATGCATCTAATTAGTAAACTAAGAACATCCAATATCCTATGCAGCGGTGAGTACAACCAGTAAGAATGTTCAAAGAGTAATCAAGGTGTTGCAATCACACTGTTCCATTGAAGAATGGTGTACGATGGCAGAGAGCAAGTACTGTAGACAAGTATGAATACTGTACATGTAATGAACAGCTAGACTATTGACTTACCGGGAGGGATACAAAGCTGTACTGAGCCACACCCGCCAGGCTCACCCTCCTCCCCACCACCCACCACCCCACTTCCTCACCCCTTCACCCACATACACCCTTTGTCTGTCTGTGTCTACCCTACTCCATCCTTTCTTAATTAACTATTTTGCATCCTTTGTGGCGCCCCAAAATAAGTCATGTGAAAACCTTGAATGAGAGTATGGACTGAGCTCCACATTGAATTTCAGAGCTTTAACAATGAAAACCAACACTACTGATACCTTGTTGTGTAAAAATATCCGTACAGTATTTTTATATTACAAATCATGATTTCATACTTACAGGAATCCTACATGATCTGCATTAAAAGTTATTACCTTATTATCTTACCAGTAGCTTATAGCTATACATTAATAATTCTCTTTTTATGAAATCCATCTGTTTCTATTTATTTTCAATTATGCATTTTGTGTTCCATTTGTTTCTTTAGCTATGAATAACCAAAGCAATTTACATGATATAATCTCAAGACTTGCTTTCTTAATATCTTATAATTTATGTGCCGTTTGGCATAACTTCAAACCAATTAATTCTCACTTTTTGATATTCATCTATTCATTTTATAGTTAAAGCACAAAATTCAACCAAAAATTAAGAAGTAACCGTTGCAATTGTAATTTACAATTAACTAATTAATATACTATAAAGCCGGTTGTATAGATGACTAATGACCGAACGAGTAGATGTTTAGGCACTTCCCGGCATGCTATCCCCTTAACCATGTACTCTTTTTAATGCTCTTGGTATGAAAAATTTGAGAAAAATTGTAGCGGCAAAACAGTTGCGAATGCAGGTGCAGCCCCCCAGCAAGCCCAAAGGAAGAGTCGAATTTTAGAACTAATTGTGGTATTAAAGAGACTTTAAACTCAAAATAGTTAAAAAATTTAAAAAAAAAACTTATTTATCATTAAATATTCTACTCTATAGAAGAATTTGATGAAAACAGCATGACACGTAATTGAAAGAGACTTAATGATGACAAGTTATACCTATTACAATATCAAAAATAGGTAGAGGTATAGGTGAAGAGTAAGAGAGGACTTGCTAGTCTTAACTTCGCCTAATAAAGCCATTTTTCATTTCATTTCAAAAACCTAGGTTTAGACCTTTCAAAGTACTATTGCTAATTTTTCAAACACATGAAAATGTTGCATTATAAAACTAGTTGCACAAACAAAACAGGATTACAGTTTTGAGTTTTCCATCACCTCCTAAATCAAAAGGCTTAACTTTTTACATGCATTTATATAAAAATGTGACAGCTCTACAGGTCACATTTTTTGTGTTATTTTCACAACATATTGTAGAAACATTCCTTTTGCAAATCTCTAAGTTTATTTACTGGCAAAATTTGTCCTCAGGAAGTGACTTTTAGAGTGGTGTTCCCTGAGGAATGAGTTTTTATGCTGTACAAACTGAGTTTATAATCCAATTTCGATTAAACATTTATGGTACTATACCTGACATGTAACCAAAAATCAATGAAATCCCTTATACAATTGTTGAAATATGAAGAAGAAAGTGCAAGCCTTATGTTTTATTGTAACACTCCCCTTAACGTTAATCAATTATTTAAGGTCTACATAAAAGTGTTGAAAAATTAAACGCATTTTATAAAATTGATTGGTAGGCCTTTAATTTGCTAAATGGTAGTGGCTACTGGCCTCAGCTATATTTTACTTATGTTCAACTCATGCGATTGTATAACAGGCATGTTGTTCCGTTGAAAATACCAAAATGTAGTTTATGCATGCATTTGCCACCACCTGAACATGCAACAAGTGAGTGAACATGCCTACCCTGATAAGCTGGTGAAGAGGGTCTAAACAGCCATTACTAGACTCTCCTGCCTGCAAGCCACACATGCTACATTGAAACGTAGGTGCCATTAACAGCCTTAAACCCATGCTGTAATCACTCTTGGATATTCCAGTGTAAAATACAGCCACAACATGTTTGTAAAACAAACATTTCATTTTTAATTTGTGTGGCAGAGATTAAATTAAATTGTGAAAACTTTCATCTCAAATGCCTTGACATCAGTCTGTTAATTTTAATACTCTCAAAGACAACAACATTTCAAAGAGGTTGAAAACTAACACTGCAACACTATGGGACTGAATTGCCAATATGGATATAGTGGTTGAAAACATTAATTTTGTTAAGCTCTTTAAAATGTTGGGTCACTCGATACTTTACTTTGATACTTTGATTTAAGACACCGACCACTCTTTGAGGGTATTTTAAGGTCAATATGGAATGAAGAGTGAGTGTGATGAGTGTTTTTGATGGATGATGAGGTGTAGTGTAGTCTTGTTACAAACTAGGACCGACTGTTCCCCAGATTGGGTCATTAATTAATAGCCTAACGACCAATGGAATGGACCAACGGCTTGAGTAACTGTATAAAAATTATGACTCACTCTTCACAGCCCTTATTTTGGATCGGGGGAACGGCAAAACTCCCAAATATGTCAAAAATTACTACAAGGTTACCGTTACTGTGCAAGTCTAGGCTTGTTCGAATATGTTCAGTCACTTAATAGTTAAGGTGGGAGTAGGGGCACCTTTATGAGACATTTGATACAATATTACAAATAAAGAAATATGAATATTGATTTAGAACCTTAGACATTTCTAACCCTGTATCTTACAAGAGTATTGTTTAGTTTCATTGCAAATTGTTTGAATTGAGCAGAGCATGAAGTGGTCTCACCCTAAGAGTACCACCACGATGTTAATTCCTGATCAGAATTACTTATTTTGCCCGCCCAGGACTTGAGACCTGGCTTGGAGGGTTAAAGCGCCAGTGTCGCAACTCTCCCTCACCGGCATCCACTACTCAGATCTTCTCAACCACAACCTATAAGATGCTTCAAGGGCTGTTTTAGAAATTCTTTATAAAGGTCTAGTCAAAAGTATTTTTTAGATTGTTTTTAAATTGTATTAAATTTGAAGTGTTTTCAATAATTTTGGTAAAGCATTAAAACATTTGATTCCTTTATATGTTGTCTTTTGTTCAAAAAATCTTAATCTATGTGATGGTATTGAAAAATTATTTCTGTTTCTAGTAAAATATTGATGAAAATCACCAATCAGTGAGATAGAGTCTTTGGTTTGGACGGTGTATAAAATACTTTGATAGATATAATGGCTGTAAACAGTCAAAACATTTATTTCAGGAAATTTTTCTTTTACTGAAGCTTGCCAATCCAGTTTTAACATTATGCGTATTGCACATTTTTGTAAAATCAAGAGCCTATTCATATTACTTTGACTTGTTCCACCATATACACATAAACCTAATGCTAATTGTGAATGAATATGTGCAAAGTATACCAGTTTTAACGATTCTAGTTTACAAAATTTTGACAATCGATAAAGAGCGAATAAACCTGAAGAAATTTTATTAGCTACAAGATCAAAGTCCCAGCTCAATTTACTGTCTATGTACAAACCAAGAAACTTAGTGTTATCAACAGGAGTAATTTCAACACCGTCCAAGGCTAGTTTTAGTAAAAGCAAATTTGCATTAGGTTTTAGACTACAATTAATATAATTTGTCTTTAATAAATTTAGTAAAAGTTGATAATTAGAGAAAAAATTCTGTATTTTAGTCATATTGTCTATGGCAGAGATATGTGATGGCTTGTGTGCATACAGCATAGTTTCATCATACTGAGAAATGTCAGTTTTGCTATAAACATTGAGTCCTGTTCAGTAAAGTGAATTTTGGGACACACGGTATAATGTGTGAGACTAACACAAAAATAAAGTGTTCAACTAACAGGACTTACCAATTTGAGAAATGATGCTGAGGTCGCTATTGTCTACTGAGGAGGCCCAGGCGGAAGTCTGATCACAGCCAACTGCAGATCTGGTAGAGAGGCGACAACACGACCAGCGCTTGCCGTCCCACAGTCCCACGTGATACCTCTCACTCAATGCAGTGTTCTCACAGCACACTGACACACACAAACACATGATCAACCTACATGCACAGTACTAACGTGGACTTAGGTACAGAGTCCACACCTCCAGACATGCTGTGTACAGTTATTGTCTACTGAGGAAGCCCAGGCGGAAGTCTGATCACAGCCAACTGCAGATCTAGTAGAGGCGACAACACGACCAGCGCTTGCCGTCCCACAGTCCCACGTGATACCTCTCACTCAATGCAGTGTTCTCACAGCACACTGACACACACAAACACATGATCAACCTACATGCACAGTACGTAACGTGACTTGTGTTATTCAGAGTCTTCACACTCTCAAGACATGCTGTGTACAGTTATTACTTGGGTAAAATTCAACACGGTCTACAAAAGAAATGTACAACATTTGACATATCTTTTTTATAACATGTTTACAGGCATGTGTTTCTGAACTTCTGAACTTTCTGAAAAAAACAATCCTACAAGCTTACTGGCTACTGCTGACTCCTTGTAGCACAACCTTTCTGATTTGCACTTAGGTCATGTTAACTCTGTATACTAAATTTGTTCAAGGACCCTTATTAACCCTTTGAGGTCTTGTGTCGACTATAGGTTGACAAATGCTATTTCCTCTTGAATGCTTGGATGTCCAGTATAGGTTGCGGTTGAAACAGTCTCTGATATGCAAGGACTACGCTACACTAACAGCACCTAGCAGAGAACGCCGAAACTACCACTCCCTTCCCCCTGACACCAACTCACGTGTGAGTTTGACAGCCCACGCCAAACAGCCCAGTGGTTTAGTGGTTATAGTGACGGACAGTTGGCCCCTGTCTGTCACAGCGAGGGTTCGAATCCCATTTGGGTGCGCTCTTGTACGGTGCAATGCTAGTCATTGGATCATTCTGGGTGCGGGGGCCACAATGACCCGCTGAGGATCACTGAAGAGAAAATTGCTAATCAAATCCAGTGAGGCAGCGAGTGGCACTTTTTGAGCTTATGAAGGCGCTCAATCCCCGCACTTAGAGGAGTGGTTCAATGACTGATAATGCACCGTCCCAGAGAGCGGGTTTGCTTAGATTTTGCTTACAGGGGACTAGGGAAACCCATACAGGAGGCTTTTTACAAAAATTTAAAAATAAAATGAGACCGCAAAGGGTTAAACACTCAATTATACAATTAAAAGCTGGTGAACAAACTTTTAAACAAACATTTCATTACAATGTTTTTTAATGTAATGTTCTTCAATTTCAAGAAGTTGAAACCTTGAATCTTGGTTCAAGATAGAGAATTCAATGGAAGTTTGCTTTGAGCTACCTCAACACGGTTTAAGTAACTGTAAGTTACGTACCGGATCGGAGAGCATTGATCCAGTCATCTCTGTCCTGCTCGAGAGGTGCGATGAGGTACAGAGTGTACTCCTGCCCCTGGTCACTGTAGCCGACCTGCAGTGGAGCTCCTCCGTTGTTCACACTACTGTTGTTGCTCACTGAGTTGTTGAAACTGTTGTTGTCCAACTCCCCGTTCAAGTTAATGGTAGCTGGCTCAACTACTTTAACCGCCTTCAACACTATTCGACCCTTTTCTTTCCGTTTCTGCAAAACAAAATACAATACTTATGGTTTTACAGGTGTGTATACTCAAAATATTTTTGAGTGTTTTTTTTGTTACCGTTGTCGCAGTATAAAACTTTAAATACATAAATATTTTGCTCGCTGTGTAATGACAGTTTCAAACTTGGTAATGTTGCCAGACACAATATTAGTGATTGCTATCCATGCCAAAATATATTTTTTCCTCGTAAAGTAAAAAAGTTTATTCATTGGAGTTGCGAGTGTTTACCTTGTATAGAGACATAATGTTTAACTTTCATTAACTACAATCAGGGCAAAATGTCACAGAAGACCCAACAAGATTTTGTAAATTGAATAACATTGTAAATAAATAGATATAGTAAAGTACCGTCTCGGTCACTTAAACAAACAACAGGAATCAGAAAATCAGATTAACCTGAACTATAGTGCAAAGAAAAGATGTTATGTTCATAAACATTACAGCCTTTGTCAGCATCTTGAGAGTTGTATCAAATTAAAAATAGGTATTTACCTTTGTCAACAGTACAATATAACAAGTAGTTTTCAATCTTATGTATCTCAAATAGTACACTAAAACAGTTCAAGGGTGATACATACAAGATTAACATAGAAATAGATAGACTTTTCTACCGGTTATTGTGTTTTAAAACTACACAATGTTTTGAGAGGTAAGAAAACTTCTTCGTTATCAAGTGAAACTTAGCCTAAATTATATTCTAATCCTTAAAACTAGTTTCACTTGATAACGAGGGGAGTTTTATCTCTCGAAACATTGTGTAGTTTTAAAACACAATAACCGGTAGACAAGTCTATCTATTTCTATGTTAATGTAATAATACCGGCATTATGAATTTTCAACAATTAGTACATACAAGATGTTTATTAAACTTGACTAACTAGTGATTTGCAGATATCTAATTTTACGGAGTATCAAAAGGAAATGATATCTGTATTTCAGTTAATGAATGAAATTTCAACATTCTGACTTGTAAATTCCAACAGAAAATGAAATATCGTGCTGAACAAAGAATACATGGAGCAGAAAAAGCCATACAAACTCTGGCTGGCCTTAACTCACTATACATCTGCCAGGCAACCTTAGAGAGATCTTAGCTGAGCCGGGTCCACGCATCCATACTGTTATCCTACTCGGGGATAAAATGAATACAAAATCATGATATCCAATAATATAACTTTGCTAAATTATATAAAACCCAGCTAAATTGGAGGGAAACTAAACAACTTGCTGCCCAACAGACTTAGGTACCTAAAGCGGGATCTGAATGTATAATCTCAAGAACTGAAACTATCATGTTGTGATGTTAAGGCAGTTCCTAAACCTGACCTGACTTTGATTTATCTCCTAATTTCATTGGATGTGTAAAATACAAATACATAAGGAACTGAGATATTCTGATACTTTCAATATCTAGTTTTGATTTCCTTTAACTGTGGTCTTGTTTGCTATGTATACAGAAAGTAGTATAACTTTATTAAGTTATTCAATTTTGTTTAAATTAATCTAATTTCAACTTTATATGATTTGATTGTTGGTTATATTAACAAGCATAAGCAACCATCGGTACTACAGACATTTTGATGGATTTATCTTACTCCATTCCAGATGCTAATGCATCTAATTAGTAAACTAAGAACATCCAATATCCTATGCAGCGGTGAGTACAACCAGTAAGAATGTTCAAAGAGTAATCAAGGTGTTGCAATCACACTGTTCCATTGAAGAATGGTGTACGATGGCAGAGAGCAAGTACTGTAGACAAGTATGAATACTGTACATGTAATGAACAGCTAGACTATTGACTTACCGGGAGGGATACAAAGCTGTACTGAGCCACACCCGCCAGGCTCACCCTCCTCCCCACCACCCACCACCCCACTTCCTCACCCCTTCACCCACATACACCCTTTGTCTGTCTGTGTCTACCCTACTCCATCCTTTCTTAATTAACTATTTTTGCATCCTTTGTGGCGCCCCAAAATAAGTCATGTGAAAACCTTGAATGAGAGTATGGACTGAGCTCCACATTGAATTTCAGAGCTTTAACAATGAAAACCAACACTACTGATACCTTGTTGTGTAAAAATATCCGTACAGTATTTTTATATTACAAATCATGATTTCATACTTACAGGAATCCTACATGATCTGCATTAAAAGTTATTACCTTATTATCTTACCAGTAGCTTATAGCTATACATTAATAATTCTCTTTTTATGAAATCCATCTGTTTCTATTTATTTTCAATTATGCATTTTGTGTTCCATTTGTTTCTTTAGCTATGAATAACCAAAGCAATTTACATGATATAATCTCAAGACTTGCTTTCTTAATATCTTATAATTTATGTGCCGTTTGGCATAACTTCAAACCAATTAATTCTCACTTTTTGATATTCATCTATTCATTTTATAGTTAAAGCACAAAATTCAACCAAAAATTAAGAAGTAACCGTTGCAATTGTAATTTACAATTAACTAATTAATATACTATAAAGCCGGTTGTATAGATGACTAATGACCGAACGAGTAGATGTTTAGGCACTTCCCGGCATGCTATCCCCTTAACCATGTACTCTTTTTAATGCTCTTGGTATGAAAAATTTGAGAAAAATTGTAGCGGCAAAACAGTTGCGAATGCAGGTGCAGCCCCCCAGCAAGCCCAAAGGAAGAGTCGAATTTTAGAACTAATTGTGGTATTAAAGAGACTTTAAACTCAAAATAGTTAAAAAATTAAAAAAAAACTTATTTATCATTAAATATTCTACTCTATAGAAGAATTTGATGAAAACAGCATGACACGTAATTGAAAGAGACTTAATGATGACAAGTTATACCTATTACAATATCAAAAATAGGTAGAGGTATAGGTGAAGAGTAAGAGAGGACTTGCTAGTCTTAACTTCGCCTAATAAAGCCATTTTTCATTTCATTTCAAAAACCTAGGTTTAGACCTTTCAAAGTACTATTGCTAATTTTTCAAACACATGAAAATGTTGCATTATAAAACTAGTTGCACAAACAAAACAGGATTACAGTTTTGAGTTTTCCATCACCTCCTAAATCAAAAGGCTTAACTTTTTACATGCATTTATATAAAAATGTGACAGCTCTACAGGTCACATTTTTTGTGTTATTTTCACAACATATTGTAGAAACATTCCTTTTGCAAATCTCTAAGTTTATTTACTGGCAAAATTTGTCCTCAGGAAGTGACTTTTAGAGTGGTGTTCCCTGAGGAATGAGTTTTTATGCTGTACAAACTGAGTTTATAATCCAATTTCGATTAAACATTTATGGTACTATACCTGACATGTAACCAAAAATCAATGAAATCCCTTATACAATTGTTGAAATATGAAGAAGAAAGTGCAAGCCTTATGTTTTATTGTAACACTCCCTTAACGTTAATCAATTATTTAAGGTCTACATAAAAGTGTTGAAAAATTAAACGATTTTATAAAATTGATTGGTAGGCCTTTAATTTGCTAAATGGTAGTGGCTACTGGCCTCAGCTATATTTTACTTATGTTCAACTCATGCGATTGTATAACAGGCATGTTGTTCCGTTGAAAATACCAAAATGTAGTTTATGCATGCATTTGCCACCACCTGAACATGCAACAAGTGAGTGAACATGCCTACCCTGATAAGCTGGTGAAGAGGGTCTAAACAGCCATTACTAGACTCTCCTGCCTGCAAGCCACACATGCTACATTGAAACGTAGGTGCCATTAACAGCCTTAAACCCATGCTGTAATCACTCTTGGATATTCCAGTGTAAAATACAGCCACAACATGTTTGTAAAACAAACATTTCATTTTTAATTTGTGTGGCAGAGATTAAATTAAATTGTGAAAACTTTCATCTCAAATGCCTTGACATCAGTCTGTTAATTTTAATACTCTCAAAGACAACAACATTTCAAAGAGGTTGAAAACTAACACTGCAACACTATGGGACTGAATTGCCAATATGGATATAGTGGTTGAAAACATTAATTTTGTTAAGCTCTTTAAAATGTTGGGTCACTCGATACTTTACTTTGATACTTTGATTTAAGACACCGACCACTCTTTGAGGGTATTTTAAGGTCAATATGGAATGAAGAGTGAGTGTGATGAGTGTTTTTGATGGATGATGAGGTGTAGTGTAGTCTTGTTACAAACTAGGACCGACTGTTCCCCAGATTGGGTCATTAATTAATAGCCTAACGACCAATGGAATGGACCAACGGCTTGAGTAACTGTATAAAAATTATGACTCACTCTTCACAGCCCTTATTTTGGATCGGGGGAACGGCAAAACTCCCAAATATGTCAAAAATTACTACAAGGTTACCGTTACTGTGCAAGTCTAGGCTTGTTCGAATATGTTCAGTCACTTAATAGTTAAGGTGGGAGTAGGGGCACCTTTATGAGACATTTGATACAATATTACAAATAAAGAAATATGAATATTGATTTAGAACCTTAGACATTTCTAACCCTGTATCTTACAAGAGTATTGTTTAGTTTCATTGCAAATTGTTTGAATTGAGCAGAGCATGAAGTGGTCTCACTCCTAAGAGTACCACCACGATGTTAATTCCTGATCAGAATTACTTATTTTGCCCGGCCCAGGACTTGAGACCTGGCTTGGAGGGTTAAAGCGCCAGTGTCGCAACTCTCCCCTCACCGGGCATCCACTACTCAGATCTTCTCAACCACAACCTATAAGATGCTTCAAGGGCTGTTTTAGAAATTCTTTATAAGAATAAGTTCGTTTGCCTTCTGCTAAGGCCAAGTTCTTTAAACAATCCATATAATGATTTGGAGGGAAGTCCTCTAGCTCTTACCTCAACTACATAACAGTGACATCCAAACCTCTTTTGTCTGATTCCAGAACACAAATCAGAGTACATATTTATTCAATTTTGCTTCATGTTGTTTTGGAATGTTGGTATCCCAAGGGACTGTCAGTTCTATCAGAATTATCGTTTTAAGTTTCCTAGAGATAGCAGTTATGTCGGGACACTTTGGTGTAACTACAACATCTGAAGGGAATAATGACAATTTCCTTTATCCATGAAAATGATCCAATCATCACTTTTCTTAACCAAAGAGGGTTGGTGAGTAGACTTGATATTTTGCACCTGTTCTCCACTTCTTACAAATCGAATGCCGGGTCCTTTTTCTGTCTTTCTTCACCAAGGCAATTGCCAGACTCAAAGCTTCCCGTATAATGCAAAGTACCTTGTCATGCATCCATATATAATTGTTTTTGAAATTACAAGTATAATTCTACCTAAGCCTAAATTAGTAATCTCTACTCTGTATCGAACTCCTGATTCAAACATTAATCAGTTTCTCGTCACATTTGAATCCCTTTCTATCTTTTATGAACAAAAACTATAGCAACTATCACTACATCATTTCTGCAGATTTTAATATAAATATTAGAGTTAAGAGTGCTGTGGTACAAACTTTTAAACTTATTGAGGTCATTTAACACTTACTGGTTAAATGTAGAGCCACGGTGAAACGCCTTTAAGGGTTTAGCTCACATGAGTGTGTCTTTAGCTGTATTTTTACACACATCATCCCAAAATAAAATGGCAGGGTTCAAAGTAGGCACTGAACACGCTTTTTAGGCATTTCGGGCTACTTATGAGTCAAAATTGGCTTAGAATGGCGGTCAAACTAAGTTCAGCCCATCGCGAGTGTATCTTTAGCTATATTTCATACCCATACAACATCCACAAAATAAATGGCAACACTTATAAGTTATAACGAGAAGATGGTGAACTAACAGGCAAACTAAATGGTTTTCTAAGGATATATAAGAAACTTTTATTGTTTATTTTAAATTTGCAATTCTTAAAATATATATACAGCTATGTAACATAACATAACATAACATTTATTGTCAGTGTACAATTAATTGTGTTGACATAATGCTTAAAACTAAGGTTACAAAGAATTTAGAAATGATAAAATCTCCGGCACCGGAGTAGGCCAAATAGTCAAAAGTACATTAATGGTAATTGTAAAATAAATTCTAAACCTATTTGAAACTATACTTATAATTATGCTTTTATTATTTTATAATTAGTTTAGGATGCATCCATAAATTCATCCACACTATAAAATGAATTGTTTAAAAGATAGTGTTTTAGTTTGCGTTTGAAGGAATTAAAATTTGTCTCTGATCTTATAATTTCAGGTAATTTATAATATAGTTTTACTCCAGCTACACAAGGAAGTTGGTCGATGTGAAGCCTGTGAAAATTATTAATAAAACGATTAACGATCTAGTATTGTGGGAATGATAAGCTATTCGGTATCCAAATGACATTTTGTTAAACAAAAATTATTGTTTCCAAAATGTACATAAGGAAGCTGCTAAAATATTTAGTGTACTAAACAATTCCTTGCACGATTCTCGATACCTTGATTTGGAAACGATTCGACTGCCTTCTTCTGCAAAATAAAACCCTCAAAAATCTATTATCTGAACAAGCACCCCATAAAGAAATTCCATAATTTATATAAGGATGTATTAGACCAAAATAAGCTGTTCTCAAAATTTCAGTATTACAGTATTCGATAGGTTACTTAAAAGAAAGATACTGAAGCTATCTGCACACATTTTCAATTTGGAAATTCCATGATAAATATTTATCAATGTGTATTCCCAAAAATTTAACTGTTTGTACTTCTTGAGAATATCTTCGTCTATCATAACTATAGGTCTACATTCATTGTTGTAATTAAGACGATGACTTAAATCAAAATGAATATAGTTTGATTTAGATAGACTTGTTTTAGGTTTAATAGTTGGAAATATTCAACACTAGTATTTAATTCTTCATAGCAGGATATTCTAAGCCACTAACAGTGTCGCTGATACAGTTAGTGAGGTATCATCAGCATATAAAATGGTGCCCTCAGGATTAGTAAATGAACCTATGTCATTGATGTAAACCAAAAATAATAAAGGCCCCAATATTGAACCCTGAGGAACACCGAATTTTAATGGAATTGAACTTGATAGTGATGTTCCTATTTGAACTTGCTGGGTTCGTTGGGATAAGTACCATCAACCAGTTGTAGGGAACCTCTAACTCCATAAACATTCAACTTGTTTAGCAAAATTTCATGGTTGACACAATCAAAAGCTTTAGTCAAATCAATGAAGATGCTTGCAGTTTGTCTACTTTATCTAGGTTATTCATTATAGATTCAAGTAGTTTATTAACAGCATCAATTGTGCTCAGACCTTTTCTAAAACCATATTGGTTCTTAACAAGCACATTATGCTTTGATAAGAATTGAAAAAGCCTGCTTAAAAAGAGCTTTTCAATCAATTTACCAAAAATGGGCAATAGAGAAATAGGTCGGTAGTTAGCAACATCAAGGCTTGATCCTTTTTTAAAAATAGGTACTACTTTTGCCGGTTTTAATATATCAGGATAAATTCCTGTTTCAAATGACTTATTTATTAGAACATTTAAAATATGAACAATTTCATTGGAACACAACTTAATTAGGCAAGAGGAAACTCCATTAATATCCATGGACCACTTTGAAGGAAAACTTCTAATGACAGACCTTATTTCTTCCTCAGTAACTGGAGTTAAAAACATAGAATTAGGGTTGTTTCTAATATGGTTTGTAGAAAAAGTTTTAGTTACATGTAGTTCACTTTGCAAATTAATGGCTGCAGAAGTTAAAAAAGAATTAAAACCACACCCTTTAGGATTAGAGATCCTGTTTCCATTTGAAACTAGTTCAATTGGTTTTTATCAATTTGAGGTTTATTAAAGTTTATTATTTTCCAGGCTGTCTTGGCCAGGTTTGACGAATTTTGTATTAGTTTGTTAACCACATGACTTAGCTGCTTTATTACATTTCTATAAACTAATTTATATCTTTGAAGTATTGATTAAAGTGTTGGTTATCAGAGTTAGAATATACTCGTAGCTTGGATAAAACCTTAATGTTTTCCTAGATACTAAGATTCCTTTTAATCCAAGTTATATTTTCTTTTAAAGACTTTATGATTTATAAGGACAAGCGGTGTTGAAATGATTAATGAAAGTATCTACATATAGAGCGAAAGCCTCATTGCATTCACTTTCATCATTTAAAGCACCATCCCAGGTCTCATTTCTTAATAAGTCTTTAAATTTATCTATATTTTAGGAAACATTTCGCTTTGTTACTATTTGTAATATCTTTTGGCCACATTAAACATCAAGGACACTAATTGACCGTAGTGGTCAGATATTGCCGTGTCTAAAACAGTCACTTTAATTTCCGAAGCTAAATTTGACACAACATTGTCTATACAAGATTTGCTACAGTTAGAAACTCGTGTGGGTGAATTTATAGACCAAAACACATTATGCTAAAAGAATATCTTTAAACCTCTTAACGTAACAATGGTTTTCCTTAGAACATCAATATTGAAATCAACCGCATTATATAATGAGATTTCGTAATACTAATAAACTTTCAAGGACTCTAAGAAAATATTAATAAAGCCCTGAGGCGATGCGCGGGTACTCTCAGCTAGTGTGAAATAAATATGTTTGATTCTGATTCTGAAGTTTTTAAACATAGGGGACACTCACTCACTCATTGCAAGACCCTAACTCTTTAAATTTGCTGGATCCGGGAACGTACACTACATTGCATTGGCATACAATTTTAACATTTCCGGGGACCAGTCATAAAGGTAAGCGTTCCACACAACTTTTAAAGGTGGCAAGCTAGTTTCCCCAAAAATAAGCCAATTGTGCTGCATCTGCAGTCCTTCAGCATGAACGACAGCCAATGATTCTTCTTCTCTTCCAATAACCACTCTCATTAATTAACGTAATACTTCTAGGCCGTGGTCAGAGGGAGACAAATGCCCTGAGGCCCAAGCCCTTCATTAATCTTATGTTAAAGAAGTTTATTGAAAGCAAAATTTGAAAGTGGTAGACAGTGTTTGGTTTATGACTTAAGTGGTGTTTAAGCAACTCTAGATTTACCCAAGCAACATAGAAACCCCAAAAAAATTATGTTATTTACTGTCTAAATTTAAACTTTTCAGTTTTCCCGGAGGATGGCCCCGGGACTTCCCACTCTTTTTGAAGGTTTTCTATACTTTTAGGCCAGTAGATAACCGCCAACCCAGAAAAATAAAGTGATGGGGTTGAGCATAGGTAAAGCGAGTTGGTTGTGGGAACCCTAATTCCCGAATAAATTGTCTTAACACTCTCACTGCTTCGGGTGCTACGGGCACTTTGAATTAACATGGAAATGAATGCAGTTTTCATGTTTTATCATATCGATTGCAGTGAAAGTGTTAAAGGGCCCTACAATATGTTCGATTGCATCTAGAATTCCAAAATTTCTCAGAGGCAAACTCTGCACCTCATGCTTTTGCTGGGGGTACTTTATAGACCCCAAGCCCCCAACTAGATAGCTTTTAAAAGTAAAAAAATAGAGGGGGCTGAGCATAGCTATAACGAGGGGTTTTAGAAAATCCACTCCAAATAACATTAAAAATAAACCTCTAAAAAAGCCCCAAATGCGTCTAAATTTCAAAAAATGTTTCCAGGCTGAAAGTATTCCAAAACCACAGTCGAATAGTGTCTTTACTTTAACACTTTCCCGGCCACATCTAAAGGCCCAAGCACTTTCTGGCCGAGGGGCCCAAAAGTCCTAGCTACAGCTGTGTTTTAGTAACTAGTTAATTTAGCTCAATTTAGAGATCCTAACACTCCTCCCTATTCCATTTATCTATATTTATAAAGGTTTTGTCCTGACTGAATTACTCACTCACTCACTCCACTCACTCACTCATCATCGCATGAGCTAAACTACAAGGCCTAAAGAGTTGAAACTTTGCACACCTGTTTCAGGGAAATTAAACCAACTACTAAGAAATGGTTGTAAAAAAATTTTGATTTTAAGGGTGGTTTTTGAGGGGTGAAATTAAGAAAAATGGGTCATGTAATGTCTTACTATTTTACCACTAGCTCTAAACGAAGTGATCCGATCTTTCAATCTGATGAAAAATCGTTAGTGTGGTATGAAATTATCTACAAGTTTTATATTAACCATTTTTTTGTATCTCTCTAAGTTTACGAAAGTTATTGAGTTAAAATGTAAAAAACTGGTCACTTGGCCCAGTTTCCCTCATATTCTCCACTCTTCACCTTATTGACACCCCTTCTATCCAGTTGCTGCCTCTGTGTAGGTAAAATTTCAGATAAATTATGTCCCATGAATCTACTATTTAGGCCTTGCAGAATAATTTTATTTATTCAACGCTTATTCAGATCTAAGATAGTCTCACCGCTTAATGGTTGAAACAGTCAATGCATCTAGTATATTACTGTTCTATAATGGTTATAGGTTCAATTCTTCAATAATGCTAAACTGTAATTGTAATTCAATACTGCAAATTAAGAGTTCTAAGGATGTAACAATGATTATTGGCATGAAAGTTGAATTAAAAGTATAAGCATGGATAAAGGTGTCAATTTTAAAAGTCTAACGTTGAGTGTTTTATAAAATTGTCCATAGAACTATTAAGGTAAAAACAGTTTACCGGGCAGAACGACATATTTGACAAAGATACCTATATTACCTTGCATCAACTTAATGGCAACAGCAAAATTTTAAAATTAGTTTTAAAAGTTTTAAGTTTTAATTTTAAGGAATTTCCAAACATAATATTCTTAGTAGGTCTAACTATTAAAATTTAAAATACATTTTGTCAGTTTAACCTAATCCATACAAATAAAAAAAAGACTTTTGTTGATTTATGGTTAAATTTGCAAAGATCAAAACTGATGCCAACAAAATTCACCATCTGTTGTAACGCTTTTAAGGTATCTTGACCGCTTCATAACTTAAATTGGCCAGCCATGAGTGGTGAAACTTTGTTTAAGAGTTTTGCCCACACGCAGTGTCTTTAGCTATATTTGCACCCATACAACGTCAACAAAAATAAATGGTGAGGGACCAAAGTAGGCACTTAACACGCTTTAAGGTACATTAGACCGCCATAACTTGGAATCGGGCTGAAAATATGGTAGTGAAACTGCTTAAGGATTTAACCCATCACTTCAGTGTGTTTTAGCCATATTTTATCCATACAACGTCCACAAAATAAATGGCGAACAAAGTGGCACTAAACACGCTTTTACCATACTGGACCGCTTATAATTGAAAATCGGTTGAAGCTATGGTAATGAAACTTTGTTTAAGGGTTTAACCCATTACTAGCCGCTTATTTGCTATTTAAATATCAGTACCCATCAAGAAAGGATGTTTCTAAATTCAAAATTTAGGTGAGTTTTTAGGGGTTTCATTTTCAGAAAACTATCTCAGAATTTCTTCACTTTGACATTCAGAGAACTGGGAAATCTCACCATTACTTTCAAGACTCCAGCATCGGAAAATTTCCACTCGACAATTAAGGCAATTGCAAAATTAATACTTCGAACGGTAAAGGGTTAACCCATCGAATTTTGCAGGCTTTTTTATGGTCTACAAACTACTTTTCTAATTAGTTGTTGGTCTGATGGCACCAGTAAGTGTAACCAGTTGGGGTGAGTAGAACGATTTTGCAGATGACTATAGATTACATATTGTTGAAAAGGTATTTTTTCAAAACAAACAGTACTTGGGAAATTGGTCGGTCATAGGTTATTGCCGGTTAAAATGTCAAACATTTAAGTTTTAACGGCCATAACTTTGATGGAATAGTCCATTAAAAAAATTTGGTTTGCATGCGCATTGCTTCAGAATATAAACTTTTAACGCATATGCAACTTGCAGCAATTTAGTTAATATGGCTGTGGGTATTTGTTGGTGGGGAGAACGCCTCGTCCAGTTTTACATGTCTGCAGAACTGCCAACCACCCTTTGCGCCGTAACTGTGGTTAACCCAAAAGTAAGATTCAGGAAGAACAATCACTCACTGGCCTCTCTTATATTTGTAACATGAGTTCTGGAAATTAACTAGGGTGCAAATGAAAATCAGACGCCATCAAACTAATCTTGACACATAGTATTGGTTAAAATGCTGTACTGAATTTTGTTTTAGGCTACTAGAACGCTTGCACCCAAGTGAACCATGCGGCACTCAGTAGTGCCATTTTGATTTTGTTCAGTGGCAGTTGGTAATTTGGTAGAGGCTTCACGCTTACTTATTCTACTCAATTTACCTGTATTTTGTTCTTCTTTCTGTCCTGTGGTTTTGCTTTAGGTTTGGTTTCAGGTAATCAAACATCTTTATCGATAGCGGGAGGTAAATAACAAAACCTAATGTAGTGTTTTAGTAGGTTTAAAAGAAATTGTTAGTCAGTTGAGTTAAGCTATAAGATGATACTATGCTAATACATTGTAAATATTGCTATAAATTAGGTTTTGTGTAAATAAAAGTACAGTAATGCACTGTACATCATTAGTTAAAGTGTTTATAAGAAGTAAACCGGATAGAGCAACGCACCCTAACCAGTGCATGGTAAATTTAACATGGAAAATTACAAACTATGTTTTAAGTAGATTTTACTAGCCAAAATGGGAAATTGTTTCAATATAAAGGACCATTAACAGTTTAATGCTCCATTAAAGCAAAAACGTTACACTCCTGCTAAACAAAAATATGTACAGTATTACGATTATTTGATTTCTATGTTCTGCTGAAGAAAACCCGCTTAATCAACATGTGAATTAATAATTTATTGTTTGGCAAAAGTACAATCTTTAGAGTTTATGTGAAGCAAACTTAATAGTTTAGTGCTTTTTTCAAACAGATTTGGTACGCACAGACCATTGGCACGCTAACCGTTAAAAAATCAGCATCTGCTATAAACGGTGCCCAGAGTATCCCGTCACCCATCCCGATGCCTTAGTAAACTACATGGTCATAATATTTCAGCCTCCCCATGGCTGAATAAATCAATTTTAGGTACCAAAACCATAACAAGGTGAACTGATAGGGCAAAACAGTGTAGTTTACTAAAACAACATTCAACATTAAATTTGTTTAGAAATATATTGGTAAATTTAATTACGAAAATTCTGTTTTTGAATCCTCGTGAACTAACACGGACTGTCATTTATAATTTATATACTCCCACAACTCTCTTCAAAAGTTGTAAATACTCCTTCTTTTAAGAAAAAAAATTGAACTCATAATTTTGCGACACAATACTTTAGACTTACTCTTTGTTAAATACCCAGGGAATAATGACCATGTCAAAAAAGAAGTCATTGGCTGTTTTTGTGAATTTTCATTTTCAGGCTTTACAGCAAAGTTATTAACTTATTAATACCTGTTAAGGGAAAACACAACAGCTAGAGCTTACACCCTAGCTGATATTTTTCATCTGGGATTTTTTCGACATGCCAACATTGCCCTCGTACCATCTTGACTTTGCAGTATTTAAAATAATACAACGCCTTAAAACAAGATCATTTTTCACAAGCCTCATTTCTGCAGCTCAATTGACCGATCAAAATTATTTTTAGATAGTAAAAATCAGAAAAGTTCACTAAATTAATCAAGTATCTACTTAACTTTTGCCAAAAATTTACTTTTGCAATAAATGTTCAGTATTTGATTTTTCTAAGAGATCGGAGTGTTGAGCTCGCTGTACTTGTACTCATGATTGTTTTTGGTCTAAATAGTTTTTGCAGTAGATATTTTTTCCGTACAATGTATGCAGTGCACTAATTTATTTTGTAAACAGATTTCAAAACAATTATTGGCTCTGCAAATCTTTTCCCACTAGCCCTATTAGAAAATTATCTTTATTGGTTTTCTAATAGCTTAGCAAATTGATGTTGACCAAATTCTCTTAATATGTTAATACCCAATTGTTGAACAGTATTGCCAAGAAGGCCACATGCACAGTTATAGCGGCGATAGTGTAGTCTTAGTATTTATTAGTACAGACCTTAGACTTAAATTAGTAAACCTACGTTTCAGTGCAGCTTAAGTAGGTGCTGGGTTTAAAGAACATTGTGATTATTAATAAGCTTGCATTAGCTATAACACTGTGTTTTCTTAATACATCTGGCATCACATTATTTCACATTTTTAAGAAACCCATCTAAAATAAAAGGTAAAGGTAAGGTTTGTCTTGTTTAACGAGGCAAAGTTAGGACCAATGGGCACTCTCACCCTCAACCTCGACCTAGCATCACTGTGACACACATTACAAATGGGTGACTGTGGGGATCGAACCAAGAACAGGAGTGATGAGCTCTGAGTCGCGGTGCATACCAATCCGCCACGGATCCGCTAGATACTCTTTTTCAAAAGGTTTGCTCAACATCGTAATTTTTAAAGCTATTATTCAGCTTGTTCCAAATTGTATTCTCAGAATAAGAATCTCGCAAACTAGAGAACTTTCATATGCAGTCAAAAATGAAAAAAGTGAGATAACATTAGGCCTATTTGAAAGTATTATAATTTAGGATTATTTTGTTCTCTACTTTTCCACTAGATAATAGCTTTGATTTAGCTGAAACATGTCGTGGATATACAACTTTTGATTGTTTTTCAGTATTTTTATTTTAAATTTTATATATACATATATTTTACAATCAGTGGTCGTTATAAATAATATTTGAAAGTATCTTTCGAAAGAATTTTTCACACACCTGTTCATGAGCCATAATGAAAATCAGTTTTTCATCAAAACTTCATTTTAGCTTCTGTAAAACAGTCGGGATTTTAATAAAACAAAAACAGCATTTGCCTTGTCCTTGTCTATACTTTTAGAAAAAAAACAAATTACAAATTTTTCAAAGCCTCTAAGTGTAAATTTTTAGGGTGAAGTTGAAATTTTCTTACGGCGAACACTATTGTTAGTCTTGTAATCTTAAGGGAAATAATTGTATGATTTCAACGATACCACACAAAATTCCTTTGTATGAAATACAATACACAACAATTTTATTTTCCTTTGTATGAAATTTTATGTATTAAAATAAGAGTTTTTTGGGGGCCGGGCCCCCCTGAGGGGCACGAGGGTGAGATTGTGCCACCGCGTTCCAAAAATTAAGCTCAAGTGTTCATTTATTTCATTCTTACTAAGAAAAAATCTCACTTTTAACTAGATATCAAACATATCTTCAAGAGCTGGATCTTATTAGATTCTTTATAAATTTAAAATATTAAACTGTATATAAATTTGTTGTTTAAACAAATTTTTACTATTAGACAGTTTGATATATTAAATTTATAGATATCAAACATTAAAGATAACAAGATATTATTTGGGAGGATGCGCGCATGCGCCAACGTAGAACCTCACCTGGTCGACGCTCCTTTTAATATTCGATATTAACCAGTTTTAATATACAGTTTTCACATGTGCTAGTGTCTTGGAACTCGTGGACAATCCTGCTTCCAAATCAACCAGGTATTTTGTGTTTGTGATGAAGCTACAAAACACTTTTCAAGTATTCTCAAAGTTGTACACTACAAGGCATTTTTAGGTTATCACGGAGAAAGGAAAGAAGTACCTCGTGCACGCTCATCGTCCAATTGACCGATGCAATTTATCACTGAGTGCCTTATCAGTAGCTCTCAACTAGCTGATTAGCTCAGTGGTATGATCTTTGACTGATAAGTATGAGATTCCATGTTCAAATCTTCCAAGTTCAATTACATTTTACTTCTGCAACCTGTTAGATAGCTGCACTTGGCACATTATTTAACCACTGGTACTACTAATTATTAAATTATTGACTCGCCGTTGGACCAGCGTCTTCTCGAACTTAATCAAGTTGTGTTCTCCGTGTCGTCACCCCAAGTTTTGCCAAATATTCCACAAAAAATCAGGCATCGCAGACAATGATAACTGCTGAATGTAAAATATGTAAGATTTTTGAAGAAGAGATCAAAAATATGATTGAAGCTATAGAAGATGCCTCGAGGCGGAAAACCAGAGCATGAAAACCACCAGTAAACCAAACTCCATAACACACAACTCTGCACCTTCAACCCCACTTCCACTCAATAGTAAATACGAAATACTACGACCTGATTCTACAAATAAAATCAGTGAACCATTCGTGACAGTAAAAAACAAACGTAATAAGAAGAAATCACCTAAGACTAAGCCCAAAGCGACAGCCGAAATTCAGACAACAAACACACAAGACAGGTATTTTGAAAAAACTAGAAACAAAAGTAAAACTCCCTTCCAAAATGTGACTGGACAGTCACGCCCGCCACCTGGCTTCGATGATGTTAGAGACTCTCCCAAGATCTGCAAATGTTACCGGAGTCTGCAAGCTGAACGCGGGTCTGCTTGAGATTGCTCCATCTCCTCTCCCAGCACCACCACCCAGCCACTGCTACATCCTGCTCGCTGGCCCGAACGATGTATGAGCCGGAAGGCAGGATATAACCTACAGTCACTTGGAGCAATTTATTCAAGACTGCTTAAAAATGTCAAGAGTGCTGATAGTACCTCCCCTCCACAGATATGACCTGTCTTCAGGCAACCCCATCCACCTTACCACCTCCCTCGTGAACCACTACATGTCTGAATTGTGCGACCGTGATCAAGGCACAAAAGTTCTGGACGTCAGCAGGTTCAGCCGAAGGGACTTCACCCGGCAAGGCAAACCGGACGAAAGGACCTACACTCCAAAGGCAAAAGCCTACTGGCGAATCTTATTATCAGTGTGCTGTCTCACATGCCTCGCCCACTGCCTTGCATCATAGTCAGCCCCTGTACACCTGTGACACCCAGTCCAGCGTCAGGAGAACTGAGAACGCTGCCGCATGACAACTACACTGCTTGCAGTCATGGCTTCATCCGTTGAAAAATCTATAACTGTTCACCACTTAGTGCTACTAGACAATCCTCAATTTTTTTAAGGACCCCACTTCTAGGCGTAAAACCAAACTAGCCAGCTCAACCAGATCAATAAAAAATTTGAAATCCTCAAGGCAAAAAGGCATCTTTTCAAAATTCAAACAACTGTTGCCCGACCTCACAAAAAAAGGTAACCGTTTTGTCGTCATGGGGGATTTCAACATCGACGTTCTAGATGTTGAGAGCTCCATGACCAAACGACTTTCTAACTTGCTTAAGTAATTCAGCCACGTCTAGTTGTGAACTCGCCAACAAGGGTCACCATCCATTCAGCGACAGCCATCGACAACTTTGTTACCAACCTGACAGACGCAAAGGTATGTGTGATCAATACAGCCATAGCAGACCACTATGGACAACAAGTTATCATTAGAGGTAATGCACCAAGACGGGATCCACCCAGTACAAAAACAATCAGAAACACAAGGCCCGAAAACATTTCGCTCCTCAACCATTTGTTTTCGCAAGAAAGATGGAGCTTTCTAAATTTCGGAAATCCCATCGAACAGCAATTTCAAATTTTTGCAAACCCGTTCAAGTTCCATTTGGATGTGAGCTGTCTCCTCAAAAAATCAAACAAAAACCGAGAGAACAAAAATGTGCATGCAACACAAAAAGGGTCCTGACTTAGAGAGAAAAATTATTGTTTTTTCCAAAATCAAAAAACACATAGCAAACTTAGAGCAACATTTTTTTTCAGAATCATCCGAAGGTCATCAGAGCTGCGAAAGCTTATGATGTGACCAAAGCATTGCTCACAACAAAAAACTTGTATATTGTATAACATGTGATATTTTTTTTTACAATAAATGATTTATTTATTTAAATTTTACTAAGTAACATTACAATAAATTGTTTTGAAAGGATCTATCAAAATATGGGTTTAAATTATCACACCTTTTTTTATTTTTGACCGAATATGAAAGTTGCCTAGGTGGCAAGACCTCATTGTAACCTCAAAACATTGTGTTCTTCTTGTTCACTAAAAAATTTGGAAAACATCAGTAATAATATTTTACTCTCAGAAATTATATAAGAAACTTCAAACGAGGAAGTTTCCCTCATTATCCTGAATTTCTGTTTAAAGATGCATATTATAAGATTAATGGATTTTTTGCAACAAGAACTTCTGTTGTATCCTTGGATTGTTGAACAAATGTCCAATAGCAAAGAGAAGGTACACAACTTGTTAATATTTCCCACATCGAACGGAATTTTTGTTCAAAGATGCATATTTAAGAAATAAATTTAGCGGACCCGTGACGGATTGGAATTCAGTGCGACTCCGGAGCTTATCACTCCGCTGGCGCAGGTTCGATCCCCGCAGTCACCACTTACATTTGTAAAGTGAATACGCGGTAACGCTAAGTAAAGGTCGAGGTTGAGTGGTAAAGAGGACTTTGTAGTCCTAACTTAAACAAAAAAAACTTTATCTTTTTTATTTTTGTATAATTTATTTTTCTTGGATTATTATGTGTGTCCGAATAATTATATTTTAATACAAATTTACAGACATCATCATTAAGATTATTGAGAACAAAGTTATTTGATACAATGGGTAAAAGTTATGACACCGTATTAAAAGTTAATTTGTATTAGCCTTCTGTTGGTTTATATTGGCCCAGCAAATTAAGCTATTGAATAAAACATATTGATGGTTTTTTGGGTTACAAAACCAAGTTTATGCGCCCCAAGGCATATTGCTGAGGAGCACCATTGCCAAAAAATTATATTGGTTTAGAACATGTGTAAACTTACTTCTGAATCGGAGTCGTAGTACATCAAATGACGATTTGTTAACACAAACCATCGCTGTTTGAAATTGACAGGAGTGAAGCGTTTCTTGTTCTGAGATCTCTTGATCATAAAACCTTGTTTGATAACAGGATCAGAATCTTTTCCAGCCATAATAGTTTGTTAAACAGCATCCTAAAAAAATGAATAAATTACATCTGGAACTAATAACTGGAACTATTTATCTGGATCTACATGTGTTTTTACCCTCACCTGTTATTTGAATGAGACTGGCGTGGTCCTGTAATCCAGCTTCATGGAGGTCAGGTTTTGAGGATGATATAGGTCTAAAGCGGCTCAGATAGTCTCAGTGATCATCTGATGATACCCGCATCAACTCCCACCATCGTTTAGACATATCAAACCATCACCTGCGGGTTCGGAAGTCACGTTAAGCCTTTCTTACATAATTAATGACCCATTCTTAGAAAGAGTCGGCCTTAGTTTATAACAAGACTACACCCATAACTCATTACTGCCACTCATCACACTCATCCTTCACCACATATTTGCCCAAACAATTAGACTACCCTCATATACATAGTGTTATGTAGTCTCATTCTCACATTGCTGATACTTAGAAAGATTATAATAGCATAACTTGAAAGTAAAATGTTTGCATCTCACCAGTCAGATGCACATATTATGATATACATTGATAGCTAACTTGTAAAAGAAATTAGTATGTAAATAACATGTATTTAGTTTGTATAACTCAAACTTGTATAAAGATTAAATAGCTAATGAATAGGCCATTCAGAAAGTAAGGAATGTTTTTATCATCACAGTGTAGATGCCCCACCATTATTATCGTGACACCCCTTGGTTTAGTTTAAGCAGAGTTTTGTTGGTGTACAAACATGTGTCATAGTTTGTATAACTCAAACTTGTATAAAGATTAAATAGCTAATTTACGAGGGCCATTCAGAAAGTAAGGAATGTTTTTGCATCACAGCCAGTGTAGATGCCCCACCATTATTATCGCATATTCACCTGATAGCTACACCCCTTGGTTTAGTTTAAGCAGAGTTTTGTTGGTGTACAAAAATGTGTCATAGTTCTTTCACTGCTTGAAGAGCAGGCTCGCTTGTTGCTAAGGATGGCTGTCCGATGTCTTGAAGACCATATGTTTCTTCCTGTAGGACGAGGCTGACATCAGTTTGGGTAGTAGCTGTTGGGTTTGGACGTCAAAGAGGCACAACTTCCTTCGGAGCATAACGTTGTTGTCCTCCCAAACTGTAGTTCCAAAGTAGTTCCTGGTCTATTAAGGTTAAGTCCGGATGGTTCTAGTGGAGTCACGTGTGATGTGGTGCTGGTTGTTGATGGCATCACCCAGGAGCTTGGTTGCAGAATGTTGGACTCAGCCATGTGAGTTGTGGTGCTCAATATTGAAGGCACTGTTGGTAGCCTCTTCTTTGCCTCTGTTTCTACTTTTCATGCAATGTGAAAACTTAATTTTTTGCGGGGAGATTCAGATTCTTCTTTGTCTTCTGGATCCTTCGCTACATTGTCCTTCACTTGCGCATGTCCCTGAAGGGACTTCACATGCAGTCTGTATGAGGCAAAAAAGTTTGATAGTTTGCCAGGCATTATTTACTTTTTAAAATTATATTCCGATAAATTAATTAATACCTCAATATTAAAATCATTACTTTACAAATTAGTTTCGATAGGTGTGACGATGACGATAAGAACTTAACTGGTAGCCAAATACTGAGTCATATATATAATTAAAATTCACGTAAACGCTAATAACAAATTTTTTGATTGACAAAACCAATTGGAAAACATATATACCCCTGGAGTTTGTCCCACGACTCCGCACTGAGCGATCTCGGCCCATACTGTAACAGCTCGCTATAACCGCCATTCATATTTTGAAATTGTGCAGATTATCCCACGCGGCGAAAAATCCATCACAAGACTTGGAAGTGATAAATTGTAAATGAATAACATTTTACATTAAACTATTGAAACTGGTATCCGTCAATGGCTAGCCCATGCTAAATTCTAATCATTATTGATGTCTTGAACTCCTATTTTGTATATATAGACATAACCTATTGTATTTGTGTAGTTAGCCGCCAAATAAACAACTTATTGCAAATACAAAACCTGTTTAATATAACTGTAGAATGTCCAGTTTATGGCAAGTTTGAAACGTCCGGAAACTAATTCGAAAAATAGTAGGCCTAACCTCTACATGGGACACCTGGCATAATCTCATACATCAAGTTATTTATGTTACGATTATGGTTGTAAGTCATGTAATCCAATGGAATGAATAAATAAATATAAACTGTGTTGAATAAATTAACCTGATAAATTAGCCTATCGGTAAACCCCTAGGCAATGATTGTATGCCCAATGTGCTTTTATTATTTTATTTATTTATTGATAAATATTTCACATATTGTCATGGAAATGAGTTAAATATAAATACTTGTAAAAAAAAAAGTGGCATGCACTGAATAAAGTGATGTGTAATGTGTGAGTGTGATTTCTTCCAATCCACCCTTACTAAAGTGGTACTGTATCTTTTATTGCATCTTTAGTTTTTGATATTTATTGGTATTGAGGTGGTTATGGGTAACAAGGTGTGCGGAGTTAACATATGATAAAATACAAATAAATAATATGAAGCTAACAGAGGAAAATATAAATAAGAGATAAATATATGAAAGATACAACAGAGATAAACATATGGTATGGTAATACACATAAATAAATGTAAAATGGAAATAAATAGATAATATAGATATAATAACAGACTAACAAAGATAAATAAATATAAATAACAGAGATAAATATATGAAAGATACAACAGAGATAAACATATATGGTATGGTAATACACATAAATAAATGTAAAATGGGAATACATAGATAATATAGATATAATAACAGACTAACAAGATAAATAAATATATATATATATTAAAGCTATGAAAGTATAATAAATAACATTAAATAGATATAACAATATGTAGGTAAAATAATTGGGAACATATAGCTGACTAGAATTTGATACATGCAAAAATGAAGAAAAACAAAATTAAAATATTATCAGCGGTCAGTGCTGAAGAGATCTGCCTTCTGAAACCTGCCAATGAAGAAGTGAAGAAATCTACCTCTCTGGCGACTTAGTTACAGGACCTCAGCAGTGAGGGTACAACACTGTGGTAGCTATGGATCTGTACACCAGATTCCTTCAAATAGCTCTTGGGATCTCGTGTTTCTTGGTATGCGGAAATCCAACAGACTGAGAAGAGCCGAGCAGTCAATGCCACCATTAAAAAAGTTCCAGAGGAACATCAAGTCTAAGATCTTCCGTCTAGTCTCCAAGGCGGTAAGCCCAGATCCTTCTGAAGGTCTTTCATCGGGACATCGGTATAGTTAAAACCAAGACGAACTCCAATCAACTTCAGGAATCTATGTTGAATCCGTTCAAGCAGCTCACAGTGGTTTCTCTGGTATGGTGCCCGTTACTGAGGCATATTCAAGGTGGGGTCGCACAAAGAATGTAGAGATGTCTTAGGGCAGATGCAGAAAATCATCCCTTGAAGCCCTCATGGCGAAACCAAAGGCAGCAGCTGGCTTGTTTAAGATGTAAACTGTAGGTGATCACCGGGTCAAGATTAGGAACCATAACAACGCCCAGGTCCTTTACTTTACTGATCCGTTTCAAGAGGTTCTTACAGCGTGGTGTCAAATTCAAACTGTGAGTGAGATCTGGTATGCGACATTGAAGCACTTATTGAGGGTTGAGGTCCATATGTTAACACACCATAGGACTAAGTTGTTAAGATCAGCCTGCAGTCTCGGCAGCCACTCAAACAGGTAACTTCAGTAAAATTTTGGCATCATCGGCAAAGAGAACTTTGTTGAGAGGTTGTCGCCAATGTCGTTAACATTGAGGCATACATAAATCTATTTTTGTTAGTTTCTTTTACATATACACATACAATCAATAAATATTTCATCTATTAGTCAGGGGCAAGGCCGCCGACAGCCTTCCCCTTCCTCCCTTGCGGAGGCTCTGGTGTTGGCCTGACTAGGCTAAATGCTGGATATAAACTTGTCAGACATTGAAATATTTTTGAGTTGAGGGCACCATAATTGAGCCACTATCTTACATTTTTCAAGCTATTTTCAATTTATATAAATAACCAAAACGTAACACTAATGTTGGGCCTAGCCTAAACAAACGTAAGCTAAGGAAATAGGGACTAAATCTTGACTTTACTTAACAACAATCTAACTGTAGGAGGAAAAAAAACACTTACTCGTTTAAACACTATGTTGAAGAGTAACTAAACTTAAAACTTTCCATTAAAAACTCCAATGATATAACTGATTACATAGTTATTGGTTTTGACTTATCAACTTCAATATATAGCGAAAATAATTTACAAGCGTGTGTAACAAAAGACTGACAAGTGAAATGACATCTGACTATTAACGATACGTAGGTACACAAGTTGGTACTGCAGATAAAAGATAAATGTTCTTGTGAGGAGCACAACGTATAATACTTAACACATAAACATTACATATTTTAAATTATGCTTCGCGTTATAACGTTTTACATGTTACGTATTTTACACTATGGTTTCTTTTTTATATTTTTACATTTTCATATATTTTTACTATGATCATTATTTAAATATACCTTAAAGGGCCCCATACACTACGTTCCCGGACCGCGGTCCCGGCGCGGCTCGCGTCGAAACAGTCAAAACCGATAGTGTGTGGGCGATTTCGAGCCGAGCCGATCCAAGACAGTCCAGTCCGCGCCGGGATCGTGAAGGGCCTTCTGCGCGGATCGGCGTGGACTGGACCGTGAGTCAATTTCCAAGTTGTGGCGCATCACGGTCCGGACCGTCTCTCAACTATTCCCCTACCCCTTACTATCGGATTCAAAAGCAATATACTCGAGCGGGTGCTGTATGCAACTCAGTGAACGTAAAATTATGGCAATCACATCAAAATTTTCTCCGTTTAATTCTACGTAAGGACATATAAGTCAATTATTTTTAACTTTAAGGTAAAAAGATTTTCTACATCACTCGCAAAAACTCTTGGGATGTGGTTACTGGTTAGCACGGCAAGGCCAAGGCCCGGGGTCATGAAATGAGCACGGATCCTGACCCCCAGAACACATTTTGGTCAACGTGTTATACACATTCGTACTTAAGTGTATCGTCATTTTTACAGGTGAACACACATTTTTGACATTCCAACTTTTTTGTTGTCTGATTTTCACAAAATGTCCCACAACCATCCATCAAAATACTCTGCAAACTCAACCTTCATCTCAAATTTACCTTAAAATACCCTCTAAAAGCTGTCATCGATGTCTCAAGTAAAAATATCAATTGGTATCGCGAAGAGCCTTTCAAGAATTCGGTATTCCCGTAAGCTCGACATTGGTCATGGTGGACCAGGTCACGACTCCTAATGCAATCTTGTTTAGGACATTTTTAAATATTTAAACTTTACTTTCTGTAAAGTCGTCAACTCGTGTTTTTAAATCGTCCCAATGAAATTACAAGTCTTTCCGGTGAAGCTATGATATCCTGGAAAGCGGTGAACGCCGTATTATGACGGTGAACCTTTGTATTCCACTTGCTTTCACAAAATGAGATGATCGCGCAAAAGTTCGCCCGTATCATTGTTCACCGCGTCCTATGAAAGCGGTGCTTTGTCTCATCGTCCTGACGAGATTTAAAGCATTAACTTTAAAAAACCTAAACATTTAAAATCAATGTTAAAGCCACCAAAAAAAAACTTTATTTTTTGGTGTTCAGGGCTCTTGTACTAATTAATCAGTTATCAGTAGTTCGGTACTGGCATTGGAACGTAAAAGTTACAATATTTGTTTCTAGATTTGCTTATTATATAGAACTTAATATTTTTTATAAAGGTGTTCTGGTTTATACTCGAAGAGAGAGAGTTACTCTTTGGACGACTCCGCCATATTACAGCATTTTTGATTGTCATCTTAAACAAAAGACATCATAGACTTAACCTAAATCCTTCATCTCGCATTCAATTTGTAATAATTCTGTAATTCATTGTGTTCAACAATTCGTTAAGTTATAAGAAGGCTTTAATTTACTCTTTTAGATTTAAATTAAGAATTTAATCATTTTCAAGTGGACTAGGAAGAGTTTTTTTTAAGTTTGCATTAATTCATCAATTTACATGATGGTGAGTTAAGATTTATTCTGATTTAGCCTATAGCCTAACTAACCTAATATTGCAATATACAGCCACTGGAATTATGGGAAGAGAGTGTTAGCCAAGTTGCTAAGTAGGACAACTCATATATATACCAAACATATTTAGCTTGAATACATCTTTCTGAGAACAAGCTTTTTATAACAATCTAACGATTTAATAGGTATATCTGAGAATAGGCTATGGTACAGACTAAAATGCTGACTGACTGACCAATGTTATTTCCCCATTTACGTTCCAAGTTCGCCACCGGGTGCCACCGACTACCCTTGAGATTTTACACACTGAGGGCCGGTTTCCCCAACTTCTCAAAGTCACGGTTTACTTTGTACCTAGCACAAATTTATACCTCCGGGTTAAACTCCGAGGTGTTTCCCCAACTGTTTGGCAGGCACAGCATAGATTGGTTGCGTTCAGCCGACGTGAGCGCTCACTGAATTCTCGATTCTGTTCACCAAATAAGCGTGTATTTCCGTTTCGTTCACTGATCGACTGAGCGTAGTTTTTCTCCGATCACTCCGCTCAGTTTACTGAATGTAAACAACAAAGATGGCAGACTCCGAAGTTTAAACCGGTAGAGGTATTATATATATTATTTGAGTTTTTGTTTAAACTTTAATTGACAACTTCTATACAGACTTCCTGGTCAAGGAATGCTGCTTGGTAATAAGGTAATAATAATGTAATGTTTTTCACGAGTACGAATAATAAGGCGTCAGTCTTTGTTAACTCACTATTTAATTACAGTCTAATTGTTACACTAATATTAAACGCAATTAATTATTAATTTAATGGCTATAAACTATTACACTTTTTACAGTTTCTTATTACACTATTGGCACTTCACAGTCAATTTACACTTCGGCGCGAA
The DNA here is from genome assembly GCA_018831715.1 of Matsumurasca onukii. NCBI lineage: Eukaryota > Metazoa > Arthropoda > Insecta > Hemiptera > Cicadellidae > Matsumurasca > Matsumurasca onukii. The sequence continues at coordinate 91,382,182 of CM032059.1, forward strand.
GTCCGTTCACTCACGTGTCCTTGTAGCACTCTTCAGTCGGAATCCAACGATGGGTGTGATCCCTCGAAGATCACTCACAGCAGCGGGCACAATGAAGATCACTGACACCGAGAATTCACACTGACACTGTTCACGCACAAGGGTTGTGTCCCTGTATGTTTACACAGCACTTACACATTCACTAGGTGCGCGGACCTTCTTACACTGGACTATTTGTTCACAAGGGGGCAGCGGCTAATTCGTTCACATTCATTCACCCCCCTGAACTGACTACTCAAGTTCCTGAGGAGGGCTATATATAAGCCGGCGGACTTTTCTAGACGGTTTAAAATGGCCTTCCAGATGTTTCGAGAGAGGTCTAGTAAACAAGTCGCTGGAAATTAGGTCAACGTTGTTCCGCACCCGTGGTGAATAGGCACAGGCACCAAGGGTGGCGGCCGCTTCCAGGAAGGCCTCTAATTCGCCCGTGAATCCATGCGCCGTCCAAGCGGTCCCCGCGAGACCCTATGTCCGCTACATTACCCCCTCCCTAAGCCTGTTCTGTCCCAGAACAGGAAGATCTACTGGTTTTTTGAGCCCCTGGCTTATCGGATGCAGCAACGTCATCCTTTCTCTTGAAGCCCCTGGGGTCGAAAATGCACACTAGAACCTCTATCCGTGTTCTTGAATCGTCTTGATCATGCTCCTCACTCTCGACCACTCAAGTCCGTCGAGCCCACATGACAGCTTTGGTATGGCAAGTTTCCCCAATCGAATCCCAACCTGGCTTAAACCACCTGCCGGGGCAAGTTAGTTTGTCCCGGCCAAATTGACGGTACAAATTTTGGGGAAACACCTTCTCGAGATAAACCGCGGCTTAAACTGCCGATCTCAGTTAACTGACGTTGGGGAAATCGGCCCTGAATTGTCTAATCATATTCTACAAGACGTGGTATGAGTTTGAAAAATAGGTCTTAAGAACCGTTCTTAAGAATAAACGTTCCAAGTTCACCACCGACTACCTACAGCCTTGAGATTTTACACACTGACTTGTCTAATCATTTCTAGTCATAATTTACAGTTATTATTAATTTTTGAATTATCCAGGAAAATCTGCAAACCAATATAAGTTTTATCATTGGTTAAAATCATTACCTAATCAGTCCCTATATATTTACACAAAAAATTTCTTTCATAATTCATTACATTTTTACAATTGTACAATCGAGTTGGGCCTCAAAATTTAAGAACAAATATTACTGGGCCCGCAAGCTTAAAAGGTTGGAAACCGCTGCGTTAGACCACTGTTCCAGGTCTGTTATTATATTTGAAAATTTTGATACGCTTTTATAAGAAAATATACAGGTTGATTTTTCTAGTTTTTTTCAGCATATCAGAGTAATAAAATCAAAATGTGATAGCTAAATTCTAGTTTAAAATTGACTCTAAACAGTTGGCCTAATCTAAGTGGATCTGCTGGGTCATTCAGTGTTACATTGGCTTGCGATTTATTGAAACCCAGATATGTTGAGAAATGTTATCTTTAATATCATAAGTAATATGTTGGTGAAAATTAGTCTTGACCTGAGCTATCCTTACTTTCTAGAGTTCATCCCTAAGTTTCACAGAGGAAAAATACAATAAAATGGGAAAGCATGTGATTAAAGATGGAGCCTACGGAATGCCAGACCCTCTTACTTTTGGGTAAGTTTTTGCAAATAATTCTCATTGAGAAAAACTGTCTTTACCTTTGAAGAAAATATTGCTTAAGTATTTATAAAAATAATGATTTGAGTTCCATAAGTAGAATTAAGGTTTCTTTTGATTCAAAACGCAATTTAGATGTAATGAAAACTAAACACACTAGAGTCCCGCTTATCCGAACCCCGCTAATCTGAAAATCCGCTTAATCCGAACACTGTTGAGGGTAAAAGAACTACGATTTTGAGTTGGTAAAATAAATAAAACTGGTTTTCCAATTACTGTATCATACTTAATGTGTTTAATAACAAACTCCAAAATACAGTAGAATCTCGATTATCTGAGGTAATTGAGACCAAGACCACCTCGGATACGAAAAAACTCGGATAATACGGAGGTTAAGTGCTTCTACCAGGAAAAGTGACAAAAGAAGTCAGACTGTCCAGCTACGAGCCCACAGATATGAGGGGTGAAGGCAAAAAAGAGATGGCAGGTGGAAAGGACTAGAGAAGAGAAAGCAGAGAGGGAAGAGAGCAGCAGCAGTGTGTGTGCTTGGGAGGGGAAGGCAGGTGCCAGGTTGTCAGTGAGGACAGCAGCTCCCTTATCAGCTGTCTATTACGTCGTTAGCTGTTGCTAGGCAACCACAAGAGCGGGATTACATAGTCAATCATAGCATTTTCTCTGTATGCTTGTGACTTGATCTTTGAGAGAGAGTGTAGTGTGTGTTTGTTATTTCCTCACCTCATCTCCATTTACTCAATGATTAATTTCATTTGACAAATAATGTTTTTATACTGGTACTAGTTTGGAATTACAGTAAATTGCAAAGGTTTTAGTACAATAACAATCTAGAATTTGATCTGAATACGTGTACAAAATGGATGTTTGGTTCTGTCTGAGATCCACCTGATAATGGCTGCGGCCTCCATTGAAAATGCACTCAGCGGATGTAGGGGGAGAGGGGTTATTTACTTGGAACTGCCACTAGTTCCTTATCTTATCTTCACCAGGGTACAGTACACACCTGCGCCACATCATCTTTGTACTGCCTGTGTCATATCTGCGTACGTTACTTCCGCTGTTTTGTATTCCAGTGTACTACAGCATTCAAATACAGTTTCTTACATTTAAATATAAAATATTAGTAGCTCAAACTCAATATATGACCTTATAAGGTCAATATATGATAAATCCATCAATATATTAAAATCCGATTATCCGATAAAATAGGTTAAGATAGTTTGAACTACTACTACAGGGTATATGTCAATTCTGGTCAATCTTAGTAGTTCACTATTTAACATATCAATTGTATAATTGGTTAAAGTCATCTGAAACATCAATTAGTCATAAAGTCAATAAAGCTCTATGACTTTAGTATATTAGTACTCATATTTATCGATAAATGACTTAATCTGTAATCAAATCACAATTAAAATGACTCTAGTAGCTAAAACTAATTTAACAAAGTCACTACAATCATTCCTCTGAACAGTAGATTAAAAATCCTATTGTAGCATAATCGGAACTTTGACCTTAATATTAAGGTTACATTACCTGTCATTGCTGTACTGCATTCAATGCTAGGCAGCAACTAAATTGACAAATCAAGTACATATGCATCATGGCTACTGTAAGCATTGATGATCTAGGGTATTGTCTGATATGCTCTACTCACCAACATCACCCATAAGTTTGTGTAAAACTGCTTTTACTGTCAAACTTGTTTATACAGCACATCTTTTGACCTACTGTATTGTATTTCAGCTAATTGCAATCTAAACATATTCACAGTACTCACAGTATGAAAATGTTTTAAATTGCTCACATGGTTAAAAATACGTTTTTGTACTTTTATCATTTCCTGGTAGTAGCAAACCTCCATTATTATCAGTTTTTTACATTATCCGACTTGGCAATTACCTGGATAATCAGTTCACAATATATGCCTAAAATCCGCTTAATCGTACAGCTAATCCGAACAGGGTTCGGTCCCAATTAGTTCATTAGACTCTAATCTTAACATTCAAATATGGGAGGGTAGCGAGGTTTGCTGCTTTTGTTCTCATTCAGACTAATAGTACAGCACTCTTCTCTATGATTTGAGCTATCATTCTAAGTACACAGCTCCTTAGTTTATCCCACATTTTATGTATGTACAGTAGCTCGACTATCGGCTCACGACCATCCGTACCTCATTACTATCCGGCCTACCAATTTGTAAAAGATTTCATAGCCTAAATAACGTTAAAATCGACACATGGTTTTGAGCTTCATTAATGAAATACATGGCAGGCGTGGGATTACATCACCCAACAAGATGAGACAACATCTCTGCATATATGCTTAAGAAAATGGCGAGAACTCTTGTAGGAAAGGTCAATACGACGACAACTTTCTATTAAAGACTTTCTCAAAAAAGTAATTTTTCGTTTTATCTTTAGTTTTGTTTTATGTTGTAAGCTACTGTTTTTATTTTACTCAATGATAATGATTATGATATTACAGTATGTATAACTTAAATGTTGTACTGTACAGGTTTTGATCAATACAATTATAGTGGTTATTTAAACTCGTAACAAAAAATTTTGCGTGCACTATTAATTTTCCTTACAAACCATTTCATCACTGTTCCAAGTTTGTAAAAGTTATATTAGATCAAAACGTGCTAGCCTAATTTAATACAGTACTGTATAACCAGTTAAAACGTTTGATTCAGTTCGTGAAACAGGTAAAAATCAATCTAGATAGGCCGAGTCCAGTTCAATGAACTCCGGCTACAAAAGACCGGATAGTCTAGAGTCTACTGTACATATTTTTCGTATTCACCAATGGTTAAAACCCTATTAATTATTATTTTGACATAATGCTTAAGATTTTCAAAAATACACATTAGAATGGTGTCATATTGGACGAAAAAGTGCTTGACTCAGAAACTGGCTGTGCTTCAGCTAACATCTCTATTTTAAAGTTCCAACTTAAGTTAAAATTTGCTTTTTGTTTCTGACCAAGGAAGCGGCTTTTAAGTAGCTAGTGAATACGGTTTTGAAATACTATAATCATCCTATTAATCTGAAAGGGATTTTAAACAAATCCAAATATTAACAGTTTCACTTCAAAAGGTTAACTTAGAACAAACTGGTGACTGCTTAAAATTGAGATTTTTAACCTTTAATTTAAGCAATGTTATTGCCATTAGAGTCAACCTTTTAAGATTAGGCTTGTGGTGAGATCTAAGATTTTAAACCAAATTAAACACATCTATTTACATACAAATAATGTATGAAAAATAATATGTAATTATTATTGAAGCTGAAACTATTTAATAGGTAGTTAAAAAATTAGTTCAATCTTTTGCCATCAACATTCCTTTGATAGTTGACATTGCTTGATAGTTGACAATGCTTGATAGTTGACAATGCTTGATAGTTAACATTGCTTGATAGTTAGCATCTTTGTAGTTTATGATAATATTAATGTTTATTTTCAGTCTTCACAAGCATCTTGACAAGGTGACTGCATCTCATCCTCTCGAGGAGTCTGAAAGAAATGTAAGTAGATCTTTAATGTATTAAAATATAATCATATTTATTTGGCTCAATATGCAGTTTATTAGCATTCATCATATGTCAAGGATTTCTTACAAGGGAATGGGGACAATTTAATAAAAAATGTAAGTTATAGGAACAGCTAAGCGTAAGCAGACCGTCTAAACAACTATGGTTCAAAATTTGAATGATTTAAAACTGTACACAAACTTCATAGCTAAATATCAATGACAAAACAATGCATAGAATAATGATAAAAAAGACAACTTAGGATTTTAGAAAAGGGTGAAATAAATAATTAAAAATACAGTTTACACATTCACTTAGTCAGGTGCCTTTGAGCACTTTGCATTCACATTGTAGAAAACTGCATTTACATGGAAACAAACATTTCATAGTCTATCAGGTGTCCCAAAAGTCACTTTACCAAGAGTAGCAAAAGCAAAGTAAAAAAGCCTGTACAATTAATTGTTTCAATTTTTTTATTTTATATATATTTTAAACTATGTTTGTACAATTTTTTACTAAGGGCCTGTGGGGCCCGTATGTTTTGGGTTGGGTCTGGTCAAATGGAAGGTCTGTCACGTGGACGGGCCAGAAGTGATCACCGCCCAATTTCGGGTTGGATCAAGAATAAGTTTTATAAAAATAGTAATGTGTATTTTCCTATATCCCTATTCCCCAAACTGTGCTATGTGCATTTTTGAATAGCCAATGAATGTTCAACAAGAATCACTCAAAAGAAGTTTGCCACATACACATTGGACTTTTAGCCGCAAATGGCGCAACGTAAAGATAAGATTGTAAACAAGTATTTCCAGTAGCCACTAGTCAAAAGAGAGTTTGAAAAGTGCATCAAACTAATATTTGGTAGTAGTGCAAAAGGATCTTAATCGGTTGTTTTTAAATCTCATTTTAATAATTTCATAGCTAAATGCAATTATAAAAGTTAAAAGTACCTTAAAGTAAATTAAAAACCTAACAATAAAGATTATTACAATAGTCATCTGCTTGACTCAGCCGGTCATCGCTGATATGGCAATACTCTTCTGAAACAGTGACATGTCACATGGTGAAATGTAGGGTGTCTGCTAAGTAGTACCCCATTTACATTTAAAACCACGTTTTTATTAGTGTGTAGCCTCCCCGGGACATCGGCAACTGAGGATGGAGGGCCCCTAGCCTTCTTTTTGTCTAGGATACACCAGATGTCATCAACTAGTGATGACAGTTTATTATTGTTTTCATTTAATTTAAACCATGTTCTCGTCTCCAACACCTTTGAACAGCCACAATAGATTAAAAACTTCATATCTAGCAGCAATTTTCACTCTTTCTTCAACACTTAGTACACCCGGCATGTTTTTTTAACAATTCGGGTTAGGATAATCAACCAAAACAAATATCAGCTGGTTCATGCAAAACCTTATTAAATATCCTTTCATTCCGGATAATGTGTCTATTGCAGTGAAGATGAAAACTAAAGTAATAGTTTAGATTTGCATACACCCACCGTTAGGTTCTGGGAGTTACAATACCATTAACACTTATGGCAAGAGATGTATTTACTCTTTAGATTTGCATACATCGTGTAAAAGCTGCTTAACATTACTTATTTGGTGGTGGGGGAAAAAACAAAAACATAAAGCACTCTTTTTTTCTGTCAGTTGCAAATGCTAAGGCGTATTCTAATATATTTTTTACTCTATAAGAGGCAATCAATACACTCAATGAACACCCATAAATTTACTGTTGAAACATTCAGATTTTTTGTCTGTTGGAGAGCAGTTTTTGGATCTTCAAGAGCGTATGGACATGACTGTTTTACGCAACACTCAAGGACTTCATGCCCCTCTACGTCTTGCTATGGAGCGTCGGGCTGCCAAGCAAGTTGGCCGTTTGCCATTCCTTCCAAGCAGCAATGTTCATCTTCAGGTTGGTGGTTTTCATGTTAATTCCCGGTTCTTTAAAGTTACGAACCGACTATTTACATTTAGAAAAAGACACTAGGCCAGGATTCGTCAAGTGACAAAGGCCCTAGTAGAGCTGAAAATTTAACAGCTTGTGTTCTCTTATGTGTTTCTAATTTATCCTCCTTTCTATTCCTTCTTATTGATGATCTTCTTCTATATTGATATTATTTAAAACAACTATTTAATTTTATTTGAGTTGAATTATGCATTTTATATGTTATAATTTTGAACTAATTTTTTTGATATTCCAATATAAAATAGAGCTATAATAAGAACTATTCAATTAAAATATACAAAAACTTTGATTTTTTAAATCAAACATGCTATTGAAAATATTATGATCAATTTCTAAGAAATATTTGTGGTATTAACAAAATAAAATGTTATATTTAAAGTTATTGTTTGTTCCTAATGTTAAACAATAGTTTTAAGAATATTGCCCACAGAAGTTAGTTAATCCATTTAAGTAGTAATATTGTACCAACTTGTAGCTCTCCTGCTGACCTCAATCCTCTCTACGAGCTGGGCTTGTGCACCGCATTGAGTTCTTAAGTATTGCTTAGTTTGGACCAAAATCTCAAATTGTATTAGTCTATCCTAGATTGGAACATGTATTATGATGATGTTACTAAAATTATGTATTTTCACTCAAATTACTGCTTCTGCCAGCCCAACCCATAATTATGTTTTTTACAGCTTTCCCATGGGTTAATAACATTTCAGTGCATATCTCAGAGTTTAAAGAGTATAAACTGTCTTCATAATGCAAAAGACAGCCATCACAATAATAACCTCCAGTGAGCGATTAGCACATTGCAGGCCACTGTTTCAACATCTGAAGGTTCTCAGTGTCTACTCTCAGTATAATCTCAACTGTATTCTGCATCTCAAGACTTATACTCCACTTTCAGAACTAACTCGAGACAAGATTCACGATCACAACACCAGGGGCAGGAAGAACCTGGACTTACCACAGTGTAGGCTGAGCAAAGTTAAGGATAGTTACCCGGTTCTGGCGTACAGAAAGTTCAACAGGCTGCCGATAAAAGTGAGAAATCTTAACCTCAACCAGCTAAAAGCTAGGCTATCATCTTGGTTGGAGAAGAGGAGTTTCTACTCACTGCAGGAGTTCTTTGAGGAACCAGTCAAAGATATTTAATTTTTGTAACGTCTCACCTGCCGCCTAGAACTGGCCTGTTATGTAAATAGTGTATATATTATTTGTGTTGTGTTTTTGTTTAAACTGTTGACAACTTCTATCCAGACTTTCTGGTCAAAGAATGCTGCTTGGTAATAAGGTAAAGTTACTGTACCAGAAATGTTTGCCTTTGTTCCTAGGTCGGATATTTAATGTATGATTTTGCAATAATTTTTTAATTAAATTTTAAATAAAATTTTAATATACGGAAGACCGTATGTATAATTATATGTTAGCTGACCTGACAGACTTTGTCCTGTCCACAAAGAAAAAATGTTGACTAAAGTTATTTAATACAGGAAGGAAGATCAGCATATGGAAATTCCGGGAAAGCCGGGAATTTTTTACACGCGGGAAAACTTGGGACTATGTGGCCATTTAGTCCTTAAACCTGGAAATTTTGAGAAGGGAGCTAACGCGGGTGCTAATGGAAGTCTAGGGATCGTTATTTCATTGTGAGGGCTAAAGAAAGTGCTAATAAATGTCAACTTCTGGACACAAACATTTTTAACCTATAAGAGAAGATAAAAAAGGTAAAGTTTGTCCTTTACGGCAAGGCAAAGTTAGGACTACAAAGTCCTCTCTACCACTTAATTTCAACCTTTACCTTACGTTACCGCAAAATTAGTTGAGTGAAATTGTCAGTGTTGACTGCGCGGATGGAACCTTCACTACTGGAGTGTTGAGTGTGGGTCCCCTAATAAAGATCGCACTTGATAATTTCTTTCAGTCAGTTACAAATGAATTGAGCGTATTTGTTTCAGGTTTTGCAAGGGAAGGACACGTCTCTGGACTTCACTGATATCCTGAACACTCCAGACACCCGGGAGAGCTTGTTCATGCCTCATGCAGTCGTTGAGCGCAGCCTTGGACTCCTCTAAACACTTACAATATGTAACTCCGGTTTTCCATTTCTGCTATTTGTACTTCTAATGCAGTTTATTATTAAACTATTTTGGGTCACTTAATTTTTAAATAAATTATTTCTAGTGTTCCGATTGTTGCTTGGTTGCCTTCAGCTTTTAATTTAACATGACAGTGTTTCACTCAGTCACATACTACTATCAAATTCAAAAAGCAATATTATCGAGTTTTACCATATGCGATATGCAGCTCAGTGAATGTAGAATTATGGCAGTCACATACAAAGTATGTGACAACATTTTCCTAGTATAATTCTTCATAACAACATCTAAATTAATTATTTTTAAAGCAGAAACATTTATGTTCACTTATAAAGAGGCCGCAAAACAGGGTTTTTGTCATATTTGGTCCAAGGCCCAGTTTGAACAATTCTATAGCCTTAAATATTCATAATAATAATAATAGTATTTATTGCCATTTACAAAAATCATTGTGTGACAAAAACAAACAAAAAACAATAAACAAAGTAAAACAAATAAGTATGGCAAAATCACCATCAAAGTACAAGGGTAAAAACTAAAGACTGACAGTGGACTAATAATATTTTTACTGAATCAAAAAAATTTTCAAAAACATTTACAAGTTTCAAAGTCAAAAGAATCAAATAGGAATTTGACTTTGAAATTTTTAATGGCTGCCATTTTGAAATTTGATAAGTTAGATAAAAAACATTTTTGTAAAATGTTATTAAGAAAACAGTTTAAGTTTATATCAAGTTTCACATAAATATCTCAAAGGAGTTTTGAATTATTATCTTTTTTCAATCCGATATCAAACCAATGTTGCTAGTTATTTTCGACTTTTAAATGTAGAATCTGGTTCTACCTACCACGCTGCACATTTTTGTGACACTCTCTATAGCTAAAATGCAACAAAACATTGTGTATTTTACAGGAGCCCTCGTTCAATAAATCATCTCACTAGCGATAAAATGAATATAATTGGGGTGGTTGCGGGTGGTAGAGTGGTGTCGACGGAAAGGCGGAGGCTCGAGTGGAGTATTGTAAGTGAGAGGAGAGGACTTAAGTCGCGCGACCTGTCTGTCCCAAACAGCAAGCACTACACAGCCCAGCATTGTAGCTGCAAAGCTATGTGTGGATAATCGATACTCGATAATGCCTTGTTGATATCTATTTTATAAGCAGAGCCTTTTCTATACTCTGCCAATCATTATTGTTGACAGAACAGTTCGTAATAGGAACACTCAACATCAAATACAAATGCCGATTATTCACAAAATTAAAAGTAGGGTTTTGGGGTAAATCACAGGGAGAAAGAGAAATCAGCGGGACGAAAAAGACAAGATCCACAAGCTCCCGCTAGTCTGCGCCACTATACACGGCGGCATTTTCAGAGCGTGCAAGGGTTTCGTAGTAAGTAGATAGCGCTCTTATTTGAAGGTTAAATTCGGATATGTTAATTTTTATGGAAAGAGAAAGCAATTATCTGGGTTTGCCTGTAATCATAATTTTGATAAACCTATTTTTAGCTTCTTAAATGAAGTCTTAAAAACACTCTATATTTTCTAACTTTAACCGTTAATAGAAATTTAGAAAAATTGATTACAGGCAAACCTAGATAGATTGTTATCTTTCGTTTAACATATGTTGCATCAAAATAGCATTAATATTAACATCTCTATTTTATTACCCGCAAACCTCTGCAACAACGCTCTCCCGAGCTAGTAGAACGCCGCCTTAACAAGCGGCCACCACCTACTACCGCCGGTGCCTCGCCTCTCGCAACCAAAATCTACTCCCACTCCTTCTCTGCCTGCCTGATTTATGCGTATAATTTTCTTCGGTGTATACTTGGTGAAAAGTTAATAGTACCTATTAATAAATCAGACATTTTTAAACTTTTCACTCAATTTTAATTGAAAGAGCGTATAAGTTCATATGTAATTTGTATAAATGTTAAATAGCTAATTTATTACTAAATAAATTTTAAGACAATTTAATTTATTTAGTAATAAGTTCATATGTAATGATACTTAGGTGTGTAGTTTGTAAATATTGTGGTATTTGATAAGTAAGTATTCAAAAGTTATGTTGTACAATATGATTTATATTATTTTTTTCCAATTATTTAACATTTCAGTTTTTTGTTTATAAATTAGACAAATATTAAAGAGAATTTTATTTAGCATCTGGTGCCATATTATAAAGTTAGAAATGGACAAACAAAATTAGTCTTGACTTTTTTGCACATTTTTTTTTAATTCATAGCCTTTTACTATGTGGCGCTTACAATTCTGATACCACACGAAGGGTTTATTAAAATTAACTCAACTATTCTTAACTCCATTTACACTTTCTCTTTAGCCTCACTTACTTTGTTCAAAACCCGAGAACAACACGGTTTAACTGAACAATGAACCAAAAAATGCAAAAAAATAATAATGTATCTATGTGTTAGTTTTCCCTCTTTAAATTCACCCATGCAATTAGTATTTTTGTTGCCAAGGTTCAATTAACCTTCTGCTTATAGTTTTTAATATCTAAAAATTGTGCATTTCAGTATGCCACTTTGATTCAGAGCATTTCTTTTCCAATCACAATAACATTCTGCAACACAAACAGGATGTATGTGTGGGAGTTTCAATGTATACAGTGTACCAATTTTGAGCTGGATAGATACTTGTAATTAGCTAAATTCTTGCCTGCTTAAAAAGAAACTCTATAAAAGGACTTTATAACTGTTATATTTGTAATGTCATGCTACAAATTGTTTTGTGGTACATTAGTAAAAAATCAATAAATACTAAATAGCCCTCTAAAATTTAATCCATATTAAAAATATATGGAGTTAGGTTTAGTAACCTAACCTAACCTTCCTGCTACGCAGACTAAGGGCCGGTTTCCCCAAAATTTTGTTAAACTAGTTTAATCTTAAACTCGGGTATAAACTGATGTTCGGTTTCCCCAACTTATTATTCGGTTCGTTTAAAATAAACGCAGTGACTCGGTGGTTGGCTAACCTGAATGTTTGTTTTTGTTTGATTCTTGGTGAATGCAAAGAAAATTAATGAAGTGATATTAAGGTTATGTTTTATTGTTTTTGTGTTTACATTATATTTTCGTGGGTTTATTGTGAACAGTCGCAGAGCTTGGTTTATTATTTTGTTAAATTGTCCTGGGTAGTGATGTATAAACCTAGGAATAGAAGTAAAAACTTTAAAGACAGTGAAATAACGCTTTTGTTAGATTTAGTGAAGGACAAAAAATCAATTCTAGAATACAGAAAGACAGACCAAGTATCCCATAAGCATAAGAAACTTGCTTGGGAGGGTATAGCCACTCCCGGAAAAAAATATCCAAGGCATAAAACCTCAAGGCACACAAAAACTGTTGTTCTGGAGTAAGGGCCCGATTTTTGTTCGTTATAGATCTCAAATTCTCTTCTATTAAACTTAAAACTAAGTGAGCATTTTCCTTACGCATTCTAAACCTCTCAAAAAATTCGATGTCGTTCATGTTGTGAAAGTGGTTTATTCTTTCCCTAATTTTCGTAGGTCCTCTTCTTCTGGGAGCTCAATTCTCAAAATCTTCAAAAATATCAATGAGCTCTTCCATAGTTGTAATTACAAAGATGCATAGTTAAGATACTACACATCCAAATACACACACCATAACTCATGGATCAGCTTTATGAAAAGAAGTAAAGACAATAATAATACATTTTTGAGGTTATGTCACTGTTTACTTTTCTAGTTTAATTTATGTTATGCAGCTAAACCGCCATCTATGATGGTTTAGTTTATTCACAATTGTATACCAGGTTTAAATTTGGGGAAACCGAAATCTTAACTAAACTCAAGTTTAATGTATTTATCCCGCTAGTTTAACTTTAAACTGCGTTGGGGAAACCGACCCTAAACCTCATTTATTTCCTAAGGGCTCCTTCTTCCACTAGTTTACCACAGGCTCTTCCAGGGAACACACTGGTAGATCAGATGAGGAGCTTGTGTCGTATTCCCAGCATAATGTTTGTAAATATTCCACTTTTGTTTTATTCCAAAACTCCTTCAATTAATCAACGCCTCATGTCAATGCAATAGTCCGCAATCTCTTCCAAACTACACACCCTTGCAATCTATACAAAACCTTAAACAATAATAGCACATAGGGCAATACTTCAGCAAACTTAACTTTGACTACTTGCTATTCCGCTACATCTGACATACAAACCGCATGCTTTTATACTGCCCCCAATAGTTTCATCATATTGATTTCCATAAGTCTCAGTAATATTTTTAATTTAGCACTCTTTTTATTTGAACTTTTACCAATGGCACCTTTAACTAAATAATTAAAATCGGAAGTGTTTTTAGCATCATCAAAACAGCGACTCCTCGATCCTGGGTGCACCTAGCAGCAGCTCATCACCTACAGGAAGGTCAGTGAGGAACTTTCGATTTTTTATAACCTCTTAATTAAAGTTTTTTGATACAGTCCATTATAAACTCTTCACAGTACTATTTATACTCTTCATGTCATCATAGAGACCATTGCCAGTTAATCTCCAGAAGGCATAATCAACACTCCATTGGCAATTCATTCAGAATAATCTTATTTGAATATTATTGCGGACGTTTCCATTGTGTTTTAGTGAATAAGAAAAACACGATTTTTCAGGGTCTGGAATCTGATCCTGTCTTCAGGTGAAAAGTAACCTAAAAAATTAGGAAATGATCTAGCTATGAGACTTAAGTTTTAACAATTGAGCCTTTTGACTCTCTTAAATCTTTACATTTTTGAGACTGCCGCTTTAAGAGCTTCCCTGCAAAGTAGGAGGGTTTCCCACCAACTCTGAGCAGCTGTCACTGGCCGTGAACTGCTTTGTATTTATTTAATTCCTTAACGTTTTGTGCATGTTGTATTGTTTTCTAGCATGTTGATCTATCATCTTTATACAGTCACAACTTTTGATACTAATGAGAACACTTCATTGTACAATTAATTGAATCAACCACCGCTAAACTCGTAAATAGTTGTAAACATTATTTTTTAAACAGGTTAAATAATAACAAACAACTATGCGTTGATTATAAATCTGATAATGTTTTTATACATATATACATGTTGATACTTTATATACAATGTATTTTCAAATATTTGAATTATTTTCTATTTAGCATATCACAGCCTTGTATTGAACTTTCCCTTGGTTGTATAGTCGTACTTCTTGTTTTCCAACTTGTGAAGTTCTTGTTGAGACAAGTTGGCTACACGCTTGAGGGTTCTGTGTAGTAGCCAGTTGTGGAAGGACAACATGCCTGGTATTCTCAGAGTGACATTGAAAGTAAACCTCATAATATAGAACATGCAAGTTTGTCCCCATGTGAGCGACTTGTATAGTCGAGGGGCTGGAACATCTAAAACCCAGCAGAGATAAAGAAGTGAAACCTCAAACGTGACACCAGGAACGTAGTAACTGAGTCCCTCCACCATGCAGCGAGACATGTGTTCCCAATCCTCTGTTACATGTTGAAAGCTTGGCTTAACCCAGTGTTCTACTAAGTGATGGCATCTTTGTTTCACTTCTGATAGGGTGCCGTTGCAAAAATTAAACCTATCATCGATACCCAACAAGTAGCCAAGGCCTCTCCACATGTGGACGAAGCCGTCCAGTTCTTCTTCTGTTGCACTCCCCGCTCCAAACTTATCTGGGTGCATAATCATTAGTCCGAAAAATCCAAATTGAGTAATGCTCATGTCTAACTGACTGACAAATACCTTTCTGGCCTTTCGTGATTTACAGGTCTCATGGATTGAAAGGGGCATCCAGTTATAAAATCCTCTTGAACTTCTTGTGTCATAGTGCTCCACACTCCTGTCTCACTTGATGTTCCCCACAATGTTAGTTGGCTTTTCAGCTCATCGTAAGGTGTGGAGTTCAAGCGCTTGCTGACATTTAAATGCAAAGCTCGAACTGTTCTTAAGTTTCGAAGACCTAGATTGTCATCCTTCCAAACATCATGTTCGTACCACGAGTTGACTCTGAGAACA
Source organism: Matsumurasca onukii (assembly GCA_018831715.1). Lineage (NCBI taxonomy): Eukaryota > Metazoa > Arthropoda > Insecta > Hemiptera > Cicadellidae > Matsumurasca > Matsumurasca onukii. The sequence goes on from CM032059.1 coordinate 91,397,516, forward strand.
GTTGAAAGGTATCTCGAAATGCTGTAAAAGGCGTCCCTGAATTTCCTGTATATATCAATGGCTCAAGACCATCAGGCAAAGCAAAGAGAATTATGAGAGCTAGCATGTCAGAGTAGTTTAGACCGAAAAAGTATTTTTGAGCAAACTTTTGACCAATTTTAAACTTCTTCATGTCAAGCCAATCTGGTCTTTTTTCAATTGGAACCAAGTAATCATTAGGCAATCCATGATCTATTCCTGGTAAGACATAATGTAAATCTTCTGGAATATTTTGAAAATTGAATACATCTATTACTTTTTTTTTACTCTGACTAGATTGAATAATATCTACAATTGTACTTTTGCTTTCTTTAAGATCCCTTTTGTTTTTTTTCTCTTCGTCAGAAGATGAAGCGTATCCACCATCACTTGACATAACTGATGTTGCCCTGTCAACACATCTGAGCTTTGTCTTATTAAAGCATTCTTCTATTTCATCACATGATGAAATGCAGTCATCTTGTCCTCCAGCCTCAGATTCCAAACTTGTCTGAGTCTTCATTCCCAACAGATGCTGGATGTAGGCTTGCTCCTTCTTCAATGCAACTTCTTCCACTCTTGGTGTTTCATTTTGGTCTTCTTTCATAATTGCCAACTGAAACAAAGAAAATCAGTATAACCTTTTGACAAAATTTATATAATCAACTTTTTCTGTGAAAATTGAGCTCTAATAATAGATAGTTATTAAAACCCAATTTGAATTTAAAACCAATATTTACAATTTTAGTATGAGACAGTTTCTGATAGCAAAGCTGACAAAATCCGCAAAAAATTAAAACATATTGACAGCTCTTTCAAGTTTTAATTTTTAGGTCATCCAATGATGTCAACTTTGCTGTCAAAAGGGACCTCATAGTAAAATTCTAAATGATTTCGGTTTTATTTCAAATAGGCTTAATAACATTTTTATTTTCACTCTGTTAAAACATAAGAACAATAAGTAACTTTGATCACATTAACGAAACCGTAACTTTAATAAATGAATTGGCCATTGATTTTTCCATTGACTAAACTGGCTGTTGATTTGTTATGTAACTTCACTGACTTGTTAATTTGTTGTTGATTGTTATGTAAGTCCAAGACATGTTTTCTTTTCAAATGGCATTTATAATTATTGTGATTGTCCAGAAGATTTACTGCCAAGTTTGGATGACAGTTAATTTTCAGATCAGTGGGAAGGGTGTTGCTTGAAATAAACTAAGACTTGGAGATTTTCCACTTCATTTTTATTAAAAGCTTTGAATTACGTCAATGTTACTTTGGCAGTATTACCACAGAGTTCAATACTGTAGGTCCAATTTGGTTTAAAAATAATGCTGTAGATTTTGGTTTTATTTTTAGGAATAATTTACAATGTGTTCAAGTAACCACAATAGTTTGTATAATTTGGTTTAAAAATAATGCTGTAGATTTTGGTTTTATTTTAAGGAATAGTTTACAATGTGTTCCAAGTAACCACAATAGTTTATATAAAATTAGGTGTTTTCATTTGATCCAAATGTGAAGTTTCCAATTAATTTTTCTAACTAAGTGCATTCCAGGGTAACTTCATCACCCTGAGTCAAAGGCACATTTTTCATGAGCACTTGAGGACAAGTTTCTATTCTTAATGTAAAGGTTACAAGCACTTATTTGGTTTAATTGAACTTAATTCACGTTTATTCTACCAATCAGAAATGTTGTTTGAGCTATTTTGAAGATGAAGTGATGCTGCTATAGAATTGTGATGACGTGAGAGAATTGTCCGCATAAGTTGCAACTTCTGTGTGATATGACTAGTAAATCGGCTGTGTACGGTAGATATTAAAACGGTTGCAATATACTGTCTTGGGGAATTCCAGATTAAATTATGTGTAAACCTGAGCAAACATATTGATATTTAATTTGAAATTGTCGGAAGTTCAAGTACGACTCAAGTAATGTTTTAATCTTAACGCTGACTGTAATATTAAAGCAGTGTTACAGCTGTTCTCTAAACAATATTTATATCAGTAGTTTAAACTTTCTTTAAACTTAAATTGCAATTTATTTCTCGATATGATTGCATCATGACAAAAAGCATTGTTTATTACTCATCCCAAAATAGTATATTTCATCACTAGGTCCTAAAGTGACACTTTTGATCTGACTCAAGTTTAACGTCCGGTAGCCGGAGACTAAATGAGAGGATCAAAGACACTGGGCAGTGATGAACGACACTTTTCGTCATGATGCAAGTAGAAGGAGTAGTTAAAATAGTTAGTTAATTTTAAAACTATTTGTAAAATACTTTAGAGAATTACCGTATGGTATTAAACGCCACAATTTTTATTTTTCATTGTTTTGTATAAACAGCTGTTCATTTGATTTACCATTGCCAGTGCTACGATTTGATATTAAATCGACACATCACACTCAATCTAAAGTTAAATTACCTGCGATTTAGATTGATATTCACAGTTTAGTCGACTATAAACAAAAAACGAACAAATCATTCAATTTCTAGAAAACCATTGGACCAGCTGATGTCCATGCCATGAAAAGATCATTAAATGAGTTTTTTCTCCCTAGGGAGAAAAAGATCGTCAAACCAATCCTTTATTTACCTGGGTTAAAAAGTGACACTTTAGCACTGTCAATGCATGTGTCTAAAGCAGCTGTTTTTGGAGCAGAATGACAAAAATGTCCTTTAGATCCTTACTTATTTAATCGCCTGTGTGGCTTGTTATTGATGACAAATTTTATTTATCCTTTGGAATCTCTCAATGAAGGATAACTACATCAGGCCATCTTAGTTTTCTTTAATTTTGTATCAATGATTACTGTAGTGCTGAAAGTTATTCGAAGGTTTAAAGTACTATCCAGTTATTATAATACTGAAGTTGTCTGAATTTTGTACAATGATTACTGTAGTGCTGAATTTATAAGGTTTAAAGTACTATAGTTATTATAATACTGGCATGTACAAATCTAGTAATTTATAACGTTAGTTTTGTACTATAAAGGGCTTACCAAATATTTGTACACATTTCAAAGTCTTTCAGATCTGGGTAACCCTATTTAGCCTACAATGGCGGCTAGTGTAGCCCTTCAAAATGTATACAATCAGTCTTTGTGAGTTGTGTAATATTGGTCCTAATTTAGTTTGATTGAAAAGAATCGTTGAAACTCTCCCTGAATGGTTATAGTTCATTGTTTGAATTTACATTGACCGAATACCAAATTGCAATGGCATTAGCATACGAGTACAACCGACCTGTGGCTGATTCTTCAGCATGTAAGATACCTGTACTAGGCTGTTAGATGTAGAGACAGCCATTGTATACAGGGTGTTTCTGAACTCACTGAGAATATTTATAGATACTGTTCCTGGGATGAAAACAAGTCAAAATAAATATTTTGTAACACCCAAATCACTTTCGTTACTCATACAGCAGCAATTTTGATTATTCTGGTTTCTTTTTTATTTAGAAAACCGTTAGAACCATAGACTTAAAAACTGTAATATTGTTTAATAGTTGGTTAAATCAAAACTCAATAAAATAAAGATTAGGCTGAAAATCTGGCTCTATACTGGGTTAAACGTGGGTTAAATGATAAGGTGCGATATAACCATTTTTTTTAGCCACGCTTTCCCCCATATCTACATTGTTGGTGAAATGATTTTAACAAACTTGGTGTTGTTAAATTTCTGATTCATTGTACTAAAGAAAGTGATTCTTCTTACAAGCTGTTAGTGTTCAAATATTTTAAATGGCCACCATTTGGATTTTGAAGGGAGAAGTTGGGTTCTGGTTAGTGTTTTTAAAATAATTGTTGACAGCTAATAATAAAGGAAAAACAGCTTTAAACTCTTTAAAACTTTTAAAAATATATCAATACAATTTAATTTATTACAGATTGTTTAGAATGCAACATTGGATGTAGCTAGGTTGTAACGTGAATCCTGTGCGAAAGCGACGAACCGCAATTAAAAGTTTAGTTTGAATAATTTATCCAAATTCAACCCAATATTGTACATGTGATTTTATAATGTGATATAAACAAATGAATGTGCAACGCGCCGGAGCGTAAATGATGCTGGCACAGACAGACGTGCGAGACTCATGTTCACGTCATGCAGTTGGACTGTGGTATGAGGACAGTGACCTCCTTCCCTTAGAATGCGGTGACATTCTTGTGTCGGTATTTGCACCCTTTTCCTAAAAAAATGACTAAGGGGAATTATTTTCGCCCTGTCCAATCCCTGGCACTGCACTATAGAAAATCAGAACTTGGCTATGTTCTGAGGTTATGACTTCTACCGCAATTATTCTTTGAGGGTACCTTCCAGCCACGTAAATATTTTGTCACTTACAAATCCTCATAAGGAGTTACTGAAGTTATTGTTTTGATCTTTTCGCCCTAACTTACTGCGAGAAACACAAGGATGCCTGCTGCCTTTTCTGAGAGAAATGTTTTTATTTTAAATGTTACTTTATTTGTTTTCGCGCTCAAGGTGAACAGTTGAACGATAAGAGATATCCGGTTAATCAAAAGGTCATGAATGTTTAGAAGTGATGAACCTTCCAAGTTGTTAATTATTAAGCAAAGCCTTCTATTTATTAACCTGGTGTAAGAGGAACGTGTTGTGCATTTGCACGATAAGGTAACAGCTGGAAACACGGGAAGTCTTTTGGTTCCCACCCGGCGTGTCTGTCTGTCCGCCCACTGTTACGCTCCGGGCGCTTGCGTTCATTTGTTTATATCACGTTTAAAATCACATACACATATTGGTTGAATTCTGATAAATTCAAACTAAACTTTTAGTGGGTTCGTTTAAGCCGGCGCGGGATTCTACGACCGCCACTTCCAGATTCACTAATTTCATAAAATGTTACCCGGCAACTTTAAAAAAATGTTTAACTCTGTAAAGAGCTTGGTAACTGGTTCATAACTGGCATAACCTACATTGGATAAATTTCATTGCCTGCAGCTCAAGAATTAAAGGCTGTAGGGGAACCGAAGTTCTCCTTGTAAAGGGTGCACTAAGCATCGCTGGGCTTCTTCATACTGGAAAAATATATTTTAACTACCATCGTGAAACTTATATCGTCAATTACTAAAGATATCATGATGATATTGATAAGCTGTTACTGGTGCTCGAGAAAATACCGATAATTAAATGCGGTAGCCGAGGGCGCGGTTAAAAAATTGAAGAGTGCACACAGGCTGATATCCAAGGTGTAAAACCCAATCAAAATGAAGTAAATAATAGCAATACAGATGCCTAAGCCCTAGGCCAACTATATGTTACAGGTTTGCATGTCGTTTTTATTTCGATATATTCTGTTTTAGAAATAGAAATATTTAGTCATAATCCAGTTAACCGAATCATATATTTAATTAAAGCACGTAGGGTCTATGTTATTTAACTAATGAAAGTGTTAATTTCGCCTCAGATTGCTGTATGTAAGATATACCATTTATTTAAATTAATACAGGGTTATTACAAATGATGTTCCTGATTTTGATTATAAATTTTACTGGGTAAAATTGCTCTTAGACAATTTTAATTGGCACCATTGAAGAAAAACTCAAAAGTTTTATTTACACTGGTTTGGGTACATGCTTTGCTGTTCAACTGTTGTAGGTGTTGTGTAATGCTTGAATTTGAAGACAATAAAGCTTGTTAAGTGCTGGATTATCACATTAACCAATATTTTATTAGTGTACAACCACTTTTAGTGCCAGGTTTAATGAGAATCCTCTTAGTAACCACTATTTTCACTAGTAGTAATCGAATTTTAAAACAAATGGCCGCATTGGTAAAAGATGTTACTAATGGCGCCTGGAACTGAATTCGGACCATCATTCAGACCTCCGCGCCCGATCAGTCCAGGCAGCCATTAATGTAATGCAACCTATTTAAAATTCAATTACTCTAGTTAGCTAGAGTGGTACTAAGAAGGATTCTCGTAAACCTGGCACTAAATAGCTTTATTATCTTCAAATTCAAGCTACCTGTTTGAATTGATAAAACTTAACATCCTTAAACAGTAAATCTTTTTATTAAAATGTCTAAAACAATACTGTATGTAATCATCAGAACATCATTAACCTATATCAATCATCCTTATACGCGGCCCAATGTATTGTTTTGTGTGGTCAAATTACAAAAAGTTAAACGCGCATCGGAAATACGACTAGAGTCAGTCTTACCTGTATCAGCCGAACCAGGTCCATTTTTGATACTTTACAAGTGCAGTTAGAAAAAACTATGTTCAGTGAGTTACCGCACTGATGGGATTAAGGCACCAAGAACAATGAAATAAGCCATGTTAACTTCTCGCAATGTGATAAGCTGGAATAATCTATGTTATGTAAACAAAATAAAGGCCATATTAAAGATCTCCTTCTCGTACGAACATTATCAAAACGACTATTCGTTTTCTAATAACTATGTCAAAATTTGATTGATGGCTGCTGGCAATATGATAATTTATCATGCCGATCTGTGAATTTGATACTGCATATCAGTTTGTATGACATGATATCCACGAATGATCACACATTTTTACTCACTCATCTATTATATGTTGATGTTTAATTGTCTACCAACCATTGTCAGCTTCATAGCGTGTTTCAGTTCCTAGATTGTTATCTATGATGGGAAAATATTGAACGATACAACAAACTTTATAAATGGTAGTTAAGTATAAAAGCTGACTGTTATTGTAAACATCAAATCACATATTTTAAGCCTTTCATTCCCTTTAGCTTTTACCACGTCGTAGAGTTTTCATCAAAACCATGCATCCGCTCGCGTTTTTTGCATGTATGGCTACTGGTACTGAATTTTGTCAAAACTGCGTTTAGTTCAACCGTCATGGGGTTTCTTATTCCGTAACAAGACGAAACTAGCAGTGGTCGTTTTCTAGTAATTATTTTACTTTGTTATAATAATAACTATAACGAATTCTGATTGGTTTTTATTTTTAGCATTAATAAGCAGATTAATCCCTAATAAACTGAAAGCGACATATCTTGAAGAGCTAGTTTAACTTAGAAATTGAAGAAAACTGCAAACTGTCTAATAATAAAACGTGTACTGCCTAAGGCCTTTCAAATGCAGTGCCATTTATTATCAGTTTTTGAGAGTCGATGACGAAAAGTGCCACTATATTTGAAAGGCCTCTGATAATACAAGTGTTCTCATTAGACACATACATCACAGACACATTAGACATTAACTAACATAAATCAAGACAGAAAATAAAAACTAGACCTATAAAAGGTGTGATATTACCTGGTGCACATTTATATCCAAATGGCTACCGAACAATGAGAGTGAAGTAGGTCCACCGAGAGGATGACAAGCACGGCACACAACAGCTGATCGCGGACTCTATCAGACACTGAGACTATTTGTGGACTGTACAATACAAAGCGCGATTCAGTCACAACTACTGTACAACAGACCGTCTTACCCTTGCGTAACCTCGCGTTCTGCACTCTACAGTAAACAAAGCAGTGGCACGCCAACCAGCAACCACCACCGCTTGTTCAACATATTGATATATAACTCACAACAAACAAACCTCTACACGGTGTAGACCTACCGCCGTTAGCTTTCTTCTACAGTAACGTTTTGCCGAGCTTGATGAAAGATCCAAGGTTGCTTCAAAATAAATGTAACCGAACGATTGAGAAAATCGTTAAACACTTTACCCTGAGGGTATCTCAAAATGCTTTTTGAGAAAGCTGTTCAAACTCAGAATAATTGAATTATGTTTCGTATAGAATTGAATGTATGCGAAAACATCGATAAACGAGTTACCGGTTACTTAAATAGTGATTCTGTTAAATATTAAATTTACAACGCGAAATGTAAATAATGTGCCTAAATTAACTGATTGGTTACACATAGCTCAAAAGTTTAAAAAGGCATAGAGGCATAGTCTAGAAACATTTTATTTTTTATTCGTTATAATTTAAGATAGAAGAGTTAAGGTACTAAGTGACTGTAGACACTGTATTAGTAGTGTACATTAAATTTGATTTCTTGTCAAACTAAAGTAATTGAATCAGACTGTTTTGGAGTCACTTTTGAATAAAGTGAAGGATTCATGTTTTGAAATCCAGTTTTGTTTGCGTTGCTTCGTAAGGTTACACCTATCAATAATAATAATCATTTACTGTCAGACAAATAGACCAGGGTCAATAATTTTGAAAATGGTGAAAAGTGAAAAAAAATTACAGTAGGATGAAAGTCGTTAGAAAAGGACGATAATATAGCAATAATGAAAAGAAAAATAATTTATGGGCGATCTGAGATCGGGAAGTGGAAGGGGGCGAGTTTTTAAGGGTAAAAAACGGTGTATCTCGATTTCCGTCAAAACTACAAGTCCTATGGAAAAAAATTAAATGACAAAGTTGTTGGTAATAAAAAGACTTACAACTTTTGTAATTTTACTTTTTTCACATAACCTCAAAGGTTTTGCAAAAAATCAAATAATCAAGTTTTTGGTTTTTTATTTTTATCTGATGCAAAAAAATCTTTTCACGAAATTTTGTGGAAACTTACCTTTTTGTGTCCTAAAGACACTGTAATTTTTTTGATTTGAAACATTTACTTTTTCACCTTATTTTGACTTAATATCGAAAAAAACACCCTAATTTTCAGTCGAAAGTTCTCGCGTCAAAATATCAGCTTTTTTAAAATTGCGGGCAGTTTTTGTTTGTTAAAATGTCTTCTTTCTGATAATGTAAAAAATTTATACATCACTATGGTAAATGTTCTCAGAAAATGCAAAAAGAAAAAAACTCGAATCCAATTTTAATTACTATGTACAATTTTGAGCTATTTAATTAAATTTACACTATAATTACTTGAAAAACGTAAGATTCTATGTTACATTGATGAACAAAAAAAGGTTACAAGTCCACAAAGCATATAGATTGCAAGAAACATGCGAAAATAGTTGTTCTAAATATTAAAGATAGGATTTTTAACGTGTATGTTTATGAACGGTGTTGTTTACGGCGCTGTATCTCGAATACTGGCTAACGGTTTTTACAGCTGCTACGAAATAACAGGTAGGAAGACCTAGACCCGCCCAGCCCCTGCCCCACTTCTTTATGGAATACCTTTTGTTGGGCTAAAATTATCGCTAGGTAACTCAGGTATATAAGTTATCTTAAAATAGCAATTAATAGGCATATATGCACATAGTTTAAATAATATTCTATCTTTCTTAAAATATTATAGATGTCTTATTAAATATTAACTTATTTGGTTGTTAGCTAGAGTAGTATATTTCGATTTGTAATTTTTTTGTTCATCAATGTAATAAGAATCTTACGTGTTTCAAGTACAATAAATTATTAAAGTGTAAATTTTATTAAATAGCTCAAAATTATTCATAGTGATTAAAAAAATTTCGGATTCGAGTTTTTTCTTTTTTGCATTTTTGAGAATATTTACCATAGTAATGTATAACATTTTTTACATTATCAGAAAGAAGACATTTCAACAAACAAAAAACTGCCCGAGTTTTTTAAAAAAGCTGATATTTTGACGTGAGAACTTTCGACTGAAAATTAAGTGTTTCGATATTAAGTCAAATAAGTGTAAACATTTCAAAATTACAGTGTCTTTAGGTTTCAAAAATAGTTCCACAAAATTCGTGAAATTTCATCAGATAAAAAAAAAACCAAAACAATTATTGATTTTTGCAAATTTAATGAAAAGTAAAATTACAAAGTTGTGGAATTTTATTACCTACAACTGTCATTTAGTTTGGAAGTTTTGAGAAATCGAATACATAAAAACGCCCTTCAATCTCAAATCGCCCAATATTTTTCTTTCTTATGTATATATTCTGTCCTTTTCTAACGACTTTCATCTACTATAATTTTTTTGAAATTATCGACCCTGGTCAAAACAAGTTTGAACAAATTTAAATTTAAACCTAATCAACCACATACGTTTTGAATTCTGTCTGAAGCTGTTAATTCTTCCTTTCGAAAAAGTCTTCAATTGTATAACAAGTTTTTTTGAATTAAGTGGTTTTTTTAAAACCTTTTTAAATTTGTTCTGAGTATTTTCTTCTTTTATGGAATTTGGTAAATAATTACGAGTATAAAGCTTGATCATGTTGTATAAAGGGATTTTTTTGAAATAACTAGTATTGTATTGGGAATTTTGAATGTATTGCGTGTTCTCAATTTAAATATAAGATTATCGACCAAAAGTGATTTCAGGTTGTTTTTGAAAAATGATAAACATTCGTAAAAATATACAAGGAATAAAAGGTTAAAATTTGGGTTTCTTTAAAGACGTCAATACAAGAATAGCTTTGCGGTTTTCGGAATATTGCTCGACGTGCAGTTTTTTGAAGTTTAAAAAGATCTTTTGCAAATCTAGATTTTCCCCAGATTATAATTCCGTAGGTGAGGTGAAGAACAATCATACTGTGGTATATAGTCAGTAGAGTTCTTGAATCACAGTATTATGACATGTTTCTTATGACAAAGATAGCTCTTGAAATTTTGCAACTAATAGAATTTTTAAAAGTGAAAAGATAAACATTGATCCAAAGTGATTCCTAAAAAAAGTCCTTCGGTTGCTTTTTCTATACAATTTTCATTAATTTCGATGGTAGGTTCTTCTTCGTTTTTGAGGTTAAGGCAATTTGTAAATTGAATAAATTTAGATTTGGAATGATTAATAAATAATCCGTTGTTTTGAAACCATTGAAATAAAATATTTAAATCAATAAACGGTTCGATTTCTAAAATTTGAATACTTTTACTGGATATAAATAGAGAGTTGTCATCTGCAAATAAAGTTAATTTCGAATTAAGGGTTTCCAAGGTAATACTATTAATGTATATTAAGAAAAAAAACAGGTCCAAGTACAATGCCTTGTGGAACTCCTGAAAGTGTTTTAAGGTCTGTTGATTTCACAGATTTTAACTGTTATCTTCTAATGGAACCTTAACACATTGAACTCTATCCTCTAAATATGACTTAAACCATTTTAAGGCTATTCCTCTTATACCAAGTTAACTCAAGTTTATTTAACAGTAAGCTATGGTTCACCGAGTCAAAGGTTTTTTTTACGTCAAGAAATATTCCTAATTTCTTTTTGTTCTGATCTACTGACTCAACAATATCATTTATCAAGAAAGAAGTTATCGACGAAAAAGGTGTATAATGTAAACTTTGTTGGACTTCAATAGAAAATTAAAATACCGTGTAAAGAAAGAGAAGCACCCACCTGTCAACGCAATCGCTCATAAATATATCTGGTCGATGACCGCACTATGACAACTGCATGCAGATACAGGATATGATGGGTGGAGGAGAAGACTCAGAATGAGTGGTATAGTGAGGGGTACCGAGACATTGAGTAGAGTACGCACATAGCCTTGACCGTGACCAAGCATTGCAAAACCGGTCTGCAAGCACCTCTATGCTTTGCCTTGGCTGTAGTAGTGGCAGTGACCACCGAGTCAGGAAGGAAAGAATCAAGGATGTGTCTGTTCTCTATCTGCTGAATCACTTCTGCATCTATGTGTATCCTTGGGCTACCTGGGCCACTCTATTCAGGTCTCAATGCAGTTGCTGATCGCTACACCGCGCCTAACTATACAGAGTAAACCCGGGTCGGGGTATCATTGCCTTAAATAAAGTGTTAGGATTTTTTAAGTCACAAGACAGTGTCGGCCGGTCCCAAGATATCATGTCGCCTAGTGGTGCATGCCGGGTAGTTCCGGCAAACGTTTAGGGTTTCAAATGCAAAATTATAAATTCATTGAATAATCTGAAATAATCTGGATTCAAATAATAATTTCCTTTGCAATGTGTTACTCTAGTTCGCTCCGCTCACAGCCTCGCCTCGGCCTTCGGCTTCAAACTTGTCCGAAACACGTCGGTTGTATTAAATTAAAATACAGTTTGCCACAGGGTACATGTTTCTAATAAGTTTACTCTTTGAAGTTTGTTAAATATTAGAAAAAGTAAACGGTAAATAATTTGATTTCGAGGCCTGCGTAGGCTTTAAAATATTAACATTCCCGGGGAGCCCCCGTTTTCTCTTTTTGAGGAAGGGGCATGGCATACCCCCAGGTTCCCGGAGTTGCCAATCTCCATATCGCTTAGTACAAATCTGTTAAAATATGCTCTTCCGGGTAGCCCGAGGTTTATAGCTCAATCAAACCTATACAGAGTGTAGAGGACCCCACTATGCCTTGAGTCATGAACAGAAGTGACATAGAGACTCGATATGTAACTCCGTACAGTGTACACATACTTATCGCAAAACCGTTCCACTTATGTGGGTTGTTTCGCAATTGCAGTTGGTACAACCTAAGAGTTCTAGTAGTTCAAACTTACGAGTATTCCCAAAGACATTCCTCTGCCTTTATAGACATCGTATTTCATTTCGTTACTCTAACTCCTGGGGCTGATCTTGGTCTGTATCCTTGTTAACGAGCTTTTCAGCACATACTTTTAGTGTAGCAGTTGGTCTTTACTTGTGTCAATGTGTACCAGCTGGCCAGCTTTCTAATTATATCTCTTTCTTTTTTAACTTTCGGTTTTACTAGTCCCTTTTGTTCGTGTGTCCTTGTCAACTCGAAATTTTCTTTACTCACATATTGAAAAATAAACGAATGTCTCCTGCCACTACCACTCTAGTCCACAGCTAGGCCAAATTCTCATTGGCCAAATTTCAGCTCTATGTATTCCTAACTTCGTTTCTTGTAATCGAGAAAATAACAGTATCGAAGGCGTCATAAAAGAAACATAGAACCACAATTGAATGAAAAATTCAAATGGTTGTAATTTTCCTCCGATATTCTATCCTTGTAAAAATGTCCTGTTATTAAGTAAAGTATTCTTGTTGGCAATAGTAAGTCTAAGAAAATAAATCAACGCGCAAACATATCAAACTTTGCTATGACGTTAGAGGTGCAAAACACTGAAAGACACTTTGTCAGAGACAAAGATTGGTAACAGTTTGTTGCATTAAATACAGTTGGAGCTACAATCACACTTGAGTGCATAATTCATTCAGGCTGCTGATTACTAGGTTGAGTTCATACCGGAGTTGAATTGCGCTAGGAATGACACCACTCAAGAGGTAAAGGCTCAGTGAGCTGAGGCAAGGGGCAATAAAACGCAATTTTAAGTGGAGCAACTTCGTGTAACGCTGTAAACTAGTGATTCACAAGAAAGTAAAGGGATTAAACACGGCTGGCAGTCACATGACAAAACCTATTGTCCTAACCGAAAAAACTGTATGTTTATATAAATGTGTCAGAGGAGGCATAACGAAAACAAGCGAATTTGCGTGAATTTGTAGTTGAAACAAGTTCTAATCTACTCTTTTTGGTTAGCTCAGATCAATAAGGTTAACCTATGAATGTGATAAGTCAGCGATTCATATTTAATAAGGGTTGTACAATGAATAAAATGTATAAGAATTTTAAATAATCGGAAACTAAGGGACGAAACTGAATTTAAATTGCAATCAAAAATTTCCTTAACACGTCTAGTAATAAATGTTTGGAAGAAAGCTGTTCTTAGACAGGCTTTATTAAGCCAGATTTTGTTTAATACAGGTGATTTCTAGTAGACTATCTCAGCACCTCATTCACCACTCAGCTGGTGTACTGACAAGGAAGTGAGTCTGTTGCCCCAGATTGTGTCACCGAGACTCCGAGAGCTGCAAGACGAGTGCGATATTGTGTACAACAGCACCAAACCTACTCAGTACTCGGTCACACATCGTCCATCACGCTCAATCAAACATTCCGACTACCAGCTACGCTGACAAGTTGATAGTAGCACCACACATTATATACTACACTTCATCTCCATAACTACCCTGTCAGCTTAGTAACTCACTGAGGAGGATCCCCACGCATTACCCTTCATCCAAATACAACGCCGAGTGAACAAGTATGTAACATGGTAAATACCGTTCGCAAAGGTTACTCTGGTATCAATCTAAAGAGGTCTCTTCAAGGCACTTAATGGATGGGGAAGTCAATACCGGTTCTTCTTGGGAAGACGACAATGTTTTCTTCAACTCTGAACTTGACTGAGTAGTACGTATACGTTTGACATAACACGCAGGGTAAAATGTGCAGGTTTCTGTGGAAGTGTAACAGTCGGTCAGCACGGCTCGGTTACGTAGGACACAGCTGTGGTTGACATCAGAACAGCTGACGGTGACGTCACAGCGGAGTCGCTCTACTTTTGCTGTACTCAGTAGGAAGCAATTACTCTCGCAGTTGAATAAGTGCTTTATCACAATTTACGATTGCATCAGACATCTTTGTGCCTCTCCAATCAAACATTTGAACAATCAATGACAAACACTCAATATTATACTGTAGATAGTTCGTTTTATCAGAAAATTTAACAGAGATAAAATTATTATCGGCTTTAAATTTACTAAATTTATGTAAACGTTAATAATGTTGATTAAATTGTTGCGATTGTGTCCAAATACAATAACACATATTTGGAAATTGAACTTTCCCTGATTGAAATAAGTTTCATGCAATGTTTCATTAAAATATCCTTAAGGCTGCGCAGTACAGGAGGAGAAAAGTGGCGATGCAGAAGTGTGCAGTTTTTAAAGCTAATTGTGGTCAAACGTCTCATTTTACGTTTGAAAGTGTTGAACGGTTAATGTAATATTATCTATAAATACACTTAAACAAATGTATAAGATTAGTTTTCATTTTTTTAAATAAACTATGCGCTTAAAAATATAAATTTCAATATACGGCAATTTAATACTGAGCTTAATTAAAGACACTTTAAAGAAAAAACTACGACCAATATTAAATGTTCTTAATTTTATACACATCGCCAGTTTTAAAGAAATTCACCACTTTGTTGCGTAGTTGGTAAAACTGCAAGTCCTTGTAGAGGTATAAAAAGACGCGCGTCCAAAGTTGATGCGAGGTTTTGTAGTTTCTAGCCGCTTTAAAATGCAAGTCTTTAATACTGATTAGTCAAACTTCATCGTCATTTTTTGCCGTTCGAACTGTTCACCCTTTATAACAGAAGTGAACATTTTACCCGTTTATTTTGTAAGGTTGGTTTTGTTTAGCGACTCTGCAGAGTACTCGTGCCTCGTTGTTGTTATGTGCCAGCTGTTAACTAGACAGTGAGCAATCAGCAATGACTCAAACCTAGCAACTCATGCTTAACGCATACCTACCGTATCAGAATCAGCTGATAACAGTAGTCACCACCAGTAACACCACACCACTGGGAACACATAATCTACTTAACAAAGAACATTTACTAATTACTATATACAGCTACGAGGCCTGGCGACATCACTAAATGACCGACATAAATGTTTGGGTACTTCCAGATGAGTATGAAATTTTGCATGTGGCATGTGGGCTAGTCTTAACAATATTTTGGGGAGCCCGTTTGTATGTGGAGGGTTATCATGATGAAAGCATGATGAATTCACTTTACTTTTTTTGTAGAATCTAGACGGTTCTCGGATCTTGAATATAAGAGTGCCAGCGTCAAACAAATGTAATTTAACAAGGGCTTGAGCTCCAATACTGGAAAGAATAATATAATTTTAAAACACATTTAAAAAATGCCAATATTCAATTTTTATTTTAGTTGACCAAAAATTGAATATTGGCATAAAGGGTTTATAAATTATATTAACTTTAATTTAGTCTGACCGATGACTGTACGAGCGTAAAAATGTATACGTTTTCAAGTGGCTAGAAACTACAAAACATCAAGTCAACTTTGAACCAGCGCGTATCAAACAGATTATCTTGGGTAGATTGGAGCCTTATTTGTGAAATTCTATTTTTAGATGAAAGTTTCACAGTTCTAAAAGTACTGTATTTACAGGTGTTTTAAAGTAGATTGTTCACGAAATAAAAGTTATTGATCGGCTTCCAATCCACCCTAAAGAATATATTTATCTTTTATTTTAAAGTTAAAACTCAAAGTAAGCTTAAAATTAACACGATTTATAGCGTCAGCGTTTGTTGAACTGCGACTCTCTGCATCGCCACCATTTCCCGCTCGTACTGCGCCGTCAGAGTGGAATGAACATATTTACAAAATTAACGTTACCCATTCTGTTCTTTCCCAATTAGTTAGAAAAGTGAGGATTTCAATGTTTCCAGTGATTTTGTTTCTATCAAAGCTGCTTACCACCAATCTGTTATAGCCAATTAAAAAGCGCAGTGTAAATTTGGAAAGTATACACACAAACAAAACGTAACAAATGCGTACTATTAAAAGTATTAAAAACGAAGTCTTATAAATAAAAATTCAAACATGATATAAAGCAATCAAAGCCATCCAATCCTTTGCAAGTGAGGCAGAAAGGATGTGGAAACGTCGCCGTGAGCGAAGTGAACTGCCTATACCAATAACCTTGCTATGAGCGTAGCGAAATGTCCCAAACTGTGAGTTACGAATTACCAGTCCAGTTTAGTTACCAGTTTTAGTTCGTATGATTTATTACTTTATATTCAACCTAAACTAAAGAAACTCACAGCATAAAACGAAATTATTTCAAACTCTTCCAAATAAAGTCGGAGCTAAAGTTTCAAACAATTCATCTAGCCAAATTAAAAACGAAAACCAACCTCACATCTGTCAAAAAACCTAAAAATGTACAAATTGCTAATACATTGAATTTGACCAAAGATGTTTCAAAACTAAATATAAAAAGGAATTTAAAGAAATTATGATCTAAGGAGCTTTATAGTAGAACATTATTAAACATTTTATTGTCACAATACAAAAATATTTGCGTTGACAAAACAACAAAGCTATTAACAAAAATTAATATACTGAAGTAAAGCCAATGTTAGCAAATGAGGGCCTAATTGTTACTGTGTAAAATTAGTTAAAAAAAGGGCCAGAAGAATTCAGGAAGTATTCTATTATAGTATCATTTACTTTCCATCTTTGTAGGATGGAAAGTCAATGATAGTAGCCTAAGCCTGTTTAACTAGAAATTCTTTTAAAACGTTTTTAAATTTTGAATTAGCTAGATATTTCAGCTTTAAATTGTCTGGAAGATTGTTAAACAACCCATGTACCGAGGAAAATTCTCAAACATTTTGAGTCTGTGATATTCATTTTTAAATTGATAATTTTGCCTTGTATGATAACCGTGAATGTCAGCTCCTGACATCTTGTCACATTTATTTAAACAGAATAAAATGGTTTCATGAATATAAACACTAGGTAATGTCATAGTTTTTTAATTTTTGAATATATCTTGGCAGGACTCACGAAATTTTGCTTAGGCTACTATTCTAATGGCTTTCTTTTACAAAATGAAGAGCCGCATTAATCTAAATTCAGAGCAAGCTCCCCAAAGTGCAATCGCATATGACAAATGTCATTGAATTAAGCCATAATACGCTATTTTCAATAGGTACATCAGTACTACAATAGATCGATAAGTGTCTGATAAGGTAGATTCCAGTGGAAACTTTCTTACAGACGTAATCAATATGCTCATCCCAAGATAGTCTACTGTCAACATAGAGTCCAAGAAATTTGGTGTTTTTTCAAGATTATATATAGCTTTACGCAAGGTACTCGTAGAAGATAGCACACTACATAATTAAATGTTTATACTACACACTTGTAAGTTTATGACAATACATGTATGACTATTGACATTGTATCGTTTTGAGTTAACTACAATTAGGGCTTCACTCAAAATTCAATCATATGCTTCAGGCCTTCAGGGTGGTCTTTTGGAGGAAGCTGATGAAGACGTGAGATCTGATTGGTCTAACCAAAGCTCCCTTATACTTCTGTGGACATCTGACAGCTCTAAATGTATTTGGAATGATCTTATTTTAGCTTCAAGAAAATCAACCAGGAAAGAATCCTGCTAAAAGTGGTGTGCAGCACAAGACGTACAATTTGGGCGTCATAATTAGAGGACTGAGGGAGTGAGGGGGAACAACTCGTCATGATTGAGGATCATTACTTTGATGATCAGTTCTGACTGGGCAAGGTCGTAGACTTGTAACCAGCGTTAAGCAGTTTCTCGCTTTCCCGCTACCGCCTTTGTTTTGTAATCATCAAGTTTGTAATTCAAAATATACTTTCCCATAAAATGTTGGGTCGCATCAAATTGCTTATATTTATCAAATACGAAATTACTTACTAGTGATACTTCAGCCATAACACAAAATATGGATTATTAAATTTGAACATAAACTAATTCACGTGAAGACGGGTCCCTGGCGTTGTGATTTTGTGAGAAGCATCCACTCATCTAAATTGCCATCAAGCTTGCACAAAGACCGCAAGTCTAGGTAATGGGCTTTAACAACGAACACAAAAGAACACGCAGGGATACGATTAAGGATAGATATTATCTTATTACAAACCACGTCTTTTAAAATTGTAATCAATTAAAATTTACAAAATAGATGGCTAAATGATCAATAACTATGATAATAATCCTTTGGAGCTGGTACCGATCTTAATGATTGTAAACAAGATTCCTACAGATGCGTTGATAAATACCTCAGTTTGTCTCTACCTAGTGCAGTGTTGAGCGCAATTTTGAAAACATTGAAAACAACTTTGGATTTTTCTTTTACCTTTCAATTAGTGTAGTCACGTATCATAATTAATTTGAGCCAATTCATACCCTTTAACTGAAGGAGATGTGCAATATACATATATTTACAGCAGAAATAAATGAATAGTTAGACATTGATTAATCGTTATACATTTGATTTAACTAAGTAAATAATATTATTGTAGCACCGGCAGTTATAGGAGCAGTGTTTACAGCAAATGTTTCATCAGTGCAACATTTATCTCATTCTCAGCTGTTTGCAGAAATTGATCAGGTTCTCAAGGTCACCAGGCACCTCCTGTTTACCCTGGGAAACTCACCACAACGCTATAAGGAAGCTGGAAATTGTTGTTAAACAAGTTACCCACGTATATACTATTCTACTGTATAATACAGCTTGCCATGCAAGTTTTTGATTCGACAAACCCGGCCCGTACTTTCAGCGTCTGTTTAGAGTTGTTTGTTTTTACAATTGTTGAAACTTTAAACGACAAGTTGCATATCGTTAAAAGGTATTTTCACCAAAAACAATGCTGCAAACTGAATTTTTAATAAACCATTCAATCAAAAGTTAATTTTAGTGATGGGTCGAATCTGAAAAATTATATAATCTAATTCGAATCGAATTTAGCCTCTTCGAATCTCGAATCCCGACTTCGAAGCCGAATTTAAATTTACACTACTGTGTACACTGTTAAATATAAATGCAAGGAGTTTTCTGCCTGAAAATAAATTATTTCAAAGCCACAACTTCTATTGTGAACAATTATAATACGTATTATTTTAAAAATAAAACATAATTTAGTTATCTGATATTAAATTTAAAAAATGATTGGCCTCAGATACAAAGCAATACTATATTGTATTGTTTTGAAAAGTACTGCATATATAGGTTTTTAAATTTATATACAATATATACATGTTGAACAATATTTTGGTGAAAAGTAGTTCTTAGCATAAGTTTTATTTAGCATAGTTTTGGTTGTTCACGTCTATAGTAAAATATTTCTAACATTCTGATTCTAACTGTAATTTCAAAGTAGGCTATATACTAAGACGAAGTCTTAAAAATTAAAATGAACAATAAGTAATCACATAATACTGGTGAAAACGTAATAATGTCGAATCACACTCGTCGTATGCACAAACTAACGCACATAACACACTGACAACCGAGTCGAAAGTTACTGATTGAAGTAGTTTTTATTCGATTGAAGCACGTTTAGTTTGTGGGGTTAGGTTTTGAACGTACTGATAAAGGAGCATTTTGCCAATGTTGTAACAGAAAATTGGATTAGTTAATTTTTAAACTTGTTTTAAACTACTTTCTTTTATTAAAATAGAATCGCAACAATTTACATTATATTTAATGATTTCGTGACACGAGCACCACTGACGAAAGACGATGCGATCGATCGATAGCCATATTGTTTGTCTGACAGTGACAGACAACACGACACGCCTGCGCATAGAACGCGTCACGTGATTGCTAACGATAAATCGAGAGTCGAAACTCTCGAACTATCGTTACGATAACTGCGCGGTAGCTAATGGCATGGACGATAATCGGAACTAGTCGATAGTTAAAGAAGTTGAATCCGATACTTGTCTACTTGCCCAATGGCAATTATTAAGACGCAATACGCTCACTCGGCATTTCTAATGCACGAATCACGCCACGGTTCATTTTACTGGGATTGATGAGAATCACCCGCCCGTGTCTTCGTGTATACGCTCGACTTTTGAGTACCGTTATCGGTTCTGAGAAGGTCGAATTCGAATTTAGAAATTCGACATAAACCGACCGAATCTCGAATTCGAATTTTTACCCGAAATTCGGTAGATTCGGGATTCGAATTCGACCCATCACTAGTTAATTTCATTAAAACTTTTAAATTAGGAAACTTTAAACGGCAATGACCTTTGATTGAACAGTAGAATTTCTGTTTGCAGCCCGGTTTGTGCTGGAAAGTACCTTTTCAATGATGTGAAATGCCCTATAGCCACCTGCAAAATCCGTTCTAGTAACCCCCAGCGGGATGCACCCTACTGGCGCCATCAGGCCAACAACTACATAGAAAACTAGTTTTCGACATACCGTACTATTCAGAAACATATGGCTTTCAATACTAAAATGCGGCTGGAACCTTGCTGTTTTCATTAAAAAAACATATGACACGTAGCCACAAGCGCTACTGTGAATCTTAGCGAATTTCCAATAAAACAGAACAAGTTTTCATTTATTTATTTTAAATTAGACGAAATTCCTTTATTCACTACCCTTGCAGTCACCACTTACATTTGTAATGTGACCATACGGTAACGCCAGGTAAAGGTTGAGTGGTAGAGAGGACTTTGTAGTCTTAAATTGGCCTTGTTAAACAAGACAAACGTTACCTTTATTTAAATACCATGTCAAATGACTTATTATAGATCTTAATTTGTATAAACGCTAAAAAGCTAATTTATTACTAAATCAATTTGAAGACAAAAATCTTTGGACCGGACTGAGACCTGAACCCGGGTCTCCCGCTTGCCGGGAGATATACGAGTATTGTACACAGTTATACAATATTTATTTCAATGTTATTCCATTTTAAGTTTTCTATGTTCAAATGTGTGTTTCTGTTTGAAAAAGTTGTTCAATATCAACAAAATATAACAGGTTAAACCAAACAAGTCTGTATGATACATAACTAAAGCCATTTGGCTTATCTACATGATCAACCCGGGTCTCCCCGATTGCTGGGCGGCATAAGTTATATAAGGGCAGTCAACTCCAATGGCAGGCTTGTGTAGTTCGGTCCATTGCGCGCCGCGAGACAGCGCCACTGTCGATTTTGTTTGGCGCTGTCATGACAACAGCTGGTTCAACACGTAATATTTTGTTATGTTTGTAAACAAACCCAATTTTTAAAATGCTGTTAATTCTTATGTAGGACTTGCCGAATTTGTTTTAATTTATTTCTGCACTGTTCTCTATTCAGTTGATAATGTTTCACGAAATGAAGAAATGATTTCAAACTAACAATATTATATGCTTTATTCAGTAGGCACATTAAGTTACTCAGGTAAGACTAAGATTAACTTGATTTAATCTAGGCTAGTCATTATGGTTAATTTTATTGTAAGGTGTACATCAGTACTTTTCGTCTGTGGCTACAAGATTAATTTTTAGTGTTTAAATTTGTTTTAATCCAAGTTACCCTTGACCTAAACGTATCTATTTTGTATCCATAATTCTCATGCAGCCATTATTTATGTACTTGTTCTTATTAATTGTTGTTATGTATATAGGCCTATCAATTAAATTTGTCTATGTTCTTATTTTGTACAAAGGATGTAGCTTAGTCAATTTCAGGCTTGTTAAGAAAGTAGCTTAGGAATAATCAAGATCTAAGGGACATCGCTAAATTTACGTTCGTCGACCCTGTTATCTTATTTTTGATTTTAGACCAGGTTATTAATATTTTCCAAATTCTCCACAAAATTGTTTGCGCGTTTTACCAGAGTTAATAACTCGAGGTTGAGAGGTAGAGAGGACCTTTTAGTCCTAACTTCGCCTCGTTAAACAAGACAAACTTTGCCTTTACAATACAACAGCAATTTGGCAATTTAGCTGTTCATTTAAACTACCCTAGTTTATATTACTTTAAAATCCGGCCCCAAGCAAGTGATGAAACTTTCGAGACTTCAACTGAAAGTTAAAGGTTGTAATTGATTTATATGTTGTTACATTAAACTCAAAAGCTATTTAGTGTGATGAAGACTACATGAAAGATTTTCTTGCATTTTCGCAATACCCAGCCCAGTGTATTTTTTTGACATTTGCACTTTAGACGGTAGGACATACATTACAGTACAATTCAATTAGGCTCATGGCATTATACAATTTTTTTCTTTTCAGGCAAATAAAATAACTCCTTTGATTGATTGGAAGTATGACGCCTCTTTATATTCATGTTTGAAGTAATAATGAATAACAAGAATAACCATGACGAAAAACAATCAGTGATGAACGGATGATGAATATGAACATGAGACATAATTTAATGGTTATTGCAAAAGTGTTGCGTATAGCGTTGTGCTGTGTCAAAATATCTAAGTAGTTTGTCTACACTCTAGAAGTTATTGGTGACATGGTGTTAAGTGGTGTCAAGTTTTGCCATAGTAAAAATCAAGAAGAATTGCAGTTGTTTTCTTATAAAGGTTGTATTGTGTTGAAATAAATTCATAAAATGATTTTACAAGCATTGTGACATTGTGTATTTTGTACAAACAAGATATATAGACTTGTTCTAGGTGAAATTAAAATATGATGCTTCAAGTATCAAAGAAATATTTAAAGTTTATAGAAACTACAACTTCAATCAAAGTAAATAAAAATTTACAGCACTCTATGTGTCATGTAATGTGTGTACAATTATTACATTTGAGTAAGATATAAAGTATCTCATTAGGTATTTCTAAGACCCGAATAAAATCCGTATACAAGGCATTGGAATGACTTTATTTGTGTAATCTCAACGCAATAGGCAAAGTTAACAAAACGTTTAGCTGCAGAACTGGTGTAACTCTTATAATACATTTTACTATACTGTATTAAGGAAATCATTTTAACATTGTTTTTATAACCGAAAAAGCATCGTCCTAGCAAAAACGCACATTTCAAGAAACATTTCATTGCAAATAACTTCAAATTAAACAAATTCAGCTAATAGCTGTTGGTAATGAACTTTTGACCGATAACGAAGGTCTAATAATAATCAGTTGTCAAACTCAATTCAAATTTCCCCGCGCTTGAAGCGACTGGCATGTCACCGCCTTCCAAGTAGCTTCACATCCGCCGCGATTTAGGTCGATCAAACTTTATACATCTATGTTTGCATTATTGATTCTCTTAAATATTCCTCTGTGGTTTAAACCAAACAAGTCTTTGTGATACATAAAATTTATTTACTTATTCATATTGACGAAGAAGTATATAACATAATTATATAAACGTATATACCTATATTATATATAATTGTCTCTTTGATCTAGAATTCAAATTGTTCTCTTTGATTATAATATCCACTATTATTGCACGAACTTTTGTTCTAATCCGCACCCGATCGAAAATAAGTATTTACTTATTCTAGGCTATGGCCACGATAGACGATGCATTTATTATTAACAAAATATATTAAACTGCAAAAATATCGCTGTTCAGAAATATGTTTTGCAGGCTATTACTTTTTACTGGCTGTTAAATTATTAGAGAAGCTATATAGTTGGCAGGAATGGGTTGGTCAATTATATACAAGTAAGTATTACAAAAGTGTTGATTGAATAGAAATTTACCTTTTAAAATTGGCGTAGAAAAATAATCCAAATAAACAAGGAATAACAGAATGTTGAAGGTTATGAAAAGTTGTGTATCATCGCGTCGTCTTTTTAGCTTCCCACCCACCTGCCCATTAGTATCCAATAGTTTGCCGTCCACAATAGTTGGTTTCGACTGTATTGATATAGAATTGAGCAGTGCAATGGATCTCCTTTCACGACCAGATAGACTGCAATACATAACATCAACCCACATATCGGTTCATAACTGCGCGCCATTCGATACCGGTTATCGAAGGTCAGGCTATAAGCTGTATTACGCACCTATACCCATCCTAATTAGGGCTTGGTATTGGGTTATTTTGAAATTAACACAATATGTTTCTATATACATTTAGCTCACCATATACAAAAGGCAGCAGGTCACTTTGAGACTGATAGTTCCAAATAATAAATTTGATGTCCTCTTTTCTGTGTGGGTAAAAGAACAGGTCTCTAAAACTGTTATTTTATTAGCGAGTTTCTGAAAATGAAATATCCATGCTGACCGCATGGTAAGACCATCCTGACCATGAATGAGCACCAATCCTTGACCACCAGAACGTTTAGAGCATTTGTCAAAACTTGATATGCATATGTTTCAATTTGATATATTTTTCATGAAAACAACGTACGACCGCTGCATGCGATACCCATGGAAGGATGCCATAGAAGAACGCTTCGACCTGAAAGTACTCCACCATGAAGAGCCACCGGAACCCTACAATATAAACGATAGTATAATCAGAAACAAAGAAGCAAAGGGCATCAAATTTTACTCTGTCAAACAAACTAGATGGTAATAATATTAGATAAAAGAAGAAAATCATCTGTTTATTTACGTCAGTTTTGTGTTGTATTTGTAGCTATGATTAAACAAAGAAATTTGCAAAACATATGCTATATTTTATAGACTTGTTTTGTTGATCCGTTATAATAAATTGCTGTATAAATAAATATAGGTGTGTAATTTCCTGTCGCAATTTTGTCCGATTTTCATGAAATTTGGTACAAATGTTCCTTTTGTAAATATCTCGGTCAGGTTCGTTATTAGCCAGCAAAATAGGACTATAGGAATTACCTTTTGCCGGAGTGAGTTTTTTTAAATAAAAGGTGCTTTTAATGATTTAAAACAATAAATTTCAACAGATTTTGATGAAACATCTCATTGCAAATAATCTCATATTAAACAAATTGGTAAGGGTTTGCAATGAACTGTTTTGAATGAGTACATTGGTCTAATAATAACCGTTGTTAAACTCAATTCAAATTTCCAACTCAGAAGCGTCTGGTACGGTTTCTACTCACCATTCAAGTATTGCATTGCGCCGCCGCGAGGGCAGGTCGATCAAACTTTATACATCTGTATTTGCATTAGGTTGATTCTCTGTCTATATTCCTCTGTGTTTATATACGAGTATAAATGAGTTCAGTTGTAATCATAAAGAAAAAGACAAGCCAGTAGCAAACCATTTCATGTTACATATACTGAGTGAAATACAAGAGTGTCCTTTAGGTTTAAATTCAAATACTGTAGTTCAATTTCCTCACTTGATAAGTTCAACCATGGCAAATAATATTTATAACTTAATTTTTGTTTACAGTGTACATTTTTGATTTTTCGTACTATTGTACACAGTTATACAATGTATATTTCAATTTTATTATATTTTTAGTTTTCTAGGTTCAAATGTATGTTTCTGTTTGAAAACGTTGTTAAATATCAACGAAATATAACAGGTTAAACCAAACAAGTCTTTGTGATACATAACAAAAGTAATTTGGCTTATCTACACGAAGAAGTATATAAATATAATATATAAAAGGATATACCTATATTATATATAATTGTCTTTGATCTAGGTTCAAATGGTTCTCTTGATTATATCCATTATTATTGCACGAACTTTTTGTTCTTATCCGAAATCGGATCGAAAATAAATATATACTTCTTCTAGGCTATGGCCACGATAGACGGGCCTCTATAATAACAAATTATATTAGACTGCAAAATATTGTTCACGTTCAGAAATATGTTTTGTACATACGTAATTTTTTACCGGGCTGCTAAAACTTATTAACCAAGCTATATAGGTAGGCAGGAATACAATAATTATATACAAGTAAGTATTGCTGTTGAGTGTTGGTTGGAATAGAAATTTACCTTGTTAAAATTGGCGTAGAAAATAATCCAAATAAACAATGAATAACAGAATGTTGAAGGTTATGAAAAGTTGTGTATCATCGCGTCGTCTGCTAGCTTCCACCCACCCGCCCACTCGTATCCACACAGTTTGATGCTTTGACTGTATTGATATAGAATTGGAGTTGCGCAATGCGGATTCCTCACCCAGACCACAGAGTATAGAATGCAATACATAACATCCACCCATATAATATCAATCTATAACTGCCTGCCATACCGCTAATACATCGAAGGCCCAGGCTATGTTGTATTACGCACCTATACCCATCCGAATTAGGGCTTGGTATTGGGTTATTTTGAAATTAACACAATATGTTTCTATATACATTTAGCTCACTATACAAAAGGCAGCAGGTCACTTTGAGACTGATAGTTCCAAATAATAAATTTGATGTCCTCTGTTCTGTGTGGGTAAAAGAACAGGTCTCTCTAAAAACTGTTATTTTATTAGCGAGTTTCTTTTGGACAAATGAAATATCCATGCTGACCGCATGGTAAGACCCATCCCGGGACCATGAAATGAGCACCAATCCTGACCACCAGAACGTTTAGAGCATTTTGTCAAAACTTGATATGCATATGTTTCAATTTGATATGTTGTTCATGAAAACAACGTACGACCGCTGTCATCACATGCGATACTCCATGGGAAGGATGCCATAGAAGAACGCTTCGACCTGAAAGTACTCCACCATGAAGAGCCACACCCGGAACCCTACAATATAAACGATAGTATAATCAGAAACAAAGAAGCAGCGCATCAAATTTTACTCAAATCAAACTTTTACTAGATGGTTTGAATATTAGATAAAAAGAAGAAAATCATCGGTTTAAATTTACGTTCTTCAATAATAGTTTTGTGTTGTATTTGTAGCTATGATTAAACAAAGAAATTTGCGAAACATAAGCTATATTTTATAGACTTGTTTTGTTGATCCGTTATAATAAATTTGCTGTATAAATAAATATATGTGTGTACTCTCTACAGGTCGCAATTTTTGTCCGATTTTCATGAAATTTGGTACAAATGTTCCTTTTGTAAATATCTCGGTCAGGTTCGTTAGCCAGCAAAATCGGACTACCGGAAGTACCTTTTGCCGGAGTGAGTTTTTTTTATAAGGTGCTTTTAATGATCTAAAAACAATAAATTTCAAGTTTTCAACATATTTTGATGAAATTTGAAATAGTATCTGATAGTATTCCATCAATACACCAACAATTATGAAAATACAGAGTTGTTTCAAATTGGCGGCCAAAATGTGACTTTTGCTCTAAAAGTATATAATTAGTCCAGTTTTCATGAAATTTGAAACATATTTTCCATTTATGATACGTATTAAAACATACTGTAAAAGGCCACGTAAGTCTGTAGACTGAATTATAAAGATAATAAATAATGCAACGCTGAGGCCAAAGGCTGCGTAACACTCATGATCATATTACGAGGCTGTTTGATAAGTACCTGTGTTTACATAAAATTTAAATTGTAAATTCTTTTTCATATTGTCAGCTGTTAGAGCAACTATGTAAACAACAGCTGGCTAAATTTTAAGCCCAAAAGTATTTTTTTATGTTTTGGCAGCTATTTTAAGAAATCAACTCTGGAACCTTTGCTAACATGGAAAAAGAACCGTATTGATCTGTAATTATTAGACTTTTGTGTTTAGATAGGGGGAAATGTGAGGAAATCCGACAAATTACCTTACATACACCTCCATAAGTTTTGTCGGATTTCTTCACATCTTTCCTGTCCAAACACATAAAAGTCTAATCACAGATCGAATCAAGGTTCTTTTACCATGTTAGCAAAGTATAATTCAATGTCTTAAAACAGCTGTCAAAACATACAAAATTTTCGGCTCAAAATTTAGCCAGCTGTGGTTTATAGTTTTAACAACAGGCAATATGAAATGGATTACGTTTATACTATAAAACGGATACTTATCAAACAGCCCTCGTATATCAGGCAGCGCTGAGGCAGAATAAGGAAATTCACTTCACTCATGCCAGCGGCGCTTTAGCGTATTACACACATATTTTGTGGTAAGTCTGAAGTTCTTAAGGTCGAAGTTAGTTTTCAAAAGCATTTTCTGAAACTCAGAGTTTCAAACTCTCATCAATCAACTAGCTTTTACATCATTCAAAACTTAGGAGAAAATTAAGTAATCCGTCAATCTAATTTAGAGTTCGATCAAGTTATTTACATCAGTTTATTGCTATCCCCATCGATTTTGAGAAAATCCAGCAGGTACTATTAATACAGAGATGGCTGAAAAATAATGCCAAAGGGCAGAAAACTCTTAAATTCGGTTTATTTTAATTGAGCATTTTGAGCAAAACGCTCCCTGGTATAACATATAGCACCTTCAATTATTAATCTAGCTACGGCTCTTTATTGTAATGCCATAAAAACTATGAGTGTTTTCAGGAGTATTGTAGTCCCTTGTCCTTTCCTTTTGTTTGAAATTGCCGGGAACAATTTTGTAAGCAGTTGCTACTTACAGTTAGTAGGTATTTATTCTATTCTAAGTCACTCTCAGTCAAGTAAGTTTGTAGCATTCACACCATTATTTTATTCTAAAAGCTTTTTAGCTCTTAGTGTTTTAATAAAAATTGTTTGGTAAAAAAGTGAACTGACTTCAAACAACAACAACAATCGTTTGATGTCAAATTTGTACAAAATAATGATGTTTTTCTTCAATAAAATAACACAATTTTTAAATACCACAAGTAAGACCGAACCCTAATTAAAAAATTATGGTAATTTAGTTTGAAATATCCATAAACTCGGCTATTCTATAAAATAAATTTTGAGCAAGGAAGTTTTGAGGGTTGGATTTGAATTGTGATGTACTAACAAAAAAAGTGTGGATGCAAACTCTAAAAGAGGAAAAATAATTTTAAATAAAAAATACCACGTGTCATAGTTTACTAATTACCAAATTTCAATAAATTACTAAATTACAAAGTGGAACTTTAAATATCTTTCAGGAACACTTATTGTGGCTACCCACCTTTAAATATCTTGTTTATAATGCATTAAGATTCTACCAATAATATTTGGTCGCGATCCTTTAACAAGTAGTTCAAATGTTTTGAAGATAACTTACTAGGGCTTGAATGTTCCATTTCAATGAGTGAAAATATTGGACTGGCTTTGGCTAAAGGTTTTAAACCCAACTACCACTAGTCTAAGCATCGTTGATCCATACATTTAGGAGATCAATTTCATAGGTGCTCTCTTTAAAATTGGGATGGAAAAATTTGCAGCTTGACTTCAGTAACGTTTCTGCCTTAATTTTCATAACTTAAGAGTACTTCGCTCTTCTTTTTGGTATAATTT
Source organism: Matsumurasca onukii (assembly GCA_018831715.1). NCBI lineage: Eukaryota > Metazoa > Arthropoda > Insecta > Hemiptera > Cicadellidae > Matsumurasca > Matsumurasca onukii. Next base: position 91,427,061 of record CM032059.1, read on the forward strand.
TAATAGTAAGGGCTGTTTGCTGTGCTCATGGTCACGCTTCACCCTTATTAGTATCCCAAATTAGTAGAAATTGATTTTCCTCATAGCCATATAGTGTTTGTTAGTTTTAATTTTCCTTCAACTTTAAAGATTTAGTTAAAACTATGTTGGTGGCCTTATTTTCTGAAAAATCTATGGTTTTCCAGTATGAGTTTATTAACGTTAGAATTAGCTGCTGAAAATCCACGGATAGGTTTTCGGGCAAACTTCTGATTGATTTTAATATTCATACATAGTTTCACACATATAATTTTGTACACTTTTAATTTGTACAGATCAGTATTGTTATCATTTCCGTTACGTCTAATTTCAACAGCTAAATTACGTGGGTATTTGGTCCTTTTGTTTACCAGCACGTCTTTTGTGTACATTTTATTAGAACACATTTACGAGGACTTAGCATATTTTTAGATATTATATTGAAGAAATTTTATTTTGATTAGTCTGGTACCTTTATTATTTCTTTTATGTTGCAAAACCGCCAACTTAAGCACAGGGCTCGCAAGAAGTACATGACTCTGCATGACACTTTGGACGTTTTATTAGTGTGTTCAAAGGTTATACAACATTTTAAAACATATGTAACTTTTTTGTAGGAGATTTAGATATAAACTGAATGATATCGTTAACATGTTTAATATATTGAAGAGTTCCTATAGCTTTAAAACTTGAAATGCTAAAAATTATGTGTTTTTAACGAGAAGTAGGTTGTAACTCTGTAAGTATAAAGAATATCATAATAACCAATTATATTATCTGAAAGACAATTAAATTTGACCCCACAAGGTTTCTTCAAGAATTCGATCAATATTATAGCTTGGCATCTATAACTATATAAAGACAAACAAAGAAACATTTTCAAGTATTTCTTAACTAGAATAGGTTTTATCTCGGGTTAAAATAAGTTTTTCTATTAAATAATAATTTATAATCAATTAAACTAACAGTTTAAATTACTGTTAATTTTAATGAATCACTGTTTATCTTACTGGTAATTTTGAGACTTTTTTATTAAACCTATACAAAAAATTGTTTCAGGTAACACAACAATTAAAAAATCTACACGTTGGAAATAAATTTTAAAATATGGTGTATTTGGTTTAAACTATATAAAATTTTGAACTAAGAATAAAGAGCCACCAGTAACAACACTGTAGTCATGGATCAAATAAGAGTATTGCTAATTTTTCCAGGAACCATTAATAAATTCCTCTACGCTATAAAACACTTTTGAAAGGAGAAAGTTTTTTAATTTTGTTTTAAACATGTTGAAATTTTCATAATTTTGTATTTCAATTGGGAGTTTATTAAATAGCATGGCACCGCCTGTAGAGTAGCAGGGAATATAATTTAGATCTGTGTTGGTTTATGCGGAAGGAGTATGCAAATCTTGTCTCATGGAAATGAATTTCTCTACCTTGAATGTATGTACAAAATGAATAAAGATATTTGACTTTGACCTGCAAAATGATGTTTGTGGGAAAACAACTAAAAAAGCGGTACTAAACTCTGGTTTATTCATTCTTTGATGTTGATTTATTCAAGTGTTTATACTACTAGAATGCTTACAGTTGTGATGAACACCTGGGGGTGTCAGTGTTGTCACCTCTTATATATATATATGTGTGTGTGTATATACCCGCTAATCAATTTGTGAGAGGTTATTTATTTAAAAACAACTAATATTCAGTTATATATATATATATATATATATATATATATATATTGTCAATATAATTCTCAAACCAAAATTAAAAATATTAATTCAATATTAAAAATATATCAACTGATTATAAATATAAAGAATAATACTTTTAAAACTATTTGTTGATAAAATATCAAGAAAAATACAGGGTTTGAGATATAATGAGATCAGAGGAGGGCAGTCACTATGATCATAATAAAATATCTGTTCAAAGTGAAAAAATATAAAATGTTATCAAGGCCTTACCTTTTACTAACACAACGTTGAGCCGACCACTCCTGGTGCCCCTCTGCTCCCCAACTCGATTGAACTGCTCACTCACTCGTTATAGAAAAGTGCCAAACAACTGCTGATGTTGCTTACATGACAGAGCTACTGAATTATTGTCACCCAATGCACTGTAATTTGGAAAATACTTATGAATGACTTTACTAAAAACTAAAAGGGAAAAGAGGTAACTTTAAAAACTATAAAACATATATTTCGGTTTCAAACCGTCTTCAGTGAAATACAAAGCATTGTTTGTGGACTTTTTATAGTTGATGAGCTATAGTAGATGTTTTATAGTTTTTAAAGTTACCTCTTTTCCCTTTTAGTTTTTAGTGTGTCAGTCTATTGGCTTTTGTTTACTTTTTTCTATGAATGACTTTAGTTACTTAAATGCATTGAGTTTTAGTGACTGAATGTCACACATAAGCTACCATCAGCTCTCCGACCATTTCAGACTAAGGGAATTAACACCAGTTGTTTCCTATGGAAAATCTTGTATTTACAGTTTTAATTACAAAATAGTAGCCTGTACATTAATGTTACACAGACATGTACACTAAAATATTAATTCATTACTAGCACCACTTACTAACTCTTATATGAGCCAAATACCTTAACAAAACTCTCCTCATCAGTTATTTTTCCTAACGGCACTGATCTTATTGATAAAAATATTTTTGGCTTAGGAGAGTTTGTGGTGTAAAAAAAAACTTTTCTAAACACAACGTCTGTGTAACTATTAGGTGCATCACTAATAGGCATGATCTCGTCAACTGTAAAATCTTGGTTGACTCTGTTCCCCCACAAGTTTAGATACGATATCCTCACTGTTTTCTTATCTTCACTTAGATACATAAATCCTACGGCTTCATGGAACAGCGCAGCCCATACATGCAAGTTTACAGTAAGAAAAACACCTGAAAAATATTTGAATTATTGTTTGTGCAAAAAAAGAATGATTTGTATTCAAAAATATATTCAACATAGTAGAAAATTTGTATTTGTGATATACAAGGGGGTACCCAAAAGTATCGGGAAGCGGTCAGTGGCGAGGTGGGTAGCCCATAGTTCACATTACGGTCTTAGGGGATAAAAGCGCAACTCTTCCTGAGTTCAGGGCACTCATTGTGGTGAGTCTGATTGGTTGTGAAGAAGAGTTGCGTGCGTTTTTCTAAAAGTAGTTTTTATTCTGCTTCGTTTTGATGGTGTCATTAAATGAACAGCAGTGAAATTTTGTTTTCTTCTTGGTAAGAAAGCGTCGGAAACTGTTACAATAATAAAAAACTTACAAAGATGATGTCTTGAGCAAAACCAAGGTTTACAGGTGATTTTCCAAATTTAAGATGGCGACATGTCGATTGAAAACAAGCAAGCCTTGTTCCGGACGACCTTCAAATTCTCAGACTAATGAAAATGTTGAGAAAATACATAAATATTGCGGGAAGTCTGTCAGAAACCATTGAGAATACCTCTTTGCTGTCTGGAGTTGAAGTACAGTGCAGCAAATTTAAACTGATAATTTGGGAGAAAAATACCTGATTTGTGGCAAACTGGAGACTGGTTCTTCCACCATGACAATGCGCTTTCCGACGCAGCCATCTCAGTGGGTGAGTTTTTGGTCAACACCAGCATGACTACCCATCCCCATACTCACCAAATTTGGCCCCACGTGATTTTTTTTTATTCCTTAGAATGAAAAATTACATGAAAGGTCACTGTTATGAAGAAATAAAAGAAGTAAAAAGGCAAACAAGGATGAAGTGTGCAGCAAGCAACAAGTTTTAGGGGTGCTTTAAACAATGAGAGCACCAAATGGACACATTTGCCTTTTTTACGCTGGTGGAGGAAAATATTACATAAGACACCTGCAGCCCGTACTGCAGGTAGTGTCAGATTCTTACTGACTAAAAACCTCTCCCCACTCTTCCTTCATAAGACTGGAACCGCTGTTAAACTACTTCAGCATCGTGAGTGTCTGTGGGCTACTCCACCAAGATCCTCTTTAATCTTGGCTTGCATGATCTCAGATACCATCTTCTTTACTATCTGTCAGTTGGATAGGCTTTACATCATCTTCCCAACTATGTTTTCTGGTGTTAGCACTCCCAATGTCTGAAAGAAGGGTCTCCGCACTTGGTTCCATGTTATACAGGCCAGCACTGTGCGCTCTGCAGAGTCGATATCTCCACAGTGTCTGCAGGTCTCCCTATCCGTTTTCCCATTTTGCTCAGGTACTGATTGAAGCTCCCATACCCTGTGAGGAACTGAGTCAGGAAGAAGTTGGTCTCGCCAAAGTCCCTTTGCACCCATACTCCAAGGTCTGGTATCAGCTCTATGGTCCATGCTCCAGTACTGGATCCGTTCCATCTCACCTGCCATCACTCGAGAAGAAGTCTTCCAAGGGACCCAGTTACCATGGCACATTTGATTGAGATTTCGTCTACATGTACCAGGAAGTTCCTTCTGTGGTCCAACCACACTCCCAGATACTTCAACTTACGTCAGGTATTTACTTCTGTTCCTCTGATAGTGAATTTAATCTCTGTACGTGGTCTGTTTCCAGCCATAACAACAGCTTTTGTCTTTTCTGGGGCAATGTCAAGTTTATGCTCAGTGAGCCAGGCATCCACGAGGCTGATCGCATGATTAGCTTTCCTCATCAAAGCCTACTCAGATGCAGCCATGACGACAAGTGCCTGGTCATCCGTGTAGCCTACAAACCAGCCTCCTACTAGAAGTTTCAGCCTTAGAACTCCATCATAAAGGATATTCCTCAGTGTCGGTCCAAGAATGGATCCCTGTGGGACTCTACTAGCCACAGCTATCTCCTGATGTAACTTAGATTCGTCTCTCCTTCAAATACTGCTGAACCATTCTCAAGAGATAGGGACTGATTCCTTGCCTCTTGAGACTCTCAAGGATGATTTTCCAAGATGTACTGTTAAACGCATTTCGAATGTCCAGTGTCGCGACAACCAGGATGCGTCTTGTTCTTGATGTGCCCCTGGCAGCTTAGTCCACCAGACTCATCACCTTTT